>OY660866.1:22957775-23705275 GCA_962446985.1 Xyrichtys novacula | reverse complement strand
TAGGGTGGTCCCTAGTTACAAAACGCTGCATACACTAAAGGGTGGGGAAACAATCTGCAGCAGCGTAAGCACTTTCATAACACATAATTATACTAGAGTAAGCATGTGCAGACTTCTTCTGTAGATGACAAGATGACCGCTGACATTTCAGTCTCCTTTGTGGTGGTTAACTGTTCACAGCGGAGACAGGTACCCATCTGCTTATCTGCTTACTGGAAGAAGGCAAGCTCAGAGATGTAAGAAAAACACACAAGTGTCTGCTCATGTGTTAAGAAGCAAAAGGTAAAGGCATTTAAAGCTACTGATAATTTCTATAAACTTTTATACACATTACTCTAACAATCCAGAAGGCGATCCGGATCACCACCAAAATGTAATGGGATCCTCCTGGGGCTGAGACGCACCTCTGGTGAAAATTTCAGGTCAATCCGTCTGTAACTTTCTCCGTAAAGTTGCTAACAGACAAACAAATAAACAAACCAACGCTACCAAAAACATAACCTCCTTGGCGGATTTAAACATGGCAAAACGCTAACTCAAACAGGCACCACTGTATAAACAGAACTTAACAAACTCAGGACATTTGGGCTATTGCCTGCCCTCCCATGGTGCCTCCTCCAGGCTGAGCAGGAGTCTCTGGCAGTGCTGCTGGGCTGGATGGGACACCACAATAGAGACTCTGGTGTCTGCTGGCAGTGGGACATCATGTGGGTGGTCTGGGTGTTTTGGATGCATGTCTCCACTGTCCTCCACATCGTCCGGGTTTGCAGGGCTGGTTCGACGGCTGCCATGCCTGTTTTAAAGAGAGAAACAATAGTAGGCTAACAGAGTCCAACAATTTTTAAGTCGCTTCTTCTGAGGTCTAAAAAGCTGATCAGTAACCAACAAACATTCTGTGGCACACAGAGGAGAAACTTTAGATGAATTGTACTTGCCGATTACAGGTAGACGTGGTCGTGGTCTACCTCCTCCAGGGCCGACACCTCTGCGGACAATCTGTCCCACCAGCGGGCACCACTGACTGCCTCCAGCCTGTCCTCCACCTCATCCCCCGGCATGCCGTCCTGCACATCTTCCTCTGGTGCCATGGTGTCACCGGCACCCAGGCAGATATTGTGCAGGACGGCACAAGCGGTGATGACCTGAATTTTAGAGGAATATTTATATGAACATAAAGTATATAGACCTTTAATAAATAAAAAAATATAACAATATAAGTATAATAATATATAATAAGTTTTCGTGTTTTTATTTATTTAATTGATTAATTAATATATATTCAAGTATAACAAAAATATTGTGTGCAGGGATGACGTACCTGTGGCACGAAGGTGTGGCGGATCTCCAGCGCTTTTAAAAAGATGGCACGAAATCGGGTCTTCATCATGCCAAAGGCACGCTCAATTATAGAGCGTGCCCTGGCATGATGCCCGTTAAAGCGCTGGGCCGCCACACCTCGCACCTGCAGCCTGTAGGGAGTGATGAGGGGGAGTGGGTGCTGGAGGCACGGGTACCCGCTGTCTGCCAGAATGAAATGCCCTGGAGGAGGGTAGATGTTCTGCCTGTACAGTGGGCTGTGCCGGAGTACCCTTGCGTCATGCACAGACCCCGGCCAGCCCACGTAGGTGTCAATAAAGCGGCCCTGATGGTCACAGACTGCTTGCATGATGATTGATGCAAACAGTTTTCTGTTGATGTAGCAGTGACCATCAGGAGCGCTTGGTGGCTTAATTCTGACATGGCAGCCGTCGATTGCACCGGCAGCTTTGAGAAAAGCGCAGTGCCTAGCCAGCCCTGTAAAACCCCCGAGTTACGGCCGCCAGGTCGTCAGCGGACCTTGGGAGGTAGATGACTCTGTGGCGAATGGCCACTACCTCCTCCATAACTCGGTGGACGATACAGTGGAAGGTGGAGCGGGGCATCTCAAACACCCTTGAGACCACCCGGTATGATGTCCCACTGGCCAGCCAAAAGAGGAGAACCAAAGTCTCTATTGTGGCGCCCCATCCATGCCTCTGGTCCTGATGGAGGAGGTCCAGCAGCACTGCCAGGGACTCTCTGCTCAGCCTTAAGTCCTCCCTGGTGTCGTCGCCGGCGAAAAACCGTTGGAGGACCGGAACCCCCGTATGTAGCCTGCAGTTCAGGGGTCCGGTCTGCATGCGTTAGGAACAAAGCAGGAGAAAGAACGGTCATGGCATGGATGTCGCTTGCAATGATTGTGAATTGTGCAGGTTAATGTCTCATGTACTAACAGCCAATGTTAGCTTTTCAGGTGATGTTAGTAAACGAAATAATATTTTTTGACACCTATGAAGATTTCCATGACATGCACTGTTGTGAATTAAAGGGGGAATTCACGTGATACACAGGGAGTGACAATGACTATCGTGTGGCTGATGAATGCCAGATAAAATAACAGGTTTACCTCTCCACTTTCGGCACGCATTCTCAAGAAAAAGTACACAAGGCGCCTCCGTCGCCGCCTTGCTCGGCGGCGCAGCGTCACATCTTGATTTAAGGCAAAAGCCATTTGCCACATGGTTGCGACTTCCATTGTTGTCACCTGTGCTTGTTTACACCTGCACCTGCTGCGATCGGCGGCTTTTATTCAAGTCAGCCGTGACCCGGGCCTGCGGGCGGGGACATTTGGCGACCCAACCAGAGGGGTGAGATGGTCCGTCAGGCTCCCTGAGTATTTTTGAGTGGCTATGCCGAGGGGGTTAATGCGTGTTATAGGAAATGGTGAATTAATGATCGGACCTATCATAAAACCTTTTCTAACCTCCTTCTCTAGTAGAGTGTCGACTATCTCTGGCTCCTTTTAAAGCAGATTGTAAGTTATAACACACATGAGACACATTAGGTAACCATGCCAGACCGGCCAAAAAACCTTGAATGAGTACAGTTATTAAGTAATTGACAAAGCATCGGTTGGGGTGCTTTTGCAAAGCCTTCTTTAAGGCACGTTGATAGGGGTTGATGGTTTTATTGTTTCTTCACAAGGGGGGATCGTCTTGGGCATACAGATCTGGGGTGCCCCACCCCGCAAAAGCTGCAAGCGTGGATATATTTACAATTAGTATATTTGCACACGTTTTCATTGAAATCAATACAGATAGGGGCTATGCTGGGTTTCACCTTGATCTCGTATCCAAGGTCTCTAGGTGGTTTTACAATAGCCACGGATTTCGGGCATAATTACTTAAATTGTAACTACAGTACACAAGAGTTCTTGATTCTATGAAGAGGTCATGAGAGAATAAATTATGAAATGTACATCAGATAACAACATAGACAGTCTAAAAGTGGAATACAAACTTCTCAGTGAAGATCAGTACAATAACTCCAGATGTTTGAACGGTAAAATGAATAAATTCAAGTACAAGCACAATGGATAATTTCCAATATAAAGAAATGATTAGAAGTGATTGATGATGATGATGATGATGATGATGATGATGATGATGATGATGATAATAATAATAATAATAATATCTTACATTTGTATAGCGCCTTTCAAGATACCCAAAGCACTTAACACACAAAAAACCTAACTAGATACCAAAAGCCTGAATAAACAAGTGTCGCTTCAGAGCAGACTTGAAAGAGTCAAGAGTCTGTGCTTGGCGAATCTCAGAGGGGAGAGAGTTCCAGAGAGGAGGGGCGGCCACACTGAAGGCTCTGTCACTGAGGGATCGCCTTTTCCCATAACGGACAGTGAGGAGCCCAAGGTCCGCAGACCGCAGAGTACGCGCCGGGACGTAGTCCTTGAGGAGGTCAGACAGATAGTGTGGGGCTAGGGCATGGAGAGCTTTGTAGGTGAGCAGGAGGAGTTTGTAGATAATGCAATATCTGATGGGAAGCCAGTGGAGGCGTTTGAGGGTGGGGGTGATGTGCTGCCAAGGTTTGGTCCGGGTGAGCACTCTGGCAGCTGAGTTTTGGACATACTGTAGACGATCTAGGTCTTTTTTAGGAAGTCCCAACAGGACACCGTTGCAGTAGTCTAAGCAGGAGGATACAAAGGCATGGATGAGGGTTTCTGCGACAGAGTCTGAGAGTGACGAGCGGAGTCTGGAGATGGTCTTAAGGTGGAGAAACTTGGACTTTGCCCTTTCATTCCAAACCCACATTAAACCCGTAACCAAGATGACGCCCAGGTTGCGCACCTCGGAGGATGGGGAGATGATATCAAATTAAATTATGTAAAAGTACTTATTTTTACAAAAAAGCTGAGAAATAATTAAAAAGTAACAACTGATGGTACATGTGTAGTGTGTTCTGCATTTCTTTTTGGGTGGAGGCATAATGAGCTGATTCTTGGAGTAGTGGGGGGCTGAGTGGTTGGTCACAGGTTGTCGAGAACACATAATTAACAGTTACATGTTCACACAATGAGAATTAAGCAGATGTTTTATAACTATATGTTGATTAACATGCATCAGTCTGTGGCTGGAGTTAACAGTGGCTGATATCTCCTGTGATGGTGTTTTCATGGGATAAATGTATCGCTACATGTTGTGAAGAAGACATGACATATTAGTTACATATTCACACTGATAGAATTCATTGTAATTACAAATATAATACCAGTGTTGCATGCATCCCTCCTCTGGCAGAGTTGTCACGGCCTGATCCTTCTTCTGATGTAATCATTGCTGGTTAAAGAGGTGGTTGCACGTTTTGGAGAAAACATGACACAATGATCACATGTTCACATCATGAAAAGTCCTTACAATAGGGATATGACTCACCAGTGCTTTGTGCATCCTTCCAATCAATCAACTTTATTTCTAAAGCACATTTAAAAGAACCACAAGGGTAGCCAAAGTGCTGTACAATGACAAATAAAACAATCAAAGAACAAGATAAAGCGAGCAGAAATACATTAATGCAAAAGAATAAATAAGTATATAAATAAGCAGGCTCATGACAAGTGCTAAAATGATAAAAAACAAAACAACACTACAATGTATCAAAAGCCAAGGAGTAAAAGTGTGTTTAAAACACTGTTGGAGTTGTCATGGGCTGAACTGAGGAGAGACACATTGTGTGATACACAAATAGTATAATGTATGAATGAAAATTGTTAAGTATAAATTGAAATTGAAACATAACATTTTTTTATAGTTCCATCAATCCTCCAGGGTCTCATCTCACCAAAGGGGGAGTCATAATGTGCTGGTCAGTCCTCAGCTGGAGTAATCATAAGATGTACGGTATATTTGTTGACACATTGAGGAGAGGAGAGATCACATCAGTTACATGCTTACAAATTAAGAAGTCATCATATTGGAGAAATATTAACCAGGCACATTGCAAATTTTTTCATTAGTTGTAGTCAAATTGTCATGGTCAGAATAATTGCAAATGTAAATTTAGTGGAGAGGTTATATGACACGTTATGTGCGCATACAACCACCATAAATGTCCATTTAAATCATTACTTACGATGTCCTGAATTGTTCACTCGTCTTTGACATCATGGCTTGTCCAGGCGTTGTAAACTGATCCATCTGTCAGCTGTTTGGGAACCTGCTAAAACACTCTCAAATCTACTTTCCTATGAAAAGCATTAATAACATCAACAACAGCAGTGCACATGATTAATCACAAACTTTAAAGCTGCAGTAAATACCTTCATGATCGCTAAAATATGAAGGCATTACTTCAGCTTGTGTGTGGAAAATGCCCCCTCTCACATAAGCATGATCAGTCAAAGTGCCTCGCTCTGTGGTAGGCTAGGTGATCAGCTGATCATATCCTCTGTCTTTGAAAAATTTGCAAATTGACGATGACTTCAATATGTCATCGTTGAAATCTCCCATGATAATGATGTTTCTGCCAATTTGTTCCAGCCATTGGAGTAGTGTGATAACATTTTGTTTGAATAGTGCCATGGGGTAGGTTGGAGGCCGATATATGACTGCGAGGAAAATGTTGAGGTTGATGCAGTGGTATACCAAACATTCCACATTGAAACAAGGCACCTTGATGATTGCAAACTGCATAATTCCACCACAATACATTGCAACTCCCCCATGTTCTTTTGCCTGCAAAGAGGCAAAGAGGGCAGTGTGACCATCATATGCCAGAGCTCGTGGACAACTATGCAGAGAGTAGTTGGCTATCTCGAGTGTCTCTGAGGAACAACCTGGATGCAACCACATCTCAGTCACAGCAATGCACTCTGGCTAAAAATGCTGTGTGTGCTGAGCCAAGTCAGACACATGGCGTCTCAAACCCTGAACATTCATGAGGAACACTGTCAAAGTGTCCTCCACTTTGCCTAGCCAGGTGACAGGCTCCAGGAAAGGAGCCATCTCTGAAGTGGCCTGTGCAATTTCTGGCCGACAATAGATTGTCTTTGGATTGAAATCTTGAATGATCAATCCCATTAGAGTCCTGACACCACTCAAAGCCACATAAACCTGTCCAGCAGAAAACACCTTCTTCATACTAACTACAGCTGTGTCAACCACGAGGCCTTGTACTTTGTGTACAGTACAGGCCCAGGCGAGTCGAAGCGGAAATTGACGGCGGATACCTTCCTTCTTTGTGACTCTTTCTTCTTCTGGCGCGATAGCCGTTGAACCAACAAGGTGATCTGAAACCCTTCCTGACTGTTTCCTCCTCTCAACACCAACTACTTCATCATCAAATTTCACAAAAATACACTGAGGAAACTTTTCATTCTCAACACAAACTACATCTGTTACTGTGCCACATGCACCATTAACCAAGCCGTCAGCCAAATCTAAGTTTTTCGTCAACATTACACGCGAACCACTACCCAACAACAATTCTTCATCTAAACATGTGTTATACGTAAGTGTATGATATCCTTTCTTCAATTCAAGCCTGCCTGTTTTTGAGCTGTTTACATAATCCTGAGCCTGTATGACATGATAATCTGGACATGTTCTCTGTAGCTGCTCAAAGTTGTGCTCATTTACCTGACTATTTGTGGCAAATATATGCAAACCTGAGCACTCTTCGCCAGTTTCTCGTTGTTTCAAAGTAATGATATCACTTTGCAACATCTCTGAGTCTTTCGGCTGCATACCAACCCGATTCAGTAGTCTGGCAAAATCATCATCCGTCTGCCGAATTACTTTTGTCAACTTGACAACCTTAAAATGAGTGCTCCAAAGATCAACTCCAAGTGGTTCCATGTATAACGGTTTGCCTTTCACCAGAGGCAACTGATAAAAATCCCCTACTGCAATGACGCTCACATTTCCAAATGGAGTGTGAGTGCCTGTCTGTTTAATTTGGCGTAGTCGTCCGTGCACATAAGTCAGCATATTATGATTCATCATAGAAATTTCATCAATTATCAAAATTTGGAGATCACAATATTTCATTCTCAATGTGTTTAACTTCTCTTCCCCTATTGGCACGTAAGGAAGGCGAACATCTTTCCCTATGCTAAATGTACTGTGCAGGGTGGTTGCATGCAGATTATATGCAGCAATCCCTGTCGGTGCAGTCAACAAAACACTTATATTCTCAGGTTGTCAACACATTGGTGACAACAACCTTGTGGCCTCGTACTGAATCGCTTTGATTAAATGCGATTTTCCAACGCCAGCACCACCTGTCACAAACACATGAAAGGGATCTGGGTTTCTACCTGCTGCTTTATCAACACACCACTGATGGACCTTGTTAAAAACAGGCATCTGGTCATCATTCAAAGACCTGCACAATGCCAATCCCTCACTTCTACTTAAATTGTTGCACTTAGTCACCTTAGCCTGCTCTACACTCCCAGCCAGATCAGGAATATGTTCCACTGGGTCTTTGTCTACCTCTACCTGCTCTGCTGTTTCCTGAATTGACTCCAGCCGTTCAATCTCTTGCTGTGGGGACAACTGCCCCCACGCATCTTCTACAGGACCATCAAAATTCACAGAATCAAAAATGTCATCTAACTCATCCGCATCTATCTCATAATTGCAGCGATTTGAGTCCACATCTGACTTCACTGAATGTAGCTGTCCATCAGCAATGATGACACGACCAGTTTTGTAGAAGTCTTCGAAAGTGACAAATCCTTCAGGCTTCAGCTGTTCTTCTATCCGATACGGAAGGAACAGCTGCAAAATGCTCTGGTGAAATAACTCTGGACTTTTAGTCTCAGAGAATCTTGCATACCTTACAGCAGCAGGCTGCATTCGGGTTCTTCTCAAAACAAACCCGCAGCCGTTATCAAGTTGAATTCGGTTTTTTGATTTTTCCCCTTTGCTGAGCACACGATACTCTGCAGCAAAATGGACAAGGCACATTCCTTCAAATACATTATCTCTGGATCTGTTCTTATATCAGTCAACAAAATTGATCATCCACATCTTTTCTGTGGATACATCAGCCATGTGTTTCAACACAGTCAATGGCTTGCTGATCCTGACAACATTGTCACCTGTTGGTACAAAAACCACCTTCCGAGAGCACTCTTTCAAGTGCATGTTGCTGAGCTTGTAGACCGCCTCCTGAGCTCCAACATCTCAGTTGTGAAGGTAAACGGTGCCAAGCTTCTTCAAAGCCTGCTTGGCACTGAGGTTGTCCTCCTTGGATGCTTCCCGCTGTGCATTTGCCAACATCAATCCCATCTGTCTTTCTGCCTTAGAGATGTAGGAAATTATGTAAACTACACAAGCATAAGCATCGGTCACATACTGGATGTCCATGTTTGCATTCCAAGCTTTCAACAGAGTCTTGGAATGTGGGTGGATCCATGTATCACAAACCTGGCGTTGCATAATCACTTCTGTCTTTTTCCCTAACCTCCTGTATGCTGCCTCAAATGTCTCCTGTTGTATCCCTACACTGTCAAATAACTCTTCTGCAGTTTGTATTGTGCAGTTCTCGTCTGACAACACTTTAGCTATTGTTTCAAAAACCTTAACATCGAATTGCCCTTCCTGCCTGTGCTTCTTCTCATTTTCTTCCTTGCCACAAGTGCACTGTTCTACCACGTTATGGACGTTGCGCTGACACACGCACTCCATCTCAACCTCCTTATACGCCCTGGAAATGAAAGTTCTAGCAGACACCGGTTTTGGGAAATTGAAGCGGCATACTTTCCCACCTTTTTTACAAGTTTTGGAGTGTCGCTTTGAATGCTGCTGCACTGAAGACACAATCTCACGTAAATCATCAGTGTCATTAGGTAGTTCACATGACACATATTCATCAATAAACTGAACCACCTCATCATCTGTGTTCATGTCAATTACAGGGGCATTCTCAATCCAAAACAGACAATGAACGTGTGGAGAGCCACGCTGCTGGAACTCCACCCTGTAGAAGTAGTCGATGATTTTGCCAATCGGATTCAATGGAGACATCAACACCTCTTTCAAAAACAGATGCCAGCGATAATCAAACATGCGAGCGGCGAGTACAGGATTACGACGCAACAGATCGCACTTGCCTGCCCACTCCAGGTCCTCAAATGTTCCTTCCACCTCAAATCCGCTGCAGAAAACGAACAAAACCATGCAGGCTTGCCAAGCTGTCGCAAGCATGCCAACAAATCCTTCTGAATTCCCTGCCAAAACGCTGGAGTACCCCTTACAGGTTTTAAAACCCAGTACCCATCGTCATGATTTAAAAGCTGACGCAGGCTCTCGACATTTTTCAATACATCACTAACCTTTGTCCCACGCTTATCTGCTTTCCCTTTCCTCAACGCAATCGACACACTGGACATGATTTGATCTAACTCAAGCATGTAACAAGCATAGAAAATAAACTCAATATTCTGCGTGAATCTACCATCAGCATTAAATAGCCTGTTACTCAAATAGCGGAACAGAGTCAGAGACGAATCTCTGTTTTCAAAAAATGTTCCACGACCTTTTGGAAACAACACGGGGAAACACTTGGCCTCATTCTCCTTTGTTGACAAAACCTTTACAGGATTCTATCCATCAGCTGGAGCCAAGTTCAAAACACCATCAAAATATTGGTCCAGCGCTTCCTGGCCAATATCAACAGGCATTGAGCATGTGTCTTGAAACATGCAATGCTGCTGCTGATCATGCAGAAGTTCTTCCTCAGCTGCAGCTGCCTTGACTGCAGATGCCTCAGAGCTCTCTGCATTTGACTCTCCCTGTTCAACAACAACGCTTTGCTGCTCTTTGTCAGCACTCTCATCCCTGCAGAACTCATTGATCCAGTCATCATTGAACTGCACATCTTTGTAGAAGGGATTGTTCTCTTTCAGATATTGCAGTGCTTTCCTGATTTGCAAAGGTTCGACATACTCGTACGCATAATGCGCTTTATAAGTAAGCTTGCGCTTCAGTTTAACCGGAATAACTGAACCCTCCATGTCTGAACATGGCAACGCGTTACTGGTTTGGACAATGTTGGCCGGAACACACGCAATCGGCCCATGAACACCATTTTGACCCCCTCTAGGAAGAGCTACCATCTTCAAAAAGGGGATGTGGAGTGCAATCAAATGCGATTCTAAACAATTTAAACAAGCCAACTCAGGTGGGATCGGATCAAGGGTCAGATTGTTGATTGCGCTCTCAGCTGGCACCTGACCTTTACTGACCTTGCCATTAAATGAATGGCAAATCCACAAACTACCACGAGGGGACGCTTTCAAAAGACATGGTACGGCACAAGTAGACACACATTTATGCACAAACACATCTTGACTACATCTAGCTGCGACAAGAGCTGCATTCTTATTCCTGCTGTAAGTGTCTATATTACAACAGAAAACCTGGTGTTTAAACAACAGTCTATGGCACACACTACACACAAAGGCTGGCCCATCTTTGATTTTTTCCAAAAACTGCTCAATTACCAAGTCCATCTGCTCTAGCTTTGCCTTCCTTTCTTATATTCTAAGTTTCTTAGATGCAAGGAACTGTTTCCTATTCTGGTGGCATTGTTTCCTTTGTAACTCTAATTTTATCTGCCAATATGCATTATTTTCATATTCAACCTTACTTTTTTCCCTGCTCTTGTGTTTTACTTTTTGTATATGTCATCTTCGCCTGTTTATTTATTTGTATGTAACAGAACAGAGTCGCCAAACACAACGGCAATCGTTTTTAACAAAGACAAAAGTTGCTGAGGATCGGTAAAGTCTCTGGAGCAGTTAAGAACAACGGAATGAATAACTTGGAAAATGCTTTGGTAGATGTTTTATTCTTAAAGGACGCTGATTTGCTTGTTTAGCTGTCAATCAAAAAAGGATTTCGCCTCAGACAGCTCATCCAATCATGGATGCAGAAGCTCGGAGTCCGGGAGAAAGTCGGGACCGCCCTCTCGCCATAGAACTCCAGAGAAGCTCAGCGTCCGATGGGCGGGACAAAGCCCAGCATTTATCCAATGAGCGTCTAGTTCAGTGTTGTTTTTGGCAGGCATTTTAGATTTAGTTTTAGTCTTAGTCATTTTGACGAAATGCTTCTTCGTTTTAGTCCCATTTTAGTCATTTCTATCCTTGATAGTTTTCGTCTAGTTTTAGTCCGACGAAAACTCAAAAGGTTTTAGTCTAGTTTTAGTCGACGAAAAGGTGCCTTTTGAGGTTCGTGGTGTTCTTTCCCGACAGTTTGAAGCCGCAGCATGAGGAAGCTGTGGCTCCACAACTGTCGTCTGTCTCGTCTCCTCGTCCCCGTACAAGACATTGTGTTTTGTTGTCATTTGGACTGTATCTGAAGTAGGACCATAAATCATCCCTCTTTTTTCGGCCACCGGGTACCGGTACTGTGCCTGCCGCCACGGTGTGTGTGCGCGCGCCTTGTCCACCTGCCGCTCTGTGCATGTGTATGAGTGTGTGCGCGCAACTGTGCGCGCAGCTGTCCGCGAGCGAGGCTTTTGGTGCGTGTGTGATGGGGGCGTGACTGTTAGGACAAAAAAAAAGCATGTTTTGAAACTTTGTTCGTCCACCTGATAACAATTTAGTCTCGTCTCGTTCTCGTCTGACGAAAATCAATACAATTTTCGTCACATTTTAGTCTTTACAGAGCTTTGGTGACGTTCGTCTTAGTCTCATTTTCGTCAAGGAAAAAAGGGGTCTGACATCGTCGTTTAAGTTTTCGTCCTGCCTGACGAAAACAACACTGGTCTAGTTTCACTGCTGGAACAACCCACTTTTGAGCTTCCACATTGAAGTCAGCAGAAGCTGGGCGTCCGGCTGTGTAAAGCGCTGAGGCGCTGCCAGGATGAATGAGAACAAAGTTGTGCAGAATCAGCTTCTTATCACACTGTGATAAGAAGCTGATTCTGAACAAAAGATGAAGGCTTTCTAGGGCATATTAAGTTAATGAAATGTACACACAGCAGTACGTATTTCACCACTTTTTTGGGGGGGTGACATTTTAAGGGAAGCTGAGCTTCCCTTGCAGTCTTAGAGCGATTGCCACTGATCTATTCCTAACAACAGATTATGCTTATATCTATTCCTAACATTTTGGTTACGTCTGTTATAATCCAAGAAGTCTTTGTGGTAGTTAATTTTCATTTGCAAAAACTTCTTTTTAAGATATTTTGACAACCTTTTTTCTTTATCTAAAGGATTTAAAATCTGATGACTCTGTTGTTTGAAGTCCTGATATCCTGTCCTGAGGTTATAGGGCGCAGTTTTGCTCACCTGTGTCAAACCGTAGTCAGTACTATGTGCAACACCACCTTCACACAAATCACAGCAACCACAGTCCACATTAGGTTGTCGAACACAGATGACAGTCTCATAATGGATGTTATTGCAGTTCTCCAAATACACTGCCTGTTCCGATTCCCGTTGACCTTGACAGCTGTATTCAAACCATCGACCATGAATGTAGGTAAAAATGCTTACCCCCAAACAAACTGCTGCAGCCTGAATCTCCACCTCTGTGGCCCAACTACCCACATATCGCATTCTGGACATGTTGAGATATTCTTTGACAGAGGTAAATTCACGTCTCAGAATACACTCATATGATCCAGGATGACATTCAATATGTTTACAAACCGCCAACCTGACTTTCCTGTGAAACCTCTCACTACCAGACAAAACATGACTCACAAATCTGAAGAAGCAATTGCCGTCGCCGACAATAGGCTGCTTCTTGCATGGAGGTCCTAATATGCCAGCTACAAATCCTTCCACAGCAACTTTCTCACATTCTATTCCTAAAGTTGTGCACAAAACTTTTGCAACATCTAACTGAAGGGGGTGAAACACTAAATCTTGTTGGTCTTCATTACCAACACACACCACATCATCGTCAGTCTGCTTTTGCATAATCAATGCACACAACATCATTGTTATCTCCACTCTCGTTGTTTGCGTCTTCAACAATGAATACATCAACACCAAAATTGTTGGTCTTTGCTCTCTTGGCAGCAGGAGCGTGCACAAAGCGTTGATGTTTTGAGCCCTGCGTCTTGTGTACTGATGTACTGGATGAACACCTCTGCTTGGAGTGCGGCACTTCCTGATGTACATCTGCATAGACACTCTTCATGTGCAGTCCCGCCACAACATTGTCAGTATTTAGTGTTGAGCTGGATGGCAAACACATACTTTGAATTGTTGACATTCTGGGGATCGCACGCACACCAGCAACTTCAAAGCCTGGTTGCTCACACGCTGTGATGCAGCCAAGGTCAATGCATGTGTATACAGTTCTTGCAAGTTATGGAAATACACAACAACACTTCTGCCATTAGGATCCACCAGGCCTGAAGCGTTTCGAGCATGAGAATCAACAACAGCGAACACACCATTCTCACGAATGACAACACATGTGCTGCAATGCAATGTCAAAAAGCATGCGTCATATTTGGCAAACACAATTTGTGGACCATGCAGCAATGTTGTCAACCCAGGTGCAATGGGTGACCCATCAGTCTGGTTGATGAGTCCGGACACGTAATCACCATACTCAAAGTCAAACTCCATGCCATCAATTGTGTGTGAAGCAGGCAAATCAGGAATACACAAAAAATCACTCCCGCCACTGATTTTGTCGTTATCTCGCAGATATGTGTACAGTTGATCCCCACAGAGCAAAGCTGTGTCGAGATTGTCCATGAGATTCCATGAGAAAACGCTTTTGACACTGTCTTTGGCAACGCCGGCCAGCCCAATTGCCATACACTGTTGTCCGGGATTACTCAAGAGGTCACTCGCCTGGTGAAATGATCCCAGGACACTGTGTCTTACCCAACCTGGGTCAGACATCTCACCCTCAATCTGAGTGCACAGAAACTGTACTGCCTCGGTTTTCACACTGCTAACCTGCACAGGTGAGCGATCAAAATCACCAAACACAAGAGGGGGGGAAAGAGGACGTTTATGCGCACTTACCTGTTCCACCCGGGTGCCTCCATCTGGCTGGGGTGCTGACAAGGTGGCAGTGTTCACTGTCACCACGCCTGGGGTCGTCTGGAGCTCCGCCACCTTCTCCAGGGCCACTTCAGGTGAAGTGACTTCTGTAGCAGGAGGCACCTCAGTCGTCTTGGGCTCAGCTGGGCTCTGCACACACAAAGCCCTTCCCTGCACACAAAAGTTTGTGCATAAATATATTGTCATTGATACAAAGGGCGAATTGTTAAAAAGTGTACTTTTATAGTTGAAGATAAGACGCATTTTGATTAATGCAGCCCATCAACTGATAATACTAAGATCTCATTTGTGTATGAATAAAGAAAATCTTTTGAAATAAAGGGCCAAGTAAAATTTCTCTGTTATTATTTCAGTTCAGTATGATAAACTTGGTTTTGATGCAAACCTAGTTCTGTGCGCTTGCATATTAATAAACCATGTGTGCTAATGAAGAAACAATCCTGCTTCCTGGCAGGGATCCTCTGAGATGCAACCACAGTCCTGCGTGGTTCCACAGGTGGCATCTGAATGAAAAAATATTTTTTATAAGCATTGTTGTTGTGTAACACAAAACGTTTTATGAATGAACAGTAAAAGTGCAACTGTAGTTCAACTTTTCACTGACCTCATCATCGTGTAGAACAGGGTTGGGAAGCTGGGATGGCGAAATCTTCTCCATGGCATCCAGCAGGTGTTCACTGAAATGGAGAGGGTTGAGACGCACAAAACACTCCCGCAACCCAACTGCTGACAACTAGGATGAGAAGGAGAGAGAAAAAAAATAAAGTAATACTTTAGAAGAGGGTTTCTCTTCAAAGAAAATGTGTGCAATCCACACAGAAACTCTGATGATAGTGCTTTTGTATGATAGGTGCGTTCATACAAAGGATGACAAACCTGCTGCGTGCATGGAGCAGAGTCCTCCACCTCGTCGCCAGAGAGCTTCTGCTGTGATAAGTAAGTTGAGAATTAACAGTACTGTATTAGTTACATGTACTACACGTAACACACAGGAATTATATGGTCTGCCCGAGACACTGCCCCAGAATAGGCGACCCACCGTCTTAACTGAGATGGACCTACAAAGAAGACAAGACAATTTTAATGATCACAAATATGCCCGATGCAAAAATTTGTGCATTTATTATGAAGTCCATATGAAACATAAGATGAGTAGGGATTGTACTAACAGAATCCCTGCACCACAGCTTGCGGCGTCTCAGGGGGAAGTCGTCAGCAGCAGGGCAAACATATCGAATGCCTGTTAATGTAAAGTGAGACAAAATGAAGCATAAGTACAGATGTGCGTATTTTACTCAAAACAGAAAAGACAATTATTCTTTCACCTTCTCCATAAAATGTACAGAGTTGTGATGTATTCTAAAAGATACGTAATTTGTAAGTGTTTTTTGTAGATGTTTTATGTGATTGGTTTTATGATGACATTATTGTCATTGAGAATTTTGTTATGAAGGCACATTTAAAGTGTTGTAAAACTTACCCATACGTGCTGCAACTCGACGGAATTCCTGCCGCAGGAGCTCCTGGTGGTCCAAAGGGTGGTTCAGCCGAGGTGGAAAATCATACACAATTACCTATAAAAATAGCACAAGCACACCAGAAGGACAAGGAATACAAAAGTTATTATAGAGAATAACTACCAATGTAGATACTACAAAATATGTTAATGAAATCATAGCCCCACCTTGAACCACCTCCCAAGGGCAGTTGAGAGAAGTTTCGCAAAATCTGTTGAAGACACCCTTGGATAGCTAGGTTGTTGCTAGGAGCCATGATGAACATGATGAACCAAGTCAGGATTGCAAGGTACAGCAGCATGCACCATCTCAATCGTCAGTTCGTCAGCACAGGCCCCTGGCGTGGACATGAAGCCAAACAACATCCGTCCTTCAGGCAATGGCACAACCCCATTGACAAACGGTCGGAGGTGGGAGGAACCGACAATAAGAATGAACTAGGATGAGAAAGGGAGAAGTACTAATTAAATACTGTATCAGCTGAAATATGTTTTGTGAGGGTAAAAAACAATGTCAGTATCATACCTTCTTGTCGGGAACCTCAGGAGGAATGACCAATTTGTGTTGCTGGCCAGTCAACACAGATATTGGCCACTGGATAATGCAATGGCGATAACCAGTCCCGACAGTGCCTATTTAAACAGACAACATTGACATGTATCATTGTAAAAGTGAAACAGTAAACCTGATTTGGATGTGTGTTTTCCCAGACAGAGAGGAATAAGAAACTGTTACTAATATAGTTACGTAAGACAAAATGATACATTTCAAAGAAAAAGGTTACACACCCGTAGGCACGTCACCATTGTGGTCTTGCGGACCGAAAATCAGGAACTCGCGCTGAGCGTGTCACCTGGTTGCAGCCTGTGACCGACGCGAACCCTTCAGCTTCGGCATTTGAAAGTATAATAAATGTTATATCCATTATTTTTGTAAAACTTCATATCAACATCAAACATTTGTGTTATGTTATATAAGCACAAGAAATACAAGAAGAATTTGCTAAATACTAAGGGTAACAAATTTTTGTCCTGTGACCTAATTTGACAATCACATTTGTGATGACCACAGACATACAAAAAAGAATCATTTCTCTCTCAAATGTATGTGCTTTTTTCTTGTAGTGAAGGTGATGTAAAGGGAGAGAGGAGCCCTATTCTGTGGAAAAGAAGTGAAACAGCAGCCTCAGGGGACAGGGGAGAGCTATAACAGAGGAAAATGACCCTTTCCAGTGAGGAGGAAGCCCCGCTGGACAACCAACTTGAAGTTGACATATAAGGTACTCAGTAGGTCTACTGTTTTTTACTGTTTTTAAACTGTTGGGTTTATTTTGTAGCAGCTTTAGAAGAGCGCTATCATGCAAACGTGTAGAAATAACTTCGACGTCGCCTGAACTGCACTATACAAAGCAAACATCACGTGACTCGAGGTCCTCGAGTAGTTGCATCATCGTGACGCATGCTCGGCCAGCTGATGAGACGGGCGCTCATAAAAAAAAATAATAAGCGCCCGGCGTGCTCTCCGCGGTGGATAAAAGTAAATAACTGGCTTTGATCAGATGATTTGGCAGGCCGAACTAGTGCCGAATCATCTAAAAAATATATATTGTGTTCATCTAGGTGTAGATGGACGGGGATGTGGTCTATAAAGTGCTAATAATAAAAATACTACAGTTTTTGAATGGGGTTTCACGAGGTGCAGTTGCGGGTACGTGCATCAGCTGATCAAACGAAAGTTACGCATGTAACTACGGTTCTATGAATCCCGAATGACCGCCAGAGGCGGTGCTTTAAGCACTGAATGACTTATACCAGCAAAATCACGAGGAATCCTGATTGCAAACCTTGAATCAAGAGGACTCCAGGAAGAAGACCACACCCAACGGATGGGGAGTGGCAACGTTTACCCTGTAGAACCTGGAGAACGTGCTTGATGAGGCCCACGAGGCAGCTGAGCAGATGTCCTCGAGGGGTACTCCTCTTAGGGCTGCCCATGAGGTGGAGACACTCCTGGTTGAGTGGGATCGGACCCCGGGTGGCATGGGGCGGTTATTCGCCTTATAGGCGTGGCTGATTGTGTCCACCACCCAGTGGGACAGCCACTGCTTTGACAAGGCCCGGCCCATACTAGGGCCGCTGTGACACACAAAGAGCTATTCGGCTCGTCTTACACGTGCAGTGGCTCCGATGTAGGCTCTCAAGGCCCGCACCAGGCACAATAGCTTAAGCTGGTCAGCCCCGTCCCCTGGTGGAGGATCGAACCGGGCCAGTGTAATAGGCCAGTTGATATTTGCTGCTGACGGCACCTTTGGCAGGAAGTCCATATTGGGCCATAGGGTTATGCCCGACTGGTCTGGGTTCCACCGTAGACAGGATTCACTGACTGACAGGGCGTGCAGCTCCCCTACACGCTTGGCTGATGTAATGGCCAGGAGGAGGACTGTCTTATAGGACAGCCACTTGAGCTCCGTCCGTTCCAGGGGCTCAAAGGGAGCCCTGCATAGGATAGTTACCAGGCTTTGGAGGAATTCGAGGACGACTGTCACTGGACAGTGTACTGGGTCCTCAGCTCTACTTTTGCACCAGCTGGAGAACAGCTTCCACCTGTTGGCGTACTGGAGCCTGGTGGACGACGCCCTCGCGTTCAAGATTGTGTGTCGGACTGCGTCCGAGCAGCTGCCTAGCAGCGGATCGGGCCCTTCAGCGGCCAAAGCACAGCTGGAGGCGTTGTGGGTTGGGATGCCAGATTCCTCCCCTCAGCTGCGAGAGTAGGTCTCTCCTGTCGGGGAGGCGCCACGGCGTCCCTCGACACAGTTGGTGGAGCAGTCTGAATCACACCCTGCCTGGCCAGAAAGGGGCCACCAGGAGAATGGTGTGATCCTCCTGAGCCACTCTCTAGAGCACTAGAGGAATCAGAGGAAGTGGGGGAAAAGCATATAGGAGAACCCCTGGCCAGGGGTCGGACAGCGCATCCTGGCCTAGGGGGCTGGTTATCCCCGCTAGGGAGAACCACTTCGGGCAGTGGGTCAACACTGCCGAAGCGAACAGATACACTTCTGCACCGCCGAAGCAGTTCTAGATCATACTGACCACGTCTGGGTGGAGGTGCCACTCTCCTGATGGAGGTTTCTGGCAGGAGAGGAAATCTGCGATGTGATTCTTCTCTCCTGGTATATACACTGCCCGCAGGCTCATCAGACGGGGGGCCGCCCACGTCAGCAGGTTTGTGGAGACCTACAGCAGCCGTGCTGACTTGGTCCCTCCCTGGTGGTTTAAATGGTAGACAGTCGAGGTATTGTCTGACCTGACCAATACATGCTTGCCTTGCAGGTGAGGCATGAAATGGATGAGAGCCATGTACACTGCTTTTAGTTCGAGCACATTGATGTGATTGGTGCAGTCTGCTGGAGACCACTGCCCACGAGCTGTCCTGCCTTGCCACACCGCACCCCAGCCCGAAGGGGAGGCGTTGGTGGCAACGGTTTCCCTGCGGGACGGAATAGACCCCATAGGGACACCCCTCAAGATGAAAGCCCTGTCCCTCCACGGGACTAGGGTGAGGAGACACTGTCTGGACACGGCAATCTTCCTGTGCCTGTGTCGCTCGGCATCTAGATGAAGGCCGTTTAGCCACCTCTGCAGGGGGTGTAGGGACAGCAAGCCCAGTGGCACAACAGCCGCAACGGATGTTAGTGTGCCCACGAGGCGGAGGAACTTTATATATGGCAGGCGGCTTCCTCTCCTGAAATCCGACAGCAGCATCATAATACCATTCACCCGGCGGGTGGAAGGATGGGCCGTCATAGCAACTGTGTCTAGGGCTAGGCCAATATACACTCACCGGCCACTTTATTAGGTACACCGTCCAACTGCTCGTTAACACTTAATTTCTAATCAGCCAATCACATGGCGGAAACTTAGTGCATTTAGGCATATAGACATGGTCAAGACAATCTCCTGCAGTTCAAACCGAGCATCAGTATGGGGAAGAAAGGTGATTTGAGTGACTTTGAACGTGGCATGGTTGTTGGTGCCAGAAGGGCTGGTCTGAGTATTTCAGAAACTGCTGATCTACTGGGATTTTCACGCACAACCATCTCTAGGGTTTACAGAGAATGGTCCGAAAAAGAAAAAATATCCAGTGAGCGGCAGTTCTGTGGGCGGAAATGCCTTGTTGATGCCAGAGGTAAGAGGAGAATGGCCAGACTGGTTCGAGCTGATAGAAAGGCAACAGTGACTCAAATAACCACCCGTTACAACCAAGGTAGGCAGAAGAGCATCTCTGAACGCACAGTACGTCGAACTTTGAGGCAGATGGGCTACAGCAGCAGAAGACCACGCCGGGTGCCACTCCTTTCAGCTAAGAACAGGAAACTGAGGCTACAATTTGCACAAGCTCATCGACATTGGACAATAGAAGATTGGAAAAACGTTGCCTGGTCTGATGAGTCTCGATTTCTGCTGCGACATTCGGATGGTAGGGTCAGAATTTGGCGTCAACAACATGAAAGTATGGATCCATCCTGCCTTGTATCAACGGTTCAGGCTGGTGGTGGTGGTGTCATGGTGTGGGGAATATTTTCTTGGCACTCTTTGGGCCCCTTGGTACCAATTGAGCATCGTTGCAACGCCACAGCCTACCTGAGTATTGTTGCTGACCATGTCCATCCCTTTATGACCACAATGTACCCAACTTCTGATGGCTACTTTCAGCAGGATAATGCGCCATGTCATAAAGCTGGAATCATCTCAGACTGGTTTCTTGAACATAACAATGAGTTCACTGTACTCAAATGGCCTCCACAGTCACCAGATCTCAATCCAATAGAGCATCTTTGGGATGTGGTGGAACGGGAGATTCGCATCATGGATGTGCAACCGACAAATCTGCGGCAACTGTGTGATGCCATCATGTCAATATGGACCAAGCTCTCTGAGGAATGCTTCCAGCACCTTGTTGAATCTATGCCACGAAGAATTGAGGCAGTTCTGAAGGCAAAAGGGGGTCCAACCCGTTACTTGCATGGTGTACCTAATAAAGTGGCCGGTGAGTGTATGTTGTGTTCTGAGATGGTGTCAGGCAGCATTTGTCTATATTTACTTTTATTCCCAGGCGGGCCACGTGGGCTAGGAGCCGTGATGTGTCGTCTACTGCCTGCACCCAGGATGGTGTGCAGATCAGCCTATCGTCCAGGTAGGGAAGCACCTTCATGCCCTGGGCCTGGAGAGGTTGGAGCGCTGCAGCGGCGAACCTTGTGAAGACCCTCGGGGACAGGGAGAGGCCAAAAAGGAACTGCCAGTGGCGGTCTCTGTAGGCGAACCGGAGGAACTGCCGGTGTTGCCTGGCAATGGGGACATGGAAATAAGCGTCTCTCAAATCCACTGTCGTGAACCACTCGTTTGGGGCCACGGACTGGAGTACAGCTGCCCTGGTTAACATATGGAAAGGTATGGTCTTTAAGTACCTGTTTAGGCCTCTCAGGTCCAAAACGGGGCGGAATCCACCGGTCTTTTTTTCTACCAGAAAATAGGTTGAGTAGAACCCCCTGGGGTGCTGCAGAGGGTCTACTGGCTCGATGGCACCCTTGGCCAGGAGGGTAGACAGCTCCTGGTCTAGGGCGAGGGCCTTTGCCGGGTCGCCAGTGATGGTGGTTTTGACCCGGCTGGCTGCAGGGGGCCGGCGTCGGAACTGGAGCTTGTACCTGTGGGTCAAGGTGGTAAGCACCCACGGGTCCACAGCTTGAGCAGCCCAGTAACTGAGCTGCTGGTGTGTGAAAGTTTCAATGGCCGGCCCCGTTGCCTCAGTGTTTAGCCCCTTGGCCCCTAGGGGCCTGTTGGGGGGTCCAACGGGGCCCGGGGGCCAAAATGGCCTAGATTGTGCACGACCGATGCCCCGCCCACGGGCTTGCCCCTGCGCAAAGCTTGGGTCGCTAAAGTGGGCTGGTGGTGGGTGGATTCTGGGAGCGGCCAAGTGGCCTCTGCCCCTGGCCCTGCCCCTGCCAGGGGGAGGCACGCGGTGCAGGCACAGCAGCTGCTGCCTAGTCTGTCCCACCTGAATGGTTCTGTCAAGTGCCTCCTGTGCAGCTGGGCCAAACACTGTTCCTGGCACCACCGGGAGGCCCTGGAGGGTCTTCCTAGCCTTGTCCGTCAGCCGTGATTGGGAGAGCCAAACCTGGCGGTGAGCCTGGATCATGATGGACATCATCCTACCCAACTCCCGGGCCATGAGGGCAAACGCCTCCAGTGATGCGTCACAGAAGGTGGTAGCATCTGTGTTTGCATTGCCATCCTGCAGGGATGATAAAGTGCCAGTTGGAGGTGTGACAGGGAGTTGCCAATCCTCCCAGCTTTTGACCCTGCGTCATAGCCCCTAATCAGCAGGTCATCAGTTAGTCTGCACTGGGGGCGAGGACACCTGGTGTCCCGGCTCAAAGCCTCATCTGGGGGAACCACAAGAGATGCGACCACTGGCTCGATTGATGGCATGCGGTCCAAGCCAACGCCTGCGGTCCAAGCCAACGCCTGCCGAGCCATGCATCGCTGCCAGCGCACGACCGTCGCTGGTTAGACGGGAGCAAGCTTTGGAGTCCGCCCAGCAGACCTGTAGCTCCCTCAAATAGTCCTCTGCATGTGGGACCGAAAATGCGTTGGAGGCTGGCTTACGCCGGAAGAACCTGCTTGTAGGAGCTGACCCTGCTTGGTCTGGTATGGCCACCTTTAATTTCTCCAGGGCCATTCGCAGGATGGCCCGCATCGAGTTGTCCTCGCTCTCGGACAGCTCAGTCTGGGCTGAGGAGCGGGAGCCCTCATCTGAAGCCTGAGAGGCCCCCTCATAAACCTCCCCTTCCTCATATTCATGAAAGTAGGAGGCTGATGCCGCTAAAGAAAGCGCATCCTCCTCTGGCTCTTGGGACTCCTGGGTCAGGTGTGGCATTTCAGGAGTAGGCACACGGGCTTCCTCTGAAGGACATTCCAGTGGTTGATGGACCAGGAGCATGGCCCTCATGCGATCTAGCTCCGCAGACAACTGATCCACCCTAGATGACAGTCGAGAGCGGTCAGTCTTGGGCCTAGTCCTAGACTTCTTTCTAGAAGGTGGGGTGCCTGCACTAGCAGGTGTGTCGGCGCCCCGCTTCAAGCGACCATGTTTCGCTGTGGGCACCTGGCCTGATGGGGGAAGGTTGTCCTGCAGTGGATTCACCCCCGCTAGCCTGGCCAGCTTAGCTGCCATTGGCATATAGCTACAATTCATACAATTATTATTTACCAGGGCCTCCTTGAGGTGCTCAAGGCCCAGGCATGATGGACACAAATCGTGTCCATCATCAGGTTGGAGGGGGGCCTGATAGGAAGTACAGCAGTGGGAGACATCCATTGTGGACGCACCACTAGATGGAGAATTGACCTCTTATGCTGGAGGGAGGAAGCAGAAGTGCTCTTTTGCCAGCAATTAGAACTAGGAGAATAAGGGCTGCTTATGCTGGAGGGAGGAAACGGACGCACTCCCTTGCCCAAAAAATAGAGATAGAACAATATAAATCAAATAATTACAACAATAATGGACCTGAAGCAACTCAGGTCACTGGCGGCGCGAGCTGGGGGGAGGGGGCGTGAACACCGCCTGCACCAGCGTAGGCTATCGCCAACTAGGACGTTTAATCTTACTGTAGGTAGGAAGCGTGACCGCTACCTATGACAGCAAATGGAAGAAAAAAGGATGAAGCCACTCAGGCAACCAGAGCGTTAATGCTACTGTTAACGTTAAGAACTTAAGACAAAGCTATGCAACAGAAACAGGTTATCAAAGCCCAACCAAAAATGTCACCACTACATGTACGCTACATATAGCGATCGCTATGAAACTAGCCAAAGCGACACTAAACCAAACAACAAAAGTGTTATCTTTACAACTTTTTTTCTCGCTTGGTCGCCGCCGAGTGGCCTGTGCAGTGCCCAACAGCCGGGTTGTCTGTCCGCGTGTACACGTTGCTTTAGCCGCCGTCGGGGGCCGGAGCCGCGCTGCGGCGTTGTTTTAGCTGCGGCGTTAACAAAACGGTGCTACAGTAAAGTCGTTTATCAGCTAAAAATGCCGAAGCACGCGAGCGTTACTGTTCGTAGCATGCAACCATTATGTCGGAGGGAGGCGGTGAGAACACAGCCTTTCACAACAGGTTAAAGTAAATATATATACGCTAAATCAACAACCTACCTGTTCCAAAGGAGAGGGGAACGAGTCCCGTCCTCACCGGTGAATGACGGATGTCGCGGCGTCCAATGAGATGAAAACTCCTCTCAGTAGGAGATCCAAGTTATAATATTAGTATGGATTTAAACAAGTTACAGTTCCTGGAGGGCTATCATTCGCTACTCCGACCGAAACGGCCGCTGAACTACTGGTAACTTTTTCGACTTAACAGTGCGGTAGGTTTTGAAATTCTGCAGCTTGCTTGTTTGCAACATGCACGCGCGAGAAAGAATAAGGGACTGAACCATCGCTGACCGATGGAAGAAATAACCTCTCCCAGGTCATCATGGGGTAACAAGTGACATTGTTGGTATAAACACTCGAACTGCGCATGCGCGAAGGGAGTCATTCAGTGCTTAAAGCACCGCCTCTGGCGGTCAGAAGGGATGAAATAGAACAGCTGTTCACCGCAACACGCACACAGGCACAAACAGACCACAAAGCCCATGGATGTTTACCACAATTTACAAGCACGTTTCACAAAGCCCATGGATGTTTACCACAATTTACAAGCACGTTTCCCAAAGACGTTTCAAGTTTTTACGAGTTTATGTTTTATTCAGTTGGGCATATTTGGTGAAAAAAAAAAACTCGGAAAAAATAGGTGAGTCAAGGTAGAGAACAATATACTTTCGGGACAGCAAATATTCTGAATCAGAGGGCTATTGTTTTTGGCTAATCTGAATAACCTGAATGAAATCATTAAAGGCACACGCTTTTGAATCCGTCCAACAGTAAGGATAACTTAGATTATTTCGCCTTGTTATGTATTTTCAACCACGCTCTCGTCAGGGGGGCATACTACGGCAGGGGTGCATTCTACGGCACAACACTGGCGTAGATAAGTCCTGCTTCTCGCAGCTTTGCAATGCTACCACTGGCTCTCCAAGTACTCCAAGTACTCCAAGTACACGTGAAGAGTGTGTGCCTGATTGGAATAATGGAACGTAGTTTGGCTTATGATTGGTTCTCGTCAGCGAAGCAGCCAGGAGGATTTGCTGACCGTCCAAGTGTCATTTAAAGGGCCGATTTCTGAAGTGCTCAGTTTACGTATTAATCAATCACATGATAATTAAAAATAAAAAAAATAAATCTCCCGACCCCGACCCCCCCCCCCCCCCCCCCCCAAAAAAAAAAAAAAAGATTTCTCCTCAGATTTAAACGATTCATGTAGGTCACCCTATTTGACTTCAAAACGGCAAATTTTGCTGAAAGGTGAGAGATTTTCATGCCTGCTGCTAACAAAGTAGCACACTAGCTACTTTGTTAGCAGGCCTGTTTAAACACAAAGCTAGCACGCTTATTTTAGCCACAACGGCAGTTTTGTTAGCATGCATGTTTAAGCAGAAGTTTTCACTCAACAACAGCAACAAACCACAAATAAGCGTAAAAACACATGACTCACCGTACTAAAGCTTTAGGAGAGGAGAAGAGCAGCCGCTCCGTGAATTGGTGTAGCAAAATAAAGTGAAACTCAGCCGAGTTTTGACCGTGAAAATGTGTGTTAAATCTGTGAAATTGTGGTGCAAGATGTGTGTTGTGTAAATCTGTATCAGTAAAGTGTCTAATAAATCCTCAAAAGCAAAATTGGTCGTGAAAATCGCTCTCTCGCAAAGGTAGTCTGTTGTCCTCAAGAGTTCAATCAGACTGAATGAGTAACGAAAATTGTCGGAAATAAACAGGAGCTCGACCAATCAGAGAGCTGGATTTGATGAAGTAAGGATGAGGTTACAGTCAAAGCCGTGAAAGAATTTATAACCGTGTAAGAGCCAAACATAGAAATACACAAAAAACAGAATTCAACCTGTCAGATGCTGTTGTAGGGGCATTTCGTGATGAAGCTAATTTATATATATTTAAATATACATATATATATATAAATATATATATATGTGTGTGTGTGTGTGTGTGTGTGTGTGTGTGTGTGTGTGTGTGTGTGTGTGTGTATATATATATATATATGTATATATATATGTGTGTGTGTGTTTTGGTGCTGGGGGAGTGTGTGGCATTGTCACGTGTTCATCAGCACAATGTGTGATTGGCTGAGGTGCATGGTCAAGAGTTCAGTGTCTTTAAAAGACAATCTGGGAAACTGCGTGAGTACAGAGAGTTGTAGCCTCAAACAGCGTATCCCCCCCGGGAGAGCTACGCAATCCCTGAATGCCCATAGGCTGTACCAGGTGTCAATCTTAGAAATCATGAACCCCCTAATAACTTTTAAAAACGGAGCTGTACAGAAAAAAAAGGACTTGGGCACAAACCAGTCTTACAATAACTACATGTCAACATCACAACCAGGGGGGAGAAAAATTTATGTTCTGTGTAATAAATTTCTAAAGTTTGTCCACAGTCACATAAGCTCTGCTGGCGGAGGCGGGATTTATGACCTGTACTGCAGCCTACCATCAGAGGGTGCTGTTCTCGGAGTGGCTTCACCCAGCGAGGAGGCAGTCTCTGTCCATCTTATATACTGTCTATGGTAAATGCAGAGCGCAAGCTATTTATGTGGTTTGTACTTTAAAGTTAGACAAGTTGGATTTAAATTGTTTGGATTGGATTGTGGTTGATGGGGTTCTTATGCAAACTTTGTGTTTGGCAATGAAGAGGGTAATTATGGTTTTGTCTTAAGTAGTGTATTAGGTGTGCGTTATGTATTTACATGGGCGAAAGTGTTTTTTTTTGTAAAAAGTGTTTGTGTGTGTGTGTGTGTGTGTGTGTGTGTGTGTGTGTGTGGTTGTAGTTTGGTCTGATCATTGGTGTCATGTTTTTTGTTCAGCGCTTGAGTTTGAACAGGTTTTGCAGTTGGCTGTACGGGATCTGATGTGACGGCTATCACGTGTTGTGGTGTATATGTACTGGCATTGAGATTGTTTTATAGGGAGGAGATTTTTGTATATGTAATAGTGGTAGATACTGTGTTGTTAAGGACATGGTACAGAAGAATGTTTTTGTGTTAACAGAGTACAGCAAAATGTCTGTTGTTATTAAGTAGGTAGCAGCTGCATTTGTCACATGTAGACATGTATGTGTACTGTAGAGCACACACTGTAGATGGAGGAGTGAAATTACATGAATTGCATGTTAATTGTGTGTGTGTTGTTGTTCTTATTAAAGTGAGGTAAAGATTAGTGGTAAAATGTGTGTGTTGTTATGGAGAATCTTGACGACTTAAAAATAGGCAACTGGCCTGTGTAGAGTTGAGAAGTGGACAAAGGGGACAGACAATGACAGGGAGGGGTTGGGTTGTACAAAACCATCTCCGGGTGTGTCCCCTCCTAAGTCGTTAACCTGAAAGGGTTAACGACTTAGGGGGTGCCCCTGTGATGTGACCACACCTGGGTCAAATGGTCCCAGGTGTGAGTGTGAATATTGATGTCCAAAAGTGGGTTTTAGGTTGAAATGAGCATAATTTATGTTTTTAATGATGTTTTTGTGTTTAATTATTCCTGTCCTTTTTATGTTTCAGTATGCGATAAAGGACCAAACCCTGGACAAGGGGGCCCTCTTTAATGAGAGCATGGCGTGCCATACCTTTGTGATAAATACCACAACAAGGATGGCACGCTGCATGAAGGCAGCAGAGGAACGCTCTGCATGTTTGGAGAGAGTGCAAAAGACTCGTAATGAAGATATTGCAAGGTTAAAGCAGGCCAACCTCACTCTAACAAAACAGTTAGAGGTGGCCCAAGTGAGTCTTGAGAGCTTGTGTAAGTATTGTATGGGTCATGTGGGTGTTTGTATTGGTGAAAATTATAATGTGTTATTCAACAAGTTGAATTAATGTAATATGTAGTTCTCTATCGCATGAGAATATCTCTCCACTACATATAGAATATATGTTATGGGATTTACTGACATTTTAGCAGCTGACGTGAATACCTCTTTAAGACACACAAGTTTCTATGATGATGCAGTGTCCAGCCATCAACACATTTGTGAAGGAATTTTTTCTCCCCAAAAGGGCACCATGAAGCGTGATGAAGGTTGAGACCCCACTATGTCATCATCAAATCAAGACGGGCCGAGCCCTTGCATAGGCAGCATCTCCACCCCCAGTGCAGCTGCTGCCCTACTAATAAGGCCTCGCAGGAGGGGAGACCGTCTCCCGTCCAGCTCCCCCTCCTCTTGCTGGTCTGCAGCGACCACATCCTCCTCCTCAGAAGGAAAAAGGGCTCCTCCACATCTAAGAGAGGGGATGCGGGGCGGTCCTCATATGAGGGACCTGGAGGAGAATGCACCACCTCGGCTGGGCCAGACCTGGACACAGACCGCAAAAAGAGGATAGAAGTTGGTAATGTGAAGCCAACAATAAGGTTATGTTTTTGTGTTCATCTTCTCGTGGGAATATTCCATGTCCCGTTTTTATGTAGACTGAAAGTAATATTGTAAAACATTATTAACATTGATTTGAATCATGTGTAGGTGTACCACCAGTAAAGGCAGCTGACAAGCCTACCACATCAGCTGGGGAAGTAGTGGCTGGTGTCCTCGAAGGCATAGAGGAGGGGGGGACTTTACACAATGCCTCTAACTCAGAAGGAGTTGTGGAAATGTCTGTGTCTTGAGAAGCGTTGTAGTTGGATGTATATTTATGTGTGCTTTAATGTTTGTTGTGTGTGGTTGTTGTTTTGTATTATAGTTGGTAAATTTATTAGAAGTGCAGTTTTTGTGTTTGTGGCTGTTGCCTCCTGTTTTTTACAGTATTATTATTTATGTAAATAAAGGCTTGTAATGAAAACTAAATGAATGTTTACTTAAATGTGTTTTATGCGCACACTGGTGCCACATTGTGTGGTCAAGCGAGAGCATTTGTGATGGAGCAGTTATGTGTCACACATCTGTGTTGCTAAACAAGTTTCCACGTAAATTGTTAGCATAACAACAAAGTGATTATCACATCCACATCCAACCATTAACTATGGTGTTGATCGTTGAAGGTAAGCCTCATGTATTTGCGTTTGAAAGAAGGCTTACATCCTGAGTCAAGTGTTGGGCCTTCAGCAATAACAGTCTTCTGCACTGATGATGTCTACAATGAGATGTACTATATACACTGTGTGCAGAATTATTAGGCAAGTTGTATTTTTGAGGATAAACTTTATTTTTGAACAACTGCAGTGCTCTTGGTCAATCCAAAATGTTAATAAACCTCAAACCTGAATATTTAAGGGAGTAAAAGTGAGGTTTTGGCTTCTTAAGGAGAATGCCTATGTGTGCACAATTATAGAGGGCAGCTATCTCCCTCACGCTCCGGTCCACTCTGACGAGATGAAATCCATCCAAAGTTACAAGTGGGTCTGGAGTGATTTTGCTCAGCCATGACTCCGTGAACATCATGATGCTGCATTCCCGGTTCTCCCACTGCAGCCTAGTCAGCGCTGTGAGCTCCTCCATCTTGTTGGGGAGAGACCTCACGTTTCCCATGATGACGGACGGGACAGTTGGTTTATAACGTCTCCGCTTTGCCCGATGCTGAACTCCAGCTCTGCATCCCCTTCTTCTCCTGCGGAGCTTGGCGGGGATGTTGGGTTTCTCCCACGAAGGTGGCCGGGCTTGGCGCAGCGCCAACAGCTGTTCACGGCTGTAAACAATAGAGCTGATGAACGGGTCCCCAGATGCGGACTTAAAAACTCCAAAAAGTAAAAGAAAACAAAGTGCTAGAGTCATGAAATGCACATCCATGGTTGGAATATGCAAAACACAACACTGCTAAATAAAAAGAAAGACAAATGAAGTGCAAAAAATAACAATAAAAAGGCAAAAACGTAAACTCTGTGAGGAGCTGCTGTGACTTGCTGCCACTCTCAGGGCGCTTAGTCACAAGAGGCCATTAGGGCCAGATCTACAACAGACCAGTCTACTCTTTGGTTAAATCTCTGGATGAACATGGCAGCCTTGGCAGAAAACGATGACGTCCGTATAAATGCTAAAAGCCACTGTGAATTCTGCTAGAGTCAAAAAACAAGTACAAACTGTACAAAAAAAAGTCATAAGTAGACTTTATTAATTTTATTAAACACTATTTATTGGCAGGGATTAAAGGGAAAGGAAGAAAAACTAACCCACGTTTTTCGATGGTTGCACACACATTTTTGATGGGGTGTTTTTAAATAAACAATCCAGGTGCAAAATGAGGATAAATTGAAATAACTGTTTTAAACTTTGTCTTATACCAGTCAATCTCATCATGTTTTATCAAAGTTATATCCATAAGGGAATAGTGGATTAAGCAGTCTTTTTGTTCATTCATTCTCAGTTTTATTATGTAGACCTGATAGTGAGTAAGGGGAAAAATGCAGAGGATGGCATAATATAACAAAAATACAAGAGCTCTATTGTAATTTTCCCTTTAGGAATAAATAAATAAATAAATAAATAAAGTATTTTTGCTACATTATGCCATCGTTCTTAAAGATGTAAATGACATCAAATTAATTTTAGATGAAAATAAAATGACAGTACTTGTTCTTTTGGACCATAGCTCTGCGTTTGACACTGTCAGTCACAACATTTTAATCAACAGACTCACAAAGTGCAGGCCTCTGGTAGTGTTTTACCCTGCTTCAGTTCATATTTTTTTAACAGACCATTTTTTTTATCAGCCTCTGTGCCCATGTGTCAGACACATTAAATATGGTGCCGCTCAGGAATGCATTCCTGGATCTATTTAATTTTCACATGCTTCCACACGGAAATATTATTGCACATCAGCTATCATTTTTGTGCTGATGACAGTCAACTTTACATATCTGTTTCAGTGCCCTTCAGTCTCTTTTGTCCTTAGTGAGTACAGTGAAAAATGCAGAGGATGGCATAATATGACAAAAATACAAGCGCTTTATTGATTCCCAACAGGAAATTCATAACAGATGACTTAAGAAGAAAAGGATGGCTTGTGTTTTATTGTTTGCATTTTGCTTTGATTGTAACACTGATTGTGAACAACCTAAGTTTTTATTGTAAAATAAAGAGTGAAAACTGATGTTGAACCATTACTATAGGAACTGTAAAACTTTCCCTTTGAGAATAAATAAATAAATAAATCAATTAAGTATTTTTGCTACATTACACCATCCTCTCCATTTGTCCCTGTACTTAATATCAGGTCTACATCCTTTCCTTTCTCTCACAAAGTCTTCTGCTCCAGGGCTTGTAAACGTGATGCCAGTGCTGACAGTATCTTGCGCAGCTTCTCCTGGTGCTGGGGGAACTCCTGACACACACGATGCAAGATGGCATTGGTCGTGTGCAGACGCTCCATCTGTTTCTGCAGGCAGGATTCAACGGATTCAGGGGTGGACATGGCTCGGTAGCTGCCCTTACTCACCTCCTGCAGCCTCTTGCTCCTACTCTGCAGAGTCACCAAGTGGGACAGGTTCTATAGGTAAAGAAAAGGTAGATAATGAGTGTTGATGTGTTGTCACTTTTCTGAAAATTTCCAACAGTGCCCCAGAGGGTGAACAAACGACAGGCAGCTATTCCTGCCATTCGAGGTGTGTGGTTGTGGCTGTCATGGGTGGAAACAGTGATGCACACATCAATAAATCAACAACATGATGTACGTTATAAAATAAACATTCTCAGCACACCTTTGTTAGCGCTTTATCATGTCTACAGACAGAGGCCGGGTTGACAGTGTTTATGTCTTAGACTGGCTGACTCGTTACTAGCAAACAGCTATGTTGACAGTGTTAAGAAGAATTGCTGTGGAAATGGTCAAAACATGTAATTAATTCATATACTTGACAAAATGAATATCATTTCTAATCCATCTGTGTAACTGACAGTGCAAATATAATACTATTCGTAATCCAGTGGTACAAACCAACCAAGTGATTTAATTTTGATTGAGACATTTCTGCGACAGAATATTTTTAGGCTGTTAGTCCTATCTGACTTTTTATTTCTACTTTTCTACATAAATACTGGTCTCTTTACTGGTCATCTTTGCACTCAATAACCAAAAAAGGACCATGTTGGATTTAAGTATTACAAAACCTTTCCAAAAACCTTTCCTCCTTCATTTACAGGAGAAATTATGAAAAATATCAAATAATGACCACAAATTTCAATGCAGTTTCTGTGGAAATAACAGGTATGACTGCACATGTGTAGAAAAAAGGAAACTGCATGACTATTAGATAAGTGAATTTCCTCTCAGGGATAAATAAATTCTTCCTATCATAACTTACCTTATCATATTTTATCTTATCTAATCTAATGAGTTTGTTGGTATGATTGTTTTGTGGTTAATTTAAAGATGCAGATGCAGATATATTTCTCTGAAATGACACATGTGATTTATTCCACAACTGTTCTCTTTTGGTTGCTCAATTTGGACCCTTTGTTTTGTTTTTTAAGCAATAAGGCTGATTTACACAAAGAGAGATGTGATTTGATCTGGTTGAGAAATAAGTAACTAAATTGACGCTAACATCATCGGCAAACTCTTTGTGTTTTCTGAATAATGCAATGTCTTTTTAGCTGGAGTTTGACAATAACTTTGTGTAAAATATGAACAGTTATTATTCTGAATCTGGCAGAATTTGATTTAGGAGCCTGCTTCTAATCAAAGCTTGTTTCATATAAAGGCCTGGTACCTGAGGCAGTAAAAACGAATAAAAGACCTATATTAAAAGACCTATAGGCCTAAGAGGCCTGTATTTGAGAATTTACGGTGGACTAAGGCTATGCCAAAGCCTAAAAAAAATACACACAGTCACTAAGAGCATTTAAGACGACTGATATAGACATCTACGTGGCAGTAAAAATGTTTGTGTTGTAATGCAGTGCACAATACTGGAAGTGCTTCTTACGCTGTCTTTGGTGTCCCGGAGATTTACAATTTCATGGTCCAGCATGGAGTTGGTGCTGCGGAGATCTATCAGTCGTTGCTCTTGCTGCAGAAGCCTGTCCTTGAGACTGACCTGGCTCTCCTGTAGGTCCCTGATCATTTCCTCACACTTGGCTTCACGCTGCAATTATACAAACTGCTAATCAGATAATTTTGCCATAATTTTGCCCCATCTATGAAAGCAGAAACAGAATTCCAGTGTCATACTTTGTGTGCGTCCTTGATTTTGCGCTGCAGGCGCTGATTGACAAGGGGGTTGCTGTTTCTGGTCGTTTTTTTGGGACTGTTGGACATGGCCTTACAGCGCTCCATCAGGGCTGCCCTCCTTTCTACCAGTGCTTCACTCTCTCTGACAAGCTGCCCCTGCCGCTTTGTCAGCTGGTTGATTCGCAGCTGCACAAAAACACACACTCTAAATAAAGTCAATGTATTTTTAAAAAAGCTCCGAAACAAAAAGAAAAGCACAAAGACCAGACTTTAATGTCTAACGAATAAAACTTTCAACAGAAAATTTTTCAACAGAGGTTAAACCATTCGGTTTGGTCACACTATGCCACTGAGTAGGTTATCAAGAGACTCTAAGACTGCCAATGAGTAAATTTTTTTTACTGTGTAATTTGTTACTGTGGCTTTCAAAAAAGTGTTATGTCTACATTTAAGACGTCAAGAAATTCTAACCAGTGTCTTGATTTGAGAATCCAATCAATAATCCAATATTGTCTGAATCCTCCTTTGGCCACGGCTGCCAACACAAACAAGAAAACCAAGTGGGTGATAACTGGCACTTAAAATGGAGGTAGACCGGACAAGTGCAAAAAAGCCAGGTCAACATCAATGAAGCATCAACGATGGGGGAAGCTGCAGGATCTTACGGACTCTGTAACCTTTCTGCTGAACAGGTAAACCACAAACACTGTGTTTGACTGGGCCCCATTTGTAATTATCTGAAGTATTTATCTGCATTATATCTGAATTTAATTGGAAAGATACGAGCGAACAGGAGCATCTGTTTGTGGGCAGGGCTTGCTGGAGCAGAGAGGGAGGGGAGAGGAGGAGCTGAAGGGAAAACTGGTTGGAAGGGGTAGTGTTTACATTCAAGATTTCCTCCAAAAACTGGCACTTCCTCAGATCCTGCCTAACCCACCTTTAAAAGATCCTGGGCAAAAGGATAAATAAAGTTGTATCTAATCTCATCTCCATCTAATCTTTAAGTTTCATTACTTAAAGACATGCTGCACTCCTACTCTACTGTGGTCTTGAACATGACAGCCCCAAAGTGTTTGACCCACAGCACAAAAAAGTGCTTTGCTGGCTTTTGTTGATGCAGTTGCTAACAGACATTTGACTGAAAAGCTGCATATATATTCTTAACTCCTTGATGGTAAGTTTTCCAGTGATATATTAATACGATTTGACATAATGTGTAAATGACATTTGACGTGTCATCAGACCAGTTTGGGACTTTTTTGAAGTGAGATATTCAAAAATGCAGTGGGGTAAGAAGATGCTACAGCGGCTGAACTATGGTGTGTGGAAAGGGGCAAAATAGTACTAAATAATAACAATATTGTGTTAATATTTTCCCGAAGTCCCAGTGTGATTACACTGACATCACGTATATCAGAAAATTTGGTCTAAAATGCAAAAAGAATTTTTTTTTGAACTTTTCTTTTTATTGTGATGTTAATGCAATCTGTCAATACTCTAATTTAAAAAAAAAAAAAACTTTTGATGTAGTATCCTTCTGAGAGTATGTCTACGGTACAAAACCTTTCCTCCATGTAAAAAAGTCGTAAATATGTCATATAAGTTTATGCAAAGTGGAGAGGTTTGGGCATTTGTACTGAAATAAAACTGGTTTTGTTTTCACAACAGCATAAATACAGAGAAGAACAATGTGCTTCTATTTACAATGCACAAATAATTTCTAGTTTTTTTAAGCTTTAGGGTTTTTATTTACGTACATGGCTTCTTAAAATTTGACTTCCGCTCTAAAATTATTTGGCACATTTAAAAGGAAATATTGTTAATAAAACAACGAAATATAACAGTTTACTGGCATCATTTGAAGCATTATGTGTTAAAGGTTTTACCTTCTTTTGGCGTATCTCAGCCTTCATCGTACGGATGTCTCCGTGGTACATCTCTGAGTCCACAACAGAACGAGTCTCTTTAAGAAGCTGGATCTTCCTCTCCCACAGCATGATCTGCTGACTGTCAACCACACACACAGAACAAAGAGTGCTAGTAAAAATCAGAACCAAAGTATTAGCCAATCCTAACTTTACAAATTCACTATTTATCTGTCTACATTTGAAGTATTGTGGTGTAGCTGCTTTCGAGTCAGTTACCTAAAAATAACCACAAGCCTTAATATGACAAAAATCTGTGAACAATTGATTGCCATACAACATAAAATGAGGATAAAATAAAAAACAAAAATATAAATGTGACCTACTCAGCCTCAAGCAGACAGCTGAGGAGTCTCTCCTTTTCCTTCAGGATCCTCTCGTGTTTCATCTGCATCTCTGCGGACTCCTGCTCAGCCTCCTGAAGGCATTTTTACCACATTTAAAATGACTTTCAAAAGCATTGTGCAAAAAAAAGAGAGAAAAACGAAGATCATTGGGCTACGACATGCCTTGAGTCTTCTCATGAAGTCTTTCTCTGTTAGTGCATTCTCCTGCTTCAGTGCCTTGCTGAGTCGTTCATTCTCGAACAGCTGTGTGTCAAGCTTCAGCAGGTCTCTTCTCAGCAGCTCTGTATTTTTCTCCAGTTCAGTCTCATCGTGCCGCTCTGCTTCTGTCTGACCTGGAGGGATTTGAGATGGTTCAACATCAACCTCACAGAATTTGGACATGCTTGCCTTTTGAAAAATGTCCTCGTTTTGAAAATTCAAATTTCAGACTTCTCTTAATATTATTTGTACACACCAAAGGGAAATCAGCAACATTTATTTTTGGGGAAAAAAAGATGTTAAAATCCAGAAGAAACAGGAGGTAATCTGGCTGAAGTGCGTGTTTAGATATTTACATTCAACTGCCAATCTTAACTTCCAGCCTTGCTCACTCAACCACATAATTTGCACTGCTAATACAATCTTTTAATCTCTGCAGAAATGATAAAGAGAAAAGAGAGCAGGTGGAGTAGCCCAGAAACATTTCATATCTGCAATAATCCCATGCCTGGGAGTTAGCCTACTAGAATCAATGTCATGTTTGCCTGTACCACGTAGAAACCCAGGGTTGGTGTAGGATGAAGAAGGCAAAGTGACAGCACATCTTTATGGTATAACTCTGAATGTCATTTGGATGTCAGGCTAAAATGATTGAATATCAAGAACATGCTTTTAACATGTGTACCTTTCAGTGCATTTGTTTGTTTCTTTGTAAATAGTGGTGTATCACTCACTCTCAAGGTAAATTGTCTTCTGCTGAATGTCTATGAACTCTATCTGCAGTTTGGCTATATCTCTGCTGTTTGCTTCTTTTTCCTTGTTCAGTATTACTACTGTCCCCATCCGTGTCAAAAGGAGCTGCTGGACACTCTGGATTTTTGCTGCCACCTCCTCAGTCTCAGCCATTAGTGCCCTTATCTTGATCTCCATGGGACTGAGGTCTCCATGCTGTGAATGAATACAAACAAATCAAACAGAGAGCATGTGATGTGTAATCAAATGCAAATAAATCCATATTTCACACTAACAACTGCAAACAGGGAATGCTTCTTCTTGAGATTCACTCACCCCAGTCCTGGCTGTGATTTGATGGATCTGTTTATAATAGTTAGCTTTGATAGTGCCCTGTCGCTCAATGAGTGTGAAAAAAGAAGAACGCTTTCTTTCATTGGCTGCCAGTAACTTGGTCTTCTCGGAGATCTGGTCATCAAAGTCCTTCTGGATGACGGCCAAGCTGCCCAGATGTTGGCTGACCTTGTTGTTCTCCAGTTCCACTGCCCCTATGTTCCTCTCCAGCTGCCACAACTGAGAGATCTGAGGAAAAAATGCAACTGTCTTCTTTATCCTTATCATACAGTACATATGTATTTTGTGCCGCTGAGCATGCTCCTCCTCACTCATTCAGGCGTCATGAGGTCTCTCAACATAAATGACAGGAAAAAATACCCTCAAACAGTTCATGAGAAATGACTCTGAATCAGACTGATATGTGTCTATAGTTCCTGTCTCCTCTTGGCTGTATCAATAGCAACATTGACGACACTGAGAACCTGGATTTGCTCTTTCTTTTCAAGGGCATTATATTAAGACAGAGTCACAGTCACTAATACTATTCTCAGCCTAAGTCAATCCTTAAGTGTGTGTACTAAATGAACTTCTTTGAATGTTCTTTTCCCAGTATTTAGCATGTTAGGGCAGAAGCACCCCAAATGACATATTCATGAAAGCAAAGGCTATTGTAGTGTTATTTTGCACATTTGAAATACACAACCCTCACTGCCCGCTCTCCATAGATCAGCTTGTGTGTTTGTGTGTGGATGCTTTGAAGTTAATTCTACAGGTCATTTAGATCTGGAATTCTTGTCAAGTTCACTGTGAATTTTTATGAAGACATTCCCGTTGAATATTGCTGCACAGTTACCACCAATTTGCATTAGACAGTTAAAATTTTACTCTCACTGCATGCTGCAATGAGGACCTAGAGCCTGTGAGTTAGATTTTTTTTTTTAAATGAAGCTTATTTCCATAAAAAGGAGACAATAACAACTCTTTGGGTGTTCATACTCTGAGTGTTTTTTAAGTACCTTTTCCTTCTTTAGTGCAGTCATCTTGATGGTGAGTCTTTGGGATTCTTTTGCAGCTTTGTTATGGGTAAGCTCCTGCATCATATACTTCTTTATCTTGTCCTCTAACTCCAGACGCACAGCTCTCTCTTTCTCTAACTGCTTCCTCTGATCATCCACCTGAGCCTGATAAGTGCTGCTTTCCTAAAACGAAGAAGAAGGAAAAAAAAAAAACAGTGTGTAATAGTTGCAGAGGACACCCCTCTGGGAAATTTTGTTGCAGAGCTGTTGAAACAAAAAGCCAGTGTCCTATGGCTACCTCAGACAGCACAGCAAGAGTGTGTTCAGTATCCCCCAGGCTGCGACTGCAGGTAGTGTAGTGTTGATGTAGGGCCTCTTGCTGGGCCTGCCTCTGACTGATCTGCTTTTCAGAGGTGGTAACTTTCGTCTGAGTCCAGTTAAGCTGCGTGATGAGTGTCTCGTTTCGCTCACGTTCTTTAGAGATAGATTTCTTGTACCCTTCAATCTCTCTGTCCAGCAAGACCTCCTGGGCTGTGACAGTCCTGTGAAAACAAAAAAAGACTGAGCCAACATTCATTGTTTTTGATATGCTTATCTACCTCTCTATAAAAAGTGCTCTATACCCATCACTACGTCAATGTTGCCTTAATATGGAGGCCTGAGCCGCATTAACTAAATATTATCTCCATTTTTTGCTTTGTTCTCAATTCGACAAACCAAGACTCTCTCATTCAGAAAGCCATCATAGTTATGATGATGATGTTCATCAAGGATTTCTTTAGCAGTATCAGTTACATTTATTCAAGGGGAAACGCTTTGACCAAAATGATGGAAATCAAATGGAGGTATAGTCAGCCTTTCTTTGGAACATTCTTACCCCATGGCCCCTTGCATTGCAGAGTAGGCTTCCTCTCGTTTTCTCAGGCCTGTCAGACTGCTGTTACACTGCTGCAGCAGCTCCTTACGAGTCATCGCCAGAGACTCAATTTGCATCTCAGCCTGCACACAGACAGAAACTCCAGATCATATATTTTGAGACTGATGTGTAGCTACTTCTTCAACAAGTATATGTACAACCCCAATTCCAAATATGTACAGATTTGATGGTTCGCCAATCATCACAATAAATAACGGAAAATAGTGCAATGAAAACGTATTAAATGTTCAAACTGTCATTTTTTTGTTTGTTTGTTTTCTGAAAAATATATGCTTATTTATGTAGTTGTAGTAGTAGCAGTAAAGAAGACCACTCTATGAGAGACTGGATGAACAAATTGTTTAACAATTTCAGAGTAATCCCACTTCAGTATGAAACTGCAAAGAATTTAGGGACACTATCATCTCAAGTGCATAAAATCATTTGAAAAAACAGAGATTTTTTTTTTAATTCTGTCTGCATGAGCCCATGCAAACATATTCCAAAACCAGGGGTGACTTCTGTGGGCTCAAACCCTTTTAAGATGGACTGAGACAATGGAGTAAAGTAGGAAAATTGTCTTGTGGCCTAATGAATCAAAATCAGACATTCCTTTCAGAAATCATGGACTTTTAGCCCTCCGCTATTCATGTTAGAGCAACCACTTCACTTGTTTTCATTTCCAAAAGCATAATCTGTGATGGTACAAGGTGTGAACAAGGTTACACATCTGTGAAAGCCCCATTCTTACTGAATAACAGGCAGGTTTCTGCCATCCAGACAGTGTCTCTTTAGGGTTAGACTCTGCATATTTTAGTCAGATAATGCCAGTCCACGTCAGCATGGCTCCACAGTCAATAAAGCTAGGTGTTTAAGTGGTCTTTATGCAGCCACGATTTCTCACCCATTGAAAACATATGGGGCATCGTAAATTGAAAAATACATCAAAGGCGACAAATCCTGTATCAGATAACATTGTTACATTCATTTTCAAAACTCTGGAAAGGAGTCTTCTCATTCCCCAAATATATAAATAGCGTTGTTCAAAGAAGAGGTGATGCAGAACAATGGAAAACATACCCCAGTCTGAATTCCTCTGGAACTTGTTGCTGGCATTAGTTGTAACAAGCATATATTCTTCATAACATACCACATTTCTCAGTTCCAATGATTGGTGTGCTTTCTTTGAACAATTTTCCATCACATATTAAGTGGTGTTCAAACATTTTTCAAAGAAGTGGTGCAGCGTCCCAACTCTTCTGGAATTGGTTTTGTATTTGTAGTTCCTGCTTGGTAATGACAGTACTTGCAGGCTTGCAGGTCTTCTGGGCAACTCTAAAATTACCTCAGAGAGTGCCTGTTTGATCGTCTCTTTCTTCTCCACTTGAGCAGTGGCCTGGGCCTCATACATGGCTGACTGCTGTTTCACCTTCTCCAGGTCCTTTGTCAGACGCTCCACATACATATCCTGATAAAGACAAACATGTTCAGCAGATAAAAGCTCGATAATCCATGATAATGCCTTATGGTTCAAAACAAGCTGTTTTGGATGTGAACTGTCTATCCACCTGCTGTAGTTTCTGCTCTTCAGCTTGGTTCTTCCTATGTCCCGCTTTTTTCCTGGCATTCTTCTTAACTTTCACATCACTGCGCAAATCCTTACTCACTCCTTTTATGAAGGTGACCTGTTTCATCAGTTTGTCCAACTCAGCCTCTAGCTGAGCCACTATGGAAATAAAAAACACTCATCAATTTTATCCTGGGCCTTTGCAGTCACTGTCTTGTTATTGCTGAAACATTGTTTTATAGTTATCAGGACTAAACCGACGGATATGTCCTTTAAGTCTCTTCAACTGAGTTTAACTGTTGGTTTTTCATAAAAAGCATAAAAATCTGAATCTTAAACCTAAATTGCAATTCAAACCAAATCCTTGGCAATAAAGTAACAATCCTGGTGCTGCAGTCCACACTGCCTCAAAAAGATACTTGCATTCTGAAATTCAGCGCAATTTCAGGGGTTGAACAGCCAACAAAAACAGATCAGACATAGTTCTCCATTAAATTACATGACATAAATAGAGTTGCTCTGACTTCCTAAAAGCCCTTTTGTGTTAGGCTTGTTTGTCTATATTTTCTCTCCTGGGTGGATGTGGATAACAGATGTAACTGTGTGAGAGGCACAGGATTATAGTTTCTGAATATGACCAAAAAAAAAAAAAACATTATAATGAACTGTTTTAAAAAAAAATACAACTCCAGCCTATCCTCTAAAACTTGCTGCTGTACTTTCTGATATGCTGTCAATCATGAGAATTGTTACAAATTATTTCTATAACGTTAAATTCCTAAATAAAGATAAAGACAGATGGATCAAAAATCCTGGGGGAAAGAGGATACAGTTAGCCTCACCTTTGGCTTTCTTTTCGTCGTGTCTCCTTTTAGTTCTGGTAAACTCTCTCCTCGCATCCTCCAGTTTTGCCTGTGACTGCCGGCGTTTGGCTTCTGATTCTGACTTGGCTTTACAATCCTCCTCCAGCCCAGCCTTAGATATAGCAAGCTGCTTCTTGAGCATGTCTAGCTCAACACTCTGTTCCTGGAGTTTTTTGTCCCTTGCTTTCGAATATGCACACTGGGAAAATAGCAGAGAGATAAAGAGATCATCAAACTACTCTACTGGCTATTCAGATAATCCTTCTATACTTTCTTCTGTTTGAAACTTGAGTTTTCCTTTGGGGATCAATCAAGTTCTTCTTATCTTTTCTTTCATACTTAAATGTTTCTCCTTTTTTTCATGATTTTTTTATTGTTGAAGACATGATTTATCTGTAGGACAGCAACTCAAAATAAACAAAAAAGGTTCGCTTCAATTTCTCTACAGGTCAACAGCACCATCTTCTGGACATACAGGGACCAAACACGTAAAATCAAGGGAGTGTTGTGTTTTTATTTTGGTCTATGTGTGTATGTAAGGGAGAGTTAACAAAATCAAAAAATAAGTTTTTGACGTTCAGTGACATTAGCCCACCTTTTCCTCCAGACTCTTGTTGACACTCTCCAGCTCCTTGAGCAGCTTTTCGCGAACAGCTGCTTGATACTGTATGACCAAGGGCTGCCGACAGATGAAACAAAACACAACAGTCATGAAAGAAGGCAACAGAAATATCAACCAACTAAATATGAAACAACTGCTTTTGGTGTAAATATAATTCTTAAAGCCCAAGCTAAGTCTTAAGGATCAATTGTGCACCTAACATACCAGGCAGAAAAACAGGCAAAAAGCCCCTTTCAAACAAAAACTCCAGGCATTTTCTAGACCCTAAATGACCCTGGGCATTTGAAGTTACACGTGATCTTTAAAACACAAGTTTTTTTCCTATCAGACACACTCTCATAATTCAGTATATTCCTTTGTTTTTGGTGAACGGAGAAGGCAGGTGGAACATTTTTACAAAGGTAGCTGTTTCTGTGGTTATAATATTACATTGTGTATAAGCACAGGAAACAACATTAGAAAACATTATAGTGACCACTGAGGAAAGCAGCGCTGAGTGCAAATAAGAGAGACTCCGCTCAACCTGATTGTCATCACTCTGCCCACTCGCTCATAGTGAATTCTTGTGCCTTTTCCAACAGCATTCACACATTGGTTTACATAAATCTCTTGTGTACATTTTAAAGAAGGACTGGCAGGAAGAAATGTGGATTGCAGTGGGTGAAAATTCTGCCAATTGCATTCACAAACAACCAATAAAGTCAGGAAATACCCTGGAGTCTTGTGCATGCGTGAAAAGGGCCATTGATGGCATTATTAGAATTTAGGAGCATTAACATTCAATCGATAAAAAGATACAGACATGCTCAGGGTCAAGAGTAGGTAAGTTTCCCCCCTCCTCCTCCTCTGGCAGTGGATTATGATCCTCCATGTCTTCAGATCGCTGAAGGTCTGAGGTACAAGGTATGTAAGGCGACGCCTGAAAAACATCCTCCTGCACTGAAATGCAAAAGTAGATAGCATGTAAGGTATGTAAGGCAGCGCCTTGATGCAGACAAAAAGGGGGGAAAAAAGAAAACCAATGCAGAGTTAAAAAGTACTTGTGGGTATTTAACTGAAAGTGCTTTAAGTATTTTATATTATTTTATTGTCTTTTTCTGACTATTTTCTGAAGTAATGGCTCTTAACCTTGGGGTCCCAACTCCTGTTGAGGTTTCAAAATATTTTGGTCATCATGTAAGAAAATGATTCCATTTACACAATGCTGATTAATGACTGCATTATCTTTTCATGGAGAGTTATCAAAGATGCCAGCAAGAGGTGGACAAGGGACTATATTCAGCCAAGAAGTGTCACAGACAAAGTAATGATATTGATGGAGTCATAACTCAAGAAGGTTGAGGACCACTGCTTTATAGTATTTGTTTTTTTTGTTCTTACCACTTTGATCAGAGCGAGGCTGGGCACTTGAGGCATCCAGCTCTGGTCCTGGCTGATCCTGAGAGGGCTGGAAGGACACAGACATGCAGCTTATACATAAGTTTGTGACACTTATACTGATCTGAATTTTTCCACTTAAATATATGTTGCAGGTCTGCATTTTAGACTTCATGGAATTAGTTAATTTCATTTTTAAAGGACAAACATATTATACAATACCACGCTTGGATATCCTGTATATTTGTACTTTACAAACTTTGTAGTTAAGACCAACAATGCAACATCACAGTATCCCAACAAATCCTGGAACGATATCTAAATGTATTCATATGGCGTTATGAAAGGAATAATATCCCCTGGACAAAAATGATGGAATATTCTTCTGTGACAAAGCAGTTTACCTGAGGAGTGACTGTTGCTCCACTGTTCCCTGAGGCCTTATCACTTTCCATCCCGTCTGTCTCTCTGCCTGTGTCTGTGTTGTCTCTTTCTTTCTTTCTCTTTCTTTAGCCTTGATATATATGAGAGAGAGAGAGAGAGAGAGAGACTCTCTTGTCATGGTTTAACGGTGGTCAGGCGATAAGCTGTTTTTTCAATTGTGACTGGGAAACCAAATAACACTTATCTTGTTTATTTTTTCTGTTTGTTTGTTTTATTGTTTTCTCAACTCTCTTTTCTCTGTTTTGGCTGTTTCGAACAGAAAGTTTGAGCACTAAATGAAAACGCCATCCTAGCCGTTAACGTTAGTTTGCTTTCCCTTGTAAGCCCGACCTCAGCTCGAGTAAAAGCGAAAAGGTTCGGTTAAGCACAATAAACCTACAATGACGGTAGCGGACGGTAGTATAAGATTTAAGTAACTAACTTATGGAGCAACATCATACAAATACAACGTTTCTAGATGCATCAGTGCTAATGATTTAATCTAATTTTGATACTATGAACGCTTTAATTACTTACCGCTAACACACGAACAACTCCAACTGTTGCTAGGCAACCGCAAACTTCCGTTAGAAGGCGAGGCGCAGCAGGCCATCGACAGAGCAGAGGGCGTGGTTAACACTGGCAGGGGATTCAGAAAAAGAGACGTTGCTTCTCTTTCTTCAGAAAGAACAGGTTTACCTTTTTATAATAGTTTAGTTAAGACTTGACCCTTTCCTGTTAAATATACAGCGATCAGCCAGAACCCACACAGACGAAACCTTTAACAGAGGATTAAATAAACAGTTATCTCCTGACTGAGCATGTCCAAAAAAGCTAAAAATATAGAAATTGTAAAGTTAAAATTTAAGGTAGAGCTCCATGGGTGTCCATGAAATTGTTTTAATCGTATTCAACCTTTGACAGAGCATTTTAACATTCAGATAAGTCACTGTCAGGGTTATCAGTCATCAACATTGGCAGGTAACTACTTTTAGCTCACAACACTACATTGGTGCAGTTGTGACCATTATCTACAAATACACTGGGTTATTTATGTTATCAACCAAGCAAGTGTTTTAACCCTGAGAAAATGAACCGAAGCACATACCATGTTTCCAGCCTGCAAACAAAATGAAAGAAAAACAAAGACAAAAGCTTGCACTGACAGTTTTATTTTGCTCTATTAATAAGGCATGGGCACAGAATCACTGAATTTGGCCTTAAAATATGATAATCTTAAAAAGTCATTTATCTTTCACAAATACAAATCGTGGCATGTCTTCATATATCCTTGAAAATCTTATTTAACTGTTTATCCCAAAACAGTAGACAAAAATACTACCATTACCCATCTTGTGTACTCATTTATAAACAAAAGGCAACCAAGGTATAAAGAGAGAGACAATCATACAGAAACAGATCTACCTTGTGGTGTAATGCTTTAGTATCCTAACAGAGCAAAACTTAAATTCATGTAAGAATCCCTGTGAAAATTTTAATGCCGGTGTTAATGCTGGTACTGTGGCACATGTATTTATATTACCTTACAAGGTAATATCATTTCTGGGTGTGTACCTTTGAGCAGAGAGAGATCTGAACCTCAAGGCCAAATTAAAGACTTCAGTTCAGGTTAAAACATGACACAGTTTAAATGGTATCTCCAGAGAAAGGACCAATAGATACATTCTTGGCAAAGTGGCTCTTCTATACAGTTTGTACCTTAACCCCAGAGAATAGTTTGACAAACAGTATGGAGTCTATTTAAAGCACTGTCACATATTAAAGTTGGTCTTCTAACAATTACCCTTGTTGAAAATGTTAACACCATAAGGTACAATGACACACAGATAATTACATCGTCTGCTACTCCCAAAATATAACGATTGCATGACATTTCTGGATATAAAAGATATGTGAGATGAGATAGTGTTTATCATAAACAAAGTGTAAAACTTGTACTTGTGCAATATTTCGTATTACAGTCAAAATGTGACTGGGTGAAGACTGATGTTGTACAATAACAATAGGAACCAAAAACTTGTCAAATATACATTCAATAGATGTAATTCAGGCATCGTATTTCTCACCAGACAAACATTTTATATTACATCCATACAAGATCAGACTGAAGCCTCTGCAGCCTTAATACCATTGCACTTGTGTTTGTGTATTTGTCATTAGTATGGTATCATTACACTGAATGACTCATCTCTTAGATCTTTTGTGTTAACGCTTAAGCAGTATTAAGCAGTATACTAGACATGGATAAGGGCATCACTGGTATAATAAAAAAGGGGTGTTGGAGAATGAAGGGAAGTGTTCAAGGTGTAGTAACAGCACCAATGAATACTGTTGACTGTTGACACCTGATCAAAAACCATTCATATAATGACACTTTCAGGATAAAGGTTTCTTATAGAAACTAAACCTCACATTAAGCATCAGAGTTTCATCCAATACAGTTTTTATAAAACCTGCTGACATTTGACACACTTTCTACAGTGGAGCGTCTCACCTTCAATCACAATTTAAATCCTTCACAATGAACCTTTCACTACACTTGCCGTTTTTCTCATACAGGGGCCACAGTGCTTTATTTCCCCCTCTAGCCTGACAAAAATTATAATCCACAGGCGTAAGGAATCTGGTGAATGCTAACACATTTACATGTTCATAAGACCTGATAAACTCAATATGCATTCCCCTTGTTAACTTCTGCAACCCAATTTGAGACACTAAACTCACTTCATATATCAGTCCCTATTTAATAGGTCCTTACTGTTACACAAATCCTTCACAGACAGAACACCTCATCTTCTGGCAAGATAAATACCATTAAACAGAGCAGCAGGCAACAGTTTGTCTTTAGTGTCTCCTTGGTCAGCTCGAACCTTGTCCTCTCTAACTCATCTGGTCTTTTCAATGTGGAAATATGTAGAAACCCGCTGACTAGAGGAATGTGTTTTTAAAGTAGCATCTGAGCCATCACCTTTGGCTTCAGTTCTCAGCTTTAGGAAATACTGTAAACAATCTTCATGTCTGGCTGGTGTTGTCCTTTTCTGGTTGGAAGGGCCCCAGGTCCACTGAGGGGCCAACCAAGGGTCCTCCGGCTGTGCGTGGATCCATGGCCGAATGCATGATAGTCAGCCACACATCATCCATGTTTGGCATGACAAATATTTTCTGATGAGAAAAGGAAAAAGGACGGACGATGAGTGGTGTGTTCAGTTTTAACTATTCTTGGCACGCTTTTGTCTCGAGTTTGAGCACATTCTGGGCCTGATTCACAGGACTGCATGGTTTCTGAGCCCACTACACCTGTGCAAATGAGCCAAAAAAGCCATCGTCAACTTTTACAGCTGGTGCAAAGGGTGAAATGCGCCTAAACAGCACTACGGAAATAGTGTCTGTGCGCCAGGGCTGTTTCCAGAAACTTAAAGAAGCCATCACACATGCATGTAGAGCAGAGCAGGTCCCTTTCTATGAAAATGAGTCTGAATGAATACAAAACTTGTTCCTTAACATCAGTGCATACAGCCATGGTAAAGTGACATTTTTCCTATTTACTGAAAGGAGATTGTAATTGTGCCCAAAATTAACCTCTGAATGAACTAGAAATTATATATTTGTGCGTTGAGTCTGTTAATATTACTTTGATGTAAGTAATCCTACAGTGGCTGCCTGTGGTGCAACTCTTGCACACAGGCTGTCATTATGCACAAAGTTATTTCTTTTTTCTTTTTTTTAATCTGAACTAGCTAAGTGTTGTTAAAATTCACCAGGATGACTCTGGATATAAACTAGGAAATTAGTATCACATCTGCCATGAACTGACAGTTTAATTAAGTGGTAAGGGAACGCTCGCTCTCTCAATTCATCATAGATGTGATGACCTGCTATCTGTTATCTTGAGACAGCAGATAGCGGGGGCAAATGATGTGAAACTCTTAGTGCTATTGATGGCAACAATTTATCGTCAGTGGTCCCCTCCCATTCATTTAATAAACAGAGACAAAACCAATATCTATTAGAGCTCACTGGGTCTGGATATTCAATAAAGTTAAATCATTTTATAATTTAATTCAATGACAATTTTGTCATAAAAAAATAGTACCAAACAATACCTGGAATTCCTGGTCCAGTTTTTTCTCTATCCAGTCCGTAACATGAGCCAGAGTGACTTCTCTTTCTCCCAGTTTAGGTCGGGCCTTCAGCTCCAGGTGAGGGGGTGTCCTGAAACCATACCTGCGAGAGAAGAATGCTAGGTGAAATGAAGTACTTATTCTCACTGTGAAATATTAAAAAATTAAGATCTGAAGTCAATATCATTAGCAATCAGCAGAGGGCAGTCATGCACTGCACACAGCCATACTTCAACTGTTTTTTTTAAATAAAACCTGCCATGACTGGATTGCAGCCGTTTTGCCGTTTTACATGCTTATAAATGTTCTTTGTCAGGTGTCCTCTATCAGTCTAACATACATTTCTTCAAGTATAGAATTTGTTGACTTGTAATTCTCAACTTAAGAGACAAGTGGCTGTGTAAGAGCAGTCTGGGAGCCACTGCTTTGAGCATAGTTGGGCTTTGTTTACAATCTGTGAGAAAGGGCTGACAGAGATGCCACTCTTTGTGGCTCTGAAAAACAGTGATGTCCACTCTACATTCCAAAGTGAAGGTAACAGAAAAACAAACCCTTCTCACGTACCATATCCTGTCAGTGGGTGGAGGGGGGATGTTGACAGCCAGAGTTCCTTGGAGTTCCTGTAGCTCCACTGTGAGTAAGAGAGGTGTGTTTGACACTTCCTCCATCTTCTTCTTGATGAACTCTGTTTCTGTGGCCTTCTGGAAATACTTGGACTTGGTGATCTTGTCCACAAAGCGCATTATTTTGCTAGGTTTGTGACCACCTACAAATCTTTATTCAAGAAGGTAAAGTGAAAGTCACAATTTAGATTCAGCGAAGCTGTACATAACATCACTTTACAGAAAATTTAACAGTTTTTTTAATTCTGTGAAATACACAAATGAAATGTCTTTGTTGTTAAGGCTGCCAACATATTGCTGAAGACAGTTTTATTTTCTGTGTTAAATCTGATTTGTTCTCAGCTTTTTTTGTGACTGGAGGACCTTTCCTTACAAGGTCTGTCTCATTATTTGTTACAGTTATACTTTTGTCCTCATTTTTAAAAAGGGATTTCAAAACTAAAAACTAAATCTAAAGTTTAGAGACCTTTAGAGCCTTACATGGCCAGGCCAGAATACCTCACAAAACTCACTAAACCTTACTCATTAGCCTGTTCATAAATATCCAGTTCACTGCACCAGTTAACAAACCCATAAACATAGTTGAAAACTGATTGAGCTTTTGAAGCCATAGCTCTAGACCCCTGAAACTCTCTGCATTTATCCCTGTGTTCTTTTTTCTCTGTGGAGGCTTTTCAAAAAACTTTGGTGAGCATGTCATTTTTTTTAGCCTTGTGAGTAATCATCCCCACTTGTCTTCTACAGTTGCTCCATGTGTCTTTTGTGCCTTTTTACAGTTTCTGACAATTGCTGCGCTGGTTTGTACTACATTCTTTTTTATTTCTGTGTGGTTTTTAATTTTTCATTGAATTATTTTAGATGTAAAGCACTTTGTGAAAGGTGCTATATAAATAAAAACTGCTTGCCTTCTTACAAATTTGTATGAAGGTTCTGCTATTAAATAAACAATATCACCGTTATGTTACCACAATTTCAGCAACAACATTTACTCTGTAGCTGCTCTTTTAATATTTTGAGAAATGAATTTGCAGAGTGATTACAGAAACTTTTCCCTACCCCTCTGCTCCAACAGAGTCATTTGAGAGCTCTGAGAAGTCTTCATCATCTGATGATCCTGCGCTGGATGACTCTTCATCACTATCAGCCAGACAGTAAGTTCTTGGCCTGTATCTGAACACACATACAGATCATAAAAAATGGTTGGAAGTAAGAAATTAAACACGGTACTCATACCCACACAAAAACACAAAGACACACCATCAAACACATCTACATCCATGCAATAACACATGCAGAAGGCTCTAGTGGTAGAGGTATGGGAGCACTAGCCCTTTTCATACTACACATTGTAGTATGAGCTTTGATATTTACACTTCTGTAATGTCTCACCTTGAACATGAATGTCTCAGAGGTGTTATGGTGGGACCGTGTGGTCCTGCCACTGTGCCGGCAGCAGAGGCAGTGACAGAGACAAGACTGGATCACTGTGAGCATGCTGCAGTCATGCTCTGTGTGTGTATGTCTAAGAGTGTGTACATATGGAGCTTCCACCATGTGTTTACCCCTCATGCTTACGAGATGTCATTAAACAATATGAGCTGACATTCTGAGACACAGCTATTGCAATGTTGTGGGTTTAAATGACAAAGGTATGATGGCAGCAGGGCAGCATTATGGTGCTGTTGCAGACTAATGATCTGAAAAGGGTTAATGAGAGTGAGATCTGAGAGTGAGATCTGAGTGTGCATATGGAGATAGCATTGTACCAAAAACTGCAGAATCTCCAGGTTTGGTATTTTGCACTGTAAAATGTTTTTTTTCTTTGCACTACAACTTCACTGTTCACATAGTGACTTCCTGTTTTTTTTACATGCTTTCTCCATCAGTGAATTGCTACAGATTGCATCCACCACCTGTACTTAAGGTCATGTATAAATATGTTCAGCAGAATCATTTTTTTTGGTGATTTGGTTTACCTGTGTGTGTATGTATAGGGTGCATGTGTATGGGAGGGTATATACTATATATGTAGACACAGTAGGCACAAAGGTAGATGTGGACACATGTGCCACTCTTCTATTGTGCTATACTTCTCTCTATTGTATTTTTGGGGGTATTTTTAATATACTCTCTGTGTTTTTGCATTGTGGGATGGAGAGAAACATTTTGTTTGATTCCTGTGCATGTACTGACATATGACAGAAACTGACATTAAAAGCTTGAATCTTGCTTCCTGGCTGAAGTCGGCTGTGTTATTGACAACCTTTGAGAGATTTTCAATGTACTCAGTTTGTGATTTATGGTTTCACCAAACTGCTAAAAAGATAGGTATGAACATATCAGCTGACTCATCTTGATGCAGTTTTAGAAAAGATGAATCTCTGCATCTCCACTCTACTTCTCAACTCCAACACTGCCACCACTTCCCTTAATTTTAATGGGGAGTAAAACACCAAAATTACGCATGACAGAACTGCGAAGATAAATGTGTTAACACTATATGAAATAAAGCATTGAGATGTTTCATGAAGGCAGAAAAACAAACTACAGAAATCTAAAAAAATGAGATGAAAAGAGGTAACTTTTAAACATCATGCAACACTCACCAAAACCAGAAATGCCCCCAATTAACAGTTGTATTAAAGCCAGAATCCAGATGGCAGAGAGAGAGAGAGAGAGAGAGAGAGAGAGAGAGAGAGAGAGAGAGAGAGAGAGAGAGAGAGAGAGAGAGAGAGAGAGAGAGAGAGAGAGAGAGAGAGAGAGAGAGAGAGAGAGAGAGAGAGAGAGAGAGAGAGAGAGAGAGAGAGAGAGAGAGAGAGAGAGAGAGAGAGAGAGAGAGAGAGAGAGAGAGAGAGAGAGAGAGAGAGAGAGAGAGAGAGAGAGAGAGAGAGAGAGAGAGAGAGAGAGAGAGAGAGAGAGAGAGAGAGAGAGAGAGAGAGAGAGGGAGAGGAGAGAGGAGGGAGAGAAAGCAGGGAGAGAAAAGAAGAGACAAGGTGTAAAAGACAGCAAAGATCAAGAACACGGAGTGTGAGGCAAAAAGAACATTTAGGCGCTTGACAGAGAAAGCTACATTTTTCAAGTAGAGGAGGGGAGACATATATAGGGACGTGTGTCTTTTTGCAAAGGACTTGATTGTCTCACCCATCTTTGCCAAACTCCCCAAAGCGGACACTCTCTCCCTCCTTGCCCAGGCGGATGAGGTTCATTTTTGTTTCCAAGGTCATCAGGAAAGAACCACTGTAGGAGAGCTCCAAGTCAAACCACAGGCCTGAGGGAACACAGTTATTAGAAACATGATCTGAGAGGAAATGAGAGAATTGAAACTATGGCTGTGGAGGGAAGATTTGAGGTTGTGAGCTAAACCTGTACTTAAGGAGATACTCTACACTCATGTCACACCATATACAGCACATAGAGCTGTACTACTTGAATGTTTATGAGGCACAACACTGTTGACAAATTAAATTTTTCTAATCATGACAGCACTTCAGGCCACCTTCCTTCTTCCACGTTATATCTCTCTCTTCTCGCTCCTTTGTTTTCACACTTCTCCAATTCTCCTGTTGCTGTGTCCCTCTCAAGCATCCCAGAAGTTGGGCCCCCAACAGATTTCATTTCTTGATCCCGCCGTCAAGATGAGAAACGCTCAGAAAAAGACTCTGTAGAAGGAGAAGATCTCAATGTCCTTTGAACAGAGGAGAAACAGTTGGGGAGCACACAGTCTCCCTCCCAGCCCCTTTTTGATATCAGCAGGAGGTGGACTGACAGCATAAATAGGGCACTCTCTCTCCTCCACTCTGTCTCTGTTTCTTTGTCCACTGCTCCACCAAATTCACTGTAATCTGCATTACACAAACTTCTCCAAGCCTCCGTCCAAATCATATCTTACATGAGGCAATTATAAAGGCTATAATGAAAAATGAACGAATAAAGTACTTGGTTGATAAGCAGACTCAATAATGGCATTAATACCAATAAAGCCCAACCTTAGTTGTGATGTGTCAGGTCTATTGTTTTCATTAAACTGATTAAAAACAGGATGTTGGGTAAACTTTTACAGGTGTTAGCTCAGACCTAACATTGTTGTCATTTTACAATGCCGTGTTTCACTTAGGTCAGTATGAACATTTGTAGTTGCTTGTTGGGCATGACTTTCTGATGTTACTCTCGCTGTTCCAATAATAATAAAACATTTGTATAAAGCCATCCTATTTTAAACTCCTATTTATAAGAGACAATTACAAACTCATTTCAATATCACTTAAGAAATATGCAAATTAATTTGTGATAGTTATTCTTATGGAAAATCATGAAATAATTACAACTAAAAAAAAAAAAAATCTTTGACAGCCTTACTTATAACTTTTCTCCACACTTGGTTCAGCATTTTACAGGGGACTCTGATACCAAGCCTGCAGTGATTAAAATAAAATCCCATGTGATGTGACATTGTCTAATATTGTGATATCAATGAAAGGTAGGGGTGGGAGAAAAAAATTGATACAGCATAGTAACACGATATTTTGTCTGGTGATATATTGTATCCACTCATATACCAAGTATTTCTCAATTTTTTTCAAATTAATTGTTAATATGAAGTCAAATCTGTGATAATGGAAAATTAAAATCAACTGTTTGTCCAGTGAGGTTGGCAGAGGTGACATCATAGAGCAGAAGAACGTTAGTACAACAAATACAGCGTCACCTGGGGAAAAACATTAAGAAAGCAAGCAGGGCACAAATGAGATTGACCTGACACAAAAGCCCCAACTACATGAATGCGGATATATTTCAAACTGTACATATTTATGTCCGATTAGGCCTCCCTACCACACCAAATTGGGAGTTTGGAGCACTCAAACCGGATACATCTGAATCCGAAAAAACAAGTGGAGAAATAAAAAAATATGCGTATAAGTGGATTCGTGTGGTTGAACTTTTACGGATCGATGACGTCAAACCGCAGCTCGCGCATGCGAATTAAAAAGAAAAATCACAACAACAATGGCGGACATACAGGGTATTCTTTACATTTGTTTTGCCCTTTTGGGGCTTATTTCAGCCTTGCAAGTGAACCTTGTTTTATACATTTACATCCACCAGTCAGCCAACTCACAGAGGTGTCTGCTGCGTCCAATACTTTTATTGGTCACATGGTCCGTCACATGGACCCGACGCACTAGCGTAGCTTCCGCAAACAATGCATGACGCATCACGCTGTTACGATTCATCGGCCAATCAGGTAGCTTTGTTCCTGAATTTTTTTTAAGCAGCACCAGATAGGATTGAGTTTGAAGGCTACGTGTGGACCCAGATATTTTTGAGAACTAACAAGTGTGGACAGATACATTTATTTAGACGAGAGTACAAAAATATCCTGATAAATAATTATCTATATATGTGTAGTCTGGGCCAAAGTTTGCAAGATGTGCTGCAAAAAAATAAAATACAGTGTTAATAAGACAAGCATAAAGGAAAGACAAATGCTAATTTAGCTAAACAGTTGTAAAAAAATATATAAATCTTGATATATTGCATTGCATACTCACTGTATCGCAAAATGTTAAAAATCGTAATAATGTCGTATCGTGGCCTAAGTATCGTGATAATATCATATCATGGGGCCACTGGTGATTCCCACCCCTAACGAAAGGTATGTAAATAAAGAAATATTAAAAAGTTAACTCAGTTTCCAGGTCTGCCAGTTGTTCTTCATATTATGCACATTACCTTTCTTTGCAACATGTTGTGCTCTAATCCAGGATCGACCAGTAATCTATTATTTTATCACTTCATCATCACAAATTAATCTGAGGTTTGCTGACGACTGGCTTACGCTTCATTTCATTGTACCTTAGTGGTGTGGAGGTATATTGTCTTCCGGGGAAGGGATGGTCAAATGTGAATGCTGAGTGAGAATATATTGCTGGCATACATCAATTACTTCCCTGTGTATTATGAGTGCTGATTACTGAGGCCTTAATAGTAGCTAGTTGTGAGAATGCGAAGAGGACTTCTGGTGGTGTGTAAAAGAGAAGAAAGAAAACATAGTTATGAGAAGTCAGAGGAAAACAAAGACGCTAAAAATGAAAGCAGATAAAAATAACAGAGCAAAAAATAATGAGGAAAAAAACTAAAGGCTATCCAGTCAGAAAGGCACAACATATAAATAGAAAGTTTGATAGTCAGACAAAGACATGGGGTGAGCTGGCTGAGCCTGCTAAACCTGATGGGCTTTGCTTTACTCTCCTCAGTCCCTGGTGGCGTGGTGGGTAATCAAGATGATGACAAACTGTTTGAGGTTTGTTCAAGGGAAGAACTGAATGTCCTTAGAACAAACTGCTGGGGGCAGCAGTGTCCTGTGGGCAAACTGGGGAGAACACACATAATCAAGATGTGTCCAACGAGCAAGGGCCAAAAAGCAGCAGGATGACTCCTTTTATGCATACCCACAAAAATGAGTGTATGCAGACACAAAAGAGCATGGACATAGGTATGTGAGTTTGCAGAGTTTATTCTCTGTTGTGATATGCTCACATACACACACAGCTGGAGAGGTTCATTGATCTACTGCTCTCAGCATGCTTATTCCAGGAAGGAGTGGGGTGAGACGAGGCAAAGGCAGAACTTGAGATGCTTGGGTGATACAACCTCTGTGCTATCGGTGCAAGATTAAAGAGGAACTAAACTGACCAGTTCCACTGGAACTTTTGGAAAAACTTATCCAGGTCAAAGGCTGTACCTGCTTGGAAACATGCAGCTCAAAAACAAAATAACAATGACTGCTCTCTTTTCTACAGATACATCAATTATGGATATTTACTCCTTTGTTTTAGATACAAATCCCTTTCCAGCATCCGTTCACTTCTCAGAACTATGTCTAAAGTAAGACACTTTGTTGTGGTCCATCAGCACTAGGTGATCTGGATCGAGTCCTCTGAATTCTGTCTGAAGAAATGAAAACATTTGGCATTATGATAGAGTTTCCAAATAATTATAGCAATTCATGCTGATGCCCCCTTTAACAACATTATCTCAGAGCTAGCTTCGTATGTACACAGACTTCAATTGAAGTGGTTGTAGAAGGGTGTTTTCCTTGAAACAGCTCCAACAAATGCCATCTCAGTCAGAGATGCAATCAATTCCTGCTCTGATTACAGGGTAATGTGAGTGCTGGGGTGATGAAAATGAGACAGTGACTCACAGCACTGCAGGGAGGAAGACAGGCACTGGGACTAAAGAGTGAGAGAGGACACAAAAATGAAAAGGAATGATAAAACGAAGAGGACAGTTTGAGACTGCACGCATGAAACAGATGAAGAGACAGATCTGTCAGGATGTAAGGGTGAATGAGAAAAAGCAATGTCACATAGAGAGGTGGAGAGCTCAGTGCTACCGAGGTGATCTTCAATAACATGCAAAGCTCCTACTGATCAAAAGTGCGCAGAGTTTTCAGGAAACTCCAGCTGAAACTTGCAGCAAACCTACAGTCCCTCACAAAACTGTGACCTCGCATAGCTAAGCCTCAATTTATCCAATCCACAGATAACCATAAGACCTGCTAAAGTGCTTAAGGACAGATTGTATTGTACTCAGCTTAGCTCACTTGCACCTCTGGAAACAAAGCTTTCAATTTTCCAGGGAACTTCATAACACCTTCAGTAGGTTTATTCTTCATTAATAAAAAAATGCCTTTTGTCACAACTGAGATTGTACAGCAAACACCACGCTTCTAACCTCTGAGCGAGCAGTGTTCGTTTTTTCAGACAGTCTAGCAGCAGCAGCTGTTAGAGTCAAAGGTTTTTGACTTTCTTTAAACAGAGTCTATTTAGAAACAAGCATGTCCCTCGAACCCTGAAGGCGGCACAGCCTAGAAAGCTGAGTGGGTGTGAGCGCATGTAATCATCCAGTGTGATGCACAGTCTTTATTTTGCATGTTCTGACTGAATGAAGCATTTTTTTGTTCAGGGCTAATAGAGAACATCATTGTGTGAGTATTTTCCTCATGGACTTTCAAGGTGGTTATATAACACTAATGCTTTTTCTCATGTATGTGAAATTTCACCACAGGCAATGAATCAGAACAGGATGATGACGTATCCTTCACAGTGGGTTATATGAGCACTAGAACACTATCATTGGTTGTTAGTGATGTCTGACAGTGTCCGAGCTGCTGCTTTGTTTCTGAAAGAAGTCATTTATTCAGACAGGAGCAGTAGTGCTGGGATCCTATCAGTCAGTTTTATCTGAAGACCACATGAAGAAGAATAACAGCTTTTACCAGATATTAAACTAAAGGCCACCTCTGTTTATGCCCAAGGATTGCAACAGTACTGACCTACTTTAATTTTCAATACTACATGTAGTGCTCAAAGATTTAGGAGTATAAAGAACTTACTGACCACGCTCTAATTCCTTTTATGAGCTTTACTTAAGTCAGTGGAAACAAACCTTTGGAGCTCAAAAAAGAGAATTTTTAAAAACTGTCCAGAAATGGAGACAGTGGTCAGGTTCCACCCCCTTGCTCTCCCCATCTGTCGGCAAAATGACAGTAGCCTTTGAGAACGAAAAGTTCCAACAAAGCATGTCAAGGAAGTATGATCTTCAATTTATCTAATTTTGCATCAGAAAACTTCCAGCAATACGTTTCCTTTAGTGCACAACAACAACAACAACAACCACTTTCTTCTGATGCATTTTCAGTGGCCATCCGCCAAATACAGAAACATGTCTGGCTCTTTTTGGTTTGTCTGGTCCGTGCTACGGTAAAAGAAACATGGCAGTGCAAGACCGCAGCTTCAGTGGATAGGGACATGCCCCTACGTAGCTGTAGAGGGCTTATGGTAAGTAAGCAAAATTTAAATCTTTTATACTACAGTGGTTACGCACAAACTGAAACTACTAATGTTGTAAATGTTACATTCCCTTTCCACCAAATCTGTTCTGCCACTTTAAGCTACTAACTTTCCTAATCAAACAATTTACTGGAAACATGTCCATCTCTATCTGATGAACGCATTTGCATATTGTCACACTTGTTTCAAGAGCAGCTTTCTCTAATCCTCTGCTCAAGAAGCTCTGTTTTGTTTACTTGCCATTTGTATTTAAAACTGCAGCCAAGATGCTTTTGCGGAGTTGGATCCATTTGATAATATATTACAAAAGACGATCGATTCCAACATGTAAGAACTGCACCCTTCAGAAACTGACACCATCTCTGTGCTAATGAGAACAAACATAATTTAACCATAGATTGCATATACTATGCACAACTTGGCCCCACCTTCCACCAGTATTTGGATTTGAAGCCAAAAAGCTCTTGGTATTTCAGTTTTTTTTCTCCACTTCCTGAAACCAACACTTTGTTGCATTGTATGCATTTGTCGGGAGAGTCGCCGAGTTGCTGTGTCGATGCTCAGCTAAAACAGCGTATACCCTGGGTGAGCTATGCAATCTTCATACACCCATAGGCTGTATCAAGTTTCAGTCATAGAAAACTTGAACCCCCTCATAACTTTTAAAAACTGAGCTGCACAGAAAAAAAGAGGACTTGAGCACAAACCAGTCTTACAATAACTACATGTCAACATTGCAACCGGGGGCGAAAAAAGATTTTATTGAGTGTAAATAATTTCTAAAGTTTGTCCACAACTCCATAAGGATTGCTGGAGGAGGTGGGATTTACGACCTATACTTGAGCCCGTCACCAGAAGGTGCTGTTCTCCAGTTGGCTTCACCCAGCGAGGAGGCAGACGGAGTCCATTCTCTATACAGTCTATCAATTTAACTCAGTATCAAGAATCTAAGTGGTGATTTGTACTATCTAGACAAAAGTCTTCAGTCTTATTATCACTTGTTTTTGTTTTATTTTTGGCAAAATTTAACTACAGCCCTCGGTGACACAATCTATCCAAAAGTCAGGCCCCTGTAAGCATGATGATATCCATGACTGCTTTCTATCCAAGCCTCTTTCCAAATGCACCAATTATCACTCTAATGTCCTGCTCGCTAAAGGTCACCTCAACACAGAAATGTGATGATCAAACAGCTCTTCCTCTTGAGATTTAGTCCTCTTTAATGTAGTGGTCTTTTTTAATGGAGCTCTGGAGTAAAGAAAATAACCTCACTGACATACATTACAAATTGTGTTTAAGTTGAAGTTCTTGGGATGAAGTCTTTGACATTTTTGTATCTACAAAGGAGCTCATAATTTTTGTACTGTATGTGTATATGTAAAACTATACATGCATAAGTGCTGTATCACAAATGAACTTAGGTGCAAGCTCATCACCTCAAAAACATGACTTCCCGAGGCAAAGTAAAGACTGGTTTCTAAAAGTCAGGGATAGACAAGACTAAAAACTCTGCTTACCATCTGTTTATCTTTGTTATTGCCAATGTGTACTCAGCTAACTCTCCAGCAGGCAATTGCTAGAGGGGTGTTGTACTTACAAACAAAAAGATCATTTAAATGTGCTCTGTGTATAGGCAAATACTGTACAGTTATCAGGGACAAGGACCTTCATGTGCCAAAGAGACAGTGAAACTAGCTAGACATGCAAGTGTTGCATACAGTTAAATCTGACTCTGAGTGTGTGTGTGTGTGCTCGATTTCTCTCTTGCCTCTGTAGTCAATGGAGGGTTTGGAAGCCCCTAGGATTCTGGGAGTGGCCAAGCCCATGTCCAGTTCTGTCAGGGTCAGCTCATTCATGAAATAGGGCAACTGAAACAGACAACAAACACACAACTGAGCCGAACATGTTGTGCTCATTTTACCTACAAATTATAAAACAATAAATAAAGAGAGACAAAAAACATAGTCTGGGAGAGTCGAGTATCTAGTATGCAGTATCCAGTAATAGGCTAAGGGCTCTATTTTCGTGTCTGCCGGTGACGCGGCGGACAGTAGCGGACCCCACGCAGTGGTATTTTTGTCTGGCGGAGCCTGGCGTACAGCCAGTTTGGTATTTTCGTAGACTGAGGCCCGCCAAGCTGGGCATGGATGCGCGACAGGGGGAGGTGTCGACAGAATCAGCTGGCGCAGTGACATTTTCGTGCTCGCTGGTGGCGTGAATTGTGCGCTGAAAGCTCGCCGATTCAAACCTGGTCAGCTTTCAGCGCTGGCGGAGCGCAGCTGGTCTAGTGGTATTTTGGTAGACCGGCGGCGTATTCCGCACACGTCACCGATGCCTCACCGGCAGGTTTTCACAGTGTCAGGCATATTACAGTGCAATAAATAATCATCAACAACCAATATTATGATTCAGCAGCAGCAGATCTCTATCGATATATTCTGATCTATATGTTATCTGATAAGCGTGTTTGGCGCGCGTTTGGACACTCCACCTGACCAAATCAACACAACTGAAACCTCATTAAATTAAATATCCAGTAAACAGTCACACATGATGAAGTACAAAATATTTAATTTGTCTCCCCGCTTATCCTCCTTCCTCCTCACGCAGCTCAATAGGTGTTGTGCTGTAGAATGCATCCCTGCCGTAGAATGCATTCCCTGCATCCCATCCACTCATTAGCATCTTAAAGTGGAAAAAATTATCTCATATTTAAAAAAAACACGAGTATTGGATCATGACAACATGTCAAATGGAGCAGCAAACTTTCATTCTGTTTTTAGGTATTTAAAAAGTGCACATACAGAGGTGTACTTGATTATATAAACTGTACAGTAAGCTGTTAAGGTAGAGAACATTATATTTTCAGGGCAGCAAATATTCCGAATCAGAGGGCTATTGTTTTCGGCATATCTGAATAGCCTGAATGAAATCATTAAAGGCACACGCTTTAGAATCAGTCCAACAGTAAGGAAAATTTGGATTGTTTCGCCTTGTTGTGTACTTTCAACCGCGCTCCCATCAGGGGGTGCATTCCATGGCACAACACCTGACATGTCTCCATGTCCTCTCTGCGTCCTGCTGCTGCTGCGGTGTCACGGCTGACCAGATGATTGATTTTAGTGATCAGATGAGTTATTTACTTCGAAAATTTGAACAATAAAAGAAAGAAAAGAAAAGAAAGTTTTACTCAAAATTACCTGTTTATCTGATTTCCTCACATCATTAAGATTCTATAAATATTCAATGCGGAGTTAGGCCCACATAGGAATATTATAATATTCAGTTTTGTGAGCCAAATTTATTTTATATACCAACATCTATGAAAGAAAGAGCCAGGCCATGGAGCATGATGCGTGATCCGTGCGCACAACCCACCTTTGTCATGTGGGGTTTAAATAAAAAATTTAAATGCAACTTTATGTGAGTGTCTTTATTTGTAGGAAAAGGGTGTTTGTCTGTCAAGTGGGTCCAACACCACACACCAAATCCATCTGCGCTTATATGAGACAGTGTGCAGGACCCCCTCTGCAGCACTTACAGTGACACTTGTTGAGGGGCTGCCTTCTGTCGCCATCGTGTGGCATTGCTGTCTTCAGCCATCTCTTCATCTCTTCGATTACTTCACGAAAATTGTAATACGCCTCGCCGGTGGCTGATTTAAAGGTGAGGAGAGGAGCTGATGTTATTGGTGAAAACAGGACTCGGCTGTGTTAAACCCACTCCACGCCTTCTCTCCACCCTCTCTACTACTTAAGCTGCTGGGAGGAGCCGAGTTAGGGAGGGGGATACTAACACCGGGCTGCACCGCTCACCAAAATACCAAATTGTGCTTGGGCACGCCTTGTCGGCACGGCGGACCTGACTTACACCGCGCCTGTGCCACGTCTCCGGCGAGGCACGAAAATAGAGCCTTAAGTGTCTATGACAGTAACAGAAATACTCAAGCATAAACGTCCACAACACTTAATCATAAGCTTTGTCTGTATGGTGAAATGATGTGAACATAACAATGGTTGTCATATTATAGAAAAGGACTTAGATCCAGTATATGAAAAAATAACTCATTATTTAAATACTCTTTCAAAAAGAGCACAATGACTCCCTGGCTTGGATTTTTTCACATTTATCAATGTTTATCAAAGTGTGTTTTCAGTGAGTTTGCCACATTTTGTGTTCAGCACAAGAGTGAGCTGCATTCATTTTTTGTCCATCTCTACACTCATTATTTTTGCAAGTTTGCATGTTAAAGTTGACATTTTTGGAGAGAAAGACTGCTGACAGTCTTGTGCTTCTCACCCGTATCTTGCTGAGCTTCATCTGAATCTTACTGGAGACCATCTCAGCCCAGTGTGGCTCACTTAGGAAGTCCCAGAAGACCCGACCAAGAGCTGCATTTACCCAGGCAACATTATCGTCTTCCTCTATGCTGGGTGGTACTGGAACTGAGGCAGTAGGCTGAAGCTACAAACACAACATTTCAAACAAACAAAGGTCGAACAAATAGGAAAAGGATTTCATTTCTCAGTCAAGATTTCAGGAACATTTATTCCCCACACCATACAGCCATTTTATCACTTTACATCTTGATAATAAACAACACTGGATGTTTGCTGATTGCAGAGAGCCAGCTTGCAACAAAACAAGATTAAACACAATAGATGACATGTTGGCCACCAACATGAGGAGTGTAAAAAAATGTTACTGGTGTGAAGAGTGGATGAGTGTATGTTACCTTCTTGTCAGACCCAGGGCTGCTCTGTGGACTCTGGGGAGCAGGGCTGGCAGCTGCAGGGCTGACTGCTGCCTGTTTTGGCAGTATGGAGGCCATGTATACACTGTATTCCAAGAGTGGCTTAGTTTTGGCACTGCCTGCTGTTGTTGAGGAGGCTGAGGAGTCCTTTGACCTGGGCTGTGATGACAGTTCATCCAAACTACTGCGGCTGGCACTCCGACTGTGAGAGCTCAGAGCTGTTGGCACTACAAACAGCACAAAGAGATGATCATTTTAGCGCTTCAACACCAAAGAAATCTTTAGGGATATTGACCTGAACTGGATACTGGAAAACAGTGAAGGGAGATTTCCCAGAGCTATGGAGGAATGAAAAGAAACAGAATGTAATATATAAGACATCTTTAAATAAATACTTAAATTTGTCAATAATTAATTAAAATGGGAATTAAATCAATAAATGTGCCATTAAATCAAAGTCATTGGGCAGATCCTAACACCTGATTGGCACATCAAGTCAAGACAGATCAACTCCAGATAATGGATTGATGCAGCAACTCTGTGGTCAATATCTTGGTTGGAGAGTACGGGAATGACTCCAAAAATGTCCCTTAATTCCTCTGGTGTTCATACTACATGCTCAAGGTCAGCAGGTCCCGCTTCCACATACTCTGCAAGGTCAAAATATGTATAACCAACTCCTGAGAAAGTTGGAGCATATCCTCCATAGCTGCTATGTTTTGAAAGACTTCAGGCTTCAGACCAAAGCAATGGATCACACTAGATCAGCATTAGTCCTGACAACTGACTTTGATTAGTGAGTTTGCCAGATAAAATAAATTCATGAAGCACTGCAACACAGGTCCATGAAATAATTAATAAAAAAGTGAGATAATTATATATTTTTTTACATTGAATAAACTGGTATTTTATCATATTAATGACACATTTTATGTAACATTTATGTATTTTATTCCCATTTTAAATAATTAATGACACTATTTATTTATTTAAAAATGTATTTATATATTTCATTCTGTCTCCTTCTGTCCTCTATACACAGCAGTTATAGAGGACAGAAGGACAGTTATATGTCCTAAATTAAGAAAAAATGCATTTGATCAAAAGTCAGATCTCTTATGAGGAGACTTCAAAGTCACCCTAGACTGGGCATATTTGATTTCATCAGGATGTTGGGTTTATCTGGTAGCAAAGCACAAGCTTGGTGCTTAGTTTGCTTTACTCTGAGTGACTTGTTCACTGCTTTCTAAAATTAAAAGGGCCCAATTGGCTTGATTTCCTGAGCTTGAAAGCCTCCAAAATCTCAGATTTGATAACTGTGGTGGTATAGTTCATGAATAAAACTCCTATTTATTTAACTGATGCTTTGAGAAAAAAATCAAAGTAGAGTAAGATTAAAAGAAAAAAAAAAGATATGTTCCAATATTACTGTCGCTTTAATCTGTAGGAGAAACATGTCTTGCTGACACAAACATCAGTTTTGCTTACCACTCTTGCACGTCCCCAAGCCTGTTGCTTTCTTCATATCCACCTTGAGCTTGGAAGCTGATAGAATCCGCTGAAACCACTCCTCCTTCTCCCTGCCAGTCCTTCCAAACAGGTAGAGAGTCAGGTCTTTACTGGATGAAGACCGTCGATCCTGTGTTCCTCCTGTGCCTTCCCCTTTCTCACTGGGCTCCCACTTTTCACCCTCAGCCTTTGACATGAAGTCATCCTGTTTGCCAAGTTCAATGCAGATGGGGTATTTTTTGTTCCATAATCGCTTCCTGGCCAGGCTTTGAGGCATTAAAAATACCTTTGAGAGGATTATAGAAGAAAGACTCTATCAAAATAAGTTTGAAAATTATACATATTTTTCATGACTTTTTAAGACTACTAAGAGAGCTAGAGGACAATATCCAAATGTGTACAACCTAAAAACACAACTGCTGATGACAGATTATGCGCTGAATGAAAATTGAGTAAAAGGCTCTCAGATATTACTTAGTGAATCATATTACATACTCTGCTGTTGGTGAGATCGTAGATCTTCTGACTGATATAGGTAACATCAGGTTTTGGTTCATTATGACTTGCACGGCGTGCAATGTTGTGATTAGGTTTGGACAGACGGATGATGGAGCCCTCCAACCGGACAAAAACAGACTGAGTCAGTGTGGCATGGTATGTCTCAGGGTCATAGTTGGAAATCTCATTCATCCAGCCCTAGAGGGTAAACAGAAATATTATTTTACATGACATAGATTGAGATCACAGGGCTCAAAAAATCAGTTTTAATCTAAAATTGCAAAGCTGGGCATGTATCAGGTTCATTTTTTAACACCCTAAAAACAAAAAATAATTTAAAACATGAGGACACTGAGAATATAATTTTACAGCATTTGATTTTTCCAGAAAAATGACCTCCGTAGAAATGTTATGTGCATTATGTAATTCCTTATCTATGGTAAATATGCCAGCAAGCATGATCCTTTGACTTGACTATTTTGCATCCGAGTGTCACAGCAAAACATAAACTAGATTTGACTTAAACTTAGTGAGAGGAACTTCAAGTTTGCATCAGGACGACCCTTTCTTATCATAGACCACAACATTTGCAAAGAAACCCTGATAAATAAGTTACTGATAAATAAATCAATGCTCACAAATCATCACCCAGGTCTGAATGATAAGGGGGAAGTTATCACAGAATTATGTTCTTCTTCTGTATTTCTCTGGAAAACTAGCATTGTGAAATTATGAGCATAGCAGCAGATAAATTATTGAACTGATTCAAACTGAAATGGTGCTGCAGTGTTCCTCTTTTCCACAATGAGATTTGACTAAAGCCTCTTTAACATGTGGAGGATTGTTTGTATCAGACGGCTGCCGCTCTGCCACTGAGATTAACACAGAGATCAAATCCAGAAAATGAAATTTGTGCAAGTTTTAATTTATTTTTCAAGATCAATGAATGTTTTTTTTTTTTGTGTTATTGTTTAAATTATTGACTCTCTACTAGGGTTGGGTATCGTTTGATTTTGAACGATTCCGATTCCAATTTCGATTCCTCATTTCGATTTCGATTCCGATTCCTATCGATTCTCTAATTCGATTCTTTTAAAAGGCAGGATATCAAAAAGAAAAAAGAAAAAAGAATAAAAAAAAGCATGGTTTGAATGAGGTTGCTAACCGGGGCTCTTCTTTTTGGATGAAATTTCTGAACTTCTCCATGAATTTTTAAATCCTATTAACTTTTTAAGAACTTTACTATGAATTTCTCACAGAGCTATTTTCAACCAGTATATAAATATCAATTTTTGTTTTCAGGTCGTTTGTCTATGAAAAAGTACAAGGGCTAACGTTAGGTGGATATTTAAGTTTACTCACCGTACACAGTTCAATTTCTTTACCGTTTCAAAGTTAGCAGAGGACAGAAGTAATTTATTGTTTCACTTATCTGATCCTGACTGGTTAGCGGGAGACAGGTGTTGTGCTGTAGAATGCACCCCTGCCGTAGAATGCCTCCCCTCCACTGATCATGAAAACGTGTCAAATGGAGCAGTAAACTTTCGTTTTGTTTGTATGTGTCTCAAAAATGCACACATAAAGGTGTACTTGGGTATATAAACTGTAGAGTAAGCTGTTAATGTAGAGAACATAATATTTTCAGGACAGTAAATATTCCGAATCAGAGGGCTATTGTTTTCGGCATATCTGAATAGCCTGAATGAAATCATTAAAGGCAAACGCTTTAGATTCCGTCAAACGGTAAGAAAAACTTGGATTGTTTCGCCTTGTTGTGTACTTTCAACCGCGCTCCCGTCAGGGGTGCATTCAACGACACAACACCGGTGAAGCGCGTCAAAGACGAGCACTCGGGTATTTCTCCTCCATGAATCCTGAGGTGTTTAATCATGTTGGTCGTTTACCCTCCTTTGCATGATATAACTGTATTGCTAATGTTGCATTGAGATAAGAGTTCATTCTTCCTGCTAAAGTTAGCCAAACTTTTGACCAACGAGGAAGAAGCTGCCGAACACCAACGAGGACGGAGCGTATGAGACGAAGCCACACAGAGAGAGGAGAGAGACAGAGAGAAATTGTAACCCACAGCAGCTGCATTGCTGTGGGTTGCAATGTACTTTCTCTCTCTGTCTCTCTCCTCTCTCTGTGTGGCTTTGTCTCATACGCTCCGTCCTCATTGGTGTTAAGCGGCTTCTTCTTCGTTGATTTTCGGCGGCTATTTCTTCCGGTCGGCGGACTCTGGCATCGAAACTTGGAATCGAAATTTTAATATTTGAACGATACCGGAAGAATAGAAGTTTTAGTCCCGATTCCCATCGATTCTCGATTCTCGATTCCCAACCCTACTCTCTACCAAAAACTGCTGCATTAACATTGACTTTTCTTTGACTCCTACTCTTTGAGACATTATTCCAATCCTGTAATCTTTGGGCTATCTAGAGTTAAAATGACCCACATTCATTCACAACTCTCTTATTTTGAGGGCTAGATTTGTGCTGGAAAAAAGCCTAATTGTTCATTAAATGAATAGAAGTTTAAAAACTAACCTTGTTAAATACGTGAAGGTAATAATAACTTAAAGGTGGGGCTGGCAGGATTCCATTAAAGAAGCATCTTTTTTGTGGCGTATATAAAAAAAAGCTTTTAATATCAGTCAATAGCTATTAGTTATTGATAACATTTGGTAATATCACAATATCCCTGCGTTCTCATATGCCTGTATAGTCAACATTTAAAAATGTTTGAGCGGCCTGCTCTTTTTAAATGTAAACAAAGCCATTCTCCACCTCCCCAACCTGATTGGTTGTGAGGCAGATGCTGCTCCCTCATGTTGTGAGGCATGCCCCACATCATCAAATAACGTGCATGAGACCAAACAAAGTTATGTATGCCCTTTCAAAACAACATAAAAACACACACAGCTAAATGTTGAATTCTAACACGTTAACTGACCTTATAGATCTCTGGTTCCTTAATGTCCAATTTGGCAACATTCCACAACCTCCCAAGTCGTCTGAAACGTCTGAAACCACTGTCAGAAGGTTTTGGTCCCGTCAACCATACAACACCAATGGCTAAAAGAAATCCCAGCCCAACCCCAAGCAGCACTCCTCCTACATAAGTAGGCAGAGGTAAAACAAAGCATCCATAGACCATCACAGTGAGGATAATGAGAGTATATTGTGGAACACTTGGTGCCGGCTCAATACTTTCAGACTCATCTTCACTGCATGGTTCAGTACTACCACTAAGTGGCACTTTAGTTTGGCTCCCAGTGTCGTCCGTTTTGTTACAGCCATAACTGTCTGTGTCAGTGCAAGTCTCAAAGTCTCCATTATAAAGAATGCAGTAGTCCTCATCCTCCTGTTTAGCAAGAGCAGACATGGAGCATTTGTCCAATGACATGGACAGTGAGGATGACTTGTTGGGGCACTTGGTTTCGGCAGAAGGAGGGTTAGACTGAGCTTCAGCTGAACCTGGAGCGTCACTATTTGGGCACTCAGCCTCCCATTCACCTCCCTCTTCCTCCTTGATGCAGTAGTTGTTGTTGCTCTCCAGGTGACCATTGACTGATATGCTGGAAAGTTCTGTCGCACTAGCAGAGAGGACCTTAGGCCGATACATGCTGCCGCTACCCAGGCTGGCACCCTTTTCATCCATGATCTTGCTCAGCAGCTGGAGTGGTTCAGAGATCGCCTCAGAGAGACGCCGTTTGGTGTCTTCAATTTTCGCCTCAACCTCTGAGACCTTGAAGAAGCTGCGGCTATCGGGTGAGGTTAATGGAGAACACGGGGCTGTTTTAGAATCATTTGTTGATGACATTACTCCAGATGGAGCCCGGGACTGTGTGAATTGCTTGAAGAGCTGCAGGTTAAGGCGGGATTCTGGAAGACGATAAGGTGTGGAAGAGGAGGAGGTGGATGTGTCCTGGGATGTATCTGAAGATAAAGATTTGACAAAATTCTTCATTAGATGTCTGTGCCTCACTGTGGGAGTGGGAGTAGCAGGGGTCCCCTCACGAGTCTCCATGTCGGAGAGAGACTTCACCAAATTGAGAAAAGGTTTATCACTGGTGGGAAAGCTTGACGATTTGGTGGGAGAGGAGCTGGATGTAGAGCCTTTTTTGTCAGGAACATGAGATGATGGAGTGTCTGTGGGTGAACTGTTTGCATGACGTCTAGGAATTCGAGAAACTCTGGATGATGCAGGACTAACAGTAGCCTCAGCTTCAGAGTCCGGTGCCACTGCGTCGAACATCTCCTCACTAGCTTCTAAGGCAGTCATGATGTTTGAGTCATCCTGAGCAGATGGGGTAGCAGAAACAGTTGTCATGTAAAGCTCCTCTTCCTCCTCCTCTTCCTCCTTCCCAAGAGCTGAGAAGTGGATGGTGATGTTCTCCTTAGACTGTGATCGCTGGACATGGAGCTTGGGGGACACGGTGAGTGGCTTTTTTTCTGTGGAGTGAGCGCTCTCTGCATGGCTACGATGCTTGCTGGTCATTGCAGTACTCCAACTGAGTCACAGTCTGCGAAGAAGACAGACGTAAAATGATAAGTTAGTGACAAATGTACTTAAGTTGACCAAGTCATCCATAACTCTTTATGATAAGGTGATTATCAGAAATTCTCTACATCTAATACTTATACTCCTCAAATAGCTCAGCATTTTCAAAGTCAGAATGACAAGCTGTTCCTTTACGTATGTGAACATATTTGGCATATTTTAGGGGGCTCTGGACTGTTGGTTAGAAACTTCGGTTTGTTCCTTTGGATGAATAAACTAGCTATTGATTTATTTGTAGCATTTCAGACAATTACTATTTTACAGGAATATACATTTCATAAATATTTGATGTTTGAACCACTTTCAAGTGGCTCACTATAACCATTGTAAGACCACAGACAAGCATATCTAGGTAGAAAGTTGGGGGGGGGGGGTCCTCTTCACTAAATAAGAAAAAGAGATTGGGCAAAGTCCCTGCAGAGGGGGATCCAAGTATTGTTATGGTGATGCTTTTTTCTAGCAGGTCGAAAAAGAGACTATTAAGTGTCAAAATATGTCTAATACTGGGGTTAGGTCTCCTGACTCCATTTTAAAAAAAAGGAAAGATGAGGCATTAAATACGAACTTTCCGTGTCAATATATTTTAGTGTCTCTAAACACCTCTAGCCAAGCAGATCATTGTGCTTTTTCAGGACAGAAACGCACACTTACATGTGTGCCTGAAAAAGGCCACCACTTACAATCCCACTCACCAGCTGTGACAAGTAACTACCAGAAACTGTTTTTTTTTTTCTCCAGTACAAAGCCTAATGTTAAAAGATGATCAGAATAAGCTTACAAGAATAAAGAGCTTATATTTTGATGATACAAAACTTGTGTTGTATTTGCTGTGGTTTAATACCAGTCACTGATCATTACAGGTCAGGTTGGGTGATGGCCAAGACTTTAGCCTCCTCTAAAACAGAGTACCTGATTTTTTGACTATCTGACCTGTCAGCTAGACCCCTTAACTTGCAAAACTCTTAACTTTGAAATATCCTCTAAACTGAAAAGTTATGAAAAGTTAGACAAAAACTGAATTTTCTTCTGGGCTGTCGAGATTTCAAGTTTAAGATTATCCTCAGAATATTTTGCCTTTATTGAAGAGGACAGGACAGTGAACAGAGCAGGAGATAGAGCAGGGAGTGACATGTGGCAGAGGAGCGTCAGCCAAGAAGCAAATCAGTTTTGAGGCACAACCTGCATAAACGGGCTGTGCACGTTGACCAACTGCCTCCTAACAAATCAGAGTTTAAAACTATATTCATAAACAGCCTCAACTTAAAACTGACCAATAATAAAATCAGGTTATAACTAGTATTTCTGTGAAGCCATTTTTAATGCCTGTCACTGCTGCCACCTGACCAGATGGGAATGGTGGATGATGGGAATTAGAACCTGCCCACTGGAAGAGACCTAGTTTCAAACCTTCACAGTGACTTGTACTTAAAAGTAGGTTGAAAACATTTCTGGGATGGGAATTTACTGAGAACACAAGTACAGGGTAGGATCATCAAAGGATAGAAAGCAAATTGTCTATGAGGACTGAAGGAACATCACAAAGTTAAAGCCCTTCATGGTTGTTTTGTTATTTTTCTAAAAAGAAGAGCTCAAGATGAGAACCAACCTACAGATCCAGACTAGGAAGGGTGAAAAAAAAGACACAGAAATATTCAAAAATGTCTTTTTGACTTCAACTCAAATATCATCTAACTTCACCTATGAGTTGTTTTCTGGTTTGTTTTGTTGTTGTTGAGCGAATAACTAGGCTCAAAGACTAAAGGCCACATGAAGCTGCCATGAGGATGTGGTTGGATGAGTACAGTATGTGCTGTGGCTCCATTTGTCTCTTCTTATTACTGATGTGTGCTAATTGATTCTGAAGAAGCCAGCTGTGAACATGCCTCTAATTTGTGCAAAGCATGAGTGTTAATGAAGTTGGATTATTTTAGTAATTAGATTCATCAGTCTCAATGGCCAGGTTTTATCCTGTGCTGTATTCCTCACTCTGGAAAAGGCACTAAACAGACGACAAACCAGGACTTTGTAGTTAATGTGTGCATACACATTTAGACGAATGGCTGAAGAAATATGCCGATTCATGCCCAGTGTTACTCTCTATTTGTTCCATTTCTCAACTTCTCAAGTGTTGACATGGCCGGTAGCTGACAGGCCCTGCAAACAAACAAATACATGCACCCTCCTCCACATTATCTCTAATCTCAATGTGGCATTTGCAAATAAATCTCAATTCTCTGAGCTGAATATCTTTTAACAAAATCCATGTCTAACTTGTGAGGGAGAATAGGCTCATTGTGTTGCTGACCAAGCACTGGCTAGCTAGGAACAGAGGTGGTTGGCAGTCTGCCTGGCTGGGTAACAAGCTCACTCGTGACCCATGTGACAATCAGTGGCCAAGTTGAGCCTGTGTACGAGTGAGGCAGCATGACCTCATGCCACCTCCGATGTCCAGTCAAGGTGGAAGGATGCCTGAGCCAAATGTCAACAAGACATCAGCATGAATTTCTTTCACAAAAATGTCAATGACAGAGTCCAGAGGATCGAACAGATCCATGGAGGTCCAACAACATCCATCAAACTTTAAATGTGTGTGTTTTGTTGATGTCATTTCAAAATGCCACTTCCCAAGTGTTAAGAGGTGAAGTGGAAATATTTCTCTGAGCGAAAGTACAGCTCAAGAATGAATTCCTTTCCATCATAAGCTCATTGTAAAGCTTTATACTGGAAAGCTTAGAAACACACTACATTCATAGTTATGAATCTTGTACATTTAATTATGTCTGGACATCTGGACTCTGACTTATGATAACTGAAAACCTTTCCTTAGCACAAGAAAATTGCCAGACCAAAAATGAAGGTTTTGACTCATTTAAAATTTAAACTCCTGAAAAGGTTGCATTATCAATGCTGGACTGACCTAAAGGAAGCTGTTGGAGGCGTCAGTTTAGCTCAGCAGGTACACAGTACTCTGTCTTACCCCACTTTCTTTCCACATTTCCTGTTTTTCTAAATCTTTTCTACCAAATAAAGGCCAAACACACCCCCAAAATAACACTCTCTTCAGTGCTTTCACTGCAAGGAGGTTGTTTCTGATCTTTATGGAAGCCATGTAATGATGTTTCCAATTAGTTTGGTGTTAAAGTAGCTTTGAAGAATAAAGTACTAAATCTGTAACACCAGTAACACAGTTATAAGGCTATGAGTGCATGCCACAAATTTAGCAGTGCACACTTCAATGGATTGTTTCAAAAGTAACGTTGTCAGCAGGACCACAGCTGTGCTCTACCTTATCTCACACAATCTTAAATCATGTCATCACACAGTGCCTACATTATCCACAGAACCCACACTGAAACCAACCACTAGTTTCTTCAGCCCCAACAAACATTGGCTCAAGTGATAGTCAAAGCTTTTGGGGACTTCTTACAGCTCTGATTACTTCATGTGAAAATGATTTGACCAAAAGGTGTCACATATTTTGGAAAAGTATGCATCAGATTTACATTGAAAGAAAGTAAATTCTTCTACTTTGAACAAATTCATGTGCCATCAGAAAAAAAATGCAATAAGGCTTCAAAAAAGTGCAAATTTTCCTAAAAGACAAGAAAAGGACAGATGTTGTTAGGGTTTAGTAAAAGCATGAGCATGAATATACTTTTTTCATGTACACAATTTTATTGAGATAAAATTTCGAATGAATAAATAAATAAAATCCTCACAGCTTCATGTAGCCTTTTTGTCTATTTGAGCCCATCCTAATGTTTTGATTTACATCAGTCTACTGGTCATAGTGTGGTGTGAATTCATCAGTTCTCTGAATATTTTTGAATGCATTTTCTCATTATAAAAAAAGTAAAAGTAAAGTTGATCAAAAGTTAGTAGCTGTTTTTCTGATGTTTATTGAATTTAACAGTGAATTTGTTTAATTTAAAAAAGTCGTTATTAATGTCAACTATACAGGGCAAGGAACACAAAGGCAGGATCTCAACCAACAGATCCACATGCTTGCTGACCCTTTGTTCTTTTATCATCAGTAGTTTTTTCTGAGAAAGTGACCTTTAACATTGGTCCTCCAGTAAACAAAAACAAATCTCAGAACTTACAAAGAGGCACTTTACTCAGTTACTTGTGTTTTCTGGAAAATGATCTATTTTACTTGTTTTCTCTTGAGTTGTCTAAACTAGTTGCAAGTGACTCAGCTCGAAACTGCTTCATATTTGATTGTCCATGCTCAAAAGTGTTTACAGATTCATGTAATAATGAAGAGCTAGCTATCTCAATACTGAGAATTCTTCTGAGGAGAGGGACTACTAAGAGAGTGATTTCTATCAGGACGTTTAACAAGCATTACTGCTTTGTCTGTGTATTATTTCATTGATAGAAAGAAAACAACCAAATATCAGAACACAACTCAGTTTGCCTGCTAAGTAAACACAAACATAAAAGGAGATCATGGCAAGATCACACATCTTTTGATGGAGGTGTTCCATCCTGAGGGTGCAGCTGGTAGGTACCTGGATTTTTTACATGAGCATGGATAACAAAGGTTATATGAACACCTGATGTAAAGCAATGCAGGGCAATGCAATGGCTGGATAATCAAATGCTCTATGGAAGGTTAGACTGCTGGACGTGAGTTTAACAATATGAAAAGTAGGGGTGTACCGATACATTTTAACAACAATTCAATTCATATCATGATTCATGGTTGCCGACTCGATTCAAGGACAATATTGGTTCATTAAGACAATGCGATCCAAAATAGTTCAATAACTTGAAATTGATTCAGTAACTTTTTAGCCAACAATTCAACCAGTGGGACTGTGAAACAAATACCTGGATACTGGACAGTGCTGGAGTTCCTAGATTCCTGTTGTTTCTTCAGGAAATCAGGTATAAAGTAATTATGGTTATAAACAAAGAAGAAGACCACAATTGATAGCAAATGCATTCACATTTTATTTGAAAAAAGTGCAACCTCCTTTCCAGGTTGAATTGACAGATTAACAGATTTTCTGTTTGCAATTTGAATATTCAATACATTTTCAATGAAAGTACGGTAAGTGCATCCAATATTTCTGCTACTTCTGCTGTTGTTTTTCAACACAAAAATGATACAGTTTAAATGTAAAAAATAAAGTGCGACCAACATATCCTGAGGTTGAATTAACAGCAGATTTTCCTGCTTCTTCTGTTGCTGTTTTTCAGCATACAAATAAAATAAATAAAGCATAAACTGGACCGCAATGGTCACTTAATAATTTCTCGCTCACCGACTTCTCCTCCACCATCTGCCATGCCTATGTTTTGTTGTCTGCTGGCACGTGGCGATGAGGTCACAGATAGACAGACTGAATCGAGTAACGCTTAACACCTTTATCATTTAAAGTGAATAAAACCTCACAGCCATGTACAGTCTGCTGTGCTTAAAACTCTTGGGTTATTTCCTAGTATTGGTAAAATCAATTTATTACATTTTAAAACAATTTTAGATCAATATATATCATCCAGAAGGCCGACTTGCCGAGCACAGATTGATGTAGTTGGATCACAGGAATATAAATCGATACACTGATGTTGTAGATGAATCGTTACACGCCTAATGAGAAGTGTTTTCCAAAGCATAAAGAGAATTTGGGGGTTTCATCATCTTCATAAAACCATTAACAGAATCAGACTATGGGGAAATCTCCAAAAGAGATAAAGCTGAAAACCAACATTGAGGCCATAATCATGGTCCTAAACTGACAAAGCATTAAAAACTGGCATGACTTCGAGAAATCACAGCATGGGTTAAAAAAAAAAAAAACATTATCATACCATGCAACACTACAAGAAAAAACATCTGGGAATTTTATTTTCCCATCACACTCAGCTGTGTCTGTGGAATAGGTCTTTTAAAATGTACTTTAGTATGTTTGATTATGTTTTCATTAAAGAAATTAAGTGTTTGAAGCTTTAAATCCAGGGGGAACAAAGCCTTATGCCCTATGATGACATTTCTTGTTCTGCTGCATAATGTATGAGCAATCAGTTATTATTCTTGAACCACATAATCCACAATGAAATGCTAACTACCTAAAAAGCCTATGGCCAGTTAGGAATCACAGATTTGTCAACAACTCTTGGCAGCTGTCTGACAGTGAGCCTGAATTATTCAGGAAAATGCTGCTATGGGACTCTGGTAAAAGACGTTCATCCGGAGAACACTACTCACCTTCAGACTCAACAACAATAGACAATTACCATGCATATTGTGTTTGTTTCCCATAAGCACAAAAATTTCCACACATAGACATGGGGGTCGCTCTAGTTGCAGGTCAGGAAGTAAATTAACAAATCAAGTATGGATTTCAAAGTCAGCTTCCTCATATTACTGTCCCCATCTCCTGAACGCATCTGGGCTTAAAATATCAGTACAAATAGAGCAGAGTATTTCCGCCGTTGCAGCTAAGTAACCACACTCTAAGGGTATTTTTGCAAGTCATCCTGCTTCCTGCTAATACAACACCACACGCCAGGCCCCTTGTTGCATCTCAAATGTCACACACAGGTTGCATCACTGATAATAAGAGGATGCTCATAAAGCACAGATCATAAGCTATGAGAGAAAAACACCCCAAATAAAACATGACAAACACAACTCACACAAACCCCCATGGAAGACATAATGAAATCCCAGACCGCTTCATGTTTTCCAGGTTGCCTGGTGGGGGAATAGTGGAAGTCACACTTTCAATCCTGCTATTTATTTGCAGTAGTAATGGCTTTCCCTGAGCTTAAAGTGACAGTCCAGCTATTGACTTGCAAAGTGTCTCACAGTCCAGTGCTCACATCAACACCACTGCCCACAACGTAACTTCAGTATCTAACAGTTAATGGCCCCACAGACATGGCAGTTTGCAGGTATCCAATAGCTGCACAAGGATTAAGAGCCACATTGTCTGAGGCTGTAATTAAAAAGTAAGTGCTGATGTGGGGAAAGCTTTTCATGTTGTAAAACATTGATTGAGAATGGCTTTTTGTGTCATGGTGCTTTCCTGTTATATGAACTATTAAAGGCCCCTTGAGTGTTTTTTATTCGCTCATATTCAATATACCTCCATGCTTAATTACCTTTAGCCCTTTTATTCTTTTTTAGCTGTAACATAAATAGGCCAGTATGTAGCTGTTGGACTTGATTTCAGATAAAAGTGTGTGGGAGTGCTTGTGTGTGTAGACGTGAATGTCTGAGTGACTAAGAGGCTGTGGTTAAATGGCAAATGCATTTCACAGAGTCATTTAAGATTCCATGTTCTGGAGACAAATAAACAAATACAGACCAACAGAACTGAAACTGTTCTTGGGAATGCTGACTAACTGGTGAAACAGGTGGGGATTGAAATGTCAGGAGGCAAGATAATTATGGGCAAGGCCTATCTCTCAGGCTGCCAACTTACGCACACTTTGCCATGAACAAGTTAGTGTACTGACAACATTCTTTTGGTAGATCTGTTTGCTATTGTTACCCTGCAGAGCCGCAGTTTAAACACAAGCGAGCAGTATTCAGTTTGTCCCTGCCCTCACTCATAAGGGCACAGACACACTGATGATTTAAATGGTTACAAAAAAAATATATATTGCAATTCATGAGAACCAAAAACAGCAAGTACATGAAGTATTAACAAAGACCACAAATACGTGTGAAGTTTGAGCTTTTTTCCATTTCTACTGGAAAAATAAGCAAAATCACTGATGTATTTGATAACCTGATCATTTTTGTGTTAAGTATTTCATTTGATTTCATTTTAAAATGTCCCTATCATGAAGTGCCACTTACTCGTGTAAGAAACAAACAAAAAAAAAAAAATGACATTTGAATTCCTGTGACAGGAACATCCAGATGTAACACAATGACAATATGACTCCATTATGTGTGAATTGCAAGCAGCTATTTCACTGCACAGCTTTATCACAGCTTCCCTTCCTCACTCCGTCATAATGATGCATGAAAGTAAACAGTGGTACATAAGTGCTCTTCTTATTGCTAGACAGCAAGTGACTTGTATCACCACGGTGTGGACAGCAAGTCAGTGCCTAACAAGGATCTATTCTAAAATAGACAAAGCTCAACCCCTGTACTGTACTGTACTAGCAGCTCACAGGATTGGAAACTGCATAATATTCAGTTGAAAATAGAGAAAAGAAAACATATTAAATGTTTTATGAAAACAATGTGCATCATGCTGCAACCCTTCCACTTATAACAACACTGTTTGGGAGCAGAGGAGACCAGTTCATGGAGTCTGAAATGTGAAAAAGTGAAAATGTTGTCTCATTCTTGCCTAATGTTTGATTACAGCTGCTCAACCATTCAGGGTTTTCTTTGGTGATTTCCACAATAAGCCAATAGTCTTGGATGATGATGAGTAGAGTTATGAGTAAGTTATGCACTCTGTCTTAGGATTTATTAATGAGTATCATGTAACTGTTTGTCAAAAGAGTACCTTTCATTTTTATGTCTGATTTCTTTTTTTATCAGAGATAATCAACATGTGGTCTTATATTAAATTCAGTTATTCGGGTGGGAGTTTGAGCTTCAGCTGGCCAAAGATGCTGCACACAGCAAAGACAATCTGCAAGGGGCTGCATCCAAAGATCAGGTTCGTACGTAGGGGTGTCCAGATCGTCTGTTTTACTTTCGATACAATACCGATATGTAAGCCTTAAGTATTGGCAGATAGTGATATTGATCCGATATTGGCACATAATTGTACATGACAAGTTTTGCACTCAGCTGCAACGTCCTTTTCAGACTTCAACCAAAAATACTACAACACGGCCGACATCACTCCTGCTCCTTCCTCCTTTGTTAGTATCTTAGTACACACTGTTGTTGTGATCATGTGGGCTCTACATGCTGGATCTGGGTGCTGGTAGATAAAGATTTAAGATGCAGGTTGATAGCCGATATTCATTTTTTTGCTGATATCGGACTGATATCCGACATCAACATCATTTTGGGACATCCCTATCCATACATGCTCCTATTGGGGGAAGTATACACTACAGCCACCAAAAACTACATGGATACAAAAGCTGGGAACTTTTTGCTAGGAGCTTACCCCACTCTTTCAACAGAACATTGACAGATCTGTGGAAAGTCAGTGTGGCACCTGCAAACCAGCAACATCAGTGCCTTCCATGAGCCTGCTCTGAATGTTGCTATCAAGCATGTCAAAATATTTATGATTCTCCATATACTCTGCCTGTTGTTTTGTTATTAAAAATTTTTTAAAAATGTTTTCTTATAAGTTGTTGATCAATGATAATTAGGGCTGCAAATAACTATTTTAATAGTTGACCAGTCACCGTCTATTGAAATGATTAGTGGACTAATTGGTTATGTTTGTTTATCACCGACATGTTGCCATGATATGTGAGGTCTGCTTTGCAAACCTTGCAGGTTTATTTTTTTTTCCACCTTATCTAGGCTAAAGTGCTCCCAAACTTTGGAGGTTTTTAAGCGTGTACTCATGGCTGCTGTATGGGACGCCGGCGCCGCCATGTTTGAATACCCTACTGTTTGGCGGAGACGCTATTGCGCATGTGTGACTCTAGGCAGAGATTGTAATAAGGTAAGATGCCTCACTCCACTGGTAAAACACATCTGGCAACAATAGTTGACAATGGAATTCATTGTCGACTTTTTTCATTATCGATTTTTGTTGGCAATGTCGACTAATCGTTGCAGTCATAATGATGATAAATACACTCAAAGACTGATTATGGAAAATGCTTTGAATTTGCCTCCCTAACCTGGACTCCTCTACTACAGAGCCAAGCTGTTGTAATATGTCCAGCCTTTTCAGATGTGTCATAAACACCAGTGTATCCCCATACATCACAAAAGTGTGTCCTGAAATCATAAACTGTATATACTATGGACAACTTGGTTCCGCCTCCCGCCTGTATACGGATTTGAAGCCGAAAAGCTCTCGGTATTTCCGGGATTTTTCTTCATTTCCTGAAACCAGCGCTGCGCATTAGCGTTGTGCGCATTCGGCAGGAGAGTCGCAGAGAGTTGCTGTGATGACGCTCGGCCCAAACAGCGTATCCCCCGAGTGAGCTACGCAATCCCTGAATGCCAATAGGCTGTATCAGGTGTCAATCATAGCAAACATGAACCCCCTAATAACTTTTAAAAAAAGGGCTCCACAGAAAAAGAGGACTTGAGCACAAACCAGTCTTACTGTAACTACATGTCAACATCGCAAGCAGGGGGGATAAAAATGTATATTCTCCGTAATAAATTTCTAAAGTTTGTCCACAGCTCCATAAGTTTTGCTGGCGGAGGTGTGATTTATGACCTATACTGCAGCCCATCAACAGAGGGTGCTATTCTCCGAGTGGCTTCACCCAGCAAGGAGGCAGACGCCGACCATTCATTATACTGTCTATGTCTGAAAGTAAACCAAGTGGTCCCTCTGCTCTCTAGAGCAGAGGACTATTTTTTTGCCCCCCCCCAATCCCCCCGTCTACACACATGTACACATAATTTCCTTGCTGTATGGTTCAGTTGTTCTGATGTTTATGGATGTAGTAGTGACTTGTGCTCATAGACACTAATTTTAAGAGAAATTCTGAGCTTTGGCTGAGGGACCTTGTAATGATTTTGGTGTTCAAAGGTTTTGTTTTATTTCCCCAGGAGCTTGTTTGTCTTTATCTGGTAATTTTAGAATAACACAACTTTTTCTGTGTTATGTGTCCCTGTCACAACTTTTTGAAATGTGTTGCCGCCACAAAATTTTAAGTGAGCATCTATTTTCATACAAAAGTAAAGATTTGTAACAACTGAGATGTTGTTGTATCCTTACCATTTCTTTTTTCAAATAAGGTTTGTACAAGACAGATCATTTCTCATGACAGATTAATGAGATTTAATCTTTTTTTCTGCTTTAAGCTGATAAACATATGTATGGCTAAGGTGTTATGAAAGATTTAAGAGAGTTTTAACATTTGTTCTGAAATAGCTATTGGGATAGATGGATTGCTCACTTTTAGCCTGCAATAGCTCAGCTGTTGTGGATGAAAACAGTGGGAACACACTGGCTCGTGGAGAGCATGTGACAGAGTGACCACCGAGGCTAGGAAGTGAAAAATAACCTCTCAGTTAACAGAGAACATAACAGGCAAGAGCCTCTAACAGTGAACTTTCATAACACTGGGACTCTGTCTTCACACAAGACCAACCACTCAGACCCTAAACAATAAAATCTGCCTTTACTTATGAAGAACAGAAAGGAGCCTCGTTTTCTGTATGTAGTTTCACACTTAAAAGGTTCTGCTTATATAAAACCCTTTCAGTTCACTCACTCAGACCCTGTTCGTGTTAAATAATGCACTCTTCACTTAACTGCTTAACTCTGTCAACAGGCTATCATTATTTATGAATGAAGTCTTTGGCTGCTGCAGTGACAAACCTGTGACATAGATCAAGTTCAGTGATCTGCCTCTCTGCTTTTACAGCTACTAACTCAGTCAACTTTAAAACCTGTCCGAAGAGAGACATGACTCTTTTTTTAACAGAAAATAAAGTCACTCTGACGGTCCAACTGCGGTTTCAAATCATCAGCTTCAGTTCAATCACTGTTCTCTAAGCTTCAGGCAGCTGGTCCTGTGAACACCTCTCAAAATATGAATCAACTATCCAAGAAATGATCACTTTAGATCTCTGTTTTAATTACTGCTGGAGGTCAATTCTGAAATTGAGTTAGCACACAAGCTATCCAAACACAACAGGCCTCTTTTCATGCCTCCTTCTCAGGCCATAGCTTAGTAAGCTGTTGGTTGTTGTGTATATTTCCATGAAAGTGTTGAAAGATATGAAGGAGTGAAACAGTCAGCCCCACAGTTGATCTGGATCCCCAGGGCACCAATTATGAAATAAACTGAATTGTGAAAAAATGGAATCAAAATAGTCGTCTGGCACAAAAGACAGAGATAAAATCCTTTCAACAAGCATAAGGATGTGGCAATGGACTTGGGACTGTTGTCTGCCCAGCTGGCTAAACTTAGAGGAGGGCCTGACTAACTTCCTGTCACTTTGTCTCTACAAAGACGCTTCTGTTTTAGAAATCAGATCCCAAGTCTTGACAAAGGTCAACAGACAATTTGTTACCACCCTAAAATTCATAATGGAAAACAGGCAAAGGCAAATAATCATGTTTTTTCTGACTCTGCCATAGCACAGGGAATCTCAAAATTTCTTTTTATATGGTTTCTAAAGATCTTAAATCGCACTCGTGAATTTCTACATTTTGTGTCTGCATTATTGTACGTCTTTGTCCTCAATACAGATATTCTTCAGTGACTTAAGAGCGGGGGGGGGGGGGGGGGGGGGGGGGTCGGGCATATGTGAGTAAAGCAGAGGGACAGAGTGAGCATGGAAGCTGCAGGGTTAAGAATTGTTATTGAGGTAACAACTGCATGACTCTATGTTGTCTCTATGTTGTAGCTATGCTGAAGCAAAATGCATCATGACCACTCCATATTTGTGCACTAGCTTTAGGTTCAACTACATTTTCTGCCTATTTTTCACAAGAAGAAAAAAGAAAATAAGAGCTGTTGGAGGCAATAGAACATGCTGGTGCTAAATCGATGCAGGAAGTGATACTCAAAATGTTGTAAATAAAGGGAATACTGATGCTACCCAGTGGACCAGTTGTAGGGCTTGTGGTCTGCAATGCATTGACACACAGTTACTTTTGAGGAATTGCATGTCAGAATTATTTACTCTTGATAAAACATGTAATGATCAAATATGCTGTACTATTAAGCAAAAAACATCCGACAAGAGTCTTGCTAAGAGATGTGTTGGTAGAAAATATTTGGCATACAAAGAGCCTGTCAGAAAAAACTCAGAAATCATAATACCATATATGTTTTCTACCATGTACTGAACATACAATGCAGCCAACACTGATTTTTTAGAGATAATGCCATCACATAGATCGTCTAGACACTGCTTCCTACTCTGTGAGCACTGTCTGTAGCAGAGCTTTACTGAGCAGGCAGTGGGCAGCACTTGAGCTGACTGGCAACATAAAGTAGTTCTCCATAGCCAGTGATAAAGTTACTTCCCAAGAAAGTCTTTGGTGCACCTTAGCAGAACTGTGGCCCAAAATCAGTGCACAAATTATAAAGAAATGCTCTTCTGATTTGATAACAGTGTAAAATTGGCAAAGTTTGTCATAAACGCATCTGTGAATTGTCCCTGTTAACAACATAAACGGTGTCTGTCTCAAAAATCCTACATTCACAGGATCAACAGTAGGGAAAGACACATAACTTCAAGACTGGAATGCAGTAATCCTACATTTATTGTTATGAGTGTTGGACAAAGTGAAAGAATTGGGGTAAGTATTTCTCAGCCAAACTGTGAAGACAAAAGACGACATTGTTACTGAGAGTGAGAGCAGCCCATGGGAGACTGAACTGGTCTGTGTTTTGTCTGTACAGATCACCAAGTGTGGCTGCTGTATATTCAAAAGGAGTGGCTTTATCTTATAAAAATCTGTAGGAGCTCAAATTAAGAGGGAATATTGATCCACTAAAGCTTAGACATCTTTGTTGTTTTTTTCTTACAGCATTTTCAGCCTCATACTTGTACACCCTGTGAATGCATAGTGGCTTTGTGGATAACAACTCAGTTTCCAGAGAGAAACTCTGAGGTTTTATTTTTAGAGCAGCTATTTTTGTACATCTTACCACCTCCCACCTTGCCTCTGTCTCTTTCCTCAGATAGCAAGTGATTATTATGATGGTAGAAAGATGAATAGCACTTTCAGCGAACAATGCAGACAGCACCTGAAGAAGGGCAAATGAATGTTGACTGCTGGCAGGTTGACAGATAGTCTACCTCAGGGGTTGGATGAGCAAGGGAGCTGCACCTGTTTATAACACCAGTTATGCTGGCACCTGCATGACTGAGGAGATATTGTTGCTGTAATACCACAACCTTAGAAGAAGCCTGGGCACTGTGTGACAGTGCCGACTTTCGGTATAGAGATATCCTCCTGAGACCCAGGGAAAAAAAAGTATTTTGATTTTAAATTTTTTCAGATAAATTAAGAGTTGGGGTGGTAAAAAACACAGTGCAAAGGCTATTTTGTTTTTAACTAATTTCATTTAAATTCTACAACATGTGCACCTTAGTACACAACAGGATTTTATTGATCGAATGTCTGGCACTTTAACAAAATTCATAAACTGATTATGAAAATAGAAATCTCACCTGAAATATTTTTATAAGTAGTATATCAAAACATATTGAACATATTTACATAAAAAACATCCAAGAAAAGTAGGTCCTGGGTCAACTTAGAACTTATTGACTTTTCACTAGACACCGACCTTTCCATTTGACAAACGTCGATTCATTTATGATACCCAAGAAAGCACTAGGATTTTTTGGAGACACAGAGGAAAATTTGGCACTTCACACATCTTACATATATTTTACTATTGAACCTGGGGTATTCTGCACCTGAAAGGACTTGGACTGTTGACCATTTCAGGCCTTTTAGTAAAGATCTGATCTTGTAAAACGATCACAGGTCATGGAATCAGCTATAACTGGGACTCTTGTTTTAGCAGCCCAATACATTCTTGAATAGCTTAGACATGCCATGTACACAGAGATTCCTATGAAGGTGTTGATAAGTCTCCCTCAGTGATTCTGAAAAGAATCCTCCCTGCATCTGTCAAAGACCTGTCCACTAGTGAAATAAACTGAAGTACAAAGTCCTGATGTGCACTACAGTATACATTAATAAATTAGTCATTTTCCCTGTAAAACTAAATAAACTTAGCTCTGAAAACTCACTCAAACTGTATTGTGTGAGAGATACAAGCAAAAACGCAGTGTGCACTACAGTGCACAAAAGTGAATGACTGGGTCTCAGGAGGTCTATAGAGATTTAAGCTTGCTAACGAGTACAAAAAATATATATATGACACTGGCAGATTTCAGACAGACAACACAAATATCTATAGAGATGTAGAAAGATACATTCTCTACATGCTCATGCTCCACATGCTCCAATAAAAGGCTGAGTTTCCTCCCAAGCACACACTTTCATGACAATAGGCAAGGCTTTCTGCCTTTGCATTGTTGTCAAGATTTTTGACTCAGTTAGGGGTGTGAGGGTTATCATGCTGACAAACAAGCCAAAGTTACAAAGTTTGGTGTCCATATTACATGTAGGCAAAAATTCAAATCACAAGGTAAGCATATTTTGTCATAATCTTAGAAAATAAATGTAAATAATCAAATCTCGGACAACCACGAGAAAATGACAGCCGGCTTGGGAAAGCCTCCAGAGAGCCAAACAGAAGAAAGTAGGTTTGTGGAGGGGGGGGGCCTTTAAGAAACAGCAGCTAAAATGAAGCGTTTCATTAGGAGGCTGAAATTGGTTAGACCTGGTGAGAACTTGGACGGCCATAAAATGAGTCAAAGCTGAGAGCAGGTGCACAGTCAACAGGGGTGTACGCTAATTCCTACTCAGAGTATAATAAGAAGCACAAGCTGTTTGTGTAAATGTGGGAGTTTAATATGACGCACTCATTTTGTTGGAAAAAAAACCACTAGTGAAAGGTCATTGCACCTGCTGCTCAGATCCTAAACCTCTTTCTCAGAGGTGTTAAAATCCTGTTCTTGTTTTCCCTTTCACTGACAAACTGACACCTTCTGGTCTCACTCCTCTCTTCTAACGCGACACCTTCGCTCATTATGTCAAACAGAGTTGCCTCTACTCTTTCATTGATGTCTGTCTGTCTTTTTATTCCCAATAAACCCCATTATGCTCTCACTTTTAAAAGCGAAAAATGTATTCCAATGACCAGCAGTATATTCAGAGCCAAACATAGACACCTTAAGCTTGCCGATAATAAGAACCTATATTGATACAAAGTCAAGTTTAAAGGGTAACACATAGTAGCTGCTTATAGATGTATTTAATGTCAGCTTAACTTGGAGCTACTGTATCTACCCAGACCAAAAGCACATGAACAGATGCGTGTTGTCAATCTGCTGTTGAACAAATCCTTTATTAGACTATTTTTGTCTGTATGTTGGTTTGTGGAGCATACAAGTTTGACACTTGCCTTAGTCTAGAGTTAAAGGTGCAGTGCGCAGTCTTTGGCACAATTTAGCAGAACAGACTCAATAGAAATGAAGTAATATATTCACAAGCAAATTCACATAAGTGTGTATAGTAACCATCTGAATATCTACATAAGAATGAAGCCAGCCTCCAAAACACACAACAGACAAGCTAGCAACATACACCTTTTTGTGGCACCAAGCACACTGGGTGGTAGATGAGAAAACAAGAGCAGTTGGTTTTGGCAAAAGAATTTGTATGGTAAGATGTTTTTGATGGTAAAAACTTTGGAGGATCAAACTTGACATGCTTTGTTGGGGCTTTTTGTCCTCAGGGGCCACTGTAACTTTACCAACAGGAGGGATGAGCAAAGGAGCGTTCTATTTATGAATTTGGCAAAAAAATGACCCTTAATTTTCCAGTTACAAAATATGTTGTTGTTTTTTAATATAGTGGTTTAGCAGTTTATTTATATACAACATGAGACCAAACTTTTCCTGAGCTTAACAAAACTTTGACCTCAAATTGTGTTCGTAAGTGGAAATACATTTTAGGACAAAAGTTTGAGTAAGATTACATAAGATACCACATAACAGCACTGCTAAGTGTGAATACAAACAAGTTACTTAACAATGTGGTTGAACTTAATGTTAGTCTTAGAATCAGGAATACATTGCTGAACTTGCTGCCTCTCCAAAATAAACAAACAGAGGAGCTACAGCTATTACTATATTATCTTTGATATGACGTTCCCTGAACAGAGTCTTTCATCCCAGGTTTGAATAGGACTGTAAGAATTGTTACTTGAGAAAATAAGTAATGATGGGCTTGTGAATTTTTCAGTATGGTCAGTGACTTATCACCATTTATGCAAGACCTCATAGACAATGCAAATCTAAATGGTCAAAACTACCACATACCAAGTACTAAGCAAGATAGGGACTAATATTCCAAGCCAGACTTAAATATCTATGATTGTTCTTGGCAGATAAATAGGGAGAGGCTGCAATAAAGCTTTAAAAACAGACCTGTATAAGATCAAAGGTCAGAACCATTATAATTTAGGACTATGCGGTATACCAGATATCTGCAAGTGATCACACGATCAATAACAGGGCCAAGGCTCAGACGGTAATTTTAGAAACTTAATCGCATTCAATAGATAAAGTCTCCTGTGCTGGACTAGAATGTAGGTAGTGTGTCTGCAGATGGATACCTGCAGATATATTTAGCCCAGAAGTCAGTCTTATATGACTTAGCCCTTAAGATATTGAGGCCTGTTTATCAATCCAAAATATTTAGTCCATAACAACATGCCGGTAGGCAACTATCAAAGCTCTATCCCTGTAACATTACTGGGAAATAACGCTGAGAGGATAAATCTACAAGGGTCTCTACAGATATCAGCGTATAACACTAAAAAGAGAGACTGCTGTAAACACTTAAAATGGAAGTAGGTCGCTGTGTATGGGAACCTTGCAAAGCTAGTTATTTTACATTTCAACATACCTTGAGGTCATTGTGTGCAAAGAAACCAGTAAAACACCTTGCTGTTATTGACTTTAACCATCCATACATCAGGACTTTTACCTGAAGGTCCTGTGACTATAGGTCTCTGTGAAGGACAGCCTAAAGGTTGTAAACAGTCTGAATGCAAATTAAACCTCTTAATGCCTTGAGGTCTGTGTTATTTCTGAAAACTGGTGGAAAGTCGGTAATCTAGTGGCCGGAGCTTATCAGACTAATACATGTTAAATCTCTCATACACGTCAGACATTCCTAAACCCGTGTGATTAATAACAAGAAAGCGAACTTGATATTTGCATCTTTGTCTTTGTATGAAAAGACATACACAGAAAATCATAAAACTCCCATTGTCCATCCGTGTTCCTTAATTTCAAAATTATCACTTGATATGGACTTGATAGCATTTATGTAAACTGCTTTATGTATCTTCTAACTCTCCGGTTTTCCTCCCTACTTTCTCCATCTGTCTATCTAGACTTTGCCCTCACAGAGGAACCGGATCAATAATGAGTTCAAATTTACTGCAAAGTGCTTACCTTGTATCCTCAGTGCCATTCAGTCCAGCCTGGGACTTGCATCTGCCTGCTGGAGAGTCGGGTTTCACATTTCCATGATGCTCAGGGGCTTCTGGAGAAAAGTGATTCAATATTTCATGTAAAAATAGATCAAGACAGACATATTTGCTATTCCAGAAGAACATTAGTTATCCTGGACACCTTTGTGGACAATGAATGCAGACTGTGACTTCGCCATATGGCAGTGAAGTCATTTCCTTAGACAAATAACAGGCGTTTTCTGCGAGGAATTTTAGCCTTACTGCTAACAAACATGCTAAGTGGTCTCAGTCAAACTGAGTTTTGTCAAACTTTGGAAACAAAACCCAGTAAGGGCTAGTGAAACCAGCCGGACTTGTGATGCAGGTAAGGTATCAAGTCAACAACAACGTCAATGGGAGGACTTTTCACGCCTTTAACAGTTCAAATATGGGACAAATGGCAAGTGTCACATGGAAATTATCACACAGAAATCCCTGAACGATTACAATGGCTTCATTTTGACATGATATTTAAGTCGTTGTTGGTCGAGGTCGTCTAACCAAACTCAGAAAATGTTCAAAAAGAGACAAATGAAAAATGTCTTACCGTGTCAAGGGGACTACATTTTTGTCCGAACACAGCAAACAAACCGGAAGAAGCCAAACAGTTCTCCTCAGCACGGTAAAGGACAGTAATGTTCGTGTTATCAGCTCCACGTACCAAGTTATTTCAGCGGCTCGTTTCTCGCTCAGCCTGTTGACAACTGGCTAACTGGACCCAGTTCCTTAAAGAAAAAACGCTACAGCCTAACCAGGCCAGAGTAATCGAGTCAGAGAACTTGGATTACTTGTCTGCCGTCTGGTTGAGGATTGATGATCGATTTTTGGGCGTATCTTCTCAGATGCCTTGGATCAGATGAGGCAGATGTGAGAAGGTAAACATTGTAAATGTAAATAAGTTATTACTGTGTTTCACTGTCCTTTTCTGCTTATCAATGTCCTAGGCACAAAAAAAGAAAGTGTTTCATTAAGTTTATATAAGTGTGTTGATTGTTTGCATATGACGCTTTTTCGTTTAGGAGAATTTACACTTCTACAGAAAACTTCGCAATGGTCAAACTTTAAACGATTTAGATTTTTCCCATGAAAGAGGAAAAACTAGGTTTATGTTTTTGTGCAAATCATAAAAGAAAAAAAAAGTTTGGCTCTCTATCAACATGTTTATTGAAAACATGTCCCAAATTCGTTTTTACCCTTTAAGATACTGATTTTTTTTTTTTTACCTTTCTTTTTATTAATCTCTCTCTTTTTTTTTTTACATTTTACCATCAACGTGGAAGTTTGGGGGAAAATGTACATACAAGCAATTATTTATGTCATTGAAAAAAAGCAGCAACAATTTTTTAGAACATGAATCTTGTAGGATGCACTTACATACTGTTTATGAAGGTGTCATCATTTAAACTATGAGATTAAGTCGATTTAAACAGTTTCAGTCGAGGTACAAAAGCAGAGTAAAACTTGTCCATCTGAAGGAGCTATTTTTGTTGAGGAAAACAGTATAAGATAAGTTAAGAAGAACTTTATTGATTCCCAAAGGGAAAATTAATTTTCATTTGAAGGGTCGGTGACAACACAGACAACTTAAAAGCAGATGTGTCTGTCTGTGGGAGTCTTCACAGAATAATTTCAAGGGTTGTATGTATGAATATGTTGCACCTAAAATAATAAAATGCAACATGTCAGACTTGATTAAGCTGGCTGTGAGTTTTCTTTTTTATTGTCAAAGACACTGTACCTGCTTACTGTTTCTCTCATTTATCTTATACTATTTTGTTAGACGTCATTCTAATTGGACAGACCATTTGAGAAGGGGGCATACAAAATAAGTATATGTATACTGCCATGACTGGTAAAATTAAAATTAAATGAAATATCACAAACAACCAATAACTATTAGTTAATCACTTAGCCTTGCTTTAAAATATATTGCTTTCTTTCAGGACCTATTTCTTAATCGAAGATTTTAAGGTTCTCTTATTAGTTTTTAGATGTATTAATGGTCCTGGCCCCTCCTATTTATCTGACTTAATTTTATCATATCAACCCTTGCGGACCCTGAGGTCCTCCAGCACAGGCCTTTTAACCATATCCAAAGATAAAACATAGATACATAGGGAGGCAGCTTTTAGTTTATATGGTCCCAGGTTGTGGAACAGCCTGCCGTAGAGCCTCAGGGCCGCAGGGACTGTTAATGTTTTTAGTAAGAGGCTCAAGGCTCCTATGTAACCAGGCTTTTTACTGATTGCCTTTTTATATTTCTCTTATTACAAATGTTCATTTTAATCGAAGTTCTTAATGTTTCTTTTATGTCATTTTATTAATTATCTCTGTTCTTAGTCTTTTTCTTAATTCCCGTCATAGAGGTTTTTACTTCTTTTACCCCTTTTACATGGTAAAGAGCTTATTTGTTCATTTTATATTATTTTCTTGTTTTGGTCCATCATGTTTTAGTCTTTCATTTTACCATTTTTATCTTTATTTCCAGTCTTTCTCAAAGGTAGCTCTTTCCTCACGTAATGCCTCGGTGTCAGGCCATGTCTCTTTAACAATGTATCTTAAATTCTCACTTTGTGTGCGCTTGTGTGTGTACGTGTGGGTGAGTGAGCGAGTGAGGGTGGATGTGTGTCTGTGTGTCTTTAGGTCCATGGGTGGGTGTGTGGGTGAGAGGGTCGGTTTTTATTGTTGTTTAATTGTTATTTTTAGCCTCTGTTAGGCACTTTGGACGACATTGTTTGTCTGAAAAGTTCCATAAAAATAAAGTTGAATTTAAATTTGAATTTGAATTTCCAAGTGTATTAAGTGGCTTTCTAATGTTTGGTGACACTGAACAATAAGTGTACAAATTTCTCTATAGGGTGGGCAATGTAATTAACAATACTGCAGAATATACAGTGCCTTGAAAAAGTATTCATACCCCTTGAACTTTTTCACATTTTGTCACTCTACAACCACAAACTGAAAATTATTTTATTGAGATTTTTAGTCATTGACCAACACAAAGTAGCACATAATTGTGAAGTGGAACGAAAATGATACATGGTTTTCAATAATGTAAACAAATAAAAATCTGAAAAGTGTGGTGTGCATTTGTATTCAGCCCCCTGTACTCAGATACCCCTAAATAAAATGCAGTGCAATCAATTGCCTTCAGAAGTTTCCTAGTTAGTTGATAGAGTCCACCTGTGTGTAATTTAGTATCAGCATAAATACAACTGTTCTGTGAAGACCTCAGTGCTTTGTTAGAGAACACTATTTAACAAAGAGCATCATGAAGACCAAGGAACTCACCAGACAGGTCAGGGGAAAAGATGTGGAGAAGTTTAAAGCAGGGTTAGGTTATATATGTAAAGTGCTTTGAGGGTCTCTGATAAAGCGCTATATGAAATCTGATGCATTATTATTATTATTATTATATATATATATACAAAGCTTTGAACATCTCAAGGAGCAATGTTCTATCCATCATCCAAAAAAGGAAGAAGTATGCCACAACTGCTAACCTACCAAGACATGGCCGTCCACCTAAACTAACAGACCGAGACCAAGGAGAGTCCTGGTGAGAGAAGCAGCCAAGAGGCCCATGGTCACTCTGGAGGAGCTGTGGAAGTCCACAGCTCAGGTGGGAGAATCTGTCCAAAGGACAACTATAAGTCGTGTACTCCACAAATCTGGCCTCGATGGAAGAGTGGCAAGAAGAAAGCCATTGTTGACAGAAAGGCATAAAAAGTCCAGTTTGCAGTTTGCCACAAGCCATGTAGGGGACACAGCAAACATGTGGAAGAAGGTCCTCTGGTCAAATGAGACCAAAGTTGAACTTTTTGGCCTGAATGCAAAGCACTATGTGTGGCGGAAAAGTAACACTGCTCATCACCCTGAGCACACCATCACCACTGTGAAACATGGTGGTGGCAGCCTCATGCTGTGAGGATGCTTTACTTCAGCAGGGACAGGGAAGCTGGTCAGAGTTGATGGGAGGATGGATGAAGCTAAATACAGGGCAATCCTGGAAGAAAACCTGTTGGAGGCTGCAAAAGACTTGAGACTGGGAAAGAGATTCAAATTTCAGCAAGACACAACCCTAAACATACAGCCAGAGCTACAATGGAATGGTTTAGATCAAAGAATATTCATGTGTTAGAATGGCCAAGTCAAAGTCCAGACCTAAATCCCATTGAGCATCTGTGACAAGACTTGAAATTTGCTGTTCACAGACGCTCTTCATCCAATCTGGCTGAGCTTGAGATATTTTGCAAAGAAGAATGGGCAAAAATTTCAGTCTCTAGATGTGCAAAGCTTGTAGAGATATACCCCAAAAGACTTGCAGCTGTAATTGCAGCGAAAGGTGGCTCTACAAAGTATTGACACAGGGGGCTGAATACAAATGCACACCACACTTTTCAGATTTTTATTTGTTTAAATTATTGAAAACCATGAATCATTTTCGTTCCACTTCACAATTATGTGCTACTTTGTGTTGGTCTATGACAAAAAATCTCAATAAAATACTTTGAAGTTTGTGTTTGTAGAGTGACAAAATGTGAAAAGTTCAAGGGGTATGAATACTTTTTCAAGGCACTGTAAGTTGCTTTAAGCTTCAATACTGATGGCAGGACTGTATCTAATTTCTGTTGTTTTTTCAATACTGTAAAAATGCGTTGTTCATTTTATAGGACTATGTTTTTTTGTTTGTTTGTTTTTTTTCAGAGGCCAAACAAAGTTAAAGTTCCTTAACTGATGAACTTCTTCAGAAAAGTCACAGTGATGTTATCATTAGTCAGTGCTGAGGAACAGACACTAATGATACATCCTGGATTAATTCATGAATTAAATAATCACGATGAATGCATCACTCAAGAGTAAATTCAGGATAAAATTTGCATGCTTGTTTTTAAGTCTTACTGCCAACACATTGTTCCTCTGAGTCAAACTATTTCCTGTTCCTGGGCTATGTTTACCACGTGCCTTGAGGTCAAACACCTTCACAGTAAAATATAGTAAAGATCAGTATGTTTCTGACGTAGGAAGACACTCAGTAAAGCCCACAATTCAGGTCAGTTCCTGTGAATCTATGAGTAAAGATACTTACACAGTATTGCCACCTAGTGTCATTAAATAGAAACTGTTCTCATTCAACCAGTGATACTGCAGGCTTATTTGAAGGCAACAAATTGAAACTCTATCAACGGTGACTGCTGTTTGGCTTCCACTAAATGGATTACTGTTATGTCCAAGGAGGAAGCGCTGTGTTTATGAGTTTGTGCAGCTGACACATAACCCTGGTTTAGTGGTTTTACTGTATGTGTGTGACAGTGAACTGAGCCATAAATGTCACACGGCTTTTTTACAGTCAGATAAACCAATACCAATTTGTGGAATCCAACAAAAAATACTCTGCCATTGTTGTAAAATGTGTCATACTTATTTTGCTGTGGGTTTAATTTGTAAAGAAATACACAGCATTTGTCTTTTGAATTAGCGATTCATCAGTCTAGAGAAAGTTTGATTAGACAGCAGTAGTTAATGGTTAAAACATCCTTTTGTAGGGTGTTGTTGTGACTAAACATTTTAATTAAACCCATGTTTTATGTTCAGAGGCCACAGCTCTTGAGGCAATAGTCACAAGTTCAACTGCTAGCTGCATTCATTCCACACTTGATCCTCCCTTGTTTACTTCTCCTTCCACTGTCCATCCTGTCCAGAGGGGGATGCAAATAGGCCTCAAAAATTAAAAATAACACTAATAGTGATCATTAAGTTTGCCTGTTACAGACTTCCCAAGGACATTATATCTTTATATGTTCCTGCAAAGACATGAGACACTTAAATCCATTCCTGTTAAAGTCATACTTCATGCGTGACCTCTGTCACACAAAAGTTTGATGGAGAAGGCGAGGTCCACCGTATAGGCCAGTAGTGTGATACTAGCAACCACTGTTTCCATGATAACCAGCCCAGTACTTTCATGGGAAATTTGTTGTCCAAGTTCTCTCAGCTGCAGTATCTTGGTAAAACAAATCACAGTGGCCACCATGTAGAGCAAAACTCCCATTAGACTGAAGCCAGCCAAAAATCTGTCAAAAGGAAGAAGACAGCGCCCAGCAAAGTCACAGATTATCACCACCAGTGTGACTAATGACATGAGGACACAGACACTGTACGACACACTGGTGACCCACATCTGCCACATGTACACTCCACTAGGCAGTTCACGAATCACCTCTACAACCAGGGGTATCATCTGACAGCCTCCCGACATCTGAAACATTTTAAGGAGACCAGGCATGCTGCCCATGTAGCCTCTTTGCTCATGAGTTTGGGTGCAAAGAACAAAAGACTCTGAGGCGTAGGCCAGGAAGGTGAGACAGGAGGCCACAGCAGCCACCACAGGGCGCGGTGATACTGTTTTGTCCATGATGAGCCAAGGGAAAAGCACAGAGGCAGCGCAACACATCAATGCACCCAAAACCGCCACAGTCATTGTTAGGTTCTTCCAGGATATTGGGATGAGGCTGTGAAACTGGATGACACTGAGGATGTGCATGAGGAGTGAAAGGGTGAAGAAGAAGCACCAGGTAAACATGCAGAAGATCCTAAAAGTGTCAAAGTGGAGGTTTGATGGATTGTTGTTCAATTCAGAATCTTCCAGTGAGGCCACAAGACTGAACGTGATGCAGCTGGACAAGATCTCCAAAGTCCGCACCAAAAATAGAGGACTGGTAAAGTCGCTAGCTTCAAGCACGATCACAGGCATTGTCAAATATGTTGAATCTAAATAATCCAGTGTCCAAGAGAGCAGATATCCTTATGAAAGTCCAAGTATTCCTGTCCAGGTTCCTCCTCCTTAAGAAATATGTCTTTGTGAAAATTTGAAGCTTTGTCAACGAGTACTGTTCCCAAAATAACTACTGAATGTAGAGTTCAGAGGATTAGTCCATTAAAGTCCACAGAAACAGTCACACTGAGCAAATCTTTATCCAACCATCAGGTGTCATTGAAAAAAACGCATGCTTCCCCTCAGTTCAGTTCAGCAGTGCTTCATCCTGTTTACACAGTGAATAAAACTTCTAAATAGTATCTTTTACATTATATTTTGCAGCTCTGCAAAAAAGGCCTCGCCTACTTCCTTTTTGGGGTTGCAGCAGTGCTTTCAGTCTCACTTGAGGTAGGAACAAATGGCCACAATAAAAAACATATGCAAACAAAGCTATCTACCTCCCACCTGTGATTCTCATGAAATGTTGTTCCCTTTTTCTGATGTGAGAGTACACACTAATGCTTCTTCTTCTTATTAGCTTCATCTGACTTAAGAGGCATCACTTTGCCAACAAATAGCTTCTTGACCACAATCACAGGTGACAGTCTGAATAGTTAAGAGTTTCTGAACTGCCTTAGGAATTTGTATTAGAATTGGATTTCTTGTTAAATGTTGAAGACAATATGAGTGAAGTATGTGGGTGTGGCTCTGCCTTACCTTCAGCAGAGAAGAAGCTTATATTGTGAAAAGCTTCTTTTCTCTCTTTTAGTTTGAAAACACTTAGTTTGAAACGTCTGAGCCACTTGAATTGAAACAAGTGTTTGGATATCTGTGGGGGTGCTAACAGTTTGTCAGCATAAATGTATGCATGCAGTCAGGGAAATCTTTGTGGGTGCACATACATGCATCTGCACTCCAAAGAATTCTTCAATGAAAGATAGATGAAAGACATGTAATTGTATGTGCATTATTTTGCAGGCATGCAAGTTACTGGTGTGCAACGTATGCATATATGAATGTGTTTTTTATTTACACAAGCACAAAAAACCTTAAGATCTTAAGATCCCAGCCAATCATTTCCTCTGTGCACCAGCACACCTGCTCTTCCTGTTATAAATAGACGGTGGAAACATCAATTCCCTTGTGTCACGCAGCTTCACTTCAAGAACTTCAGTTTTGACAGAAGGGAGGAGACGCACTCCACAAAGACAAACCAGAGCTGATAAACAGAGCTGAAAAATGGCTGGAGTAAGCCTAACTGTGTCATCTGTAACCTGGGCTGATTTTTTGTTCCACAATCAATTTACTGTATCACTCGTGCAGTTTATCTTAATCAACTCACAAAACAAGTTTTTTTTTTTTTTTTTTTAATTTTTTTGGACACATATTCAAGCAAACACATTTGTTACCACACACTCAGTTATTTTTTCCAAAATGAATCACAGTGTTGATGACTAACCAGCCCTTGTAGAGAAAAGGTAGATGTTTCTTCTACATTACAGAGTTTGAGTAAATACCTATCGAAACTGAAAAAAGTTACTTTGAGCTTCTCAAATATCTTGACATTTCTGTGTTAAACTAGGGCCCCTCTGTGGGACCAGAATAAATCACAGTTGATTCTGATGGATTTTATTACAGTTAAGTGCACTAAACGAGAGGCAGCAGTGGGGGGACATTTTCTTGTTATAACCACAGATGAAAAAAGAGAAAATGTTTGTACTCACCAAAGTAAAGAGTAAACTGTAGAATATAAACAAACTAAACAACCAATTCTGACAAAAAACTGAACTATGTTTGTCGATACATGAGGCTTTGTCTGATACTTTGCTGCAGAAAAATACTTTAAACCTGAGGCTGTTTCAACATGCTAATTGAAAAGAGAGTATTTTCCAGATTAAAAAGTGTTTTTTTTTTTTTCAGTTGGTTTTTATAGTTTTTCTTTTGTGAAAGGTGTCACTGGTAGTTGTGATGTATGTAGCTTGAAGTTTTCAGACCCACTGACATTGGGAGAAGGGCTCCGGATGTACTTTAGCTCAGTGGATCATTAGAGAGCTATTAACAGACTGGTCTCCTTAGACATATAAAGGCACACATTACACATGCATTTAAACAAACTAGAATATCACAGAATATTTCATATTTCTATTAGACTCTTAAGACAGTGATTTGTGGTACAGGGTCATGGCTGGGAATCAAACCGGTGACTACTCCAATGGGAACTACAGCCTTGATAGGTGGAAGTCTTGGATCCCTAGGCCATCCACACCTCAAAGATTTACCTTTTGAAAGCTCCTGTGAGAGACTTTCAATTTGTGTCAATTTTAGTGCCCCTGTGAACAAAACTGTTTTGATCCCTATTTGTCCTCCATATACCTACATAGTATCCTCTGACATAAAATCCTGCTGATGAGACTCGGCTCCTGTTTTAGTGTTTTATGGTTTGTTTTTAGTTATTTGTTTCAATGTTTCTAAATTAGTTTTTAAAAACATTGAAACTATATTTTACTTTTAATTCTGCTTTTTGTTGTTTTAATTGTTTTTTTGATTGTTTTTTATCTTGTTGTTTTGTCTAGTTATGTACAGCACTTTGTTCAGCTGTGGTTGTTTTAAAATGCTTAACAAATAAAGTTGAGTTGAGTTGAGTTGACTTGAAATTAATAATCTATTTGGAATATTTTATGCGAAAAATGTAAAAACAGGGCTGTTCTTCAGCTGATCTGCTTATACCTACACCTTACACTAGTTTCTGGCATTAAAAATTCTAACATGAAAATAGTAAATCTTGTTATTAAAAATATCCAAAAGCTTTCAACTTGAAAATAAAAAAGATGGTGTTTTTCCATAATATTCAAACTTGTTAGGATGCATCTGTACAGTGCTATCCTCTTGACATCAAATGCATTGAAAAATGATTTTTGAATGTATTTTATCTACTCAGCAATGTATCTTGTATTTTTATCTCATTATTGCTGCACATTAATATCCATAACATTATCAGAAGCAAACACAAAAGTGCATTCACACGCAATATGACACAATTATAGAGGAAATCAATTTCAAAGTGTGGCGTAAACTCATGTAAAAACCATAGACTGTATATAGAATGGACAGAGTCTGGCTCTTCGCTGGGTGAAGCCACTCCGAGAACAGCACCCTCTGTTGATGGGCTGCAGTATAGGTCATAAATCCCGCCTCCGCCAGCAAAGCTTTTGTAGCTGTGGACAAACTTTAGAAATTTATTACACAGAACATAAATTTTTCTCCCCTCAGGTTGTGATGTTGACATGTAGTTATTGTAAGACTGGTTTGTGCTCAAGTCCTCTTTTTTCTGTGAAGCTCCAAAAGTTATGAGGGGGTTCATGTTTTCTATGATTGACACTTGATACAGCCTGATACAGCCTATGGGCGTTCAGGGATTGCGTAGCTCTCCTGGGGATACGCTGTTTGAGCTGAGCATCATCGCAGCGACTCTCGGTGACTGTGCGGTCGAATGCACGCATCGCTACTGCACATCGCTGGTTTCAGGAAATGAAGAAAAATCCCAGAAAAAATCTGTATACAGGTGGTAGGCAGAACCAAGTTGTCCATAGTATATACAGGCTGTGTCTCATTTCAGAGACTGCATCAGGCTGAGCACGCTTAACCCTCACATACTGTTCAAATCCTGTACCCTCACAGAATGTTCCGGGTCAAAATTGCCCCTTCAAAGAGTTCAAAGAGCAGCTTTCTGTCACAGAAAGTTCTCTTGACTAGTTAGGTCATTTTGACCTCTGTCTAGGTGTGTCTGTGTGTCTGTGTGACTGTATGTCTGTGTGTGTGTGTGTGTGTGTGTGTGTGTGTGTGTGTGTGTGTGTGTGTGTGTGTGTGTGTGTGTGTTTCTGTCAAGGTAATGATAGTTTCATAATGATTTGAATATATATCTTTTTGAACAACAAACCTTATATTGAACACTGTTGTTACTGTTTGTCACTTGTCCCACACTGCTAGATCTAAAATCCATCTAAATATAGATACAGGTCAAATTTGACCTGTAACAGCCTTAGGCTGTACATAGCTGTGAATGACATTGAGCTTTAGTTTATGATATGAATCCATATGCCATAATAAGGCGTTGGTGTCTCTGCAGGTGTAGGTTACCGCCGGTGTCAGAGACGTGGTGCTCGTCGGAGCTCGACTTCCTCTAGATCACAAATGTTGATCATCAGTTGGTTGGTTGGTTGGTTGGTTGGTTGGTTGGTTCGTTCGTTCGTTTGGGGCAGCAGCTTCAGGAGGGAAGCCCAGACGGCCCTCACCCCGGCCACTTAAGCCAGCTCCTATGGGAGGACTCTCAGGCGCTCCCAGGCCAGGCGAGAGATATCATCCCTCCACCTGGTCCTGGGCCGGCCATGAGGTCTCCTCCCGGTGGGACATGTCTGGAAAACCTCTAATGGGAGGCGTCCAGAAAGCATCCTAACCAGATGCCAGAGCCACCTCAGCTGACTCCTCTCGCCGTGGAGTAGTAGCGGTTCAACTCTGAGTGCCTCCCAAGTGTCCGAGCTCCTTACCCTATCTCTAAGGCTGAGCCTGGCCACCCTGCAAAGGAAACCCATTTCGGCCGCTTGTATCCGCGATCTTGTTCTTTCGGTCATTACCCACAGTTCATGGCCATAGGTGAGAGTCAGGACGTAGATCGACCGGTGAATCGAGAGTTTCGCCTTACGGCTCAGCTCTTTCTTCACCACGACTGATCGTTTAAGCGTCCGCATCACTGCTGACGCCGCTCCGATCCACCTGGCGATCTCCCGTTCCATCCTACCCTCACTCGTGAACAAGATCCCGAGATACTTGAACTCCTCCACTTGAGGCAGGACCGCTCCTCCGACCTGGAGAAGGCAATCTACCTTTTTCCGACTGAGGACCATGGCCTCGGACTTGGAGGTGCTAAATCACATCCCAGCCACTTCACATTCGGCCGCGAACCGCACCAACAAGAGCTGAAGGTCACCGCTAAAAGCACCACATCATCCACAAAAAGCAGCGACACGATCCTCTGCCTGCCGAACTGGACACCCTCCACCCCCCGGCTGCGTCTAGAAATTTTGTCCATAAAGGTTATGAACAGAACCGGTGACAAAGGGTAGCCCTGGCGGAGTCCAATCCTTACTGGAAACTAGTCCGACTTACAGCCAGCTACACGGACCAAGCTCGTGCTCCTTTGGTAAAGAGACTGGACGGCCCTTAGTAAGGAACCCTCCACCACCCCGTACTCCCGGAGCACCCCCCACAGGATTCCTCTAGGGACCCAGTCGTAGGCCTTCTCCAGGTCCACAAAACACATGTGGACTGGTTGGGCAAACTCCCATCTCCCCTCAAGAACCCAGGCGAGGATGAAGAGCTGATCCGTCGTTCCACGACCGGGACGAAACCCCAATTGTTCCTCCTCGATCCGAGGTTCAATGATCGATCGGATCCTCTTTTCCAGCACCCTGGCGTGAGCTTTCCCGGGTAGGCTGAGGAGTGTGATCCCCCTGTAGTTGGAACACACCCTCTGGTCCCCCTTCTTAAAGATAGGGACCACCACCCCAGTCTGCCACTCCAAAGGCACTGCCCCTGATTTCCATGCAATGTTGTAGAGGTGTGTCAGCCAGGACAGCCCCACCACATCCAGAGCCTTCAGATACCCTGGGTGGATCTCATCTGCTCCTTGAGCTCCACCGCCACGGAGTTGTTTTACTACCTTGGTGACTTCTACCACAGTGATTGGACAGTCCACCTCCAGGTCCCCTGACTCTGTTTCCCCTTGGGAATGCATGACAGTAGCATTGAGAAGCTCCTCAAAGTATTCCTTTCACCAACAGAGAATTGCCCCAGGTGACGTCATCAACTCCCTACCCCCGTACAGAACGGTTTGGGCAAGTTACCGTCTGCCGCCCCTGAGGCGCCGGACAGTTTGCCAGAACCTTTTTGGAGCCGACCAAAAGTCTTCCTCCATGGCCTCACCAAACTCCTCCCACACCCGAGTTTTTACCTCTGCAACTGCCCCGGCTGCAGACTGCTTAGCCAACAGGTATCGTTCAGCTGATTCCGGAGACCCACAGGCCATCCATGACCTGTAGGCCTCCTTCTTCAGCCTGACGGCCCACTCACCTCTGGTGTCCACCACAGAGTTCAGGGATTACCGCCACGACCGGCACCAGCGACCTGCACCAGCAGCTCGCAACTGCTGCTTCAACAATGGCAGAGCTGAACAAAGCCCATTTGGACTCAATGTCCCCCTCTGCCCCCGGGACACAGTTGAAGCTCTGTCGGAGGTGGGAGTTGAAAGCCAACCTGACGGGTTCTTCCACCAGGCGTTCCCAACAGACCCTCACTATACGTTTGGGCCTGCCAGGTCTGCGTGGTGGCTTCCCCCGCCACCTGACCCAAATCACCACCAGGTAGTGATTAGTTGACAGCTCTGCACCTCTCTTCACCCGAGTGTCTAAAACATGCGGCTGCAGGTCAGCTGATACGACTACAAAGTTGATCATTGACCTACGGCCTAGGCCATCATGGTGCCAGGAGCACCGATGAACAACCTTATGTTTGAACATGGTGTTAGTTATGGACAAACTGCGACTCGCACAGAAGTCCAACAACTGAACACCACTCGAGTTCAGATCAGGCAGACCGTTCCTCCCAATCACGCCCCTCCAGGTCTTGCTGTCATTACCCACGTGAGCGTTGAAGTCTCCCAGCAGAACAATGAGTCCCCAGTCGGGGTGCTGTCAAGCGTCCGTCCTAGGGCCTCCCAAAAGCGTGGGTACTCTGAACTATTATTCGGTGCATATGCACAGACAACATCAGGACCCGTTCCCCGACCCGGAGGTGCAGGGAAGCAACCCTTTCATCCAGCCGAGAAAACCCCAGCATCCCCACGGCGAGCTTTGAGGCAAGCAAGAATCCCACCCCTGCTCTCCGCCTCTCACCCTGAGCAACTCCATCGTAGAAGAGTGTCCAACCCCTCTCAAGGAGTTGGGTTCCAGAACCAACGCTATGCGTAGAGGTGAGCCCGACTATATCTAGTTGGTAGCGCTCAGCCTCCCACACAAGCTCCAGCTCCTTCCCCGCCAGAGAGGTGACGTTCCATGTTCCAAGAGCCAATTTTCACAACCTAGGATCAGACCGCCAAGGCCCGCTCCTTGGTCCCCCGCCCAATCCGTCAAACACCGGACCCTTCAAGTTCCTCCTGCTGGTGGTGGGTTCAAAGGAGGTGGTGCCCATGTGGCTCATTTGGGCTGAGCCCGGCCGGGCCCCATGGGTGCAGGCCTGACCACCAGGCACTCACCGGCGTGCCCCAACCCCGGGCCTGGCTCCAGGGTGGGGCCCCGGTGTCCCTCAGTCCAGGTACACTTCCCTTCAGTGTATTCCATTAGGGTCTTCTGAACAGTTCTTCGTCTGACCCTTCCCCTAGGACCAATCTGCCTTGGGAGACCCTACCAGGGGCAAGAGGCCCCGGATAGCATTGCCCCTAGGTTCATTAGAGCACACAAACTCCTCCACCACAGTAAGGTGATGATTCTTGGAGGAGCATCAGTTGGATTGTTTCTTCAGAAACCGCAAAAACTCTCTGAATGACCCGCTGATACATCCACAGATAACCCTGCAGATGACCAGCTTCAGTCATTTCCCCCTCCACAAAAGCAGCTTTATGACTTTTTTTACTTTATGACTTTATTCTCCCAAGTTTACAACTTTAGTCTCTAAGTCTTAAAAAAAAAACCTCAATATGTCAATGATACTCTGCTGTAGTTTTGTCAGCTTTCTTATTTCTAATGTTTTTGATTGTGGTTGCAGAGCAGATCAGTTCGTCACTAATGAGTTTAATGTTTGGTTTGCAGATTTTAGTGAGTTCAGAGATCATGCGCTCATACAGCCTGAGCTGACTGTCCACTGTTTTTGGATTTCTTGTATTTTCTTTGAAGACGCGCTGTGTCTCCAAGTGAGACCAGCCTCTTACCCGAAATGCGCAGCTGTGCAGCGGCACGCAAAGAATTCTGGGATACCAAAGCCACGAAAGTGTGCATAAATGCATGCTTCAAAAACTGGCAGGGGTAGTGTGGTTTTGAGACTGAATTTGAAGCGTGCTTAGCATTTCGTGCCAAATGGGACACCATTCGCGCTGCGTGATGACATCACGCACACTTCAAATGCACCATTCGCTGGTGCAGTCTCTGAAATGAGACACAGCCAAGGTCTATGGTAAAAACCCATATACTGTATATACTTTGGACAACTTGGTTCCCGCCTGTATACAGATTTGAAGCCAAAAAGCTCTCGGTATTTCCAGGATTTTTCTTCATTTCCTGAAACCAGCGCTGCGCAGTAGCGATGCCCGCATTCGGACGCACAGTCGCCAAGAGTTGCTGTAATGACGCTCAGCACAAACAGCGTATCCCCAGGAGAGCTACTCAATCCCTGAACGCCCATAGACATGAACCCCTTAATAACTTTTAAAAACGGAGCCGTACAGAAAAAAGAGGACTTGAGCAAAAACCAGTCTTACAATAACTACATGTCAACATCACAAGCAGGGGGGGGGATTTATGTTCTGTGTAATAAATTTCTAAAGTTTGTCCACAGCTCCATTAGCTTTGCATTAGCTTTGCTGGCAGAGGCGGGATTTATGACCTATACTGCAGCCCATCAACAGAGGGTGCTGTTCTTGGAGTGGCTTTACCCAGAGAGGAGGCAGACTCTGTCCATTCTTTATACAGTCTATGTAAAAACCTTTCAAAGAAACTGAGGGTGGTGTTGGCTTAAATATAGAAACTGGAGCCATGAAATAACATTGTGAATTAAAAAAGAAATACATTTAGTCTGGATCTTGGGGAAAATGGATTTGAGTGTTTTATTCTTGATGGAGACTTGCACACATTTCATTTTCATGTTCTATCTTAAGCAGCAGTACTACTGATGACAGTTGCTGTGATGATTTTAAATAAAAAGTACTTCTCCGGACTTAAAATAACACTTTTTTTCACTTTATCAAATGAAGATTACACATTTGGATGCAAATTTAATCATTCTTGTGCTGGGGCTTGATCTTGTGATACAAAGTTTTACTGTGGAAATAATGAAACTCACAGGTGACAAAGTTTAATGTCTGTTCAGCATCTTAAATGTCCAGTGTAATTTTGTTGCACTTATGGTAGAGGAGAACCAGGAAAGACAGCAGCATTCCTTCATGTAACCTTCAGTGTGTATATATATATATATATATATATATATATATATATATATATATATATATATATTCATTGCTCACATTTCAAGACAAACCAAACACTGACTGATGGTTCTTTCTATTTCTAGGGTGGGATGCAACTGCAAGTCTGCAACTCCAGGGAACACAGATCTGCCATATGACACAGGAAGCTGGTGTGCTGCTCTACATTTGACTGTACTTTCAGTCTGATCCACTGCATGTCAGGCCGCTTTCTGTAGTAAAATAAATAATGTTTAATTGTGAGGTATTTGTAGGGCCTTTTAGGGACTTTTAACTCCCTCAGAGTTTCTTTGAAAACAGTTGAAAATAACAAATTTATCCCACTTACCAAAATCCTCTCTGGAATAATTACAATAAGCATAAAATAATTTGCATTTCGTACTACAGCCACAGCTATTATAATAAATCATAAAAAACAGGGTTACAAATCAGAGACAAATGTAAGGAATACAATGCCTAAAAATGAAAAAGTTTAATACAACTGTGGTGATTAAACAACATTAAGGATGAATAAATACTGGAGACAAATCTAACCCTTTCGTTGCTACAAGCTGGTTTAAATACACAAGTGTTTAGCTTTAAATGAAATTAATATGATTATTTCCCCCAAATTATATCTTATTTTCTCTTATCTGATCACTTAGTGGGTCTATATCACATGCCAAAGTGAAAATGTAAACATTTTGGAGACACATGATGGATAATTAGATTTTCTCCAAAGTACCTTAAATGAATCTTCTGGCATGCATAGTGATTCCAATCTTTATGATTTTGTACATGGAACCAAAATTGCAAACAACTTAAGTGGGAAATGTTGCCATAAAATCTACCTCCAAAATACAGACAAAAATTACTCCAAGTTATGGTTCTGGTAAAAGCTTACAGACATGAACCAGGGAAGGCATGACCATTTCTCTGTTACCCTACAGAGCCCGCTTCAATTCTTACCAAACATCTGCAGGGTTTAGCAGAAGAAAAACAGTTAGACTGATGTGACCTGACCAAAAAGGACAGCCAAGTTCAAGGGCACTTAAATCTTGAGTTTTCTAGTTATCATTAATTATAGCTGATCTAAAATCCAACTGCTCTTACAACACAAATTTAATTGAAGTTGGTAGGCTGTGTCATGATGTGCAGTGTTTCTGATGCTTGTCAAGTTGTGATGGCAGGCAGGATGACCTCAAGGAATATTTAAGTTGTTTTTTTTTTTTACGTGAAGCTGTATGAGTTACATGTCACCACTTAGTGTATCAGCTGCTCTTGACACCAGTGAGATTGCCACACTTAATAAAAAACTGCTAGAAAAACAGCATGCAATCAAGGCTTCAGATTTCTGCGGAAGGGGCAAAACGCTGTGATGTGACTAATTCTGAAAAACTCTGACTCCAGCACTGATCTCCATTCAAATGCATCCCCATGAGATGTGTTTCACCACTGAACACTCTAACACCACAAGATGTTTACTGACATCAATCACTCTGTTTTTTTCTCACCTTAATCAAGTGTGATGGCTAAATATAATGTTCGTGAGAATCACACAGAACAAGCCTACAAATTCACACTACAACAAAAGTCAGATCCTGGAACTTTCTGAGCAGAGCTTGCTGTCAACAGTCAAGGTAAGACCACAGAGTTTCTGAAACAAAGAGTTTAATTTTCCTTTAAAATCAAATTATTCTATTTGTTAACTCAGTATTATCTGATTTCAGTTAAAATACTGAACAATGGTTACTGACTGATTCTTTTGTTTATATCAGTTTTGGTGTCCACGTTGTCAAACCCTTCTCTGTAGATGGCTAAGCTTTGGCCTCTCTTGCTCCTGTGCTGGGCATGGAGTCCTCTGTGTGTGCCGTCCAGTATCAGCTTCACTGGTACTCCTCAGGAGTGTGAAAAGGCTCACTTTGTGCCTGGCTACAACCTGGGAGGAGAAGGTTTTGACATTGTCACAATGGAGCGGAAAGGGGCCTATGTAATTGATACTGACTCCTGGAAGCTCGGCAATGGCACCTGCAAGCTTTACAGAAACTCCTACATGGAGGGTGAAATCCAGAAGGTCCCGGCTGCAGTGGAGGACTGGAGAGTCCTTCCCAAGTGCAGTTCAAAAATCTCCAGTACAGTCTATGACTCGGTTGAAACCCTTGTCAATGCGTCCACATCGTCTGTGTCCAATGACTGGAAAATCGGCCTTGAGATCCCTGTGCCTAGTTCTGCCACTCTTGGGGTTGGCTTTGGAGGTTCCCACTCCAGAGAATCTACCTTTGCCATGGAGAAGTCCAAAAGAGACCACTACACCTTCATGAGGCACTCAGTCCACTGTAGCTTCTACCGGTGAGTACGCAGTCAGATTTTTTAACCATCCTGTCACAAACTCTGCATGTCTCTGTGTACTTCACTGTTTTTAAGCCATCACAACTTTGAGATAGCCATCCATGCTCTAATCAGTTCAAGATCAAACTGTTGTAATGCACTTTATGTTGGCATCTCCCAATCATGTCTTAGTTGCCTTGTATAGTTAACTTGTATAAAATGCTGCTGCCCGTCTTTTAACAACAAACACTAACAGACATGAGCACATCACTCCTGTCCTTAGCTCCCTTCATTGACTTCCCGTCTCTTACAGGATTAATTTTAAACTTTCAATGTTTGTTTTTAAAGCTTTTAATGGCCTCGTCCCCATTTAACTGAGCTTTTAACTAAGCCTGGTAGAGCTTTGAGGTTGTCAAACTAACTTCTGCTGGAAGTGCCCAGATCAAAATACAAACACTGGGGTGACCGAGCCTTTTCAGTTGCTAGTCCGAGGCTCTGGAATTAGCTCCCCACCGAAATGGCACTTATTTCTGACCTGGGCCTTTTCGAATCTCCACTGAAAACGTATTTATTTATGCAGGCTTTTAAAACCCAGAACGGTGGTGACACTTTTACTTTATTTTATTGCGTTGTATTTTATTCTTTTTTATTTTATTGCTTTAATTGTTTTTATAGCTTTTTATTGTTTTTATTTATTCATTTAATTTACTATGTATTGTAAAGCACTCTGGTTTACCGAACGGGTTGTTGTAAAGGGATGTATAAATAAAGAACATAACCATTTACATTTAATATAAGGCTGTGATAGACTGAGACTAATGTTGCATTTCTCATGCTTCGTAGATACAGAATGAAAACCAATCCGTCTTTGAGTCCTGACTTTCAATCAGCAGTGAGCTCCCTTCCTCCATATTCATCCAAAACAGTCCTGACGTATCGCAGAGCCATCGACACCTATGGTACACATTACATCACACAGGTGTATCTGGGAGGGGAAATAAAAGCAACCACTTCAGTCAGGACCTGCGAGTCATCCGTTAATGGACTTTCCACAACCGAAGTCAGTGACTGTTTGTCAGTTGAGGCCTCAGCCAGCTTTGCAAGCACTGCCAGCATCAAGGCTATGACCAAGCACTGTGATGCAAAAAAGAAGAAGTTAGGCCATGGTCAGAGTTTTAGCAGTACATTTAGTGAGCGCAGCACTGAGGTCACTGGAGGAGATATTACTGAAGTTAATGTCCTCTTTGAAGGGCAGGCCAACCCTACTGTCTATAACAACTGGCTCCGTTCACTGAAATACACACCTGATGTGATTCAATACAAAATCCAGCCCCTCCACACCATCCTGCCAACAAGTCATCCTGCCAGGGCCGGACTCAAGCGAGAGGTGGAGCAGTACATCAAGAGAAATGCAGTGCTGAAAAAATGCTCAGAAACCTGTAAGATCGGACACCAATCTGCCAAAAGGGATCCTTGTGCTTGTGTTTGCAACAGTAATCAGCACATCAATGCCAACTGCTGTCCTACAGGAAAAGGTCTGGCCACACTGAAAGTGTTTGGGCTCTATGCACGAGGTTTGTATGGTGATAAGTGGACCAAGACAGATGGTTCAGTGGAGGTGAAGTATGACCATCAGATCAAGCGTACTGTCATCATCAGTAACAACGACAACCCAAAATGGCCGGAGAAGTTTCTATTTGGACAAATCACCATCAACATGAAAAACAGACTGACGTTCAGTGTGTATGATGAGGACACACGCTGGAACAGTGATCGTCTTGGCACATGTTCATTTATTCTGCGTGGTGGAAGCGTAAGTGACTCCTGTATGTTCAGTCATGGTACCTTCTTCTTCTCCTACATAGTGGAGTGTGCAGTTGGTCTTGGTGGTGACCAGTGTCAGGAGTACAAGCCCGCCCCTATGAGTGAATCTCTGGCCAAGGTTTTCTACACCAGAAACGGGGTCCTTAGTGGAGAGGTGGGAATGAAAATGGAGGCCAGTGAATCAGTCATTCAGGTTGAGGTCAACTGATTTCATAATTATGTCGTTTTAGTGAAAATGATCTTTCCTTTTTTTTTTTTTTGTGAGAGTGACTTCATCTTAAAACAGCAATACATTTTCATTCAGTTCCTTCCACCATTCATCACACATGGTCAATCATAACATTTGCTCTGACACACTTTGTTCTGCTTTTGTCCTCTTTGCTACAAAGTCTGCAAATAAAGCATCGCCAAAGACAACACAACTGTCTGTCAGATTTTATTCTGTAGTTATATTCTGCTTGGAAATTGTCAATACAAAATGTGTCATGCTTTTCCCTTCTCTTACGTTGAAATGCAATAAAACCTACAGGTAGTCTGATCATAGTGTAAACCTTATCTCCTGTGTGGCAACTTATTTTGCAGTCAAGCCAACTTTAAATAAAGGATGCCCCCCCCCCCCCCCCCAAAAAAAAAAGGGGGGGGGGGGGCAGAAAAATTATGATAAAATGCTGCAGTGCAATTTAAAAATATAATTTGACTATCATGTTATAACGGTGATGCTGTTATATCTTAAATAAATGCAGGAGGGATGAAATGTATTACAATCATGTTAAATGGCAGACAATATCAAGTAACCTGTTATTATTTCTAAAGGGATCTATTCAAATCGCTAGTCCACCAAAAATAATAGCACTGTTGATCTGAAATGTTAAAAAAGAGGTGAGGCACATTCGTTATCTAATTTACTATTTGCAAACTTGTTGTAATAATGTTTCTTTGAAAAACATATGAAATTAATGTGACTGTTAAACCTGAATGTGAAATGTGAATTCTAAATAATAAATGTTAAATTTTAGAGTTTTAAGTATAATATGTAATGTTAGGTTCGAATGCACAAAATGAATCCGGATGTTAAATGTTAAACATTAATTCAATGTTAAAGTTCAGTGCCATTATTTAGAGGCAGTACTTTCCTTTAAGACACATATGTCAGAGTCAAGGCCCGCGGGCCACATCCGGCCCGCGAGAAGGTTTTTTACGGCCCCTGGGATGATCTTGATTTATTATTAGAACCGGTCCGCAGACCGCAGCAAGCCGGCAGCCCGCAGATCTTTTACACGCACCAATACTACATTTCCCACAATGCAACGGTGACGCACCGAGCAGTAGGCTGCTTCATTTCAATATTTATTAGCACAGCAGTCGTCAGCATAACAGTAAAATTAACTTTCAGATACCCATCAAAAATGGCAAAACGGAAGGTGGACACTGAGAACCGGGGGTTTCAAACAAGGTGGGAGTCTGAGTATATGTTCACGGAGGTAGCTGGAAAACCTGTGTGTCTTCTGTGTGGAGAAAGTGTGGCGGTACTGAAAGAGTATAATCTGAGACGACATTATGAAACGAAACACGCGGACAAAAACAAAATTATATTTTGAAAATAATTCAGTTAAGTGGATGATAGAAAATTGCTATTATTTTTTTCTTTGAAGTAAATTTAGCCCACTTTTGCTAAAATAGAAAATATAGGCTACTGATGGTGCCTTGAATAATACCGGTTTCTTTCATTTAATGTTCATGTTATGGGGATTTTTATATAAAGGAAATTTGTCTTTTGTGTCTGTTGAAAATTAAAGATTACTGACAGAGCCAGAAGAAAATATTGCTTTATTTATCTGATCATATTGGAATATATTTGTTAGGTTTTCAGTAGGTTCAATTAGGTTCACTAGACTATATGCGTCATTTAAAAAATTTTCAATGAACATTCCATCAGTCCGGCCCTCGGCTTGTAGCTAAATTTTTTATTTGGCCCTCCGTCCATTTGACTTTGACACCCCTGCTTTAAGAAAACCTGTTGGGAAATTACTGTTTAAGAGGCGTTTACAACAATGGCTCTTTTCATGTCAGTGGTTGCTGTCGTAACCTTCCTCCTGCGTTAGCTTTTACTACGCACCCGCTATGTTAAGGGCTGGTTTCGACCCGTGTCTTAAATCAGCTACAAGTTACACTAAAAACATTTCTCTATCATCCAGTTTGGTTCTAATCTCAAGGTTACCTTGTTAGGCTTCATTATCGATGAAATATTGCTTATAATATTATTTGTTGTGGGTCTCTGGGCCTTCCTTTGTCAGTATACCCTTATATTGATATCTTTACTGAATTGATCTCACATGTCTGGACATGCCCAACGTTGTTTTTTGCACAGGGAAAATATAGCAAAATGAGAGTTTACTAAATCTCACATGATTGGAAGAGGATCTGACTGTCAGTGTGGTGCCTGGCAGTGCACATATGATTTTAGCTTTGGCTCTCATTATTGGATATTAATCTAACCGGGTCAACAGCGACTCTAACATGACAAGTGCCATAATTTTAATAAGAGCATTTTATAATTTAGTCAATTTAATTTTTAAAATTTTTACTCTGTAGAAATAGAGGTTCCCGACAAAGTCAAAACCTCTTGATGCAAAATAGCTAATTTAAGTGGATCTGTTAAGCATTTAAATCAAAAACGGGTTGGTGCAGATCCTAACACACGAGGAGGGTTAAGTCTGCAAAAGCTATCTGCTAAAGCACTTAAAGATGCAATGTTGGATTTGACAGGTCTCTGATGTTTTGGGGTATCTGAGCTCATCTTATTGAATGATTAAACTTCAGCCCAGATATGTCTCTTTCATCAGCTTAAGGCTGTGGGACAAGCAAACACAGAGTATAGAAATGTGTGAATTAAAACCAGTTCAATGTGTCCATAGCAGGGTTTTCTGCAACACCTAAGCAGAAGTGCATCGGGTTTGTGTGGCCTCAGACAGACACCCTGTCATATATCACCAAATTTTGGTTGACTTGTGTGGCAGAAGTGTGAAACGTTCAAGCAAACTAAGAGTCAGTGCTTCCTTTAAACCTCTTTACACAGACCTCAAATATTGGTTTGATTAGTGATTTGCATATTTGTGATGCACTTCCATACATTGTGGGGCTGCTGTGACTAAATGGTAGTTGGGCATCTCTTAATCATAAAGTCAGCAGTTCAGTCCCAGTTGATTTAATTCTCATGCTGAAATGCCCATGGACAAAACACTGAACCCCATATTGCTCCCAGGGACACAGCCAGCAGTCCTCATGAATGAAATTAGTTAAAACTGAAAGGCACTTTATCAGTTGACACAAACCCAGATATTTCTGACATGTTGTTTTCCTTTAGTATTACCAAAGCAGCTCATACTGACAGCTGACAAGTTTTAGTTAACACCACTGTCACATCTTTTGATGGCAAGAGGACAACCACATCAGAGAGGGGCAATCTAATACAACAGTTTATTAGCATACCAGAACATTGCTAAACACAAAGACCCAAAGTTCAGATCAATAGACAGTGTACAATACATTTATCACCCATCATGTCTGTTATTAGCACCTCTTTTGGAATCTTGGAGAAGTCTTACAAAAATAGCCTAAAAGAGGTCAAACTAGATGTTGCCTGACCACACTGTGAACTCCCTGTTTTTCATGAGATGTTTCCTCAATGTACAGTTGTTTGCACAATTCAATTCTGTATGCTTTCTTAAAACCAAAGGGGACCTTTAGACTGAATTCAACCCTGGGTTAAAGCACATCAGCTGATCTCCAAGCACATTTTTTCTTGAGGCACCACTGAAACAAGTATGTACTAGCATGCAGGAAATAAATAGGGAGCTTTTTGAGCTGCAAATTATATAAACTACATCATATGTGTCCCAGATTGACATAATAGGAATGGGAAATTATAATGAGACATTTTTACTGTTGAATACAATGCAGTTTGACATGAAGCAACCAGACATAGTTTGACAAGTATATTACAGGTTAAGATAGGATATAATTTGAGACCATACTTAAAGGAAACCAAAAAATAGAATTAGGTATGAGTTGATCACACAAGACGTGACACTTGAGAATACAGAGAGTCGCTAAATCTGGTTGTTACTGAGCTGCAGTATGATATACTACAGTGTATTGTATGAAACAATAGAAATCCCTTTTCTCCTGTTGTGTTCTTCTACTGTAATTTCTACTGATACAGATGTATTTATATACGTCCTGAGCCACTATAATGTTGTTACAACACTGTTCAGTGCTGCTTTAGCCTATCTGCAGCATCACACTCCTTATTTATTTTCCTGGTTTGCAGCTGGTATCACTTTTTAGTCTGCATGAAAAAGTAAATAGCAACACAGTAAAAGCACCTGATGGTCAATAAAGACAAGGCAAACCTTGGTTTCATGTTAATTCATGACCAGAAGAATATACATATAACATGGGTTTACTCTCATACCAATAGACAAACTTTTGTTACTGTGTTATAAGCATTCAAAAGCTGCTTTTCAAGATGGCATAAAGGTTCTTAGTTGCATGATACTGAAATTCAGTAACAGTACAAAGGAAGTTTGTAAAAGCCACAGCAGTGACTTCATTTCCTCCAGAGGCTTAGCAGCTTTAGTGTGTGTGCTTGAGTCCTCACACTATTCTCCAGCTCCATGAAACACTTAGTTGTCACCTTTTCTGTCAGGAAACAGTTTGGTGAGCTCTCAACAAATGATGAGAACAGAGTGCAACATGCAGCATTACTTGCATGATTGTTTTTATGCTGAACTGCTTGACCTGTATAGAAGTAACTAGCAGCGGAAGTTTAATCATACAGCACATTTAAAACAGCAATCAAAGAAATGATCCAAAGATGAGGATTAGACATAATTTTGAGGTGTTCCATCTTTTCTTTCGACTTCTAGTAGCTGATTATGGTTTTAGAGACAATTTAACATATTCTGGATATCCTGTAATGGTTTTAACCATTTCACCATGTTTTTGTTCCCACTTGTCAAAATGCTCCGTATGTTTACTTTCCTATAATACACAAGCCAGAGCCAAAGGTCCTAACCTTTTGACCACCAAAAACAGAAGATTTATTGCTGACTTGCAAAAGCATTATGTCTCTGTCTCTGTCTAAGGCTCAGAATCAAACTAAAGACAGTGGCACCATCTTGTGGACAAACAAATGGCGCCAGGGATAAAATAGATTCATTGATGAAAATAAGAGTTGGAAGGAAAATGAAGCACACTAAAAACAGATAGAGCTTTAATGTTGTACATTTCCAAAGCAGAGTGGATGACAATACATATTTTAGACCTAGGGTGATGTTCTCCAGCCACCTTCAGACCAGATTGTCTACAACAAGGTTAAAGTAATATCAGACAACAAGCTGAGATGATACTAGAGAATAGAAATATTTACAGAAAAGATTGTCAGAGTTATCATGACACTGGACTCATGATTATCAAATATTGTACTGTTCTTGTGAGGGTGAAAATACAACACATTAAAAGGGTAATTTAAAATTACAGTGTCATCATGTATTATGTAAATTGTGTGCAGAGGGAAATTTATTTGAAATATAGTATACTTAGTATGCACAAGATGTCAATTGAAAACACCAGGTTCCCCCGTTGTGTTCTCATCTTAACCAGCAGAGTGAAGGTTAAACATAAAAAGTGTCAGAATTATGCTAGACCCCACCCCCACATTAACACAATATCAAGAGCCAGTTACTGATGCTTCTGGGCAGAGCTTGCTGTCAACGGTCAAGGTAAGACCACAGAGTTTTCTGAAACAAAGAGTTTAATTTTCCTTTAAAATCAAATTATTCCATTTGTTAGCTCAGTATTATCTGATTTCAGTTAAAATACTGAACAATGGTTACTGACTGATTCTTTTGTTTATATCAGTTTTGGTGTCCACGTTGTCAAACCCTTCTCTGTAGATGGCTAAGCTTTGGCTTCTCTTGCTCCTGTGCTGGGCATGGAGTCCTCTGTGTGTGCCGTCCAGTATCAGCTTCACTGGTACTCCTCAGGAGTGTGAAAAGGCTCACTTTGTGCCTGGCTACAACCTGGGAGGAGAAGGTTTTGACATTGTCACAATGGAGCGGAAAGGGGCCTATGTAATTGATACTGATTCCTGGAAGCTCGGCAATGGCACCTGCAAGCTTTACAGAAACTCCTACATGAAGGGTGAAATCCAGAAGGTCCCGGCTGCAGTGGAGGACTGGAGAGTCCTTCCCAAGTGCAGTTCAAAAATCTCCAGTACAGTCTATGACTCAGCTGAAACCCTTGTCAATGCGTCCACATCGTCTGTGTCCAATGACTGGAAAATCGGCCTTGACATCCCTGTGCCTAGTTCTGCCACTCTTGGGGTTGGCTTTGGAGGTTCCCACTCCAGAGAATCTACCTTTGCCATGGAGAAGTCCAAAAGAGACCACTACACCTTCATGAGGCACTCAGTCCACTGTAGCTTCTACCGGTGAGTACGCAGTCAGATTTTTTAACCATCCTGTCACAAACTCCACATGCCTCTGTGTGCCTCACTGAGAGATGTTAATATAAGGCTGTGATAGACTGAGACTAATGTTGCATTTCTCATGCTTCGTAGATACAGAATGAAAACCAATCCGTCTTTGAGTCCTGACTTTCAATCAGCAGTGAGCTCCCTTCCTCCATATTCATCCAAAACAGCCCTGACGTATCGCAGAGCCATCGACACCTATGGTACACATTACATCACACAGGTGTATCTGGGAGGGGAAATAAAAGCAACCACTTCAGTCAGGACCTGCGAGTCATCCATTAATGGACTTTCCACAACCGAAGTCAGTGACTGTTTGTCAGTTGAGGCCTCAGCCAGCTTTGTGAGCACTGCCAGCATCAAGGCTATGACCAAGCACTGTGATGCAAAAAAGAAGAAGTTAGGCCATGGTCAGAGTTTTAGCAGTACATTTAGTGAGCGCAGCACTGAGGTCACTGGAGGAGATATTACTGAAGCTAATGTCCTCTTTGAAGGGCAGGCCAACCCTACTGTCTATAACAACTGGCTCCGTTCACTGAAATACACACCTGATGTGATTCAATACAAAATCCAGCCCCTCCACACCATCCTGCCAACAAGTCATCCTGCCAGGGCCGGACTCAAGCGAGAGGTGGAGCAGTACATCAAGAGAAATGCAGTGCTGAAAAAATGCTCAGAAACCTGTAAGATCGGACACCAATCTGCCAAAAGGGATCCTTGTGCTTGTGTTTGCAACAGTAATCAGCACATCAATGCCAACTGCTGTCCTACAGGAAAAGGTCTGGCCACACTGAAAGTGTTTGGGCTCTATGCACGAGGTTTGTATGGTGATAAGTGGACCAAGACAGATGGTTCAGTGGAGGTGAAGTATGACCATCAGATCAAGCGTACTGTCATCATCAGTAACAACGACAACCCAAAATGGCCGGAGAAGTTTCTATTTGGACAAATCACCATCAACATGAAAAACAGACTGACGTTCAGTGTGTATGATGAAGACTCTAGTTGGAACAGTGATCTTCTTGGCACATGTTCGTTTATTCTGCGTAGTGGAAGAGTACGTGACTCTTGTATGTTCAATCACGGTACCTTCTTCTTCTCCTACATAGTGGAGTGTGCAGTTGGTCTTGGTGGTGACCAGTGTCAGGAGTACAAGCCCGCCCCTATGAGTGAATCTCTGGCCAAGGTTTTCTACACCAGAAACGGGGTCCTTAGTGGAGAGGTGGGAATGAAAATGGAGGCCAGTGAATCAGTCATTCAGGTTGAGGTCAACCGCTGATGTGACAACATCTGATGGTTAACAAGGGTTAAGATCAGAACTTGATTTCATAATGATCTCACTTATAGTAGAACATCTTTGATCTATAACTTCTTTCTTTATTCTATTACTCCTGTCTCAAGTTTCCAATATTATTACAAGTTTTTTCAACTTCTCAAGCAGTGAGCTGTAATGTTTGTCCTCATCCTTGCTTTTCTGCTTCTGTCCTGTTAGTAACAAATCTGGCAAATAAAGCATCAACAAAGACAAAACAGCTGTCCTTCTGTTTGAATGTCTGATTTCACTTCATGGTTCATGGTTTTATTATGAATATATATATATATATATATATATATATATATAGGTTATCATAGTGACATTTTTAACCTGATCAAAGCATTTAAAACATCTGAGTGTTCAAAAGTGCTACAGTTTGGGGAACGGAAACCTAAGAAGGGGGAGTAGTGGCACATCAGTACCAAAGACTGTGGGTGGAGGTTTGGTTGAAAAAGAAGTTTAGAGGAAAAGATAGCTGTAATTATTCTGTAAGGGCCTTTCTGAATGACAAGCCCTGTAGCACAGAAACATTTCAAAGTAATTCACATGAAAACATCCACTCTTCCCAGCGACATACTGGAGACAACAATCAATGAATTGTCAATGAAACATAAAATAACTGACAGAAACAAAGTCATATATGATACAGCATTTTAGTCATCGTGATCAATGTAACAAACTGCATGAGGAGCACGTCAAAGGGGGTTTGTGCAACATTATGGTGGTCATCAAAGCTGTTATCACAGATGCAGCATGTGTCAAGTGTGCTCAGAATCTTTCCATGTCGGGTATTTAATTAAGTGCAGACAGTGAGAAGCTGTGCTTTAGTGCTGTGTCTGACTTTACCGGTGTTATGCTGATAATCCCACCTTCTTATTTCTGTCAGCTGTCACTGAGCACAATTTTTCACCATACATTTTTGAGGTATTCAAGTTTGTCTTATTAAATAAAGATACTTGAACGCAGAAGTTTTTCACAGTTTCTCTTTTTTCCCCTTTAATTTGCATGACCAGCTACCCACAGAATTAAAATCTATGAATTACATCTAGTGTAACATGTTGATGGCAGGGTTATCTGCAGCAGCTTACAAGAAGTGCATCGTGCTTATTGCCAAAAATAGACATAATGACCGTCAGTTTGTTAAGAACAGCGCCCTGTGTTGACACATTGGTGAGCTTGTGAGGCAGAAGTGTGAACCCCTCAGCTCTGCCCTTCTCCTAAACCTTTTGATGAGTGTCAAGTAAAATTTTTTACTTTGAAGACAACTACCTCTGGCATATTGTAAGTTACAAAACTGTATGAAAACAACTAAAGTAACAGATAGGAAGTCTAGAAAATACAAGCCATTTGTAAGAAGCACCAGCTCAGATGTTTTTAGCACAATATCAGTATTTTATTTTTTTTAAAGTTATACAGGCACAATGAGACAGTAAATTGTTGATTGCAAAGATTTTTGTTAACTTGCAAGCATGTCTTCAGACTAAAGTAAAGCCAATTAAGAGAGGAGCAGTCTAATGGGAAAAATAAAATTCACTTCAGGGATTAATAAAGTTCTTCTTCTTCTTCTTCTTCTTCTTCTTCTTCTTCTTAGTATAGGCCAGCAAGAACACTGCATAACTTCAATGCAAAACATGAAAATCCTCACAAGACAGTTTAACATGTTCAGCTTATCAAAATATAGCACTCCCTGTTTTTGCTATTAACACGATAATTTTCTCACTTCTAAGGGGAAGTCCTGAAATATAACAGACCAAAGTAATGTCGCCTGATCTCAAAGTCAGCACCCCTTTTTTCACCAGTTGTCTCATCAGTGAAGTTGTATTATATTGAATCTCTCTGTATGTCTTATCAATCCTAAATTTGGTCTTCAGACTAAAATCTGCTGAGTTCAATCAAAGAAGAATGGTTGGCTATTGGTATGTTTTCTTGATGTACCACAAAAACACAGAAATTGTCTTTTTAAGTTTTGTGATAAAAGATCAACCATTATGGTAGCTGATTACTTATCTTGTTTCCTCTGTGTTCTCCACCTATGCTAGCTTCACTGCACAATTTCTCACACTTTCAGTGGGGGAGCCACCCTGTTGTTCACAGGTTTGACCAGTTTGCCAGATCTTAAAGCTCCTTCCAAGCCTTCAGGACATAATGACATAATGATTCACAACACCATCACCTGAAACACATTGATAGGAGTGAGAATTAAACAGTGTAAGACATTTTAAAGAACAATAGATTCTAGTTTGTAGACAAAGATCGATCTTAGAACTGGCAAAGTTGGGTGAGTCTATCTTCAAAACATTACTTATTATAGTATCTTCAAAAAGGTTCAGGACATAATTCACTGGGGTTGCATAGTCGAGGTTAGTAGCCTATCACATTAAAAGGCAATTCCGGCATAAGTTTAAGTCATGTCCAAACACACCTTAACACTCAGTTAGACACCCCGTCGAGAGATGAATTTTGCTGACTGCTTATGCTGTGTTTGAGTTACCTCAGAAGTCAGATGTCAGAGCTGAAAATGCCTAGTCCAAATGTAATCAAGAACAAGGCAAGCACTAAAATAACTTTCGTAGATTTAGCCATCTTGTTTCAGGCCTCCAATTTTGCTTTTTTCCAACTTTGTAACTCAAACGCTGGTAACTCAGGTGTGACGTCATTTTCAGCACGGATTTCTGACTTCCAAGGTAACTCAAATGCAGCATTTGCTCTTATCTGGTCTACCTCCGTTTTAAGCGCCCGTTAATCCACCAGAGTCTCTGGTATTTACTTAGTTTTATTGCTTGTGTTTTCTTGTCTGGTTTCTACTGTCCAATGTTGTAGCAGGCTAACTTTGTTTGAAATTGCACATTATTGGAGGACCTAGAGCGTGCCTCACAACACGAGGGAGCAGTGTCTGCCTCACAACCAATCAGCACTAAGGAGCAGCATCCGCGTCACAACCAACTAAGTTGAGGAGGCAGAGAATGGCTTTGTTTACTGTCAGAAAGAGCGGGCCACGCAAAAAATTTAAAATGTTGACTACACAGACATAACAGAACACAGCGATATCATTATATTACCAAATGTCATCAATAACTAATAACTATCGACTGATATTAAAAGCTTTTTTTAAACACCACAAAAAAGATGCTTCTTAAAACGGAATCCTACCTACCCCACCTTTAAGGGCTCTAAAGTCAGGCCTTCTGAGAAAATTTACCACGGTTGGCTACGCACTCATGCAATTTGTGCAGCGCAGCCCGTACACTGTCAATTTGCGAAATGGGTAAACTGAGCTGCACCAAGATGCACCAGCATGGGTTTGGCAGTGCAATAGGACACGGCGCCCCCTTCTGACCATTCTGTTTAGCAGGAGCACACTGTAATGTTGGGCAGATACACAGAACTGGCAGGGCAAAGATGTTTCAAGAACCTAGCTTTTATTGACTATCACTTGAAATAAATAAATAAATAAAAGACTCAAAACGAAACTTTTCAACATTAAATGCCAGTCAGCTATTGGCTTTATTGTCAGTTTGCCTTTATTGCCTTTCTAATTTTATTCTCTGCCATCTCTTACTTTCTGTTTTATTGTGTTGCGAAGCATTGTCTCAGTTGTATTGAAAACTGCAATACAAATAAAATTATTTTTTTTTAAGTATTATCAGTATCCACTAATTTCACTCATATACACTGGATAAACTGCTGGAGATGGAGTCTGGACCTGGGACATTGGTTTTTCCTTCATGTCTCATTTGATTCTTGTACAGCTTAGGAAATGTCTTTTCCACAGACTGCAACTGAGAATCAAGAATTACATTTTATACCTAAGCCAATAGCACCATCTTCTGGACCTCATTTATAAGTACAGTTAATGACCGTACGTTTTTGTCCCAGATTTATTTCTATTAACCGCCTTCAGACAAAACTGTGCAACTAAATAATGATAAAATAATATCAGACAACAGGGTGAGCTAGTGCTTAAGGGAGGGAACATTTTCACTTCATATTCCAGGGTTATTAAAACATTAGACCTACCATTTTAAAAGTAGGAACTTCTTTAGCAAGAATGAGACTCTTAAACAGAACAGTGGTAGTTTTATACAATAACTCACATTGTCATAATATGTTATGTGGTTAAATGATGAGCAGTAAACCAATATATCTAAAACATGGTTCAATAACATGGTTTGGTGAAGTGATACTGTTTGCCACAGCACAAAAAGAAATATTCTTTACTTTTTTCACCGTAAAGTAGTCACCAAGAAAAGAGAGGAATTTATCAGAGTAAAGCCTTTTAATCATTAACAATTCAATGATATCGCAACACTCCTTGGACAGTCGTTTTTCACACAGCCTTGAGGATGACAGTTGGAATTCTGGGTAGCTGCTTTATGTAGAGATTTACTTGTAAGACAACAGGAAGTGCTTTTTTTGTTGTTTTTGCAGGTGTAGATGCCATCAAGATCTTAAAACTCATGAGTAATTGTGAAGGCTGTATCTGCTTTCTAAAAAACACTTTGGTACACTGTTCTTGTAAAAGTAGTTGTGCTTCCTCTTTGAGGTTGCAGCAGTGCTTTCAGTCTCACAGAAAGTACTGGAGCATATGACCACAATGAAAACAAAGCTTCCTGCTTAGCTTACTTGAAACTACTTTAAGGCATAAAATGAGGTCATGGGCATTTGTCTTGAAGCCGTTGAGAGGATGTTTGAAGCTGTCATTGAAGCATTTGTATTGAGGCATTGAGGCTGCTGTCAATGATTGTAGATGATTGTGGTGGACTTGTTTATTATCAGGGAGCAGAAGCTGACATTGTGAAAAGCATATAATATCTTCTTTCATTTGACAACACCCAGAAAGATGTTTGAGTTACTAGAGAAATATGTGTGTCTGTGAGGGTGGGAACAACAAATTGTGGCTCTCTTATTGCCTGAATGTATAGATGCATAGGAATGTCTTTGTCTTGTATACATGTGTGCTTTATAACTCACACTGCTAAAAGTGTCCACTGTAGGATACATTTCTGAGGGTGCTAGAGTGCATGTTCAAAAAGGGCACAGGCGAGTCCTCTAAAGAGTTGGACCAATCAGTCCCTCTGTGTACCAGCACGCCTCCTCTCTCTGTTATAAATAGATCAATTCCCTCATGTCACACAGCTTCACTTCAAGAACTTCAGTTTTGACAGAAGGGAGAAGACACACTCTACAAAGACAGACCAGAGCTGATAAACACAGTCAACCTGTCTGTGCTGGAAAACGGCTGTGATGTGTGTTTTTAGGGTTTTGCTTTATTAAATTCACACTTGTCAGACAGAGTTTCCTGGCAACTGAAACAAAGTACAATGACCCCAAAGTTTATCATGAGGAAATAATTACTTCAAGTTTTTATTTTCTCTAGTGTCTTTAAAATCATTTTATCAGACTTTTTTATTTTATAGGTTTTGGGATTGATCATCAGCATAAGGGAGTGCTGATGTTGGTAATCTCTCACATCTCCCTTTATTTCTGCTGTAAACTGCTGCCCCTCTGTGATACAAATCTGAACTGCAGCTTTCAGACATCCCAAACTCTTCATGATGAGATGTACTGTATGAATGAGCAGCTGCAGAAGGAGAACATCCTTACATGTGCAGGTTTATCAAAACAGCATTTAATGAACTTGATAAATAGAGTAAGTCTGGTATAGAGCAAAGACAAAATATCTGTATAATCAAGACTATTATAATGTGTGAAAGGTGCTGAGGGGGACAAAATATTAAGTTCATTCTTAGTAGTTAAATCTACCAATAAATAAATCAGCATTACACAGAAAAAAGTTCTACTTCAGTAATGTTACCACCATATTTGTCTAAGACTTCCCAGCATAGAAATGAATGAATTAACACATAAACTTCCAAGAATATTGTGTTATTACCAAGTTTTTTTCATTCTATTTTATTTTATTTTATTTTTTCATGTGTACATTGTTTAACTTTGATGCCTTATGAAGTTGAGTCTGTATTATTGTTTATGGCTAAAATCTTTTGTTGTTTTTTTTGTTATGCATGTAAGAATTAAATTTCACTCTTAAGGACACATTTATTGGAAGTATCACTCATAGACTGAAGAATGGAAGTCATCTGCCTCCTTGCTGGGTGAAGCCCCTCTGAGAACAGCACCCTCTGGTGACAGGTTGCAGTATTTGTCATAAATCCCGCCTCCTCCAGCAAACTTAATGGAGCTGTGGACAAACTTTAGAAATGAATTATACAGAATATATATTTTTCTCCGCCCTGCTTGCAGTGTTGACATGTAGTTACTGTAAGACTGGTTTGTGCTCTTGTGTCATTGAGTGTCATCACATCACCTCTTTCGCTGAACTCTATTGTACAAATGCTGGTTTCAGGAAATATAGAAAATCCCAGAAATACTTAGAGCAATTTGGCTTCAATTTGTACAATGACAGGAGATAGAGCCACGTTGTCCATATGCAGTCTTTTACCCTTTTAAAATTACAGAATTAGAAATCGAAATATGCAGGAAATATACTGGAAAGGTAGATGCTCATTTTACACTATTATAGAACCAAATGTGTGTGTGTCTGTCTGTGTATTTTTTGTTTAATATTATTGTATTCAAATCATGAAGTCCTCTATTGAAGTTAAAAATCAAAGCCACACCTTAAATATAGTGGGTGATGTGAAAAAATACAAGTAATGAACACTTCATTGTATTTCCTATTTACACTAAGAAGAACTAAATTTAACCCCAAGGGGAAATTCTGATATGACAGAGAGCGAAGTTGTTAAGGTGAAATGAGGTGACATCAGACTTCACAATACACTCTAGTATTACACAGTTTCCTGTTTTAAAGCACTGATGACGGTCTTTTTAGATGCACCTGAAATAGACTGGAAAAAACATCAGGGCCTTTTTATGATATACAAAAGCAAGTTTGACCATCACTGACTTTTGTCTTTTAAATTTAAAGTTTTTAATGCCTCAAACTGGTGCAAGAGGGGAGGGATCAGCCATGCAGCATAAAAAAAAAAACCAAAAAAACAAAGACAGCCTGTTTTCATGCTTTGTACATTAAATATTCACAATTAACTTTACAACTGGCTCTCAAAAGATGGCTAGGTGAGTTTTTATTTTTTGGAAGACACCGCTTAAAGCTCTAGTTTGTATCAAGTTGAAGTTTTAAGTCTTTTGAATTTTTTTGAAAGTTTAATTCTAAATTTTTTTTTTTACATATTTTGCATTATTTTTTCTTACTTATTTGATCATTCTGTTGTTGTTTTTTTTGGGCTGATACTGCTGGAACTTTATTTTCCCCCGAGGGAAACTTCCCATAAGGATCTCTACAGTCTATTTTATCTTATCTAATCTAATGTAATTTAACCTAATCTAATCTAATTTTGGTGCTCATTGTGGTTGTAAAAATGTCTCTCCTTATTTGTGTGCACGCTTATTATTAATATTTTTTGGACAAAACCTTCACCTTACTGACTTTTGAAAGTGTAACGTGTAACAGTTGATCAATATTTCATATGGAAAATGTAAAAACAGGGCTGTTTCTGAAACTATTTTGCTGACACCCCCCCCCCCCCCCCCCAAACACACACACACCAGTTTGAGGCATTGAAAATGACAATATTAAGATTGAGAATCTTACTCCTTACATTTTGAAAATCACTGAACAACATCAATATAATTTTTAGTCTGTTTCATAAGCATAAAAAACTTCTCACAAGGGGTTTAAATATACAGAGGACAAAACCCAGCAAGACTGCTCCTTGCAGAAGCTTTCAAATGCTAAAAAATAAAAAAAAATTAAAAGGTTTTATGTGATATTTCAACATGCTGCATATGTTAAAGGCCTGAAGGGTAAAGTAATATATTTACCTAGCATACAGTAGTTGTACTTTTTGTTATGTTCAATACACATAACAACAAAACTCCCCTGTGTTCTCTACTTTGCTGAGGAGTGTAAAATGTAATCTTGATAATCTTATTTAACTTTTTTTACTCACAGACTGCATAAAAATATACTTTTATTAACTCATAATTGTATTTTGGCCCATGTGTAATATGGTTTTTGCTTTGGTTATAATGTACTGACTTTAATGCCAATAAAGCTCATGTAATTTTGAATCCAAAGTATTAAACATGGACACATCACGATAATGTCATCTGCTGATTTTCTGAAGTGGGGCCCAGAGCCTAAATACTGACTCAATCGAAGCTTCTGTCAACCTAGACAGAGACAGAGAGATGGAGCTGAGGTGGGTCTAAAGTCACTTAGAAAACAGTTACATCCCACCCACCAGTAAGTTAACTCAACCACAGCCCTAATCATTCAAAACATAGTTTTTGGTCTTAATATGTCTAAATCAGATGAGTGGCATAAAATTGATCCCTCTGTAGGCTACAGTTTGAAGAATAATGAAAAGAGCTTTTTAGACTAAAGCCATTCTTTACACCTAAATACAAGTCTAAACATGATCAACTGTGCAATAAAAACAGGCATGTCAAGAGGAGTGGTTATAGGGTTTCATTTGCTTCTGCAGCCAGCCTCAAGTGGACACTCAAGGGACTGCAGTTTTTAGCACTTGGACTTTATTTCATGCCACTTAATGTTGCTTTGTGAGACCTGATTAAAAAAAGGATGTTTTAAAAGGAAGATATCTCCTCATAAATGTCTCAAGTTACATTTTTAATGTGCAACTGAATGCATGCTTTACAACTGACTGACAGTATCAGTTCACACAGCAGGGATTTGTATCTTTAGTGTCATATAAACACCTTTGAAGATGACTGCAATTGATTCCAGTTAAACTCATATCACAATAAACAATAAGTGCTATACCTGCTATCATCAAGTGTGACAGCTGACCACTGGGTATTTACTAGAAAAGGCTTTCTCCTTCATGTTAAAGGACTTCTTTGTGTTTTCCTGCTATACACAGACTCCCTGTGGAGGTAATTATGCTAAATGCCTTAGAAAGACTTTTGAATGTAATGGTAATGATAAATCTCTACAAAATAAAACAAGTACTGCAAGTGACAAAATCCTGCATTGGATTTTGTCACTAGGATGTACCCCCCTTCCCACAAACACACACACACTTTCAAAGTCTCTCTAATCAATCTTCTCATGTTGGGTTAAAAATTATTTCAGATTCAATTGAGAAATGCAATATTTACACAGATAACATTAGATAGCTAATATCAAGTTTGTTCTACCATGCTCATGATAATGAAAATTAAAGTATTATTGGCAATCTTACATAAAAACTTTATCAAAAAATCATCCTCAAACCTGTTTTTTAGAGTTTATTATTCTAAACTTTGTAGTTCAAAATAAAACTCTAAAAGTCTGATATTTTTTTGACTACTGTAAATTCAGGGCAGCTAGTCTAGTGGTATTTTGGTAGGCCTCACCGGCAGGTTTCCGCAGTGTCAGGCACATTTCAGTGCAATAAATAATCATCAACAACTAATAATCTGAGTCAGCACATTCATTTAGATCTATATCAATATATGCTGATCTACATCTGATCTGATGAGCGCGTTTGGCACGCGTTTGGAAACACGACCTGACCGAAGTTAACAAGATATGTAATTCGTCTCCCTCCTTCTCGTTCTTCCTCTTCCTCTTATTTCTCGTGCAGCTTTACCTGGACATGTCTCCGTGTCCTCTCTCCGTCCTGCTGCAGCTGCGGCGGCTGAACAGATGATTTGTTTCAGTGATCAGGGGCCTTATGTATCAATACTTGCGTGGAACTCATACCAGAAACGAGCGCACGCAAGGTCCGTCACGCTGAAAAAAATCCATATGTATCAATGTGTGCGGGCGCCGAAATCCATGTGTGTTTCCTTGATAAATCCCAATCAGCGTGGAATTGAGCGCAGATGACGGAGTGACTGGGCCCGTCCCCGTTACGCCCTCCTATAAATATGCAGATTTATTTAAATAGGGTCTCCCTGTCCTCGCACGCAGACAAAATGACAAGAAAAACTGATTAGTTATTTACTTTAAGCCTACATACGAATTTTATCAAATTCAGTTTTGTGAGCCAAATTTATTTTATATGCCAACATCTATGAAAGAAAGAGCCAGGCCACGGAGCGCGATGCGTCATTTACGCACAGATGGTTCAGATTTTAATGCCATTTTTGGAATTTATGTTGTGATCTCTACGCACAACCCACCTATGTAACATGAGGTTCGAATATATGCAACTTTATGTTAGTGTCTTTATTTGTGGAAAAGGGTGTTTGTCTTACCAGTGGGTCCAACATTACACACACCCAATCCATCTTTGCTCAGATGAGAGAGTGTGAAGCAGGCCCTCTGCAGCGCTTACAGTGACACTTTTTGAGGAGCTGCCCTCTGTCACCATCGTGTGGCATTACTGTCCTCAGACATCTCTTGATCTCTTTGACTACTTCACGAAAATTGTAATACGCCTCGCCAGTGGCGGATTTAAAGGCAAGGAGAGGAGCTGATGTTATTGGTCAATACAGGTCTCGGCTGTGTTAAACCCACTCCACGCCTTCTCTCCTCCCTCGCTACGACTTAAGCCGCTGGGAGGAGCTGAGTTAGGGAGGGGGGATACTTACGCCAGGCTGCGCTGCTCACCAAAATACCAAATTGTGCTTGGGAACGCCTTGTCGGTGCGGTGGACCTGACTTACGCTGCCCCTGCGGCACGTCTCCGGCGAGGCGAAATAGAGCCCACAGAGCTCTGCTGTGATTGCAGTCCCTTCACCCCCCAGGATGTTTGTCCACTCATTTACTTTGGGCCAGTTTCTTGCTCAGGACCTTCAGAGACAAACTAAGCCATAAACCAAACAGGGGCACTCTAAAGGACAGCTCTCTCTACCACCTGATAGATATCTGGATCTACAGTTAGGCAGATGGATGGAAAGATAGAGCAAACACATGGCGATCTTTATGTACAATAAAGGACAGCAGGAGGAGAAACCACATCTAAGAGGTGAGATCTAGCCCCTTATCCTCACTTTCCCCCTGTCTGCTATCAAACAATGACCTCTTCACCGGCAGCCATTATTCAGAACCAGCCGCTCTTCCAAAACAGGTCATCTTAGTTCTTCAACTTGACAATCTCCTGCTGGTCCGGCTTATCCACACCCCATTCCTCTCTCCTTCCCTCGCTCTGAGAAGAAAAGAGACAGAGACAAGGGGATTTGCCTCACGCTAGGTAGCTGTTTTATGTGAAGCATATGAGAGGAGAGAGAAGAAAGGAGAGAGGTTTTTTGGTGAGGCTTGGCAAAGAGAGCCAGGAGCCCACTTGAGGAGCAGTGGGTCTTAGAGCTGGATGATTTGTTTGGAGAAGCCCTCTCCAGCCAAAAGGAGGATTAGCTGCACGCAGGTTCCCATGGAACCAAGACGAGGTGGAGAGGGCTTTCAGAGGTTATCACGCCCTGCCCCACTGTACATGCATGTACATAGACACACATGCAGGAAAATCATGTATTCAAACACATTCAACCAACATCATTCATGTCTGTAAACAACATAGTAGTGGGCTCAGATCCAAGAAGACTGCAGGTGGGACATGTGCTTGAGGGTTTGCACAACTGAGTGCCATGACACCACGATTTCTCCCTGTGATACCTCTAACACTGTATGCAGACGATTCAGAGTATGTCAAAGCTAAGGAGCAAAAATAAACCTCAGCTACTTCAACAAAAGCCAAATTTTCAAATACATCTGTGAATCCTCGCATCAGTCTGTTCTGTAGAGGAAGTTCATTCTGCCTGTGAGGCCTGTTTGTCTTTGTCGTATCGGAAGCTTTCTAAAGGCAAACACTTCATCAAGATTAGAGACCAGTGCTGAAGTAAGAACTATAGCAGGGTGACAGGGTTGAGGCTAACACACAATTTGGAGTTTAGAGTCTCTGTGGGACTTTTTAAAATTGATGATTTTCTGACATTTCACAGTGGGACCAGAGCAAGAGCGAATAATAAAATGCTAAAACTGCAGGGTCAACCTCATCATTTCATATGAAAGGAATAGTAGGGAAATGATTTCCTGACTTTAAGCTTGCAGGGGAGTAAGTAAAGGAGCCGAAGTGACAAAATGAAACACTGGTTTGCTATCTACAATCACACATTAGGCCACATTAACATGTCTGCTGCTCAGTTCAGCGTAAAACACAAAGCATGACAAAAGTATTTAAGAAAGTGTGACAGAGTCTTTATATTTCTATCGTGCTGTCATGGCTGAATAAACAGAGCTTCATTTCAACCTTAAAGTTACAGCTGCGATTCTTTGAGACATGTATCCCATCAGGGTAGAGTTGGGGGGTATGACAGTGTATACCGTGTGATGGTTATGAAAGTTTTTACCAGTAGAAATTTTGCTATACTGTTTATAATGGAGAGAGAGAGAGCAGATGTCTGCTGCATCTCCCTGAGTCAGTGTGTAGTTGTCAGCGCTTGCTAACAGGAAAGCCGGAACTCATCTGTTTGGGTGCGTTTCCATTTATCCACCAGCGTGTCAAGCGGAGTTTGTTTACTCCATTTGATTGGTCAGGTTTGGGTGCGCTCCCTATTATCACCAGCGTGTCCAACTGCTTGGCATAGTTTTGACAAAGAAGAAACAGCTCCACTGGTGGTGGTCATGGCGAATGCAGAGATAAGTGGCGGTACCGAGCGAACGGTGGCAGCCCAACCCACCCAACATGAGGAAGAGGAGGAGGAACTTGTTCCGAAAAAGGGCGTGAATTGCGACATCGGTTGTCTAGATATTCTTCAGATTTAGAAAATCCGACAATGATCAAAAAACAATCCTATGCAAAGAGTGTCATGTGGCTGTCGTTGCTGGAGGTGGAAACACCAGCAACTTCTTCCACCACCTAAAGATGAAACACGCCAAGCTCTATTATGAGAGCCAAAAGATGCGTCGCACACCTGCTGCACCAAAAACTAAAGCTGCAGCAGCTCCTCTCATACAAAAGAGCTTGGCAGAGTTTTTTGCCAAAGGTACGACAGATGATAAAAAATCGCCAGACTGGTCTGGCATTTTGTTGAAATTACTCATACCGTGATATAAGATTTTGTTCATACTGCCCAACACTACATCAGGTTAAGGGTTGACTCCACAGGGTTTTCAATGGTCCAACAGAGTGACCCAACAAAATATGACCACCTTAAAAGCTTTGGTGGGATTAACAGTCCACGTGGGAAACAATCCCCAATATCACAAACACCTCCATATCTGAGAGCAGACCCGGAGCTTGTCAACAGGCAAGGCAGGCAGTTGCTTGGGGCCCTAGGCCTCTAGGGGGCCCCCAAGGGCTGAAGAACCTTACTCCACAAAAATGTCCCGAAATATTGCAACAAACAACTAGTGGTCAAATTGCAATGACATCTTAGACAGATACCGTCGAAAGGGGGCCCCATGTCATCTCTGCTGCACTGCTATATGACCTACGTCCATGTTTACTGAAGTGTGTCAATCAAGTAATGTCAAAATCAGCTGTGAAGTGGAGCTACTTATCAGGGGGTGAGAAAAGAAAGAGAAGTAAAGAGAAAGAAATTAGGAGAAAGCAAGAAAGCAGTAAGTGAAGCAGGTAGAGAAGTGTGGCAAACACTTTCACCAGTATTAGGTGTAAGGCTGTCTATCAATTGTTAAATAGTTAGTTAGCTGCATTAGTGGAGCGGGGGACGTTAGCTTGGGGTTCCCGCTCCGTTGACTTGCTGTTACCACGTGTTCACACATCTGCACTGTCTTGCGAGGTTAGCCAACAGAGAGAAAGTGCAGTAGAATGTATGGTACAATACTGAAATTTCACCAAAGTGAATAGAGCACAGGTAAGGAAGTGATTTGGACAGAATTAAAAACAAACAAACAAAAAAAACAAAAACAAAAAAAACAAACAGCTAACAGCTGATTTTAAGTTATTAACTTAAATTTCATTATTACAAATTAAATCACTACTATGCTGCTACTAGGCCCGTTGACTTTTATGCCTTACAATAAACCATGATCATTAATAAGCTGTACACATAATTGCCACATCATTTTTGGTGCTTTTCTGCATGAACTGTTGTTGACTTTGTTGTCAGCAGACGACTGTTTTACAAGAGTCTGGTTCTGCTCAAGGTCTCTCTCTGTGGAGGTTTCTCTCCACTGTAACTTGCTTAATGCTGCAGATTGTTTAGTTTGCTTACTCCTCTCCTATCTTATGTTTGGTCTCAGTAAATGTAATGAAAAGTATGATGGAGACTAGCTCTTTTATTAAATGTGTCGAGTTAATTTAGTTGTGAATTGAGGCTTTATAAATAAAGACAGATTTATTGATTGCTGTATTTTGTACGGGTTTGTACATGCTTAAATCACTTTTAAGAACAAATCAGGGAAAATTAACGAGATCTATGAGAAAATTATGGGGAAGAAAAAAGCTGGCATGTACGAGCTATTCATGATCAGGCTGTTTGTGAAGGTAGAGAGGGTCTGGATGGACGCATCCAACTTACCTTCAGTGGTGTTTCTGCCAATGCCTTTTGGTCAAAGGTTCAGATTACCCAAGATCAGAATAAACAAAACAAGAAAGTCTCATGGCAACAACTCAATAAAATAAGCTGCAGTAGCAGTAAGGAGAGATTTGTGGACTAAAGTGTATGACATAAGGGTATAAGTGGACCTGCATCACCTCTGATAACTACCTCCATTGCCTAGAATATCATGCCTCTGGGACATAATGAAGGCAAGGAGTTGCAAAGGACGTAAACATCACACGCTGGACAGGTGATATAAATGCAGCAGCTGCTGCAAGGCAGGTGCACCTCTCACAATCGGCATCACCTCCAGAGCTTTACACAATGGAGAGGAAAATAGAGCAGTGCAAGAAATTCATACAATGACACAACACAATTTATATTATTTACTGTTAAAAAAGGCATAATGACCTTATGTGTTAGTATTTTATCCAAAGTCACCATAGTTTGTGCATTTAAAGAAGGTACGCTACAGAGAACTACTCTTTTGTGTACCGGTGCTTCTTGGACCTCTACCTTCTCTCAGTTTACAGTTTGTATTTACACCTAACTTGAACTAGTGAAAGACACCTGAAGTAAATCCAGTCCTTTCACTGAACGTTGTAGTCCCTTAGAAAAAAAAGGGTTGTGCCTCTTCTTGAATACCTTGTGGTTCATGTGCTGTGTATGCTGCCATCTTCTGGACAAATGGGGAACATCAGTGAGAGCGAGTGGGCTCAATTAGAGCTTCAATTTGTCTCATCAAAAAAAAACTATTTTTCCATCAGCCATTCAAGCCCAAATATGAAGTGAGTGTAGTTAAAAGAAATATAATGGTACCTGAATATAAACCACCTTTACCCTTACTTTAAATGACTAAACCTGTTCTTGAGAGACTTTCTGCCACAGTTTTACAACATGTCTCACTTGTTCTCTCTTATAATAAGCCTTGCTCAGATGTTCAGAGATGTTTTATTTTGATGACTGTCAGAAAAAAATTAAAGTGCACCTTTCTTTCTTCTTCTCCTGGCTAGATTTATTCTGGCAAAGTTTGGGTGAATCTTTGTGGTGAATCTCCTGCTAGGAAAAGTGATTTTCTTTCAAACAGCCTGAGGTGAAAGGGAATGAAACGCTCCCTAGGAGGAACAGTGGCACTCTTTGGTGTTTTAGATGCTGATCATGTTTAACTCACCAGATCAGAAATTTGCAACTGACCAAACCTCATAATCAGTTTTGGCATTACGTGAGCTGTCTTCTAACCCACAACAGTTGGTCATTCTTCCTCAATAAGTTTGGTCATTTGGTCATTGACTTTTGGGGGAGGAATTTGCCTGCTTACCCTGTTTTCATTCATGGCCAGGCTGTTGAAAGTGGTGAAACAGTTTAGACCCCCGAGGACACTGATTATTTACAATCATGCTTTTGATGCAAACATTAGATTAGTCTACATGACAACTTCCTACCAGATTAGGATTACATAAATGACCTATTTAAATCTTATAAAAGACTCAATTAAACACCTTGATCAGAATCAAGCTGCTGGTCTGGACACAGTTTTAATCAGGCAAAAGGGATGGTAAATTGATTTTCCATACAAATGGCTGTGTATACACTAGCAGTGTATAAAAAAATGGAGAGATTAACAATTATAAATTCACCTGCTTCATATTCATTATGCAATACATATGCATATGCGTACGCTATACAACATTGTTTTACCACAGTTTTAATAATCAGTCAGCAGGTGTATTTAATAATTACAGACTGGTTACATCAGCAATAAAGCTTTTATACATATTTTTATATTTTGTCCCATCATTTATTTGCAGTAATAATTACATACAGCCTCTTGATAAGCATGCCAGCTAGATGAGGAATGTCAATTACGATTGTTTCATTTATTGTCTTTCAATAAACAACAAAGTGCAATCAACAGATCACCTAGTAAGGCTAAAAATTAGTGAAATATTTACAATATTCTTGCTCCTCTTCTGAGAAAATCTGTGCAGCAGGTTAATTTGTGTGTCTGCTCCATAGACTGTTTACAGAATGGACAGCGTTTGCCTCCACGCTGGGTGAAGCCACTCTGAGAACAGCACCCTCTGATGACGGGCTGCAGTATAGGCCATAAATCCGGCCTCTTCCAGCCATCCTTATGGAGTTGTGGACAAACTTTAGAAATATTTCACACAGAATATACATTTTTCTCTCCCCTGCTTGCGATGTTTTCATGTACTTACCATAAGACTGGTTAGTGCTGAAGTCCTCTTTTTCCTGTGCTGCTCCTTTTTTAAAAGTTATTAGGGGGTTCATGTTTTCTATGTTTGACACTATCGGCTTGTGTAGCTCACCCGTGGGATAAGCTGTTTTAGCCAAGCATCATCACAGTGACTCTTGGCGACTCTCTGCATGCGAACAATGCTACTGTGCAAGTGGTGGAGTGCGTACAACGCTACAGCACAATGTTGGCTTTAGGAAGTGGAGAAAAAAACTCTGAATTACGGAGAGTTTTTTTACTTCAAATCTGTGTACTTGCGGAAGGCGGAACCAAGTTGTCCATTGCATATACAGTCTATGGTCTGCTCTCATACAGGAGGACTCTCAATGCAGGAGGACTCTCCACAGTTGACTCCACAGACCATCTATATTATTATCAAAAGCAGTTACACAGACAGTAAAGGGAAAAGCAAAATTTAAATCACCTCATAGAGAGAGAAGCTGGCACAGATGTTCTGAGGGAATGCCACTGCAGTTATGGCAGCTTGTTGATCTCTGGTGGTTTGTGAAAACTGCAGATAAAGTCTGCTCAGGTGCTGAACTAACAGACTAAAATAATAATGTATTTGTGGAACCTGTTTCATTCATTTAACCTTTGTCTCCTGTATATTTGAGAGTTTACTGTGTGTGCACTTGGTGCTCTTTCTCTTGGTGCATAAGACTTTGTGCTTTTGTTTTGTTTACTGCCAGCTGAGAGACAAATTGCCCCTTGGGGACAATAAAGTTTACCTTGTACGTTTCATTCATGCTGAATTATTTTTAAAGCATATTCAGTCCCTAAACTTTTTCATCCCAACGACAGCATATGTAAGTAAATTTTATCAAAATACTTTGGGGAAAAGGGGACTTAAGGTACACAGACAAACCCTTGTATTTTGAAAATACCTTCTGGGTGAGTATAAGACTTTTTTAGTGTAGCTTATATGTACCATGCTGGTAGACCCCCATGATGATATCACCATCAGCAGCTGCCATGAACACCACCCCTCCCACCATGGACTCACCCAGTTGCTGTGGCTGTCCACTGCAACCTGGGAAATCTATGGTCCCTTTCATCTCCTCGTACCACCCCAGCGGAGGACTGAACAACTGGTAGAACTGCTGTCAACACCTCTCTGTACATGTCACGGAGAGCCCAGCTTAGCCTTGTGGCAAACATAGCACAGATTAGCATGCCAGCAGTCCTCTTCCCAAACATCTCTGACAGCATTAGCACATGCTAAGTCAAGGGCGTACGTGAGAGCCAGCTGTCAAGTGGAGGGAATTCCTGGTGCTTCGCTCAAGGTCGCTCCCACCATTCACAGCTATGGTGCTCTGTCATGGCTCCCACGATAGGTGTTAACTCGGTATCGCTAACAGTTTAGCTTGGATGTCCTGGCATGTTTGAAAGAGGGTCTTAACTGGTCCTTTACATTTACACAGCAGGGCCACGGTGTGTGATCTTCACCTGTTACACGGCACAGTATGTTTTATGAGGAGGTCACAAGAATTGCCAACTGTGAGGGGGGAATATTCAGACTTTAAAGAACCTCTTTATTAAAGAGAAATGACAGAGAGAAGAACACAGATGGCCCAGGACTTCAACACAGATGACCTCAAAGTAGAGCTGATACAGAACGAGTGATCAGAGCTGACATAACAAACTAGTATAACAGTTTTTAGAGTGAAATTACAAAAATTCCCTTAAAGATTGAGTTCGTACCATCATATCTATGATGCCTGTCATATTTATCAGCTCACATTGAAGTTGTCTGGCATGTGGACCACCCTTGAACCACCCTCATTTTAGATGTTTCCCATCAGCAGCAGATGCACCGACCTAATCAAGGTCCTTTATTTAAGATGATGACACAGGAGTGCTGGTTCAGCATTTGTAAAAAACAACATGGCTCAGCTTCCATTGGTCCAATGAATCTACTATGGAAGCCCTGGATGATGTATTTTTATTCAAACCAGACCAAATGACTGCTCATAGAGCCTTCATTGGTGGGAAAGGAGAGTGTCTTTCTTCTTGATGCTGCTGTCTCTTCACATTTCTGTTGCTTTGTGTTTTGTCACCTTATGTTAATTGGTCGTAGGTCTATATGATCGCTTCCAAAGGTACCTCTGTACACAACTATTGCTAATACCTCCTGAAAACAGAGCTGGACCCATTTACTGAGGTAGGTGGGTCTGGCAGCGCTAGGCAAATATATTGTAGCATAGTGTTGTGTTGTTTATGAACGTTTCATTCAAAAGTATGGAACTGCTGAGTGAATGACATGAACTGAATCACTCCGAGACCTGATTCGTTCCTTTTCAGTTGAGTTTAGCTCAGCTGCAAGCCTGGCATGCCGGTCGGGAGTGGAACTGCCGCCTTTGACTCTTTGGCGAGTGACACACAGCCAGCCAGCCAGCCAGCCAGCCAGCCAGCGAACAGACGGGCGGAGTCTCCTGATTTACTCACAGCGAATGAATGACATGTATCAGTCAGTGAACGAAACGCCTGTGAACGACATATATCAGTAGGTGAACAGAATGATTCAGTCAGTCAGTGAACGACGTGGTGAGCGAAACAAACGACTTCTGAATGACTTTATTCAGGCAGAGGAGGGATGAGGTGTGAGGCATTCACTTACTGCTGAACACTGGTTTATTCACTGAGGCTAAGATAAAACTGTGCATTATAGTGCCTTTACATTGATACATGTGTATAAACTTTCCTGCAAGAAAGATTTAATTTCAGCCGATTTAAAGCAATACGCTATATGATATCTTTAAAAGTATCAGAATCCCTGCTACAGCTGCAATGTTTATTTTTAATCTCTCCACTTTTCAGCGATATAAAAGAAAAACGACTCACGCTTGTTTAGCGGGCTTGCTGCTGTGTATTTTCTGTTGACGACACACAGTGAGGTGAGTTTTTCAGGGCAGGGGAATGATTCTTCCTTCAGGACTTGGCAAATGAACGACATGTGTCACTCAGTGAACGAAGCAGTGACTTCAGCAGCAGTGGAGGGGAGGGGAGGGGCTGGTTGTGTCACTAACTGGTGTACTGCACTGGCAGGGCGGGGCACTGACTGATTCAGTGAACGAATCTAATGAACGAATGTTTTTAATGAATGAATTCTAAAGATTCAGTACAGTCAAAAGAACTATTCTTCCCATCACTACACTGAATGCAACACTTAAGTGATGGTCAGGTGATGGTCAGGTAAACTCAGAAACTTATCAGTAGCTGTGTTAAAAATCACATCGTAATTCATCACCTCATGCTCCCTACCTACAAGGAGCTCTCTGTAGAGTACTATGCTATGAATCCACATGCAAAGTAGCACTGTGGGGATACTAGTTTCCATCTGGTTGGACAGACCAGCAGAGTTAAAACATATATCTGAATGCTGGTCCTGATCACTTAACTGGTGTACTTTTATTTTTGTTATTCTCATCTGAAAAGTTAACTTTCTCCTTTACATTAGTGTACTCAATATATCAGTTTATAATGCAGAGAGAGGTATTACATTGTGTCATGGTGCCTTACTCAGGAGATGGCGCTCCAAGAAACATTCTTCAACATGCAGAACACCCTGGATACAAAGCATGGCAAACCAGACTAGGAACCCCACTTTTTAACAGCTTTTCTCCCTCATTGGGCATTAAAGCTCCAGTGAGGAACTTCTGGGGCCTCTTGAGTCTATGCTTTTCTTGCCCTCCATATGCAGAACCCCCACCTTCCCACTCACAACAGTTTCAGGTCTCAAAAGTTGCAGGAATAGAGACTGACATACCAAGATCAAACTGCACGAATGTGTGTAGGGAAGGTGAAAAGTATAAAGCCTTAACAGAAGAAGGAGAAGACAAAGCTCTCCTGTCGTATGTATAAAAGTTTTATGGATGTAATTGATCAAACTAAAAAAAGTTTCACTTCTCCATCATGTGGCTGAACTAAATCAAACCATCATAAACTGATTAAATGTAAAAAGTCCAGTTTTCTTGAAGGTGACATTAACTTCTCTCTGTTTCTGAACACAAAGTGTGAGCAGTAATCAGGGTTTGAACTGAGTAGTCTGGGTTTAGACGAATTCAACAATTCATGCTGATTTTAATTACAGCCAACAGGGCAGTGAACGCAACATTAAAGACACAAAACACACAGATCTACGTCCCAGACAAGTCGTCCTCTCTTTATTTTCCTTCTTTGTCACTCTTTCTAGTCCTCCCACCCTGGGTTGCCCCCTCCTTCACTTTAATCCAGTGGCAGAATTTCACTCGACAAGTGATCAAAGACCAGTCGCACGATGCCAGGTGCGGCTGCAGCTTCAACCGTTGACAACCACCTCGCAATATTTTCCCCTTCTTTTTCTCTTCTCTGAAAAAAAAGAGATACCCTAAACAAAGCTGGGCGAACCGCTGTGTGTTTTTAAGTCTGTGAAAAACAGTTTCTTTCCCCACCTCCATTATTTCTTCACACTTTATTCTTTTTTCCAGGAGGGGAAGTAGGAATGTTTTTTTCTGTCTTTTTTGACACTGATCTGTGTTACCTAGTCTCTCGTCCCCCTCAGTGCGCTGTGTGGTGGCCAGTTTGAGGAGTTCTGTGACAGTAAATTACGGCACTCTTGAGACAGACGACCAGCAGGAGCTGAGGAACAGAGAGAAGATGCTCGGCAGGGATTAGGCTTTATTAAGACTCAGGAACAACGAATGGGCACAAACAACACAGCATGCGAGAGTGTGTGAGTGAATAAGTGAAGGATACAGCACAAAGTGTCTTTCTCAACCTATAGGTGGTCCCTGAGTGAAGAAAGATACACATCATCTCTAATAGGTATCTTATGTCTAAAAGTGTTGCTCGACTTGTTCAGAGAATGTCACTTAACTTTGCTATTGCACACACACACACACACACACACACACACACACACACACACACACACACACACACACACACACACACACACACACACACACACACACACACACAAATATATATATACTGTATATAGTCCTGCTTGTTCACGTACTCTAGGTACTGCTGACGTGTCAATGTTGTTCGTACATGTGAAATAGACCAGCCATCAATCAGGCCCAAATGACTGCGCCTTTGTTAAAAGAGATTTTGGAATGTACGAGTTCTTTGGAAGTGTTTTTATTTATTTATTTATTTGGTTTATTTTCTCAGTGTTTTACTGAATGTCCCAAATTTTTGACAGAACATGTCAGTATCCTCAGGCTCCTCACAATCAATACACCTTTTTTTTCTTTGTACAGATTTGACAATATTTCTTCAGGAGACACCTCGGTGTACACCTTTTCATTTGATTCTAACTAAATATAAGAGGTGGTAATGAAATAAAAAGGTTTTACAGCTGTATGGTTTGGCTAAGTGTTTTTAAAGTAAGGCAGAGTACAGACAGGGTCAACTCCACTTCCTAATTCAGTTTATTCAAGAAATTCCAACAAAAACACAAATGCTGGTGTGAGTGTTCACTCTATTTGGAGAAACATTTTCAGCGCTTCAATGGAGTGTGAGAAAGCCTTTTCAGTTTTGCGCTGATTTTTTTGGTTTTGACACCTTCATAATCCTCCCCCTGCACTATACCAGCGATGCCCCAGTTTGACGGAATTTTAAAAAACAAATGCTTTGCATTATTGGACTGACAGTAACGGCTGTAGACTTGATAATGTCAGCTCATGATTTTTCTTCAGCATCAAACACAGCGTATTTAGATGAGGTTAATATACTGTATATTGCAGACTATTGGGAGTGTCTTTATGCAATCAACAAACAAACAGTGGGGGCTGAACTCTTACTTTAAAGATGCACTTTCATTTAGGCTTTTCTAATTTCTAATTCTAACAAAAGAAGACAGTAAAAGACAGCGATGTTCAGTATAACAGGGAACTCATTGGTGGGTGATTTAGACAGCAGTGTGATCTGCTGGTATCCTAGATCTTGAAATACTGTTGTGACCAAGTGGCGACCCCTGGTCTTGAAAAATGAAGCTCATGTGGAAGTGCTAAAACTTCAATCCACTAAATGCCTGAGGCTGGTTGCAGGAGCCTTTGAGATGTACTTACTTTGCCAAAAAAGGCCTTTTTAGAACAAATATCAAGACATATTTTAAAAAAAAATGGTTTTGGTCTGAATAGCCTATGGGGAGTTGAATTTTTTTAAGCATATGTTTTAAAGTTATTAAAGTTATATGAATGCTTGCTTTGACTGACATGCTGTAGATATTTGTGAGGAGGCTAAAGGCCCACCTCTGCTTGGGTTGAGTCAGCATTACCAATACGGTGACCACTGCCCGTAGGCTTCAAAACACCACTTCAAAATAATAATAATAATAATAATGATAATAATAATATTATTATTATTATTATTACAGTAGTCTAACAAAACAAAGAAGCTGAGCTGATCAGCATCTTCTGTATTACAGTTACTTTTGACAAGTACCCCAGACCCCTCAGTTTAAACAAACCATGCCACCCCTTTGAGTCCTGGAGCTGAGTTACACTTTGAATAATCTAATGCTGTTTGAGCTGTTCTATTTTCTACTTTAAGCGTTATTAAAAATACCATGAGTAGTTGTAAGCTGAAATTAAAAATGACATCCGTTATTGACCTAAAAAAGCAAACAACACCATGACAATGAAGGACTGTTGGTAGTATCTATTCATTCAGTAACTTGTGAGAGAGACTTTTGCTTAAGCAATCTTAATACAGGGAAAGAATATCCTTGGTGAGCGTGAGCATGTACAGTGCCCCAAAAAGTATTCATACCCCTTGAACTTTTTCACATTTTGTCACTTTACAACCACAAACTTAAAAGTATTTTATTGGGATTTTTTGTCATAGACCAACACAAAGTAGCACATAATTGTGAAGTGGAATGAAATGATTCATGGTTTTCAAAAATTTAAACAAATAAAAATCTGAAAAGTGTGGTGTGCATTTGTATTCAGCCCCCTGTGTCAATACTTTGTAGAGCCACCTTTCGCTGCAATTAGCAGCTGCAAGTCTTTTGGGGTATGTCTCTACAAGCTTTGCACATCTAGAGACTCAATTTTTTGCCCATTCTTCCTTGTAAAATAGCTCAAGCTCAGTCAGATTGGATGGAGAGCGTCTGTAAACAGCAATTTTCAAGTCTTGTCATAGATGCTCAATGGGATTTAGGTCTGGACTTTGACTTGGCCATTTTAACACATGAATATTCTTTGATCTAAACCATTCCATTGTAGCTCTGGCTGTATGTTTAGGGTCATTGTCTTGCTGGAAGGTGAATCTCTTTCCCACTCTCAAGTCTTTTGCAGTCTCCAACAGGTTTTCTTCCAGGATTGCCCTGTATTTAGCTCCATCCATCCTCCCACCAACTCTGACCAGCTTCCCTGTCCGTGCTGAAGAAAAGCATCCCCACAGCATGAGGCTGCCACCACCATGTTTCACAGTGGGGATGGTGGTGTGTTCAGGGTGATGAGCAGTGTTACTTTTCCGCCACACATAGCGCTTTGCATTCAGGCCAAAAAGTTCAAGTTTGTTCTCATCTGACCAGAGCACCTTCTTCCACATGTTTGCTGTGTCCCCTACATGGTTTGTGGCAAACTGCAAACAGTACTTTTTATGCCTTTCTGTCAACAATAGCTTTCTTCTTGACACTCTTCCATAAAGGCCAGATTTGTGGGGTACATGACTTAAAGTTGTCCTTTGGACAGATTCTCCCACCTGAGCTGTGGATTTGTGCAGATCCTCTAGAGTGACCATGGGCCTCTTGGCTGCTTCTCTCACCAGTGCTCTCCTTGGTCTCGGTCTGTCACTTTAGGTGGTGTAGGGGAATGTCTTCATACATTTAGGTTAAGAAATATAGAGTAATTATCTTTTAGTAAGAAGCTACAAATAATCTAGGTTGGCCTGCTCCTGCTGCCCCACGACCATGAGATTGTAAGCAAGGCTGTCTTGCAGGAGCCCAAACTATCTGTCTGTTGGAACATGTAATCTCTCCCAGGAGATTACGGCCATGTCTTGGTAGGTTAGAGGTTGTGGCATATTTCCTTCCATTTTTGGATGTCGGATTGAACAGTGCTCCTTGAGATGTTCAAAGCTTTGGATATTTTTTATAACCTAACCCTGCTTTAAACTTCTCCACAACCTTTTCCCTGACCTGTCTGGTGATTTCCTTGGTCTTCATGATGCTCTTTGTTGACTAGTGTTCTCTAACAAAGCACTGAGGCCTTCACAGAACAGTTGTATTTATGCTGATACTAAATTACACACAGGTGAACTCTATTAACTAATTAGGTGTCTTCTGAAGGCAATTGATAGCACTGCATTTTATTTAGGGGTATCAGAGTACAGGGGGCTGAATACAAATGCACACCACACTTTTCAGATTTTTATTTGTTTACATTTTTAAAAACCATGTATCATTTTCGTTTCATTTCACAATTATGTGCTACTTTGTTTTGGTCCATGACAAAAAATCCCAATAAAATACTTTTAAGTTTGTGGTTGTAGAGTGACAAAATGTGAAAAAGTTCAAAGGGTATGAAAACTTTTTCAAGGCACTGTATGTGTGTGAGTTTGTAAACCAGCCACCTTGCACATATCTTCATGTTCAAGTTGTGCTTAGTTCAAATGTGTATGACGTGGTGGTGGTTGAGGGGGGGTTACTGACAGGTGGGAAATCATGGAAAAGCAGTCGGCCTCCAGCTGTCATGAGCCCCTTCCCAAACACTGCAACCCCCACCCCCCACGTCAAACGCCCCACCTCCTCCACTCTCATGCCTTAACTCTGGTTAAACTACTGCTGTGTCCAGCTGGAGGCTTTGAACCCTCCAAACATACACATGTACATAAATCCTGAGATCCAGAGAGGATCCCTGAGATCAGCCCATACTGAAAGAGAAACTGAGAGAAAGGATTTATCCTCCCAAACAGTGCCAGAGGCTATGTTCTCTTGGCTTATTAAATTTAATGTTAAAAGACAACGGGAGGAGGAAGACGAGTTAGTGACTAAATAAATAAATAATATGTTGGAGCAAAACTGAATGTTTTTAGATGATTCAGCTTCAAGTTTGCTGTGGCACTTGAATTTAGTGACACTGATATTCTGAAAACTGTAGTGACTAGTAGGATCATTATGGGATTTCTCTTTTAACATGTGTTAAACAAAGCCTTTTCGTAATAAAACTAAAATGAATATGAAAACTGGCTCACACACATTTCTACAGAGCTGTTTATCCCAGCCTTCTCTGCAGGTGCAGGGATCCTGCCTTTCCTCTGCAGTGTGTCTGTTACTACCACCAATACCATTGATACAACTTTGTCCCACTACTATAACCATAACCTCTGTGACGTAAAATAAGAGTTATGAAAGGACATCCCTGAGTCAAAGATGTCTTCCTCGCCCCTCTGTGTCCTCCTGAACCTCCTATTCTTTCCTCAGCTGCTCTTGAAACTGCAGCTATCTCCTGGTGTTGTTCACCTGCAGCAAATCGTCAGAAAAGCTGAGATGCAAAAATTTAGCCAATATTATTTAAAGGTCACAAAATCTGTATATTTATACAGAAGACAACCTGCCTTTGCCAGTTTTGTAGCCGTCATAAGGTCAGTCTCTCAAAGAAAGTAGATAGGGGTGTAACTTTTTCAAGAAAGTTAAACAATAAGTCCACCTTGAGACTTTGGATTAGTTATTTGGAAAGTTAGACTTTGGAAAGTTATGATCCACCTCAGTAAAAGCTAGCAAAATCCACACCTTGACCTCCTGCACTGTAGCGTAAATGGTGTTTAATATTGACATGAGACATGCATTCTAAGGAGTGGCATTGTCCAGTATACATGCAAATATGAATCACAGAGCCTATGGACACTGTTTGGTGGAGGTTTACTACATTACAGACATCACAATAATTCATCATACATCAGTTCTATTTTATTTAATCTGTGCTGTTTGACCCAGTTGAATTCTAAAACTGAGAGTGGGATAAAAGAAAAATAATCTTCGATTGCTGTTTTGACCCTGCAGTGGGGAGCAGTTAAAGGGGACATGAGCCACAAATTAAAGAGCAGGTTGAATTGTCCAGTTTAAAGCCAGGGAAAGACGAGACACAAAGACCACAGATGTTGTTGTTCTCCTGAGACATCTCTTGTTTTCTCCTCTTTGAAGAATCGGATATGAAAGTAAATCTGACAGAAGATTACCTTACTAACAGAATCTAGCTCAGACACATTGAGCAACTGAAACAGTGATGATCACATTAAAGAAAATCAAGCAAAAATATTCAGCCAATTCCTTTCAAGTTGATATGAAAATGGATTGTTGCAAAAAAGAAAAAAAGGGGGGCCAAAGAAGTCTTTTCTGGCTGTTAAATTGGATGTGCATATGACAAATTTCAAAGGCTGTCAAAATAAAAAAGAGGAGGGAGAAGAAGAAAGGGTTGGAAAAAATACATTTACATCATAAATGCACAGGTTCCCTTTCAATAGGCCTCTTCAAAACTCTGTCAGGCTTTTAATGGTAGGCAAGTTCAAAGTGCCACTAGACTCCCACTGCTTCCACGGATAGAAGTAGAACAGTGTGTGTGTGTGTGTGTGTGTGTGTGTGTGTGTGTGTGTGTGTAAAACCTCATCTGAATGTGGTTCCACACACAGTAACCACTACCTTTCTTCTCCTTCTGTCCCAAATCCTCACACCAAACTTCCCTTTGCTACCTGCACTACTGTGTGTGTGTGTGTGTGTGTGTGTGTGTGTGTGTGTGTGTGTGTGTGTGTGTGTGTGTGTGTGTGTGTTTCTGAGACTGACAAGTGTATACAGAGGACAGATTGCAGGTATGTCTTTGTCACTCCCATTGTTCCCCTCCTCTGTGATCACTCCTCTTTTAACCCCTCTTTTTCCCCTCGTACTGCTCTTCTCACTTCCATAATCTTTCCTTCTGCTACATGACATCTCCGCTCCTTCCTCTCTTCCGTCTCTCTCCCTCCTTCCTCCCAGTTGTCCTGGACTCTTGGTGAGGGGATTGCTGGAAATGGTGTCTAGGGGAATGCTGCAAACATTAAGACAGCGCTCCGGATCCCAGTACCAGCCAGCACCAGCCAACCAGCCATGCCCCACGGTGATATCCCTGCATCAAAGCCACAAATCTTCCCCTTTTTTTCGCCTCCCTCCCCTTTCTCTTTCTCTTTTTCCACGGTGGCACTTCCAGCAGCTCCGAATGTTTAAACTTCATATATCAGCCTCATTACGGAGCCTCAAAGCCTTCCATCGATTCTAAAGGCGCTCATTTAAATTTTTAATCACACGTATGTACGAGTGCTGCGCTCAGCAACTATCCGACGTGAGCCTGCACATACACACATCCTCGCCACATTCTCATCTCCGCTCCTTCAGCTCTTTCAAAGTGCTCTGCCTCTGAAGTTTTGGAGTTCAAACTTCCACTTAGAAAAAGTCGCAGCTAATATTGCTGTGATGGGTTTGAATTTGGAGCGATAAGCACGGGCACACAGTTCAGGCTTCATTGTGAGCATAGTGGCATTGCTTGTGGGCGGCAGGGTGCTTGACACGACTTCAACAGCAGCATTTGATTGCCTAGTGGAGGTGTTACTTTAGTGTTACTGTTCTCTTTGATGTCAAATGTGTAGTTTGAGCGTAAAAAATATTTTATATAAAATACACACTTACACATCACTCAGTCCCCTTGGTGGATGTACTGTAGCTATGTCGGGCCTACTCACACTCTGTTACCATGTGCATACAAAGTCCTGGCTAAGCTACAGAGAGACTTTGTCACTCAAGCAATAACAGGGAGAGGGAGAAAGAATCCTTTAGATCTTCCTGCAAGAAGTACACCTTTGAATCTGAATTTCCTTGCAGAAAAAAAGTGCTTTGAAAATCTAATGCATAAACATTATCTTCTTTCCCCCACCCTTCTACTTCTTGCTCCCTCCATTCCCTCCCCTCACCTAAAGCGCACAAGCTTCTGAGCGACTTTGGAAGAACTTCCCTTTTTTAGAGTCCTCAGTAACTTAAATAAGAGGCGGTGGGGGATTTGGATATTGTTATGTCTCATCAAAGGCAGAGATCCTCAGCTATCCTCCCTTGCCTGTTCTCTGGCTGTCTGTCAACGCCCAGTCTTCAAAAAAGATGCCTCTCCTCGAGACTGATGTACTGTAATTTGATATATCCCCCGCTCCTTCTCCCCTACTCTAGGGTTTTTTGAAAAATCTTTGTTAGGGCACAAGCTAGCTCTGGGGAATGCAGGCATAGATGTTAACACTGGTTCAGTCAGAAACTTATGCTATTTTACGGGGGGGGAATAAAACAGCAACTGATAAAAAAGATTGCCCTTGGTTACTTTATCGGCACTCTTTGTGTGTTAAAATTGGCAAAAAACTGGGAACACCTTTGCTCGCACTCTTATGAATTTGCAAGTATTATAAAAGTGCATATATGATGGCAGAGTTAATTAAGCATTAAGCATCCACTTAAAACTGAAAAATATAAACCTTCAAAACTGATGGAAAAACACAATACAGACTGACTCCTGTAAGACCAAAAGCAAAGAATACTGGTCAGCAATGGCAGCCCTAACTTCAAGTCTTGAGAGTTATGCCTCATTTCAATAACATTTGCTGACTATGGTGAGCCTACTACAAGTGCATTTACTTTCTGTGTGCCTGCAAAACTACACCCATCTTCAGCATCTAGGTACCAGATTTGCTCCGAAAATTGACTTTTTTTTATCCATATGAAGAACTACTTAGGATGGCTGCATTGATAGACAAATCTGCCGAGCAGTCAGTGTGTCGTCTTCCCTATTAGTGCGTCTTCATCTGTTGTGCTGTGTGGTGGAACACTACAGCTGCGTTAATTCTTGATAGACGAGTTGCATCTGTAAATATCCTTTTTTTTTTTTGCAAAAATGCTTGATTTGCATGCTAGCTTGGAGAGGAAGATTTGTAAAAAGATTGTTTAATTAATCACCTTGCAGCGGACAAAAAATTATAGACAACAGGCCACTAAGTACAAAGGAAATTACGAATACCTATAATATTTGTGATCCTCATCTAAAGGATATCTCAGTTCTTTGTGAAGCCGGTTGATCTATAGTGTTGATTTTCACACAAGTGGACTCTTGGTGAAGTTTCAGTTTCGAGTATTGGGCAAAGTTAACAGAGTAAAAGTTTGTCATACCTGGTATAGAGGCTGAAAACTCCACAGATTTTTACAAGCTGTGTACCTGGTGATTAAACCTTAAGTTATGTAGACAGCTTGTGTTAAAATGTGTAGATGACGTTTTAAAGCAGTGATGAAAATGTATTAAGTTCCTAACTTGGGAGGCAAGGTCAGCTGAAGAGAGAAAGGAAATGATAGAAGCAGAGAGTCAGGGGAGCAGAGGGTCCTGGACAGGGATTCCAACCTGTGACCACTGCAGCTAAACTGTGTGCAAGTTCAAACTAAATAGCACAAAGTTCAGTTTACACAGGTTAAAGTATACTTGTTAGAGCTGATATTTCGTTACTTATTTTGAGCTGAGTTCATGGTTCAAAACGTGCACTGGGTTACTCTCCCCTTTTTATACTGCGCCTAAATCCTTTATCAGTGGAGCCTCCTTGACTGGCTATCTGCTTAGCTGAAGGTTCTGACTTTGACATCCAAATACACTCGAGAAAAAGACGATGGTTCACACATCCCAAGAAATAAAACAACCACAGGTAAAGAAACACCAAACAAACAAACAAAGAAACAAAAAGAATTATCCTGAATAACCAGTTATACCTCTCGAAAGCCAAGCAATTTAGCCGTTAAAATCTGTTTGTTTATAAATGCCTTCAAATGTTTACGACTACACACCACTACAGGTCTGAATTCCTAACAGCATTAGCCATGCTGAACATGTATCATAAATCAGACATCAGCTGCCGTCAAACACAGCACTGTGTAACTCTTGGCAACTCTCCATACCTCATTGATCTCTCTTCGGTGTTGACTAAATTCTGTGCGCATTCAGTGACTTTTATTTTGACGTGTTCTCACTGAACGCTGCCTCTGTTGGAGGGACAGGTTCTCAAACAGCTGGGCCAGCCTGCAACCTAGTTAGCTGCAAACAGGCTGCTAACTTGTTAACAATCAGTTGCTTATGTTGATTGTTTAGTGAGTTGTTTGATTAAAAAGAACTTGTTAATGTAGTTTCAACACACTGTGAACCTGAGTAATGTTCTTCTGCTAAAATATAGTAATATATGTATTTATTACTTTATCTTTAGTTTGATAAAAAAAAAAAAAATACTGTCAAATTTATCTTGGTAACAAAGATGGTAGACAAAGTAAAGTTGGTCCGTACATGTGGTTAACACAACCAAAGCTCACACAGTCAGCCTCGTTCCTCCCTGCAGATTAACATCTGCATGCTTTTAAGGCATTGAGGGATGTGTCAAGTTACCAGACATGGTCTAAACACCACTTTGTCTCCATTATTAATATCAAGATATTGCCAACCTGTGCAATACAACTGGAGTACATCTGTAATCTGTGCATGTTAAAATCCACATAGAGCATTACAACAATGGGGCAATGGAGCTACAGCTCCTGGGGGCTGGCTTTGCTAGAGCTCAGACACAACGTCTGACGGGCACTTAAGACATACCATGAAAATATGAACTTGTTCAACCTACTAGTAAGCTAATTGTAGTGCCGACGAGCATCAATACCAGTTGACTGAACATATACATCCTTAATCTGTATGTGCAGATCAAGGATGTTGCAGTAACATACCTCCTACATCCTGAAACTTTCCACTTCAACTCAGCCTTGAGCAGTGAGTTAATATTTTGCTGTCAATAAATTAGATTAAGATTGACACTGGGATGTTATATTACTACTACACAAGATCCTATGTGACATGGTAAGAAGGCAATTGTAGGTTTGGGTTTCCACTGAATTTTAGGAAGGAAAAGTCAGGGATTTCTTACATGATTTTAAAAGCTTCTAGTCCAAATTTTCTCCAAATGTTGTTGAATTTGAAGCATGCATAATTGGGTGTGACTGCCTCAGCCAGCAGAAAAGAGGGAGCTGGCATAAGAGAACTGCTGTGGCTACATGGATCATGTATTTCAGGTAGAATTAAAAGAATTAAAGCAGGCCATGTGAACCAGCTGCACTCTCAGTCTTCGACCTGGTCAAAAGGTATTTCTCAGTGTCTCTTTGCAATTGACAGCCACTTGCTACTGCTCCTGTTTTTTTTTTATTTTTAACCTTCCTTCACACAGCGGGCAGCGGACAGTTAAGTGTGTGCCTTCCTGCTGTTGTCAGTGTTGGTTTTACTGCCTCTAACAGTCCAGCACATCGTCAGAGCACCAAAGTTCAGCGGATCATAATGAAAAGCCTCATAGCAGTCCAAAATCAAACAGGGATTCCATTTATTGGAACCCATGCAGGGACTCCGTCTCGTTGGCTTATAGGCGCTGAGTTTGATCCAACGAATACTACCCATATGTCACCCCACCCACTCCCCCCCTCACATGCTCTCTTTCTCCTTTCCACAAAACCGCCTGTACCCCCCTCCATCACCCCCTCCTCTGCCTTTGCACCTGCTGCTGTGAACAGCAGGATCCCAGTGTGTGTTTCTGTTCATCCCTCACTTTCTCCCCGCTCTCACCACTCCATCCCTCCATCCCTTTCTTTCATGTGTGCTCTGCTGTCAAGCCCAGCTGGATCAGGCCTGCCAGTCCAGTCACATGCAGTCTTTGTTGGTTTGCAAACAAGCAGTGCTAAATTACAGATGATACGCCGGTACAGCTCGTGTCTACCTTACGGTCTTTAATGTCTTTGTGAAGTATTAACATGTTAACTGTATGTTCAAAGAGTGCAGAGTTACTTTCACACCATCAATACTTTTTTGCTGCAGTATTTCCAAACCTTGCAGGAGCTTGGAGAGATTGTTTGGGCTTCACCACTTCAAAACCATGTTCAGATAGTTTTTGGAACCCCTGTTTGTCATGGGCTCCTGGAGTCATTCTGACTTTACCCCCTCTGTATGATGCCCCACATTTTTGCATGTGTGTGAACTGCATAAAGTTTGCAGACTCCTTTAGTTATAACAGTTTATAGAAATGCAGCTACTAAATTTATATTGCTGTTCATTCTTGGGTAGTTTGTTTCTGTAGCCTAATAACGAGCTTTTGTTAACCGTAATGACGCACAGTAACGATTATTTTCCCAGTCCACTCCAGAAGTGCTTTTTGGAATTTTCTCTGTCCCTACAGAGAAAAAAATTCACACATATGCATACCAGACATCAGTCCCCATATGAACAGACAAAACCGTTTTCAATAATTTTCACCTTGAAAGGTGTTTTTGAAAACCTGTTTCCTTTGACTTAGAAATCAGTTTCAGTGTGGATATGAAGCCAACAGGAAGAGAGAAAAACTATGTTTGAAAAATATCCATGCACACTTTATGTGTGCCTGAGTCGTCCTCGTAACTTCCTCACCCTCTTAGCCCTTGGGACTGTTTATGGTCAAAATCAGTGCATTTCTGCTTCAGATGCTGCAACATGACACACCCTGGATATTTGTATGTCATGGTCCTGTCCAGAGCTGCTGATTACTCCTATAACTGACTAACCAAATGTCATATGTCATTATCCCCAAGTGAGTCACGACAAGCATGTGAGAGGTGTTTTAATGTGTAACAGTATTTTACCCAGAAGGTGGCGCTTGGATAAGCAAGTTTAGGTGTTCACAGCATGTTAAGGCTGACCAGTTAAGTCTCATCAGGTTACAATCATGCATTTAAAGCTCCTGGGAGGAACTCTTGGATTGTGTCTGTGTTTTGGTGGCCCGTGTGAACAAAGCAGCCTTCGCTTATCTTGTCATTTTTATGTTTATTTTGACCACCAGGCGAACTGAGATCCGCCAAGCTGGGCGTGGTGGCGTGGCAGGGGGAGGTGTCGACAGAATCAGTGGGCGCAGTGACATTTTCGTGCTCGCCAGTGGCATGTAAAGTGCGCTGAAAGCTCACTGATTCAAACCTGGTCAGCTTTCAGCGCAAGCCAAACGCAGCTGGTCTACAGGTATTTTGGTAGACCGGCGGCATATCGGCATAGATCACCGATGCCTCACCGACAGGTTTCCACAGTGTCAGGCACATTTCAGTGCAATAAATAATCATCAACAACTATTAATCTGAGTCAGCACATACATTTAGATCTATATTGATATATTCTGATCTATATCTGATCTGATGAGCGCGTTTGGCATGCGTTTGGACACACAACCTGACCGAATCAACACAGCTGAAACCACATTAAATTAAATGAAATATCTAGTAAATAGACACACATGATGAAGTTAACAAGATATGTGATTCGTCTCCCTCCTTTTCTTTCTTCCTCTTATTTCTCGCGCAGCTGGACCTGGACATGTCTCCGTGTCCTCTCTCCATCCTGCAGCGGCTGAACAGATGATTTGTTTCAGTGATCAGATGAGTTATTTACTTTAAGCCTACATGCGGATATTTTAATGTTCAGTTTTGTGAGCCAAATTTATTTTATATGCCAACATCTATGACAGAAAGAGCCAGGCCACGGAGCGCGATGCGTCATTTACACACAGATGGTTCTGATTTTAATGCCATTTTTGGAGTTTATGTTGTGATCTGTGCACTCAACCCACCTTTGTCACATGAGGTTTGAATATATGCAACTTCATGTGAGTGTCTTTATTTGTGGAAAAGGGTGTTTGTCTTACCAGTGGGTCCAACATTACACACACCAAATCCATCTGTGCTCAGATGAGAGAGTGTGGAGGACACCCAATGCAGCGCTTACAGTGACACTTGTTGAGGAGCTGCCTTCTGTCGCCATCTTGTGGCATTACTGTCTTCAGACATCTCTTGATCTCTTTGACTACTTCACGAAAATAGTAATATGCCTCGCTGGTGGCGGATTTAAAGGCAAGGAGAGGAGCTTATGTGATTGGTGAAAACAGGTCTCGGCTGTGTTAAACCCACTCCACGCCCTCTCTCCTCCCTCGCTACGACTTATGCCGCTGGGAGGAGCTGAGTTAGGGAGGGGGCGTACTTACGCTGGGCTTCGCCACTCACCAAAATACCTAACTGTGCTTGGGAATGCCTTGTCAGCGCAGCAGACCTGACTAACGCTGCGACTGCAGCACGTCTCCGGGGAGGCACGAAAATAGAGCCCACCCTGTGGAGTGCTAGTCCAGATAAAAAGACTGTAGTTATGACAGCAAGTGGCTAGTGGGGAGAGCAACATAAGTCTGAGTTGGTCATAGCCTGAGCGTAGCAGGCAGCTGGCAGCACAGTGAAAACAGAGAAATACATGCCCAAAAGTGGACATACCTGAACCCAGTGATAATTATAAAACAGGTACGCAATTCAAACTTTCCCTTCAAAGACCCCTCAAAGCAGACAAAGTCTTGCAAACAACTGTGTATTGTACTTCCTGTTTTACGGCAAGTCCCCCACATGACATAGTGAATAGTTTTCACATAAAATACTCAAAAAAAATGATAAATCTTAGTGCTGAAGGTCTGCAGGATAACATTTTCTACAGGTGGCAGAACTAAGTATAAAAATGACAAGATAAGACTGCTTTGGCTAAGCCCCCTTAGCACAGGGCTCTGAGGCAAGTTAATTTTTTTAAATTAAAAAAATCTATATATTTTCAGGCTTTTTAGCTTTTATTTGGAGAGGGACGAGCAGCAAATAGAACAGGAAATGAGGGAAGGGTGGGGGGTGATATGAGGTAATGGGGCCTAAGGTGGGAAACAACCAAGGCCACCTGCGTGAGGCATAACCTCCCTATTTGTGCACTTGGACTGCTAGACCCGGAATTTATTTTGCTTTGAAAGAGTTAATTCATCTTTCCTCCAGTTCTGGATGCTGCACCTTTTCTTGCTCACGTTGTAACAGAGTAATTTAAAAAATGTGTTGACACTTTTTCCTGATAAGGGTCCAGTGTCTGTTGACTCATCGGCCTTCCTCTGTTTCAAAGCAGAGAGTTCACCATACATGAAGCCATAAAAACTCTTCTCCTTTCAGCTCAAACTTCATCCTAATTCCCTGCAAAACATCTGCCACTTTCTTGATGTTTCATTTACATGAGCAGAAAAAGGGAAAAACATCAAAGATGAACACTTCAACAATCAGCTATCACTCAATTAGCGCTCAACAATTTCTCTCTCATGCACTCCAGAAGGAAAGCATGGAGGGTGTTGAAGAGGAGCGGCGAAGCCTTTGAAAAATCATACTTTTCCCTTTATCTCTTCATCTCATTGCAAAACAATTTCTTCCTATTATCCTCGCAGCAGGAGGTCCTCTGTCCTGTAAAGGTGTACTGTAATGCTTTATAGGCAGAGAGGAGAAGGCTCTTTTATTCCTTGCACCTTGTAACCCGGATACATTAAACAGAATCAAAGACGACATTTACATACCATTTGCGTTTCATGTTTGAGCGTTCGTTCTGTGTGAAAGTGGGGATGCTTTGACTTTCTGAACTTTTGCAGAAAGAGAGACAGGAGGGAGGGGGGGATGATTGAAGGGTGAGGAGAGAGGGAGGGGAAGACGAGGAGCCAAATTACTCTGAAAGTTTTTCAATACTATTTTCTTTTGTTGTCTTATCACAACTTCTCCTCCTTCTTATCCAATGTTACAGCGAACATGTCATTAATAAGTGACAAAAGCCTTTGAATGGGACTCACTGTTATGTTTGTTCCATTGTTACCGTCTGTTATTCAGCAGTGCTAGACAGTCTTCATGTTTGAAGAACTTGATTATATATCTGACATCCTGCAAGGCTCAGAAGGATTCATCTTTGCCTGATAAAGGTCTAAGAGGATCTTTAAAAGAACTCCACCAGAAATGGGACTGAGGTTTTAAGAGGTAAACTCAGGTTTTGCTCTCGGTTCTTCGAGGCCATGAAGACTGAGTCTTTTGTCATGCCTTACTTCTACAGTCTGTCAACACTCACTGATTGCAGAACGCAGCACGGAGCAGCAACATGGGACAGCTGGAGTCATAAGAAGATGAGAATTGATACGATTTTAAGGATACATGTGCCATATCATGTAATCTTATCAATCCAATTCCTTTATCAATTCCTGTGGATTTTTTTTTTTTTTTGTGGAAATAAAGGAGGCCTGTGCAGGTTTTGTGCAAACAGCACCAGTAGATATGACTTTTAGTACTGAGACCAGGACAGGGAAGACTCGATTGTGACCAAACTTTTATGTTCAGCTGATTGCACATACATCCTCTTAGACCAGTGGTTCTCAAGTCGAGTCCTCGAGGTCCACTGTCCTGCATGTTTTGGATGTTTCCCTGCTCCAACACACCTGATTCAAATGATTAGCTCGTTATCAAGCTCTGTAATGGCTTAATAACGAGCTAATCATTTGAATCAGGTGTGTTAGAGCAGGGAAACATCCAAAACATGCAGGACAGTGACCAAAAACAAGATATCAAGATGAATAGCATAGCCAGTTAGTAACAGAAATGGCTCTCTCTCGCTAAAATTAATTCATAAGTAATCACAGATTGTCTTCATTAAGAACAGATCTGGACAGTCTGAAATCTTCCCTGTGAGCTATAAAAGCAACACAACAAGTATCGCTTCCTGTCTCATGATGCCAGTGAATTTTATTGTCAGTCAATATGCAGTACCAATCTAATTTTAGAGCTGGCATTGTTAGCACATCAATTTTATGTCATATTCAACAGCAACGTTGTGTTCTGGTGTGTTGTGTTGTGTCATGACCATAGACTGTACATAGTATAGCTCATTATACGAATTTGAAGCTGAATTGCTTTCGGTATTTCTGGGATTTTCTCCATGTCCTGGAACCACCACTTGCGCAGTAGCATTGTGTGCATTCAGCGGGAGAGTCACCGAGAGTTGCTGTTATGATTCCTCAGCTTAAACAGCGTATCCCCTGGGTGAGCGACTGCGCAATGTTGATTTCAGGAAGTGGAGAAAAAACACGCAAAAACCAAGAGCTTTTTGGCTTCAAATCCATACACTGGCAGAAGACGGAACCAAGTTGTCCATGGTATACACATTCTATGGTTGATTGCTGTGATTAGGACAGTTAGAATCTGAGCCAGCAGGTGTTGCTACTCCTTTCCTTTCCCCTCCTTTCAGCTTTAATGACTTTATATTACTGTTGCTGCATAAAAACCATGTTTAACAGCATGCCAGTAGATTTGTTGCAGACTTGGTTCGTTCCAATTGAGGCTGCACCTGTTGGCATCCACAGTAACCTTGACTCCTCTGTCCTCATTCAGGTAGATAAGTTTCCCGTCAACATTCAGCTCACTCTGGGACTCTAACCCTCCACCCTCTGTTTCCACTCGACTCCTTCTGGTATTTACCCCCTGTCTCTCTCCCTCTGCGTTCCTCTCCTTCCATCCCTCACTCCACGTTCCTGCACCTTTTTATCTCTCCATGCCCTCCCCCTCTCCTCCGTCTCTCCCTTGCCCCCCTTGGGTTTAATGAAGTCTACTCTTGTGTAATCTTCCTGCGATCGGGCCCTCTCACCTCCCCTCTCTGACTCAGGTGTGTCCTTAAACAGAGACTCATTGTTCTCCAGATCCTCCACTGAAGCTTGCCTGGCACAAGCACACACCTGCAACCAACAATGATACCTTTATTCACCTTACACACACATATAAACACACACACGCACGCACACACACACCATGAACTCTCACACAACATGCCGACACGCTGAGGAACGAGCTCTCCAGCAGCAACTGAATGCAGACGGTCTGAAATCACCTCTCATTATCTCCAGTGAACGGGCAGAGAAAAAAGGAAAAGTAGCCAGGGGAGGGAAGCAGAGGAGGAAAAGCAGAACCCATAACATGGCCAAGAAGTTGTTTGTACAAGCAGGTGTCATATTTGATTACCTTGGACAGAGGATCGTTTTAGAGGAGGAGCTTTCACACCAGGACTCAGGGTTAATATTTAGTGTATCAGTGACTGAGACATAACCCTATTTGCATTCCCCAGCTTGTAGTTTGGTTTCACATGCTCTCAGGCCACACATCTCAAAAATCAAAGATGATCCTTTCTTCACAAAAACAAGGCAGGGGGGTTTCCAATACACCTGCTGCACTTTATGTTTAGGGAAATGGCCAACTAATCCTCTTTTTCCTGTGTCTTCTACTGAAACCTGAAGTCACCATATACCTGAGGGCAAATTGAAGGGGGAAGGAACGATGACAACAGGGGCAGAAAAAAGAGGGGGAGAACGAGGAGCTGAGGTGAAGATAAAGAGAAAATAAGGGGTAATAAAAGAAGGGAAAAGAGAGCAAAGGAAGGGGCTCTGTCTCTTGTATCTGAGGTGTCACATCAGCATCACCTGTTAGCGGGTGCAGGCCTGCAGGCGAGGTCTCAGATATCAACTTGTGTGTGTGTGTGTGTGTGCGTGCGTGCGTGCGTGTGTGCGTGTAAAAGAAAGACAGTGACAGCTCTGGTTGTGATAGGATTTCAGTCCATCGTGTACAGTAAACACACCGTCTAGCCTGAGGATAACATGCAGACACCAGGGAGGGTCCCTCCACCCATCCTCCAGGTTAAGTGTATGTAAAGCCTGGTACACACTCAAGTGTTTCCAAAATCGAAAGCAATTTTTAAAACATGGCAGACCAATGGCAGATTTTTGAATAACACACTGTATTAAGTGAAGCTAGACTTTATTGACTCCACCATTTATGAAAACTTTATCACATGTGACAAATCATGAACTTGAGGCTTTTAGGAAATTAAACCTCATCATGTTTTAAGTCACCATCCATCAACAACGATAGCAGATGTTCACACGGAGTAGAAAGTAGCCATAGTGCTTTGTTTAAGTTACAGTTTCCAGGTCTAGAGCTGCAACTAATGTTACTACATAATTGCTGTCAAAAATCTGTGGACTTCCTTGATGAAATGACATGACAGTAATGATAACAAGTGCCACAGGACAACTTTGGTAAGCTAGCAACAGTAAACGCCAATGACAAGTGCTCTGACACTGAGGTAGAGGGTGCTGTTAACACAACATGAAATGAAAAACTGGCAAAGTCACTCATGGTCAAATGTGACCCAGGAATTAAAAATAAACGAGAAATATAAAGGCTAACCATTGCAAGCTGCTTATCTTCCAGCTCTATCTGTAAGGGGAGCAATTTCTTCTCAACTCCTTCGCTTGTAAGGTCAATTTTGATGTTTTACCAAACATCTTATGGAAGCACCAACAGATCTTACACTGTCTAGAGTGAAAAAAACACTGCAAAGTCTAAGTCAAAGGTGACTTAAGAGTAAAGTAAAGAGGTTGATGTCAAAATGTTGCCAGCTGATAGATCCATTACATCTCCTCTTATTGTTACTTTGTGTGTCACTCTTGGATGAACACAACTGAAGTTTGGATTTCTGACTTCCTTTAAGTTCATGCTTTGTGTTAACTATCCTTGCTATGGCTTTGTCCTGCTACCTTCCTTTGCCAGCTTGTTTTCTGATGGGCGAACATTTTGTCATACATGACAATCCACAGAGTACACAGCTGGCCCTCCCCAAGGTCCCCTCATGTTATGAGATTTTTTATTGTAAATTGTGAACATGTTTACAGTTTAAAGATGAAGCCATGACAGTCCTCTGGGCAGACTAGTAGAACACAAATTCCTTCTGACACAGGAATCTCTGACACAATGATCTACAGAACCATTTGATAAAGAGGGAAATCAGGCCCCAGATCTGCTCCAGTATCTCGCACTATGGACCCCACTTAAGCTGTGATATGACAGATGTGTGTAATACTGGACACGTAAGAAGGGAGTCAAAACCAGGCATAAAACCCCCTATATTGTGTGGCACAGTGTTTCAATCTCTGCAGGAGTGTTCTCTGTATGAGGGTGTGACAGGGGTTAAATCAGGAGATCCACTTTTGGCTTCAAACCAAAAGAAGTTCACAACCTCAGCTTTCCAGTTCCAGGTCTTTGCCTGAACTCCAATTTGCGGTGGGATCACTGTAAAGTTGTGAAGTATTTTGAGAATAATCTAAGTGGGTTATGTGCCTCTCTGACGTTGGAACATGGGGAAAAGGGGAGGGGTATGAGTGAGGAGGGGGGTACGGGTGGGGAGAGGGGGGTATAGGAGGCCTTTTGTAATTCTACATGTGACAGGAGCGAAGCCAGGGATGGAAATAGAACAATGGAAGAAATGCTGAGCTTCTAAGGAGGCCCTCAAAGACTTCCAACTCAGAGGCTGATAAAAGCCCCTCTACTTCATCTCCCAGCACCCCCTTTTCTGTCTCTCAGACACACACGCATACACACACTTTCACACACCCATACACTCAGCTCTCTGAAGAGAATATCTTCAAGCTCTGTGCGCGTGCAGCTGAGCGACAGATCGCCAGGGTGTGACAACGATGATGGTTTCAAGCTGAGGAGATGTCTTGGAACAGAGTCACGGCAGTGTCACATCCTGATCATGGCGCGATGAAAGCACAGTAAACATGGTAAACATGCCAGGAAATTTTGGTCAAAAGTCTGAAAGAGAGTGATACAATAGGAGGATATGAGTGTCTGAAAGTGAAACAGACTCGATCCACAGTTGGGTTGACAGTGGGCTCACTGTACACTGTCTCCAAGGCACAGTCACACTGCTGCTGAATGAAAATGTGACTCCTGGAGTCTAAGCATGGTGAAACTGATAATGGTCAGTCATGGGTGAACTTGATTTAGATTTAACAGGCGAAAATGAAAGAAAAATCCTCTTGTGTGGAGATTTAAAGATTTTGTGTACAGAGCAACGCTCCACTCATGACTCAAAGGTAAATTGCTAATGAACTACTGGCGCTCTGCAGAGGAAAAGCCCTTGAAAATAACACATATAACGTGATTTTGGCTCAAAACTCACAACTTAATGACCACTGATGACACTTTAGGTAGTAGAAGATTAAAAAAAAGTGATTGGAGCGGGACTTTGATTATGAAGGGCACCTTAATGAAAAAGAAAGAGATTGCAAATGCAAAAAAAAATAAGTCAAGCAGTGGCAGCTGGTGCCACTTTATTGTTGGACCATAACAATATTTAAAATGGGTATTTTTTCTTCTGCCATGGGAATGCTGTTAAAATCTGATGTCCAGCTGATCAGGTCAAAGCTCTTTGACTCTCAGCTTCTCCTGCAAAGATCTCCTTCCAAAACAGGCATAATTTTTACAGCCTGAGTTTTTTTGTTGTTTACATTAATAGCTCTATGCATGACTCTGTACTCAACACTTTTTACAGATTTACATGTCTGGTCAGTGACTTTATAATTGGAATATGTCAAATTTACCAAAAAATACATATGGTGCTCCATGTTCCTCATTTTAAAGAAGGCAGCTAGACGCCCCTCAAGTATTCTCCTTCAAAACAAGTCAAAGTATTATGATTCGGTTTTCTTCAGTTAAATGTAGTAAATTTACAATTTTTTTTAAGTTTAATTTTTCCTAAATTTATGACTTCAGACTGTCTTATCTAAAACTATGTTGAACTTAGTATTATATTCTTGTAATTTAAACTACATTCCAGAGTTTTTACAACTTAGTACTATTAAATTGGACCTTCTCTCCCAATATTACGATCCTGAGTTTGTATAACTTAGTCTTTGTAACAACACTTCTTTTTTTTGTACAGTCATAATTTTATTCTCACTGCAACTAAAAATTGAACTACAATTACAACTTGAAGCTCATGCATTTATATTTTTGTTGACATGAATTTTCAATTTTTTATTCTGATGAATCCAAGATTTTTTTTTCATCACGATTCTTTGTTTAGCATCTAATCCTCTGTTGTTTCTGATAGGCTGTTCATGAAACAGACAGATTTTATTTTTGATATTTTACATGGCACCTATAGATTTCTGGGAAACTGAACTGATACTGGCAAGTTTTTCCTGGTAAAATGAAGTTAACTAAACCACCAATCCAAAGTTTTTACCAACTATCAACCGCCCATACCATCCTAATTTAAGCCTAATTCTTGGCTGATGAGTGGGTCATAAGAATATTTGAGATTTACTACATGAATATTTATTAGTTTTAGCAGAAGCTGGTTGCTTCAGCAATAAGTCTCCATGAGGTAAAGTAGTGATTTTAACAGAGGCTCCTTATTTAAACATGTGATAGTGATGAGCCACACATTAGCATGTTTCATGTGTTTGGTTCATGAGAGGGTCTTAAGTGTCTCCACTTTGTGCTGTTGCTGAAGAACTTTTGTCTTCGTCTGTTTTATTGTTCCTCCCTGTGAACCAAGTTGAGAGAGGGAAGCTAATTAGAGTCGCCCAGCCTTGGAAGTTGAGGAGTAGGGGGGATAGTTAGCTGGCGGACTCATGGCGGCTCTCTGTGACATGATTGATTTGGACTGTCACAGCGCTCAGCTGGGTGTCATTGCATGGCGACAAATAAAGGATTACATCGTCTCATGGTAGTGCCCCCAAGTCCCCCACCAACGCTGCTGCCATTGTTCCTCACACATCAAAGCACAAAGGAGGAACATTAGCATTTTTAATCAGAGGCGAGGCCAGGCGCTGTGCAGGCACCCTGTGCTGGATTGTTTCTTTAATCTCAGGGTGCCCCCACTTCTCCCTTTAAAATGATCTCACCCAAAATACTACGCACGGCACACACTTTAGACAAACACACAGTCACTCGATTAAAGGGCCATTCCGGGGGTTACAGCGTGACCCGGTGGTGGAAAATTAACGAGACCCATCTGCAGTCAGACTTCAATTAGCACTTGAGAATTTACCCTCATTTCAGCAGACAAAAGTCTGAGCTTTTTACTCAAACGAGGTCCAGAATGTATTTGTCCTCCTCTGCCTGGTGCACGGCCTCCCCTAGAACATGCAGATGGATAATTAGGGCTATACTCCTGGTGAGAGGACAAAGATGATGCTAATTTCATTCATAAAGGGGTCTTCCGCTAATTACACACAGAGTTGCTCTCTCTGCTGAGTGAACAATTGCACAGCTGAGTGGTTAAGGTTAAAGGGAGCAGCGTTCATGTTTGGAATCAAACGAGATTAACAATGATTGGTGTGTCCCTTCAGCCCTCTCAGCCATAATTTACCTAATAAAGTACCTGAACTACTTCATTTATTTTTTAAAGTCAGCCTGAAAGGAAAAATTGAAGTATAAACTTTTAGCTGACGATTCAGATCGTCAGGAACAAAATGTTTTTCTTTTTTATTCCAAGATTTAAGCAAAACAGCAGTCAGAGGAGCAACTTGTTTTTGATTTGGTGCAAATTAAGTGGCTCGCAGACCCTCTTTTGTCTGTGTTTGGGTCCAAATAATGAGTGACTTGTTAATCAGAGGTTGGAGGAACAAAAGAACTAAGTGAGAAGAGAGAGAAAAAGAGAAAATAGAGAGGAAAGATGAGCTGAGAGCAAAGATATTTGGAGGTAGCTTCAACACAACCTCTTTCTTTATAAAAATGGTTTTACATGTGCAAGAATCTGATTTAAAGAGAGTAAATTAAAGCCAAACGGTTTCAAAGAGGCCTCCTGGGTATGCAGTAGAGTTGTAATTCACTTGTAATTAATTTATCTGGTGATCAGGTTGTGGACTGAATTGCCCCCCTGTTCACCCCACCTGGGAGGGGTGAACAGGGCTAAGTATGTAACGCACTGTAAGTATGTACATAAAAACAAACAAACAACAACTGTCTTTGTCTTTGGCCTCCAACTGATTTTTTTGTTGCCCACAAAGTACAAAAAGATGTGTTTGTTAGTGATTAGTTTTGTACTCGCAATGCAAGATTGTGGCTTCCATAGTAGTGGACCTGCTCATTCAGGTGATTACACTCATTTTGACATAATTGTGGGTATCATATTGTATTATATATATTAAAAATGCCCAAAATTTATTGACAATAAACACAAAACAAAGTGAACAACAGAAAATCGCTGTTTCCGGGAAAAGGCACGGTCGGCTCAGACTGCCACTGAAAAACACAAAACCAGAGTCAGGGAAAAATCGCTGCAGTAGGCAAATTGCTGGTGAAAACAAAGTTTAAATGATACTGCCACGTGGGGCAAGTAACAACTGAGGGAGTATAAAAGGACAAAGTGCAACAGAAATGTAAACCAAAAATCTCCTCAACTGGAGGGAAAAAACACGAACACAAAATCACCTTTGCTCAAGGGAAAAATCCTATGAAAGGAACAAAAAAACTCACAAACAACACAAAGAGGCAGGCTGGATACATGGGCAGGAGAACAGGGAGCTTGGCCAATGGGTCAAGAATGAGGGAACGCGAGATCCAGGAGTGCTCCTTGGGACCGTACCCCTCCCAGTCGACCAGGTACTGAAACCCCCGGCCTCTCCTGTGGACGTCCAGAATCCTGTTAACTGTGCAGGCGGGGTGGTAGTCGATGAGGCGAGGAGGAGGAGGCGATGGTGCTGGGGGCTGAAGGGGGCTGTTGGTGACAGGCTTAAGGAGGGAGACATGGAATACAGGGTGCACCCTGAGTGATGTGGGGAGGCGGAGCTTGACAGCGTTCAGATTGATGACCTTTTCAATGACGTAGGGACCGATGTAGCGCAAAGCCAGCTTCGGGGATTCCATCTGCAGGGGAAGATCACGTGAGGAGAGCCAGACTTGCTGCCCTGCTTGGTAGGTGGGAGCCGGGGTGCGATGGCAGTCTGCTAGCCTGCTAGCCCGGGATGGCAGGCTTGCTGGGAGGCGTGCCCCCACAGGAGCACTGCAGATCTGGCCGCAGGCGGGACGAAAAAGGCAGAGGGAGAGGATGCAGGAGCCCAGCAGGGGCCTGGTGAGAGGACTTGCTGCAGGCACAGACTAAGCAGGCGGCAATAAGGGTGCGAACGTCCGCTGTCATCGAGTGCCACCAGAAGCGTTGTCGCACCAGCATAAGCATCCGCCGGACCCCAGGATGGCAGGCAAGCTGGGAGGCGTGCCCCCACAGTAGCACCGCAGATCTGGCCGCAGGCGGGACAAACAGCCGCCCCCCAGGTACGCTGATCGGAGCCGGGTGGTCCCTGAGTGCATCCTGGATGTCCTGCTCCACTTTCCAATGGACTGCCCCCACAACACACGTGGAGGGGAGGATCGTCTCCACCCCCCCATCCCCCCTCTCAGGGGCAAACTGATGGGACAGCGCGTCAGACGTTCCGGGAGCCAGGGCGGTAGGTAAGCATAAAAATGAAGTGCCCAAGGAAGAGGGCCCAGCGGGCCTGGCGGGAGTTCAGCCTCTTAGCCGTGCGCAAGTATGGTAAGTTCTTGTGGTCGGTCCAGACCACAAACGGCTTAGCCGCCCCCTCCAGCCAATGCCTTCATTCCTGTAATGAGAGCACCACCAGCAGCAGCTCGTGGTTCCCAACATCATAGTTGCCCTCTGCAGGTGTGAGGCGGTGAGAGAAGAAGCGCAGGGGTGCAATTTCTGATCGAAAAGAAGCCTGAGCAGAGGGGGACCAGGTGAAAGTGAGGTTGGTGGATGTGAGCCGTGTCAACGGAGCAGCAATGCGACTGTAATCGCGTATAAATCGTCTGTAGAAGTTAGCAAACCCTAAAAAAACGCTGCAGTTGCTTTCGATTCTCAGGAACCAGCCAGGCCCTGACTGCTTCAGCCTTGGAGGGGTCAGCTCTAAGCTGCCCCTCCTCTATAACAAAACCCAGAAAAGACACAGTTGACACATGGAACTCGCATTTCTCGGCTTTGGTGAACAGTTTGTTCTCCAATAGCCTTTTTAGGACGGCTCTAACCTGCTCTACGTGTTTCTCTCGTGTGCGTGAAAAAATCAAAATATCATCCAGGTAGACAAACACATTCTTATGTTACATGTCTCTTAGAACATCATTGAGTAGACACTGAAAAACCACTGGAGCATTGGTCAGACCAAAGGGCATGACCAGATATTCATAATGTCCAAGGTGGGTATTAAATGCGGTTTTCCACTCATCCCTTTCTCTAATTCTGACTAAGTGATATGCGTTGCGGAGGTCCAGTTTTGTTAAAATAGTTGCTTCTAGGAGTGGGCTGAAAGCAGAGTCAAGCAGTGGCAGTGGGTACTTGTCCTTAACTGTAATGTCATTTAACCCTATGTAGTCAACACAGGGGCGCAAAGAACCATCCTTCTTCTCAACAAAAAAGAAACCCGTCCCTACCGGCGAGGATGAGGGCCTTATGATGCCTGCCGCCACAGACTCAGTAATGTACGTTTCCACTGCTTCTTTCTCAGGTTTACTCAAATTGTACAATTTTCATGTGGGAAGGAGAGCTCCAGGGAGTAAATCAATCCCACAGTCGTAGGGGCGGTGAGGAGGGAGTGAACAGGCTGCGTCTTTACTGAATACATCTTGTAGGTCATGATAATCCTGAGGAATATTACTCAGGTCTACAGTCTCAGGTAGGCGTGAGGAGTGAGGAAATCTGGCTGAATGGAGACAGTGGGCGTGACAGTAAGCGCTCCAGCTGCGAATGGTAGAAGTGGACCAGTCTATATGGGGGTTGTGAAGTTGCAGCCACGAGAGACCCAAAATAACTGGAGTGAGTGGGGAGATTATAACAAAGAACTCTAGATGTTCGTGATGATTGCCCGAGAGAGTCACCTTTAAAGGAGTGGTTCTGTGGGTAACAGTGTTTATGAGTTGTCCATCTACGGCTAGGACTTCTTTGGGTGAAGTCAGAGGGCTAACAGGCATGTGATTTGCTTTGACATAGGCTTTGTCAATAAAGTTATCATCTGCCCTGAGTCAATGATAACCTGTAGCTCATGTGATTGGTGGGTTTCGTGCAGCATACCTTGAACACGGATCTGGGAGGAAGAGGAGGAAGAGATGCGGCTCACCAGTGCCCCCCGACCTACTGGCGAGCCCTGCCTTTTGGCATCTCAGTGCAGGTAGCGAGGTAGTGGCCTCCGCAGCCACAGTAGAGGCAGAGATTTTCTTGCACCCTTCACTGCCATTCTGCTGGCGTGAGGTGAGACCGACCCAGCTGCATATGCTCGTCCAGTGGAGGTGAGTGGTGTTCAGGAGTGAGGTGCGGGCCGACGTAAGGCGAGGAGGCGTAGTCTCCAGGGCTGCAGACACTGGAAGCTGGTGAACGGCGAGTGTGATCCGCCCTCCTCTCCCTCCGTCTCTTTCTGAGTCTGTTATCTATGTGTATGCTTAAATCTATGAGCTTGTTTAGGGAGGAGCTTTCCTCCCGCACTGCTAACTCATCTTTTATTTCTCCCGTTAACCCCTTGCGAAAAAATGGCTCGGAGAGCAGTGTCCCCAAACCCACTGCTAGCTGCCAGAATGCGCAAGTTTATGGCGTACTGAGAAACTGGCAAACTGCCCTGCCGTAGGTCTAATAACTGTCCCGTAGCTTCCCTACCCTGTACCGGGTGATCAAAAATTTGTTTCATTTCGCTTGTAAATTGGGCGTAGTCTCTCAATATTTATGAACCCCCGGTAGTTACAGCTAGGGCCCAGGTGGCAGCCTGACCTGACAACAGACTCATGATAAACGCTATCTTTGACTGTGTGGTAGTGTAAGTGGCTGGCTGTTGGCTAAATACCAAGGAGGATAGTAACAAAAACTCAGAACAAGTACCTAGATCCCCGGAGTATCTGGGAGGGACAGGAATAAATGGTTCTCTAGCTGACGGGGGAGAGGCAGCAGATGGCTCGGCGGGAGGAGGAGGTGCAGGAGTGGAGTGAGGAAGCTGATCTCGCATGCCACCCAGCTTGCTTCTTAACTGGGAGACACTGGTAGTGAGCTGTTGCAATTGTTCCATGATTTCATAAGAGTGGACTTGTGTTTGCCTACTAACACGCCTTGAGTGGATACAGTGTGTCTTAAGTGTTCAGCCTCTGCTGGATCCATACTCTTTTGGCTGGATGATTCTGTTAGGAATCAAAACAAAGGCCAGGATCCAAAAATGTGGAGACAACTGCCCAAATTTATTGACAATAAACACAAAACAAAGTGAACAACAAAAAATCGTTGTTTCCGGGAAAAGGCACGGTCGGCTCAGTCTGCCACTGAAAAACACAAAACCAGAGTCAGGGAAAAATCGCTGCAGTAGGCAAATTGCTGGTGAAAACAAAGTTTAAATGATACTGCCACGTGGGGCAAGTAACAACTGAGGGAGTATAAAAGGACAAAGTGCAACAGAAATGTAAACCAAAAATCTCCTCAACTGGAGGGAAAAAACACGAACACAAAATCACCTTTGCTCAAGGGAAAAATCCTATGAAAGGAACAAAAAAACTCACAAACAACACAAAGAGGCAGGCTGGATACACAGGCTGGAGAACAGGGAGGTCGGCGTGGCAAGACATGTGTTGCATGACTGGGTAATCATTCGGCACAGAGCCGACAGAGGAGCCGGCATATAAAGCCAGGTAAATGACACCAACAAGAATCAGGTGCGTGCAATCAGTCCAGGCCAGCCCCGCCTCCCGCGTGCCTCCAGCGCTGCAGAGATAGAGAGAGAGAGAGAGAGAGAGAGAGAGAGAGGGAGAACACACACATAGGGGAGGAACACAGGAACCCCAACTGCTGCATAAACTCAAATCCTCACACGTGACAAAGGTGGGTTGTGTGCACAGATCACAACATAAATTCCAATAATGGCAATAAAATCGGAACCATCTGTGCGTAAATGACCCATCACACTCTGTGGCCTGGCTGTTTCTTTCATAGATGTTGGCATATAAAATAAATTTGGCTCACGCAACTGAATATTTTAATATTTGTATGCAGGCTTAAAGTAAATAACTCATCTGGTTACTCAAATAAATCAGATGGTCAGCCTTGCTGCTGCAAGCTGCGTGAGTAATACGCCAACCAAAATACCACTAGACCAGCTGCGCACTGCCTGCGCTGAAAGCTGACCAGGTTTGAATCGGCGAGCTTTCAGCGCACTGTACACGCCGCCAGCGAGCACAAAAATGTCACTGCGCCAGCTGATCTGTCGACACCTCCCCTTACCGCGCCACCACGCCCAGCTTAGTGGACCTCGGTGTGCCTCAGTCTTTGAAAATACCAAACTGGCTGTGTGCCGGGCTCTGCCAGATGAAAATACCACTGAGCGAGTTGCGCCACCCTCCGCCACGCTGCCGACAGGCAGAGCCCTTTATCTCTCCTTTGACTTGATCACACAGCCTCAGTCTGCATGTTTTTTCATGCTAATGTCAAAATCTTAGTATAAATTAGCTTTTAGAGTAATGTTTAATAGACCATCTTACTGTAGCAAAGTCAATGATGTACACAAGGAAGCACAGAAGTTCACAGAGTATAAGGGAAGGGTGCAATGAACTGACACAAGAGAGAGAAACTTTGACTAAATACACACTGAGAAACAAATATGGGATTGGATATTTCCTTTCCACAGTATGGAGAGAAGCTCCTAAAAAACGTGAATTCTACCAACACTGTAAGGTCTTGTGTATTTACAGATTAAAGAAAAAGTGAAAAGGCAGGCATTACACTCACTGCTGTTTGGATTTGTAGTTCAGCTTTTATGGAAAAAGTTGGTGAGTGGTGTAGCAAATGCAGCAGTATCTATTTATAATGTTAAAGTTAGCATGGGGGTCAATGCACGAAACTGTGCAACAGGTATACAGTCAAAATTTCTACATTTATATTTGAAGATTTTTGTCTTAAAGATTGATTTTTACATCTGATTATTTCTTACCCAATCAATGGACTGATCCATCAACAGATTGTTATGGCTTCAGTATATGGACTGTTTCCATGATATACAAGTTTATTAAATTAGACTTAATCTAATTAATTAGATTAAAATATTCCCACCATTAAAAACAACTGCTGATGTTGAGTTATATACTACAAACATCCAAACTCTCAAAATTCATCCTGGTGATGCATTCAAGGACACTCTGACATCCAAGAACTGCTTGTCTACAGATACGAACATTACATTAAAGTTAGATTTCACTAAATCGAACCCTAACTATCAGCAAACAGAGAAGTTGTTGATGGCAGTAAAAACAAAGGCTGAAATAGCACACTCCAAGACTCGACTTCAAACATTTTAAGGACATTTTAAAAACAAAGGTAAAGTGTCACAAATATGAATGATTTTAACTTTCACACTAAGCACAACTGAAAAGAACGTAAAAGGAAATTAGTAATTCATATTCATATCCTTTTGACAGAATTCCTCATGAAACATTTCCAGATTAAGCTCATAGCGTTGATTATTCCCAGGATGACTGATATAAAGAGACAGTTTTACAAAGTTCTGAACAGACTCTGGCGACACAGAAGATATGATATGATATTTGATCATCCGGTTTGATAGCTTTTTAAAAAAAGACATGGTTTATTGGCGTTTGATAACTTGCTTAAATCATGTTATAAATGCCTGTCAGATAAGTTTGTATTTTCGGAATGAATTGTGAAAACCAGTCATTGCTGGAAAGAAAAGAAAAAAGATACTGCCAGTGCATGAGTAATGACAGGACATTTGGAGGGACAGCCTTCACAATCTGAACCCAAGTCAAGCTTTTGATATTCTGGGCAAGCCATGGATTGTCCGTCCAAAACGAGTACTGTGTTCCAGCAAGGTGAGTGGTTCATCAGTGAACCTTGTACCAGGACACCTTAGGCTGCTGAACATCTTAGACGCTCAGTGAAGAGCTGTCAGCTGATCACTACCTATTGATTGGATCAGATGGCAGGGATGCTGCAGGACAAACCTGGTAAACCCAAACCTGCAGTGCAGGTGAACTTTTGCTACCATACAGATTTCTCATGGATCCTAGGGAGGTTGGGACATGGGGTCTGCATGGACCATGTTTAAAGATATCGTTGTAGAAGGGCCTGCAATGCCGATCACCTTCCAAACCCTTCGGTGGAGACTATAGAGAAGGTTATCCCTGAGGTAAACCATCTACAGCTCAGGTGGAGAAATCCTGTCTCAGACTGAGGATTTTGTCAGGCAGTGGAAGGAAACACTATAAAGAACTCATTTAACTGACACACCCTCTAAGATGGAGGCAGAGTCCTAGGCCCCAAGGAAAACCTTGTCTTTGTCCTTGGAAGAGGTTGCTTAGTTAGTCTAAAAGCTCCATAGGGCATGGCACCAGGAGTGAAAGAGATTACCTCTGAGATCTTGAAGCCTCTCCAGACATTGGAACACACCTCTTCAAATTCAACATGTAGGTCTGGGATATACTGTAGAGCTGCAGACTGGGATGGTGATCTTCATTCAAACCACAGATACAGAAGAAACCATGTGGATTTTGTCCTGTCCTTGGTACAGTGGGTCAGTTCTTTACCCTTGCAAGACTGCTACCAAAGTGTCAACCAATTCAAGGTAAATAAAATGACAAAACACAATGTTTTGCTTAAATGGCGACATCCAACTTCTTGGTTCCAGCTGGGTTTTTATGGACTGGTTTGAAACAACCCAACAACTGGTTGAAATTTGTAAAATACCGTTGCACACTGAGGTCGACTCACATTTGTGAAACCCTGTAAATGTGCAGTTTTCCTTGTAGCTTTACTTATTGATGGATTGCTACCTAATGACCTACTGAGTCAAGTTCCCTTAAAGAGACTCATTCTTGAAAATCTACAACTTAAGTTCATAATTACGCTTGCATGAGGCAAAAATAAAGATCCCAAACAACCAAGGCACATGAGTTTAGTGGGGCAGCTGAAAGAAACAGACCCTAATCTGCATGATCATCACTATGGCACACGCTGGTGATCAAATACAGAGGGGGCTAAATAATAGATCACAATGAGGCTGTCACTGCCTTTTGTTTTGATGTGTGCACTGTGATGAGGCAGAGAATGTGCCTCGCAGTTTAACTTACAGACTGCTGCTCCTCTACTGAAGTGTGGCACATTTGCCCTGTCACCCGCTGCACATGACTCGATTTGAGAAGAGAAAGGAGCGGGATAAGAGAGAGCTGTCACACCAAGAGAGGAAATGATCGCTACTAAAATTAGATAGTGATAACATTTTCTGGAAAGAGACTGAATGAAAGTGAACAAACTGAGGCAATGGTTGTCTCACCCCACCGCAACTGGTAAGACGACTTTGAAACGGTGGCTATGATGAGCACGGAAATGAAAGAGACAAAAATACAGGAGGGAGCAAACGGCTGCTGATTACAATGTTAAGGAAGAAAGAAAGACACAGGGAGGGGAGAAAACAAACTGGAGTCATCATCGCTAATCGTGTTATCATACTTTGATGTGTCAGTAGCATACACAGTGTTTCTATCATTTATGACTTTCAGTGCACACATGATGGCAGAGGATTACATTTGTCAGTAGGGGAGGGGCCTTTGAGAAAGATATGCTAATTTAGCCAAGGAGCAAAAGAACAACATCAAATATGTACCAACCAATAGCCACAGGACTTTCAAGTCTTAATATCCTTCAGAAGTGCTTTATCTTCGCACCACAACCTGCATTTACAGCACAAACAGGAAAAGAGCCAGTTGTAGCTTCAAAGCACCGCTGGTCCATGAGTTTAATTCCTGATCAGGCTCAATAAAGGTTATCAGCTGGACTGCTAATAAAACAAAGGCGAGTGCACATATGCAAACGTTGTTAGCATGTTTTGCACCACCCCCTCTTCTTCTTCTTCTCCTCTCCCTCTCTTCTCCTTTTCCTCTCTCCTTCTTTCATGCTTGGTGTTTGATTTTTTTTTGCTGGCGTTTTAAGTTCTGCATCAAAGTGACTGGAAACAATATGCGACCCGCCTGACTCTGACTCTCTTTTTGCTCTCCCACAGTCAGCGTTTGGAATCATAGCAGGGTGGTGCTTGTTTGATAGCTTGATAGTCATTTGTTTTGATCTGCAACTCCTTTGTCTCTGTTTGGGTCTGAAACAATAAGAGATTAGAACCCTAGACTGAGGGTGCAAGCGCAGAAAAAGAACAAATGCTTTCTTTGTTGTTTTCCTTTCAAGTTTGCCTTTTTTTTTTTGCCACAAATCTTGCAATCTTTTTTCGCCTCCGAGTGACTTGCTGTGCTCTTAAAGCCCCCCAAAAAGTCTCTGTCAGAGGGTTGTTATGCGCTCAAGCAATAATGATTTGGAGCTGTTGCATACGCAAAAGATTTCCTCGCAAACTTTCCAGCACAACAGGCACAATTGGTTCCTGTGGTTCAGTGATGGTATCCCAATTATGAAACCATGAACGCAGAGAGTGGGGATGCATGACGTGAGCATCACAGTGAGGAGACTGGTAATCGAATGGGGACCATATTAAAGATCTTTTTCTTCGTCTTCACCATCAAACATCAAGGCAAGAGACAAAGAAGAAGAGGAGGAGAGAAAGTGCAGTCTACCAGTAGAGGCCTTGACTGAAGATGAAAGCTTTCTAGAAATCAAAGAAAGCCCCACCACTCATTATACCTTGGTGGGATGCCTCAATCCCCATTCGCCGCAGTCACAGCAGAGGATGGTAGACTGGAGGGTGGATGGAGGACTTGAGGTGAAGGTCAAAACTTAACGCAATACTTTCATGGTCAAACACACAGCCTGGTCATCTTAAACATTGGGTCTCATTTATGAAGCTTTCGTAGATCTGTGTGCAGATTTACACATCTTAATAATATTTAGCATTTAAAACTTACACTGGATTCATGAATGCAACAAATCTTTTGGATTTGATCGAAAATGCATGTGCATGTTCATAAATGCAGATCAATTGTTGATTTACAGCATGCCAAACAGATTAATGGCCAATAATCGACCAGTCACAGTTGCGAACTGATTCCTACAATCCAGTAGTCGTTTTGTTCATCCAATGGTAACATTTGTTTTAGTCATAAGATTTGTTAAATTTGCATTTGCACATACCTAATTTTCACACATTTACTATATTGTCTACTACAATTCACTGCTCACTTAGTCAATTTTACTGCAATAGATTCTGGATAAAATTGCGCTTTATCTCTTTTTCTGGAGCAAATGTCAATTCCATTGTGTGAACACAACCAGAAACCATTTGTTGTAGAAATCAGTGTGTCGATTAATCACTGCAGCCAATTCTTCTGTTGTAAGGCTGTGATGTATCTCAGATGTCTTTCTATCTTTAAGGCTTATAATAAGACAGCTTTAGTAGCTTCAGCATGTCTGTTGGTTCACCCTACCAATGTAGGGCATAACCATGATTTAATGTGTAGAATTTAACAGGGAAATTATAGAGCAGTACTCATTTAGCACTGGCTTTCAGGAAGTGACCCTTTTGCCACCTTGGCAGGGCGGGCAGGTTTTGTGATGTCAGGTGGAGATATATGCATTCAGTAAAACAGCAAGCAAGAAAGAAAGAAAGAAAGAAAAAAAGAAAGGACTTTACAGATATGAGGAAGAGATGCAGGTCCTCAGAACACCATCAGTGTGCTCTGTAACAGTCCAACAGTCGCTGCTTGGGGCTCATTAGTGTAAGGGGAGTCAGTGGAGTCAGACACCTTTAGTGGGTGACCCTAGTCTCCAATGGAAAGGTCAGGCCCCTACATAAAAAAAACACATACTGGAGGTGCCACATGCAAACCCTTTCCTATGGATTTGCATGTGGCTATTTATTCTTTTTCTAACCTGGAATCCGCAGGGCTCCATATATATGAAATAATGTAAAGAGGTTACATTCTTACCAAAGAGCCAGTTGTCTGTCACTGCTCCATCAACAGAACATGTGCCAGTTGTTTCGCCTATTTAGTGGTTTATAATTTTTTATCATTGAATATGAAGAAAACATAGAAACCCATTTGCATTTCAAAAAACCTAATCCACAACTCAAACCAGCTAATTGCATACTAATTTAACTAAAATGTGTCAGTCAGTTCTTTGTCATGTTTAATCTACATGTTTTAAATGCATCTGCCTATTAAAATTTATTGTAAAGTTAATTTCTGATGATAAGTATTATTTATGTGCATTCTTTATTTATACATACATAATGCCAGAGCAAGTGTGATTTTCTCTCGGCAGACAGTTTGCACACAAATGTGCTGTGCTTATGTTTTTTCCAGGATTGCAATCTCTCTGAGGCGGAAATGGTCAGAACTTCAACAACAATGTCCTAAAGACTATAAAATTAAAGGTAACTTTTGTCTTTAGACAGATGTCTAAAATGAGGCAAAAGAAGCATTTCCTCTTTGTGTAAAAGAATTCAGACACAAATATGTGAGTCTTTTTCTTTAGAGAGTCAAAGAAAAGACTTGGAGACACAGAGAGAGTCCGAGTTATTGCAGGGTTGTCAGAGAGGTCAGAGATTTTAATAAGCCGTATACAATCTGATAAGGACAAGAGGCCACCGTGACACACTTTGTCTACGGAGCTCATCTTGGACAGTCACCTCCACTGGCTCATTTCCTCCCATCAACCCCCCCCCCCCCCCCCCACACACACACACACACACACACCTCCCACCTCCCCCCAATGTCCCCTCCCATCCCTCTGTTGTTTCTTTTTATCTCCGTGAAAAATAATGAAAGCAAGCACTTGCAAGCGAGTCTCCATTGATGTTCGAATACACAACCAGCAGATTCAAAAACACATTCTGGGATCAAAGTAAAAAGTGGGGAGGAGGGGGGTCTTCGTCTTTCCATTGAAATTAGGAGCGGAGAGGAGTCTCGGGTGCACAGCTCATTTGCTAAGACTGTGAGGCAAATAGTCGTTAAAGAATGGCCCATAAGTAGGCATTAAATGGAAATTCCTGTGATTCCTGTGGATTAGCATAAGAACCTTTTCTTGCCAGGACAGCTAATAATATTCATTTAAAATAAATACATGAGAAACGAATCTGTTTGAAAAGCCAGGCGATTGCACATATTTACCGAAGGGGCCGTTGAAATGAAAGAATGGGGATTCATGGAGTGCTCGGAGGGATGTGGACTTGCGAATGGTGGGTTCTTTGAAGTTCCAGAGACTGGAAAATTAAAGTCTTTACAAAAAATTAGGGGAGGAGAAAGGTTTCGATTCAGTAGACTTTCAGGAGAGCACAGGGCTAAAGATGTCAAGTACTTAAAGTTGTGCTAAATTAACTTGTTAATCTGGTTTGTCATAATTTTCCTCAGCCGATAGTAACCTTTCATATTATACCTTTGGTAGCAGTCACTTCCTGTTGAACTATGAGGAGCTGGACTAACATTGCCATAAGTTTCAGCGTGCAGCAGTACAAAAGATGTAAAAGTTTTATTTTGTTAGCAAAGTCTTAAATCTCTGACTTGAAAACAGGAGTTCTCAGTAGTCCAAACACATCAGGCCTCTGTTGCTCATAGGTTCTCTGTTGCTCGTAAGTTCGTAGGCCAAGCCAATTAAAATGACCCCCCTACCCCCCAAAAACAAACACACCCGCACACACATATACACACACACTTCGACAGGGCCTTGTTTATATACCCTGTGTCAGCAAATGTGTCAATGTGTGTCCTGTGTGTGCCGCCTTCTAATGATGCTGGCCCATCATGATGGCCCAGTCAGACACTGACAGCCAAGCGCTAAAGTGGAGGAACTCCAGCCGTTTCTATAGCTACTGTGGAGTTCAAAGGCAGCCATCTTTTTCTGAGCATAACAAGAGAAGAAAGAGGCCATCACAGAGCAAGAGACCAAAGACGACCTCCAGGGTTACACGTCAAATCTAGCCCCCTAGACCCACAGACCCTCACAGCCCCCCTTACCCCATGGTGTGCAAGCTTGGTCTCAGGATCTGTGGCTGGACTGTCAGAAGCCTCAGACGAGGTCAACAGAGCCAGGTAAAGATTCTCCTATCAGTATTATATTAGCCCACTTTCTTAAAGTCAAGTCTTTGAAGTGACACCAAAGTCTGTTGCAAGTATCTCTCATCTTATGTCCTTTTTTCTAAAACACTGCAGTGTCGACATTTCAAGCATCTTTCAGCGTTTAATGTTGAGCCTTTGATTTTTTTAAGACACTAATTTTAACATCTTCAAGGGAGAAGTGAAGGCTCTGCATTCGGCTTCTTTTGTCTGCTGTCTTCTGCCCTTTCTCTCTTTATGAAGTGAAAAGAGCTTAAAAGGAGAACTTGTTAAAAGGAGGATCTCCGTCAAAAGTAATGCAGAATGTGCTTTTTGGCGACATTTTTGCTATTTGGCCATTTTAACATGACGCCTGTCGTCACAAGGCTACTTCTTTTGCTCTTTAAAGACATTTTTCAAAGCCCACAGACAAAGAGAGCATTTGAAGAGAAAAATAAACTTGGGTTAAGAAATATTTTGCATATTATGGAACAAACTTTAGCACTAACTATTGCAGAATAGAAACAAATAGCTGAACGGAGTTGTGAAATCCTGGGTATTTAGCATTCACTTTGAAACATCTGCCACACATCTGGAGGAGAAATTGTTCAGTGTCTGCTGAAACCCAAACCAAAGACATATAATTGACGAGGGATCAAGGAGTGAAAATTGGACAATGAAGAGAAAATAAATTTTCCATTGCTGGATCCTGTTACAATGGTAAAATTGGATAAAACACTAACTAGGATTTAAGTTTTGTTTTCTTCAAACACACAAGCTGCAATACTCATACACTATATTAATGAGAAAAATACAATCAAGTATTCTCTCAGACCATATTAAAAAGAAAGAAAATGGCAAAAGCAGAAGTTTATGAAGCTAATTCTTATCAAGAAAAAAACAGTGAATTATTATTATTATTATTATTATTATTATTATTATTATTATTATTATTATTATTATTATTATCATTATCCAATTCAAGGACAGGGAGGAAACAAGCCAGGAATGCTTAAGTAACTTCAACCTGGGTCAACTGTTGCTGCAAGCAATTGACAAATGTATGTGCCAAAAACTACAGTTCCTCAAACCACCATATGAGGCTGACATTGAAGTGAGTCAAATCTTGTACAGCCCAAATTTAAAATAAACAAAAATACATAAATTAAAAGAACAGAAAAATAAATCACTCACTTTGAAATCTATTCCTTCAAAATATCAACCTTTTTAAAGCCTCTGTGTGTTGATGTCGGCGCCCCCTGTGGAAAAAGCAGTCCTTGCTTGTCTTGTCATTTATATATTTAAAAAAGTCTTAAGACAAAACTTTATCTTGTGGAATTTTTACTGTCAAATGCAGTATTCACTGTTAATGTTCAAAGTCAATTTTAAAGTTAAAGGAATATTTCAGTCAACTCAGGCAGGAGAGGGCTTGTGTGTGTTGTGCCTGTATTAAAACAGACTTTCTGAGGGCAAAGTGCTGACAAAAGCAAAAATCTCTAAAAACCCCCTAAATTATTTGGTAGACTCAGACCTATCTGAATTAAACACTAACCTAGCTCGCATCCAGTCCTCCTGACAAGTCTTTAAAAAAGCTATACAAATAAAGTTATTATTATTGTTCTATTTCAGCCTTTACTTAATTGTCACTCTTGAATTTGATTGTTGTTGTGACATTTTGCTCTTGTGTTTTTATTGTCCTACACGTTCTTATGATTGCTCTTGTATTGTGTTGTATTTTATTATTTTGGCTTGAAAACAAACCTGGGTACTAATTTTGTACCACAGGCTGTCAAAGGTGTGGGGTATGACAAATAAAGTTCCTTGAATCCCTAAATCATTATTATTATTATCATTATTATTATTATTATTATTATTCACTTAGTTTTGTCATTTAACTCATATAAGCCTTCTTTGTTTGTGGGTGCACATTTGGATGCTTTGCAAATGCCCTATAAAATACACCTTGTTGGTAAAACTGTGCATTGTTATTTTGAGGGCAACATTGTTGTAAAATCAACAAACAGAATAAGATGATTATGATTGGATATTTCCCTGAGTTCCAGGATAGATAATTATAATATGATTGTGTTTTATTTCTGTGAAATTCTACCTAAAAGTCTGATGATGAAGGCTTGTTTTAATAAACTGCAAATTTCAAACTTAAGACTGTTGATTAGTCAGTGTAAGACAACTTTAGGAGAGTGAGTTTGGCCCTAATTCTTGGATCAGAGGGTCATCATGAATCTAGATAAGCCAGAAGGGCTGATTTAGGCAGCAAAGACCTGTGTCAACATACACATATAGTCTGAGTGCTGTTTCAAATGGCAGACTTGAAAGCACCAAACCTTTCTTTCTAAATCTTGTTTGCTTTCTTCTCTTGGCTCAGCATCAACAACACAGACTGTAACAGGTGTGTTTCAGTCATAATCTAAATCTGGTCCCGTCTCCTCTCTGCTCCTTTCTCCCTCTTTTCCAGCCAGGGATAGCAGTTTGTATCTATGTATGAAATCATCAAACAAACGTGAGCTTCACATCACATCAGGTAAAGAAGGCATGCCCGGGCACTTCTAACAGCCTCCCTAAGATGCCTGTTTTAAGTCCTCACAAGAAGTCTGCCTCTCATTGAAGTTCAAATGGATAGCTCTCGGGCACAAGCTTTCCAGGGGGAGGGAGGGAAGCTTGCTCACCTCTGTACCAAACTCACACATCCTACCAGGGAGCTACGTGAGGGGAAAAAAAATTAAAAGTGCAGCTCATGGGCAAAGCTACTGATTCCTTCTTTTCTGTCTCTCAAGTAGCCCCCATCCCCTTTTATCACCAAGCCGCCCCTCGCAGCCCCCATCCCCTCGAGCTGCTGTTGCAATGTCAACAAGATTTCCGTATCTATCATTATAAAGTGAAAATGAACCAATTGTCTGCTTATTGGTGCCTTGTTATCCACATCGCGGCTGAGTGGTCTTCTGCTACAAGGACCTGCCATTATATAAAGACAATTAGACTACAAAGCGCTCGATTACAACTCTGCCACTTTGATGATGGAACAATAACTCCACCATCACCACTCCTCAGGAGCTCCTCAGGGTTCAACATTTTAGGGAGAAAGGTGTTAAACTGTATCAAATTATGTCAAAGGGGGGTTGTTGGTTTGATAGCTCGAAACTCTCGATCTCAGACTAAATATCTTCTCCCGTGAGCCTTTGGCTGCTGTGCCCCTCCTCCTTCCCTGCAGAGAGGCCTAATTTTCCTGTTTTTTTTTTTACCAAGAACATTTCACGGTTCATGAGATCAGAAGCTTGCATAAGCTCAGCATTTGTTTACATCAGCCTACACGCTGGGAAATAAAGCAATGCTGGCTATCTTTCTTTTCTCTGGCTTTCACTCGTCTGCCATCACACATGACCTTCCACCTCTGCTTACTGCTCATACTCTGCTCTTTTGCTCCTTAAAAGCTGGATGAAAGTGTTCGAAAGAAACTACCTTTACTAAGGTTGTATATTCAGGAAGAGGTTACAAAAAAAGTAAAGTAAATGCTTTACTTGGATTCTCGAAAACCGCCATCTCAATCCACGAGAGCAGCCGCTACTTGGTCTGACACAGCCCAAATGAGGTCCTTTGACATTTGAAATGGAAGTGTGACAAGAGGGACAAAAACAAGCAGCAAATCAACACATGAATAAATAATCTGTTTGCTTTTTCAGTGTCCCAATTCGACAAACCACAGGCCATCCCTCTTGAAAGACGTCTGTGACTCATTTAGTGCTGAACTGTTTTGAATAAGCGTGTCTCTTAGATGTTGGACTAAGGTTTGACATGTCTTTATAGTCCCATTGTTTCATAATTTTACACTGATTCCTTTGGACAATAACAGTCAAATGTCATGTGAGCAAACATCTTGAACAAACTGTTTCAATATTACATAGTGGAGTTATTGGTGTTTGTTAAAATACTTCTCTGTCAGCACATTATCACCCTCTCCCCTCTGATCCTGATGGTTTTGTGCAAAGTTTGCGTTTTATCAAACAAATTAGACAATGTTTTTTGTGAGGATCCAGCAGAAGTTTTGTTGGAATTAAAGGCACTACCAACATTATTTTTCATTTACTACTATTAATTTTTGACAAGAACTCTATCCCTGGGCATGCATATTACTTATTGCTCAGATAAACCTCCAGTGGATAAAGACAATTAAAACTACCACAAATTTACTATGACTTCTTTGGACTAGACACTGCCTCATACAACAACAACTCTTTTCATGTGTTATAAAACTATGCTTTTATTTTGAGGTATGGTGAACAGCTTTAAGAACAGTTTGATAGTTTAAGTGTTAGATTGATTAGCAACCCTTGGAGGTTTAAACTTTAAAACTGTTTTTGGAGTCACAAAATATCCTTAAATATCAGTTTTCAAAAGTGTCTACTCATTTTTTGAGGGCTGCTACAGCCAACTCACTAGCAGCTGTTCTTCTTTGTATGTTATATGTTTCATGAAGTGACAACCAGTATTAAGTACCACCATATAAACTTAGTCTTACCATATGCTCATTTTTTTTAATTTATATCCAAATTGATTCTTTATAGAGTTAATGTCAATACAAATAACCCTGCACAGACCTACTTCAGAGAGTAGGAAAGAAAGTGCCAGTTTCAGATAATTTCTTCATGGAAATGCCATCAGCCAGAGACGCTAAGGCAGAAGAACTGCAGTGTCTGCAGTTCACTATCAGGGGCAGGATTTGTAGTCACCCATGTCACTGCCAACTCCCCATCCTCAATGTGCCACCCATTGCCAATGCGTGAAGGGGCACACATAGGGGCAGATAGTCCACTGTAGTTGCAAGACAACCAAGTGTGAGACTGAACGATGTTCTTGTATGTCTGCAGGACTATTTTGTACAGATTTATGTCGGTGCCAAGCATGTGAGAATGCTTCAAAGGAAACAGAAGAAAGAGCTGTATGGGATGATGACTCTGACTAAAGTGATAGTGATTCCTAACATACGCACCATGTCACCATGTACAATTTGTTTTGTTTAAAGGAGTGCTACACCGAGATTTGAGATTTTTATTATTTTTATATTTGTTCTACATTTGTCTGCGTTTGTGTTTTGATCTTTATTTTCATGTTCTGGAAGGATTGATAAATGTCAGATGTTATGATACTTTGATACTTGAATAAATGTTTTATACCATATTTTGAATTAATTCAGACCTTTTGTGCAATTATTTTTGTCTTGTTACATTTTTTTCCATTATTCCAATTTTGGGGGGCGTGGTAGCAATTTGATTGATTTTCAGCCTAGCTTTTAGCTAAATTTACTGTATATATTTCATTGTGCTGGGTGCAATTCACTTGAGTTGTGACGTTTTCTTCAAGAAATGTGCTACATTTCATAATTTGAATTCACTTATGCATATACTAAGGCACCAATAACTGTTTCAGGTGTTAGGTAGATGTATTTATGACATCTGAGAAAGATTTTGTCTTGCCAGAATCAACATAGCAGTTTCTACAAGCAAAAACAGCAGCACCATATAATAGTTTTTTGTGTTACTCACATATATGTACATTTCTGGCTGGTGACAAAAGTTGGACAGATAGTCTGAGTAGATATTTTAACCCAAAGTCCAGAAGGGTATTGTCTATGCAAAAATGCATTGAACAAGTAGCACCAGCGTAGTTGAACGAAATTCACTTTCTAGGCACTTTTTCCTTTGTCCCAATACAGCCTATGACCTCGAGCGAAGTTTCTTTCGCGGAGTTTCAGATGCCATGGACGTGGATGCATTGGCAATGCTGGCTGAAGGGTTTGACTGACCTGTGGCTGCATCACGTTCTTGTTTCTTTTCGGCCAAACTCAAACACCTTTTGCAAATAAATCGCTGGTAGCATGTCATGTGAAACCCAGCGTCATCAGGAACATTGTCAAAGTCGATATCAACGCAATGTTTATAAGTTTCTGCAAGGTCCTTTGTCTCACCTTGTAGAGAAAGCCACTTTCAAATACAAGTTCTGTAAGTTTCCCAATGTGTCCTTGTAAAGTCGAGAACATCTTCGCCCTGGACAGATGATAGATGCATATAGCATTGTTTCGCTCCTTTTTTATGCACTTTTGAAGGCTGTTTTCTTTTTTCCTTTTCTTTTCTTCCTCTTCGCTTGTTTCACTGCTAGATGCGCTCATCGCCATGTTTGTGTTGTTCTGATACTATGGCAATGAGACTCGACTCCTATTGGTCCACGTGACAAAAATCGCTTCATCCCTTTGCATATTCGATTGCGCATGTGCAAGTATCACTACACTGCAGAAAGGAAATAGTTCGACACCGAAACACTGATTACTAAAAATCGTCTGGATGACATGAGTAGACATTTTTTTTAGTACTTACTATCAATAGAGCTATTTTATGACTCACAGTTTATGTTGCACCACTAAAGTGGAACGAACCAACACAATCTCACTTAGCCAATACAGCCTATAATAAATGAGGATACCAAAAAGTTTTAAGAAAACACCACATTGGGAAATTAATCAGTATATTACCATCCGAAAACTTATTTGCTTTTGCAGTATGTTTTTGAATCATGTTTTTGAACTATTTTTAAGCATCAAGGAGACAAAATTACACTAAAACTAAAAGATAAGCAATTCTGACAGCACTGAGGATATGCTGTTTACTGTGTATACAAGTGGACAACGATAAAGGCTTGAGTTCAGAGGGGGAGAACAAGACCCACAGACTGAGAGCAGGATAGATCCCAAGTTACCTGCTGGTGCTGAAGTTCAAACTGTGAGCCACCAAAGTGTGAAAACTACTTTCAGATATGACTGGGGCTCAGTAACTAGAATCCTGGAGGACACCAGCTGACCACATACAGCTGCAGTCTTAATCAGAGTTCCTTTCTGTGTTGAACACCACTTTTTTAGTGACTTTCTTTAATTTTAAAAGTGAAATCAGTTTTGTCTGAGTTTGTTAAAATGAGCTAGATTGCCTTGTGGAACTGGTCTTAGCTGTAACAGTCAATTCCCTAAAGCCCTAACAATCGACAAGTATTTCACACACAGGGACATCAGGGAAATTTCCGGGGACAGTTTTAGCCAAGGATAGGTCATTCATAATAGGGACTGTCCTCAGAAATGGGAGACGTCTGGTCACCCTACTCTTACAGTTAAAACTAATTTGAGAACAGCACTAGCCAAATTTATGCCTACCCGAGAACTCCTACCCCAAAGGGGCAGTTGGCAAATCACTGATATATGTAGTCATTTGGCTGGCACACCTCAGAGATAGAAAAGGAAGAGAGCAGAGCCAAGTACCTGGTTCTGGTTCTCATGGAGGCTTTTAATGGCAAGACCATTGCCAGCAGTGAAGGTGCCCAAGGCACACAAAACAAAACAGCTACAGCAGGGGAAGTTCAAGAGAAGCAGGAGATGTGAAAAAAGTGCAACAATGTTCAAACACACTTAAACAAAAAAGTTGCGTTACTGAGGGAGATGTCCTCTGAAATTCTCCGGCATCAAACTAGAGAAACAGTTGTGTGCAGCAGTGTGTCCCCTTTAGTATGTTTGACAGGATGCCCCGGCCTGCCAACAAGATCCCAACCCAGAAATTTAAGTAATGGATTAATATATACCTTTAATTTCTTTATCAAAATGGCCTATAAGGTATAATTTGTGCGATTTCAGACTCTAAAGCATGCAATCGTTTAATTGCTTTACTCCTCTGCGACGACCGGGTCTCGCCGCTCGCACCTCTCTCTGCTCACGCCCCTCTCTATCTCACAACGTACACGCGTGCTGACATGCTGCGCCATGTAGTTTTGCACAACCCGGGGTTCTGGCTCCTTTCCATTGTGTTTGCCGCCAACAAAACAATTAAAAAATGGTCATAGAGCACAACACTGTCCCCAAAAGTTCAGCATCCAAACTGAAAATAAATGCATTCTTCAAAAAGAAGGTACATAGAAATGCAGACGTCGCACATTCTTTTGTGGGTGCTAGCTTTACAGCGCTCCCGCCACCCCCTTTGACGATGCCCCCCCTTCCCCTAGCCAAATCGAAAAAGCTCCGGGAAACACTGTGTAGAGTATGTTTTTTTTAAAGCAGATAAAAATATTAATGTAAAAATGTTGCATGCATGGGGGAGTCGATGTTGACGGCGATTATGAGAATGCATTTCCCTCTCCTCATTGCAGGAAACAAAGAGTCCAGCTCTGAATCTAACTCAACAAACAAGAACCATATGCTTGTCTTTCCTTTCCTCATCTTCTTCCACCACCCTCTCTTCCATGAGAAACATGTAAATACAAAGACCCAGAAACACATGTGGTTAGTCATAAAGCAGCAAATGTGACCCCCCCAGCCCCTCCTCGTTCTTCTTCTTCACTCTGTTCTGCCCCCAGCCTCGACCTCCTCACCCAAGAAACAAACCCGCAAAAAAGGAGGGAGAAAAGGAGAAGAGCTGAGGAACGGCAAAACATCAAAAAACAAGAACAAAGAATGTAGGAGGGGATCATAGTATTGGGAAACTGACTTAATTGCCTGTGTGTGAAAAGCAAAGGAGAAGAGGGACAAGCTGGCGACAGGGAGCCAGTAGGGAAAAAAAAAGATGGAGCTGCTGTGGGCTCCTGCAGACTGCAAAGCCGTTTCCTCACAACGGTGGCCTCTTGTCATGCCAGGGGGGCATGTTGGCTCATCAGTAAGTGGCATGTGAGATGAAGAGCACAAACAAGAGGAGACAGTGCCACTACAGTCCTCATTAACAGACAACTGAATTATGCAGTTGCATGTTTGCTTGTTTGGTGATGGGCAGATCCCCTCGGAGGCTGCCATTTTGCAACTTTCTACCATCTCATCCAACTAAGTCTCTTCCCATCATCAAGGACGATTAGCCTAATCGCCTGCACTTCAGGGGTAGTTATCTTCTTGGGTGTTTGATGAAAATGGCTTGCAGCTGGGTTGTGTACAGCTCAATCTCTAACAGGTGCTAGGCTCTGTGGGTAAAGAGTAAACAATGGTGGCTAAGCCTCAAGCTTTGCCATGCAGAGAGTCTACGATGGGAATCTGTCAGACATCAGGCCTCGCAAACCCACAGCCCTGGTGGTTTGCAGAAAGAGTGTCAGACATGTAAACCCTTGGGGTTGTTTAACATGTTTCTTTTTAATGGTGAAAATGTATGAGCCCTTAAGCTACTGAATAAGGATGAAGTTTACAGCTTGTGCTGGCCTAAAACCACATGACTTTTCATGCAATTTTATAGTCACAGACAAATCTTAAAGTTGGAGTAGAATCGTGAGGGTTTTTCTGAAGTCAAAGCACGCTCCCATGATTGCAGTTGTTTGGTGTAAAGTGGCCCTAAAACTTGATCCAGACAGATTTAACCAAACTCAGTATTCAGTTTGGTTGTATCTTAGTCTCGTTGACGCCTGCTGGCCTGAACAGCTCAGCGGGCTGGTTGCGGTTGAGCACGTCCGTGTGTTAGTGCAAAAACAAATGAGCTTTTTATTGGCAAAGCAAAGTGTTGAAAAATGTCTGTGTGTGCTCAAACTGAGAGGAGTGTTTGGTTCAGAGTCTAAAAATATTATCTGAATTATTTGGCAAAGTTGACCCGACTGCCCAAAATCAGTAGCCTACCAAGCCTCTACCAGCAGTTCATCAGTAAAGGGGCTGACCAGCATCCAATGAGACTAGTACCTAGGGATAAAATAAAATAAAAATGTTTTGAGACCCCAGTGACATTTTTGTCACTGGTCTAGGTCAGTCTAGGAACTGTAACAACCCTTTAAACTCTTGTTATGACAGTGTGTCATTTAAACTGTATTAATTATTGTGTTGTTTGTCATTTTATGGTGTAGAGGTGAGTGTTGTTTCTTCCCTCCTCTCTTTCTCTGGTTCTCTGGGCAGTACTGAAGGGATGGTGCGTCCGGATTGGACAGCAGCATGGAGACGCACCAGATGTACATTGGAAGACTGCTGTGGAGTGGAGGTGCGTGATTGGCGGAGAGCTGATGGGCAGCATTTTTAAACTCGGCTGCAGGCGTAGGGACGCCGGGCTCACCTTCGTCACTCCCAACATCTCGTCAGAACACAGCGTTTTTCAAACGATCATTGAATTAAGCTGTATGTGTGATTTTGGAGTGTATTGTTCAAAGTAGTAGGTATATGTAGGGGAGAGTAAGCCCTGGTTTTCTCCTGTTTTTGGGTAGGGAGTCAAATTTAGGTTTGTATATGTTTTATTTTTATTGTAGATGTCAGGTAAGGTATTTTGATTTATAAGAGTGTTTTTTTGTAACTGTTTGTTTTGCTTCCTCTCCCTGAGGTATTGCTTGAGTTATTTGTAAATAAAAAAAGGAAAAAGACAATAAAAACTGATCGTTTCAGACTGCAAATCCTGTTTTCGGACGTTTTTGTGCTGTGTCATCTTGAGAGTGACGGAGGAGTGGTCAAACTTTTTATGTGACCTCAAGTATCCCCGAGGCTGGTCGTTACATTCTTAAAAGGGTTCTTTGACACATTTTAGTTCCTAGAACCCTGTTAAGAGGAACCTTTTCAGCCCTTGCTTCAGCTTCTAAGCATAAGAGGGACTTTGTGTTGCAAGTGCAAGGTGACTCGAGTGGCAGTGAGGGTATGCTGATCAATCGAACACATTTCAGCACCACCAACCACCATTTTGAAATCTTGCTATAAATGTTAGCTAAACAACCTTAAATACCAGGATGTAAAAGCTCTTGAATTATATGAAGTAGAGCAAAACACCAACAAGTGGACAAGCAATGAACTCTATACTTTATTGAGCATTTATGTGATATAACAGATACACTACAGGACAAAAGTTTGGAAGCAAGGCCATTACAGGCTGAACAGTTCGGAGTAACTTCAAGTTTTTGTTCACAATGCTTTTTTAAAAAATCCAGCATGAGTTGTATGTATTTTGGGATGTATTTATTCCATGATCAGATGTTGCTTTCATGGAAATGCACCATTTTACTCCATTTATCTTTAGATATACATTGATGTTAACAGACCATTGCTAAATATATGTCAGCAAAAGATAATAAGGGCTTAGTTTTAGGGTTGAAAACATTTGCAAGAGTCACAACTTAAGTGTAAAAGCAAAAAAACAAATCACAGTTGGATTATTCAGTTCAACTTTTTTGCTTTTGAGAGCCTGCATACAAAAATCCTAATAAATCTCAACTGCGTTCAAACTACCGCAAAAAATGGCTAGAAAGAAGCAATTGAGTAAAGAAACAAAAGTACAGATTTGTACATTGAGTAAAGAAGGATACACAGAGAGAGAAATTGCAAAACGCCAGGAGTCCACCACACTCTGAAGAGACTAGAGGAACCTGGAAGTTATGATGATAGAAAAAGACCTGGACGAAAGAGAGTTACTACAAAAGCAGAGGATAAATATAGCATTGTCACCAATAAGAGAAATTGGCAAAAGACAGCACCAAAAATAAGGGAGGAAATCAACATGACAAGGTCGAAACCCATTTCTCTTACAACCGTGAAATGACGTTTGAGAAAGGCTGGTCTGAAGGGTTGTGTATCTGCAAAAAAAAAACACTACTTTGTCCACATGACAAGAAAAAGAGATATGAGTGGGCAAAAGCTCACAAAAATTGGACTTATGATGACTAGAAACAAGTTTGCACTGTTTGATTCAAAACGCAGAGTCTATGTCTGCAGACAAACTGGTGAACGTCTGAAAGCACCATGTGTTACACCCACAATTAAGCAAGGAGGTGGTAGTTCCATGGTATGGGGATGTTTTGCAGGTGATGAAGTAGGAAATTTGTTTGAAGAAAAGGGTATTATGAAGAAGGAAAAGTACCACTCCATCCTCCAGCATCATGCTGTTCCATCTGGACTCAGACTTATGGCTCATAAGTTTGTTTTGCAGTAAGACAACGACCCTAAGCACTCTGCCAAGCTCAAAATCAACATGACAAGATCGAAACCCATATCTCTGACAATGGTGAAATGACGGTTGAGAAATGCTGGTCTGAAAGGTTGTGTATCTGCAAAAAAAACACTACTTCATCCACAGAACAAGAAAAAAAGATATGAGTGGGCAAAAGCTCACAAGAATTGAACCTATAATGATTAGAAACAAGTTCTCTGGACCAATGAAAGCAAGTTTGAACTGTTTGGTTCAAAACACAGGGTATCATGAAGAAGGAACAGTACCACTCCATCCTCCAGCACCATGCTGTTCCATCTGGACTCAGACTTGTGGGTCATAAGTTTGTTTTGCAGCAAGACAATGACCCTAAGCATTCTGCCAAACTCTGTCAGGGTTACCTAGACAAAAAAAGAAGAGGAAGGTGTTCTTCAAAAGATGGTTTGGCCCCCTTAGTCTCTAGACCTTTCTCCACTTGAGCTTGTGCGGGATGAATTGGATCGATCGGTCAGAAAACACGCCCCACAAATCAGCAGTCTCTTTATTAATGAACTTAAGAAAACTTGGAATGCAATCCCTGGAACATACCCTAAAAAACTTGTGGAACGAATGCCTGGTATATGCCAAGCTGTTGTTACAGCCAGAGGAGGTTACTTTAAAGAAAGCAAAGTCTAAGCAACAATAACTCAAATACCTAATAATTATAGTCAAAATGTCTTCTGATAAGTTACTCTTTACACAATAGTCATGTTTATTGTGTTGCAAAATATATATATGAAACTATGATCTTTTTTGTACAAAACTGATCTTGCTTCCAAACTTTTGGCCTGTAGTGTAGGTTACAAGATTTTGACTCAGCAAAGCATAATTCCAAGATATTTGAAAGTATTTCTTGCTAGCTCACAATGCTGTGTATCCACCATATGGCAAGCTAGTGCCATGAGAAGATCAAGAAACTAAGAGACAACAACAACAAAAAACAACCATAGCTACCAAAATAGGTCGAACACAATAAATAAAAAGTAGTTAACCATGCTGGATGCTATTTCCTGCCACATACCAGTTTATACTGATGATGCCTGCATGAAAGATTCAGGGGTCAAGCTTTTAGAGGCTTACATCTATGGTAGCTCCAGGAGCTGCAGTCCACCAGTGAGGACCCTGCATACGCCAAATGGTACAATGGTGTCCTCCATGATTTCTGTTCGGTGACATTGTTTCAAGGTTCATATCAGGAATCAACGTTGCCCTGTGAATGCAGACAGAAAAAAAAGTCTCTTTGTTGTGTGGAACTCTCTAGTGGATAGCTTCTCTAAAACAGGTCCCAGAACTATTTGGTCCAAAAACGCTTAAGCATATCTCATATCATCACAGGCTGGGATTAAGGCTGGGATCATTTTGATTCAAATGATGCGCTTCAACTGAGAGGTTGCTGCAAGTCTGGTCTCTCTGTATTATCTGTAATTTTTGCTAGATCTTTGTCATATTTTTTTTGTCATTTTGTTGGCTGCTGATGGATACTTCTGCTGGGCGAAGAGGTTACTCAAGAGAAGAGCTCCTTTCATTGAGGAAAAGCAAATCTGGACAACAACATACAATTCCAGAGGACATCAGGAGGAGTTAATGTGGTTGCTGTGCTGGTGCAAAGGTGAAGGCAAAGCTGAATGCTAGGAGGTGGTGATATAAACCCTTTCTTCCATCAATCATCATGGGAAACGTCAACTCTCTGCCCAACAAAAGCGATGAGCTGGATATATTGGTGAAGACTGAGAAAGCATACAGTGAGTGCAGTTTCCTTTGTTTTACTGAAACCTGGTTGAATCGAAACAACTCAGACTCCAGTGTGGATCTACCTGGCTTCACTCTCATAAGGTCAGACAGAGATGCTCAAGCTTGTGGCAAGAAGAAAGGAGGAGGTCTGGATTTATTTGTCAACCAGAGATAAGAGTAAGAATAAGAAGAACTATATTGGGAAATTCAATTGACTGTTGCTCACGTAATATGTCTATAGAAGTTATCTATTATTTACATAAGAGTTGTAAAGCCTGATGGCTGTTGATACAAAAGATCTTCTACTCTTCACGGAGACCTGGCTTCATCCACTTATCCCGGACTCGGCGGCGGAGCTAACAGGCTACACCATGCAGCGTCAGGATAGAACACAGAGCTCCGGTAAGACCAGAGGAGGGGGGCTGTGTATGTACGTGAACAACAGCTGGTGTACGAACACGGTGACTGAGGACAGCCACTGCTCCCCGGACCTGGAGTATGTGTCTGTGAAATGCAGACCCTTTTACCTCCCGAGAGAGTTCTCTGTTGTAATACTAACAGCTGTTTACATACCGCCGGACGCTAATGCTAAGGTGGCTAGCAACCATCTGCATAGTAGCACTGGCTCCCAGGAGAGTAAATATCCTGACGCTGTACACATCGTAGCAGGGGACTTCAACCATGCCGATTTGAAAACTGTTCTCCCTAAATTCTACCAACATGTCAAATGCACAACCCGTGGAGATAAGACTCTTGACAAGGTCTACTCTAACATCAAGCTTGGCTACAGGGCCAAACCACTACCTCACCTGGGCCAGTCCGACCACTTGTCTCTGCTGCTAATACCCGCATATGCCCCCCTCAGGAAAAGTACACCCACCATCACAAAAACGGTAACAACTTGGCCTGATGGAACCTCTCAACAGCTGCAGGACTGCCTCGACAGGACGAACTGGGAGGTGTTTTTACATCACGATCTGGAGATCTTTACAGGCAGTGTACTTGGATACATACAACACTGCATAGCCACTGTTACTGTGGAAAAATAGATCCGGATCTACCCCAACCAGAAGCCCTGGATGACCCGGGAAGTCCAGCAGCTGCTGAGGGAGAGGAATACCGCCTTCAGGTCTGGTGACCAGGTCCTCTACTCTGCGGCCCGGGCTGACCTGAAGAGAGGCGTCAAAGGGGCCAAGTCGGACTACCGGAGGAGGATTGAGGCACACCTGGAAAGTAACAACAGCAGGCAGGTGTGGCAGGGAGTCCAGCAGCTCACCAATTACAAATCCACCTTGGGAGCAGCTGAGGGTGAGGCCTCGCTGGCAGAGGAGCTAAACACCTTCTTTGCACGTTTCGAGGTGGAACCACCCAAGGCAGCCACACCACACCCCATGGTACACAGCAACTTCACCCTCACAGAACATGAGGTGAGACGTACCCTGCGCGCCGTGGACCCAAGGAAGGCTGCTGGGCCTGATGGAGTGCCCGGGCGTGTGTTAAGGGACTGTGCGGAACAGCTCGCCGGAGTCTTCACAAGGATTTTCAACCAGTCCTTGGCCGAGTCCAGTGTTCCACCATGCCTGAAGTCCTCCATCATCGTCCCCCTGCCCAAGAAACCTCATATCTCCAGCCTCAACGACTACCGGCCAGTCGCTCTCACCCCGGTGGTGATGAAATGCTTTGAAAAGCTGGTCCGGGGTCACATCACATCACACCTGCCAAAAAGCCTTGACCCTCACCAGTTTGCATACAGGGCAAATAGATCCACAGAAGACGCCATTGCCTCAGCCCTCCATGCTGCACTGTCCCACCTGGAGCAGCAGGGGAGCTACGTACGGATGCTCTTTGTGGACTATAGCTCTGCTTTTAACACCATACTTCCTCACAAACTGCTGAACAAACTGGTCAATCTAGGCATTCCTCACCCCACCTGCATATGGATCAACAGCTTCCTCACCTGTCGCACCCAGAGGGTGAGAGTGGGCCATCACACATCAACGGCCCTCAGCCTCAGCACCGGTTCGCCACAGGGCTGCGTGCTGAGTCCCCTGTTGTTCACCCTTTACACACACGACTGTGTCCCCACACATCACAACAACACCTTTGTCAAATTTGCAGACGACACCACGGTGGTGGGGCTCATCTCTGGGGCAGACGAGTCTGCGTACAGGAACGAGGTTGAACATCTGGCAGCATGGTGTGGGGAGAATAACCTCCAGCTCAACACAGCAAAAACGAAGGAGCTGGTGATTGACTACAGGAAGATAAAGACTGACATCACACCACTCATCATCGGCGGGGATTGTGTGGAGCAGGTGTCAGACTTCCGGTTCCTGGGTGTTCAGATTGAGGAGGGCCTGACCTGGACTGTAAACACCACACAGGTGATTAAAAAAGCCCAACAGCGTCTCCACTTCCTGAGGGTCCTCAGGAAAAATAACATCACACAGAGACTGTTGGTGTCCTTTTACAGGTGTTCCATCGAAGCCATTCTTACATATTGCATTTGTGTATGGTTTAACAGCTGCACTGTGGCCCAGAGAAAGGCTCTCCAGCAGGTCGTCAACACAGCCCAGAGGATTGTCGGTTGCCCCCTTCCCTCACTGGACGACCTTCATGGCGCTCGATGTGCTAAAAAAGCCCAGAACATTATCAAAGACACCTCCCATCCTGGTCACCTCCTGTTTGAACTTTTGCCGTCAGGCAGACGCTATAGGACAATCAGATCCAGAACGAACAGACTTAAAAACAGTTTTTTTCCCGTCAGCAATAACCACCCTCAATGCCTTAAGGAAGTGACTGAATACCTATTTACTCATTTACTTTATTTATTCGGAACTTATTTATTTATTTAGAACTGCTATTTATTATTGTATTTGTTTTTAATGATGCACTGACTGTCTGGCACTTTTTTAATTTCGTTGTACTGGTTACAATGACAATAAAGGACTATTCTTCTTCTATTCTAAATCTTTCTGTCCTGCAGTGAAGAGAGAGGAGCCGTCCACCACCATTTGCCCTTTGGTCCATCAAGGTGTTGTGAAGTGGGTGATCCATGTTCTTCAGAAAAGTCTCCACCTTCCTCAGTGTAGGTCTCTCCACTACAACCTCCACTGAGTCCAGCTTGAGTCCTACCACAGAGCCAGCCTTTTTCACCAGTTTGTTAAGATGTCTTGTATCCTTGTGGTTGATGCTTCCTTCCCAGCAGACTGCGGCATAGAACAGCACACTTGCCACCACAGACTGATAAAAAAACATCTGCAGCATCTTACTACAGATGTCTACTGATCGAAGTCTTCTCAGGCAAAAGAGGGGGCTCTGCCCCTTTCTGTAGATGTAGTCTATATTCTTAGACCAATCCAACTTATTATCCAGATGTACACCTAGGTATTTATATAATGTCACCACTTCAATATCCACTCCACAGATGTTCACTAACTGAAGAGGGGGTTTGGATCTACGGAAGTCTATGACCATCTCCTTTGTCTTTGAGGTGTTAAGGAGGAGGCAGTTTTTGTGACTCCAGTCACTGACTGACTTAAGGGGATTCCCTTCAATTTTCTCGAGGGAACCTTTCTCCAAGGATTGCTAAAGTTCTAACTAATCTAATCTAATCTAATCATTTTGGGTAATTTATCTGATACACATCTTCCTGAACTCAGAGATCCAGTAAAAGGAACCATTGAACCATTAGCCAGTGAGCTATGGCATAGTCACCAAGGATTTCGAGGGCTGTGGAAATTTCTGTCAACTCTTTTCCCTTCTCAATGTTTATTATTGTTATTATTATTGGTCAACTGCTTAAAAGTTGTCTGTTTCTGTTGTGAATCTAGTTGCAGTGTTGTAGTCAGGGACTCCGCTGGATCTTCTGTCTTTGCAAAATCTTTGTCCGAGTTAAAACTCTGTGACTTGTTGTCACACTGTCTCTTAAGGTTTGCCAGGGTCTTCTGGTGTATGTAAGGTGTTAGTTGCAAGGCCACAGACGTGAGAGAGAAGTGATGTCATGAAAATATATATGACACTTAAAAATGGACCGCAGAATCTGCATTTGTTATTGTCCAACTGGAGTAAAAATTCTCTATCCCCTTGAGCCTGTCCTCTCATAAGACACCACTTCTGTGAGAGTCATATGACTGTGTCACATGACCCAGGCTAGTTTTTATCCCTGTGGTGCCTGGGAGGCCTCCAAACCCAGAGTGGCCTCACCACATTTCCCACAGCCGTCTGGGGAATGGACTGTGGACCTGAAGGTATGTGTGAGGCACAACACTAAAGCACCAAGGCTGTCTTAGGTCTCAGGATAAAAGGGAAGAGAAATTCCCTACTTTCTAAAAAGGAACTCAGTTCAATATTGTCTGCCGCAGCCACACCCAAGCAAGACTAAATGAATGGATGACAATGTCTAGTCTCTGCTACAGGTCTTTTGTGGTCCAGATTGGTGTCTGGGAACATGAAATGTTGTTTGATTTGGTTTGTTGTTATTTGGGCCTCAAATGGCACACATAAAAACACCATCTGCTCCTGTTCTGTTTGTACCATGACACCGACTGTCAAACCTAACCAAAAGTAAGGCGAGCTGGTAATAATGTGCACACTAAGAGTGACACTAAAACTATCTCATGATATAATTCTGTGATTCAGGTTGCGTCAGACTTAACCAAAATGGCAATAATAAAACTAAATCATAGATTAGATAGCCAGCTTCATGTTTTTAATCCACACCCAACAAAAAGAACAACAATAATTTATACAACAACCTAATAAATTTTGCAGCAGCGAGGATCCAGCTACTCTTTCCTTTGTGTTGGGAGTGGTTGGATGTAAAAGAGAGCTTCTCCAGTTTAAGTCTAGCACAGATCAGTCCATATCACTGACTGTCTAAAGATCAGACAATGTCACCTCTTTCCTTTCATTGTAAGCTTAACCTGTTTTTTTACATACAATTTTGAAATAACTTAAAATTTGTCAGAAAAAAAATGAACACTTGGGCATAAAACAGCGCTACAGACAGTACAAAACATGAATGTAGCATCAGTGATGTCATTCATTGGTTTCTGAAGTGGAGTTTTGAAGCCTATTAGCAGAAGATACTGGAAAAGTTTTTACAATTGAAAGATTATAATGTCATTTAGCAGACATTTTTATCCTAAGCGACGTATATACAAATCATATACCAGCAGAGGACATACACTGGGAGCAAGGTAGCTTAAGTGTCTTGCCCAAGGACACAACAGACAGACTAGGGATAGGCGGGAATCAAACTTCCCAACCTTCCAGTTGTTGGACGACCATTCTACCTCCTAAGCTACTGCCTCTTAGGCTACTGTTGACTCACTCTAACATGGTCACTCTACCATTGGACAAAGAGGCAGAGTTGAGGCTGACCTTCAGCCTCCGCGCCTGTCAGTCAAAGCAGCTGTGCCTCTGATTTGTTAAAAAAGTAATGACTGATAAAAAAAAAAGTAATCTACACCTGTTGTGCATTCACAGGTAGAGAAATGAGATATCAAGACCTGAGAGTCTTTTTTTTTTACTGGGCTATAAACATGTTTTTTCTTTCTCTAAAGGTGAGCTTCTTGAATGTGGGTGTATGTGGTTTCTAGGACTTCCAGAGCAATCCTCAAGTGAATGCTTAAGGAAAGTCATTTTCAGCCCTTTGGCGTGACAAAATTTCTCAAGCTCAGAAGCTGCTTGATCAGCATATTAAGAAACAATGATAATGACAGAAGCAATGCTCGGGAAAAATGTATCTGACGTTTATTTTCAATTTTATTATCAGGCTTTTCCCTCTCAGTAAACACAGAGGAGGGAGGCAGAGTTTATCTCCTGTGCTTCGGTCAGTCAGCAGGGAGAGCTCTCAATCTCTTGGCCTCAAGTCGGATGGATACTTATGGTGTTTCTTGTCTTAACAGTCTATTGTATATATAGGGTGAGGATTATTGGAGTGGACGGCTCTTAGATCTCTTCATACATCTGTGTGCAGGTAGGTCCTAATTCTTTGAAAACAGCTTAAGAATTAAGTTCAGCCTCATTCCCAGTTGTCTTGCCAGTTACATTTTTTGACCTACTGGTGGCAAAATACACTCATGAAGGAATTGCTTGACTGGTTTAAATTAGGGGCAACAAAATAGCAGAAGCAGCCTTTAACTGTTGTGAATTTCAGTTTTCCCACTTTTTTTGCCAGAAACTGGCTGGACTTCCAGGGCTGCAGTGTGGTGGTGCTGGCTTATGGGTCTCATCCATCCCAGATATAACTTTATGACTGGAGTAAGTTTAGCTTCAAAGCCTTTTCTGACCCCAAACTCCAAACCAGCTCAGTGTTTGCATACCAAGCTGCCCGCAGTGTAATGTGGGCCAACGTGTTAACAAGACTCAAGGTTGCCATATCTTGACACATTAACATACTTAGTGCATGTACAATAGCCTAAAGGGATTCTGCTTTAAGCCTTCATGTAAAAACCACCATGCCTTAATTGTTTTATTTTTAGAACCACTGCTCGCATTATTCAGGAGTGCACAGGAAAAGACAAAAGTCTGATGGATTCAAAATCCACCACACACCCTCTGAGCTGAGGCCACAGGCGAAGCCTTTCTACGGGCTGCATTCCGTTGGGTCACTGAGGAATGTGGACAAAGCTTTGTGCCACGACAAACTTGTGTTATCGGATCATTTGGCCAGACTGATGTTTTAAACAATGGCGGTCCAAGCGGTTATCCGCACAGACCAACTTGAAGCCACGAGGCATGCTTCTATCTCTGTTTCTCCTCTTTAAGATCTGAGACAGATACTGTCCTGTGGTGTTTACTGACGAAAGAACACTGCTAAATGGAGCAGTGGTTCACCCATCTGTAAATATGGCCCTTACCAGCCAAATTGTTCCCCTTGTTGACAGTGGTTTGGGCCTGAGGCTCTATCTTGCCCAAAGAACACAAGCTTCCCTTGGGGGTGGTTTGAGACCCGCCAGGGGGTACTTAAACAAAATAGATAATGCCTATCCACTGCTGACATGGAGCTGGCAGCAGTAGAGAGAGAAGGGAAAGAGATGGATGGATGCTCCCAAAATAAAAGGACAAAATTTATCCAAAAAAGAGTGCCTTCAAATCAGAGCAGAGGGCAAGCATCAGAGTTGTCCAGAACTTCTCTGGAAAGTGGAGAGCCTTTTCTTGACAAGGTTTAATCAGAGTTTATTTACTCCAACCTTTTGAGATTATATGAGGTGCATAAGACCATCATATAACACAGAGGAGTTGTGCTCAAAGGCTGCATGGCCATTTAAATTTTCTAATTATGAATGCAAATTTGTTAAGCATTCACACTACTTTTGTGTTGCAAAACCTTTTAAACAAGGTTGCTGCTGCTCTCTTAGTCCAGGGCTGTGTTTGAGCTTGCACAGGAGAAATTAAGGTTTCTGGCAAACGATGATGCTGACACCCCCCTCGGATAGTTGACTCGGTCTAACTGTAACTCGAACTGGGACCCTCAGAGTGAACATGTCCATCTTGGTAGGATCGCGGTCTAAAGTAGACTACTTTTGTTGTTGTTGCTCCTATTCTGTCCTTTTTGGCTCACCGTAGTTGGACCTCAGTAGCATCTTCCAGCTGCTGCCGTCATGGACATCACCACTGTGATTCTGAATGGTTTATCTCCCTTATAAAATGTCCAGTCGGCACAGCTGGCTATTTAAAGATAAAATGTGCTTCTGCGTTAAAAGGATATAAAAAAATCAATGAAATACTTTGACTTTGAGCTTAGAATACAGGTGCACATCACTAGACTGATCTCAGTGTGCAACTGTGTCACAAAAACCTGCAGAGTGCTACTTTCGAGGGTGTGGATCTTCGTGGACTCATGGAGGAAACTACATTGAAAAAGTTAACTGAGGCACTTGTTAGATAGGAGGTAAACATTGTGATACACTGGGGTCCTAAAGTTGTCCTTGGGTTGGCATATTGTGACCAGTAATATTCTCCATCATGTGGTACTAAAGTTTCCTAGGCTAAGGACTGATATGAAACAGAGAAAGCGACTAGACTGGAACTCCTGAAAAGTGCATATGCTGCTGCATTATTAACCAGGGATAACTGGACACTAGTGTAATCAAAATTAACAGAGACTGGTTGGATACTGCAGACCTTTGCTGTTTAACAAAATTAATCAGATAAACATTGTAATTTACCATAATTATTTTGAGGCTGTCGACTGCCTTAGAGTACAAGTCTTTGAACCATTACTGATTGAAATTATGTATAACTGCAATTAAAATACCGTTATTGACAATCAACTTTTGAAATTCTGCAATATATTGTAGTAAAAGTCATTAATAATTTTACAGCTTTATTCTAAACACATAACTTATTACAAACTTTGCAGCCACCAGCCCTAGTAGCACAATCACAGTGGGCAATCTACTGTAAGAGCAACTATGGCAGCATTAACCAGCCATACTTGAAATGCTGCTTTTGGTTTAGTAAACCAGCCCCCATCAGTGTGTCCATTTTACATGTGCATGGATAGTGCACATACAAAGTTGTGTGATATCCGTGTAGTTCTACCATACTGGCTACCGAGGCACCTGTCTTGTTGAGGTTAATTTTAATATCTATGTGCTGTCAGCTCCACTTTGAGCCCTCTGTAGTTTCCTGAAAACACCTTCTTTTCAAGTGCTTTTTAAATAGTGGAAAAATATTAAAGTTTTATTTAAATAACAATTTACTCTCTTACAAGATTGAATTAACATATATTTCTAAACCTCAAAGCCTCTAAACCCATGGCCTTTCTTCTGTTCATGACCTAAAGTATATCCCTAGTCTATGTGCTTACATTGCCAGGTATTTTAGGGTAAAGGCAGTGAACGGAGCAGAGTCATGTACCTACAAAACAGGCATGTATGCTAGTCAGGGTAATGTTGAATCTAGATGTTCCCTGCAGATAACTGAAACCCAACAACACCCTCACACCCATATACACATCACCCCCACAGCTGAATGACATAGAAACAAGATAGTTCAGGGAAACTGGAGAGATAAGTAAACTTGACAACACAAGAGAAGGGGAGAGTGGGTGAGAGAGTGAGACAGCCAGACTGGGGGAGTGAGAGTGAGGGAGAAAGAAAGAGAGAGAGAGAGAGAGAGAAAGTGAGATATCCAGCAGTGCTTGCTGAAAGAGGATCAAGGTGGTTTTGGATGAGTTTCAGAGGTAAGCTGCAGTTAAAGCCTCCAACTTGGACCGCTCACACGCAAATGCCAAGCCCCACCACACACATCATGAAACACGAGACAACATTCAGGTGTTTGGTGACAGGAGAGAGGACAGCATCCTCTGTTTGGGGTTCTCTCCTGGAATACAAATGTATTATATGCAGCATCCTTCCATCCTGTGGAGGAAACATTTCTGTGTTGCACTTTGTGTCTTTCCCAGCCAGTCTATAAAAAAAGCTGTGCATCTCTTGGCATACATTTTTTCATATTTTTTGTCTGGGTAATGCCTGTGGTGACAAATGTTCTTAATAGACACTGTAACAGTTTGATGTAGTGAGACATGCGACATGTCTGTTTTCTCATTTGCACAACATTATGTGTAAAAATATGTTCTTATTAATGTGTTTTTTTTTTCATTTTCTTGAGTCAAACATTTGTTTTTATTTCATTCAGTAAATCAATGATAAATTCAATGGTTGCATGACTTGTGGATGTGTATTCTCAAAAATACATAGGTGGGGTTAGCATTTTCAAACTCTGCATTTTATTAGACAGATCTCAAATTCTGGCGGTGGTGAACTAGACTGAACTCATACTGGAGCCTTTTTATAACCTATGAATGCAAATAAAACCATCAGCATAAAGATGGACTATTTCTTTAGAATTATCTTTCATGCTGGGGGTTAGACATCAAAGTGTTAAGTCTCTTACACACTGACATGTCCAATGTGATATTTACACCCCTGTTACAGCTTGTCAGCAACGTGTGACACACAGTGGTGTGATGTTGGGGTAATGTCTTTGCTTCCTCAAAAGAATAAGGGGGAAACAGCACTTAAATGTAGTGTCAGAGCCAGCATGGCACAACAGTGCTGTGTGTGTGCATGCCTGAGTGTGATTACAAGTTGCTTCCAGAGCACCATAATGCTGTAAACAGCATGCAGCTGTAAAAGCCTGTTATGTTGGCATTTTTTTACATAATTGATGGTTGTCCTCATAAGGAAAAAAAAAAGTTTTAAAAACCAGACTTATTCATGAAAAAAAATTGCAAATAGTTTGGAATTGCATCTTTGCCAACAAAACTCACACAACTGAGAAGTTACTCACAGAGGCTTTAACAGTTGTCACTGTAAAAGGGACCCTGCTTCCTTTATATCTCAGTATGATCATGTCTTCCCACAGAAATACTATAACATTGGGATAAAGTTTTATTTAAAGCTTTTGTGACAAGTTTTTATCTGAATATCAATCTAATGGAAATTAATACAAATGTCTATTAATGACCTACAAAAGCAAACACAACCATCTGCAACAAAATGAAATATTTCTATCTTGTCATGATTAATGTTGAAAACTGTTGGGGAAGATTTTAGACAGTAAGGTGGGATTTTTGTGAAATAAAACAACTTGCATGTGTCAATGACAAGAGACTAGCAAGGAGATTTGAGACACTACCATATCCCCCCCAAAAAAAGTTCCATACAGGAGCTTTATTTTCTGTTTTAACAACACCTTCTTATGAGTTGATAGAGACCAAACAGAGGATAAAGGAGACTATATATTGCACAACAAACAGTACTTCAAATGGTTACTTCTGGTTACTTCTGTCTGTTTGATGTGAGAGCTGGCCTCTGCTTTAAAGACAGTGTAAGAAACACCCCCAGTGTGTTGAATCTGCTGACCCGTTTGGGTCATCATATTGATTTAATCAATTTCAACAATGCCCTCACAAGTACAGAAATGACCACAGTTTTTACCTGTTACTTTACTATATGATACTGTTACTAGTGTTACCCCACTGTACTATACCATTTATTTACAGTACTATACTGTTACTTTACTGTTACCCTACAATAGTGTTACTTAACTGTATTACACTCTTAATTTACTGTTACTTTACTTTAATATACTGTGACTTTACTGTACAGTTTATTAACTGTAATCATACTGTTACTTTACGATACTATACTGTTATCTTACTGTACTATACCGTTCATTTACAGTACTATTCTGTTACATGACTGTACTATGCTGTTAATTTACAATACTATACTGTTACTTAACTGTATTATACTCTTAATTTACTTTACTTATACTGTAACTTTACTATACTGTTATCTTACTGTACTATACCGTTAATTTACAGTACTATACCATTACCATACTGTACTACACTGTTACTAAATTGCCAAAAGCTGCACACCATTAATCATTAGACTTGGTGGTGGGGTTGCAACTGTGTCAGCACAGTAGTATCGTGGGGAAAACAAGACTGTGTGCCCTTAACACTCAAAATGGTCAATAATCATTTAGTTCTCAGTGTTAAGGATGAGAATGTAAAGATGAGTGGCAGTCTACATGCTGACAAGTAATTTTAATCCCATAAAGCGCCAAGCCAAACAACACACCTTGGCTAAGAGACTGGCTAGAAACTGTTGAACCAGGGACAGCACAAATTAGCTTGGCAGACCAAGGTGGAGTCACTCCGTCCAAACAGCCAAGTTTGATTTAGATCAGTTAGTCTGTTTAAATGTAGTTATAAATTTTTTTTTATTGCATTAGTCCAATTGAAACTGGACCTTTTCAATAAAGTCTACCAGTCAGTCCAATTGAAATCACACTAAATTGAACTTCTCATAGTCAGACTGACAAACCTAAATAATGCAGTTTGGGATTTGTTTTCTGTCAATCAGACTGAAACTGGCCTATGTCTTCTGTACCTTCTTTTCGATACAGTTCCAAGTTCATTCATTTATTATTTCTATACGCTGATAAATAACATATTTGTTTCCAATTCTGTTACAGTACATATGCTCTATATTCACCACTATACTCTAACAATATTAGTTAGCTTCCACACCGCTCTTTGACACATTTGTTTGCCCTTGCTTGTTGACAACCATCCACCTACCTCCATTGCTTAATCCCTATTATCACAACATAAATTTGTTGTTAAAATCTTGGTTTTGTGTTTGATGTCTGCCCATGCCACTGTGCAGTTATCACTCTAACAGCTTTGTATTTAAGTTCCTTTTATAGTTTGCATTTACTATTTTTTGAATTACCCTTTGGTGACAAATCAAGTTCTTTTTAAATTTGAATTACTTTTAATTTCAGTGCCTGGTGAGGAGGTATCAGTTCAAGACTACGCAAAACCCTGTTTAACAGTCTTTGCAGTACTTTTAAGAGCACATTTGAGAATTTAGCATGTATGGATATAATAAAATAGGAATAGACTGTTAGTTCTGGTGGAAAACAGAGAGCAAGAAGTTGTCCTTTCCAGACTAGCTGACCTTCCTGTGCACCTGTCAACCTGCGGGTGAATGTGATAAAGTCAGACTTTACTTATGCTGTGAATAATGGATTGTGCCTCAGATGCAGTGTAACCTTGATGCACTTCTTGAACTGGATCACATGAATTTCGACATTTTCTCGAAAGACTGCATGCATGAACAGTGTTAGAATATCAGCATATGCTGATCGATGTAGCTAATAACCTGGTGTGTTGTTCTTTGATGTCCTTGTTACTTCAGAGGGAGTCAGACACATTAATCTTTGAATCTCTCAGTCTTTTAACCTAAATGTTTGACACGGTGATAGCCTCCTAATCACTGAAAGCCTGAAAACCAGGCCATCTGACCCATCTGTCTCTGTTACCCGCCCTCAGTCATTACGGGAAATGAAAGTGAACCATCCAACTCACTTCTCTCGCTCACACTTTCTTTCTCTCTGTTTGAGCCTCTATCTGGCACTGGGTTCCAATGTTTATGCATTTACTGAGATTGCTGGCGGGATTGTCAGAGAAAAAGGAGGGTTTATTTTTTTTCTTTTCTCTCTTTCTTTTTTTTCCTGTGCAATCTCTTGCCTTCAGAAACCATTAATGCCCATTCAACATCAACATCAAGGCACAGCTTTGATGTCTATTCTGGCAACAGACCTCTTTCTTTCTCTGCTGCCTGCTGCTCTCTCTCTCTCTGTCTCTCTCCTTCTCTCTATCCCCCTTTATCCCTTCCTCTTCCCTCCGCTCACTCTTTACGCTTTCTGTACAATCAAATAATTAAACGGATTGTCGACAAAATGATTTTACCTGGCAATTAAATATGCAAAGCAAGTCGGTGAGCGGTGTATGAGAAGGCGATTAAAAAGGGGCCCTCTGCAAATCTACAAAGGCTTCTGCAGCACAATAGGCAGCAGCCCCTGCCTGCCTCGCACACTAGCTTAGCCTGGGGAGTGACTGGTGCCTCTTTATACCAGTCTCACACAGCCATGTTTACAATAGCCCCAACCATGCTATGCCAATTACCACAATGCAAAAAGAAATGAATGCCAATGTTTGGGGAAAACACGGGGATGAAGGTAGCGGTGTATAAGACATACAGGCATACAAGGTGGTTGAAAAGAGAAGCTGCCAAAGAAATCGAAGTTAGACCTCAGAAATGTTCTCCATTGATGAAAAGATTCAGAAACAATCATTTGCTTTGGATCCAAATTGAAGTTTAAGGTGTTGAAGGTCAAGTTTCTGTGAAAGCAGGAACTTCAGAACCAGTGTGTAACCTGCATTGCACTTCAACAAAGCACCTATTAGGACTGGAATTCCTCAGAAAGGCTGAGAGGAGATGGGGGTGGGATGGGGTGGACAGGGGTCCTGATGTGCGAGAGAGGGAATGCGACATTCAATGTCCATCTATCAACGCTTCGGTGAGGAAAAATGCAAGCAATTTTCCTGGATAGGTTTCCCTTCAAAGCCAGAGCCCCAAGAGGCTGTAAAAATAGAGTTGGGGGAAGGCAGGGAGGGTGGGGGTGGAAGGGTGGAGGGTTACACCTGCCCCGTTCCAGGCAGTTCAACAGAAACTAGCTGGTTCAGCCTGATTAAGCCCTCTGCATTGTGGTCTTAGAAGCATGCAGCAATCGATTTTAAGGTTTGGGAGTGTGCAGTGCATTGATTATGTGTTGGAGTTTTCACCGTACTTTGCTTTTGATGAAAAGAGTCTGAGAAAATAATCTGCTATTTGTGCTGTACAAAATACAAACTCTTCGGGGAGGGCTGTGGTAAAATTTTATTTTAAAGAAAAAAGTGTTTATGTGATTAAAGCTGAGATAAGCCTACAGTTTCTCTGAGATGTGACGCCCCCCCCTTTTTTTTTTTCCTTTTTTTTTGCCAAATTGCCAGGAACAGTTAACAGAGGAGAAAGAAATGAGGAATCATTTTGTGGGAAGTCAAAGCTTGTCAGTAATGACTGTTGTTATCTTTGTTTCATGGCTACCTCTGCTGTCTGCCAATTGCGGGCTTTTTTATGTCAACTATTTGAATTGAGCTGTATGAGTGAGTGAGTCTATGCAGCCAACAGCACACCCACCCCGACTACTACTAAATTATTTTCTTGTATTAACACCCCCCTCCGCCTCCCCCCGATACTGAAATAAAGCCAGTTAATTGAAGAAAACACAGCTCGGTCCTCTGATAGCAGATGCAGGGTGCTTCATTAATGTTTGTGTTGACTGTCAGAGAGTAATGCTGGTCCTCATTGCTCTTTAATAGGACCAATTAGCCCATGCCCCCATTTCCATGCTTAATGTCTCCTATTTAAGTGCTGAATACAGAATGCACACATTTAACCACCGAGGGGCTGTAAGGCATCAAAAGGTTGCAGGCTTTTAGTGATTCCTGTTTACGCTGTCAATTAACAGCAGGCATTCAGACATTTAAGCTCTAATTACTTTCAGAGGCGTAAATCCTAAGAGTGAAAATGATGGAAAAGTGGCTGAATGTCGTCTTACGGAGGATTTTTTTTGTTCAAATGTGTTGTGCCCTCTCAATCCCGTATGTGCGATGTGATCAGACGACGGCACCACACTACATCCCCTTTTTAATGGTGGAGACTAACAACATTTATGTTCTTTATTACTGAAACAGACATGAGGGTCATACATGAGGCAGGGAGCTGTCAGGAATAATTTTTGCTGGTATTTGACAACAGGTTCCTGTCATCTCCAGTATTTATCATTCCACTATAGCATGGTGGAGTCTAATCTCCACTTTGAGTATTTCTTTTATCAAGTTAAAGTCTCACATTTCTAATTGGACAGCTGATCCTGATATTGACGCTTACTGTGTGTGAAAATCATTGTCTGTCTCTGCCTGTAATTAACAAGTGTTCATAAACATCTTTTCGAGAAAAGCAGCCATAGCGCGCCAGTTTATCACCCGGAAAGTTGCCACAGCTTCCACAAATAAAAATCCACTCTAAACATGTTGGTCTCCCTTTCAAATATGTGAAGGACTGTATAATCTACTACAACTGTCACCAGGTGATGCAGTATATGCTTGAGGTTTGAGGAGCAGGGTGGTACCTCAACTGCACCTCTGCCAGCTTTTCTGTAAATTCAAATCCGACTATTTCCTCCTCTTTGCTCTCACTTTTCACACCACTCCGTCCTCCTCTTTTACTCTGCTTCTGAGTGGGTTTGTCGTGCCAGGGTGTAAAGGCAAATCTTCCAGGAAGCTCACCAAAACAAGTACAAGAAACTCAAAGTTTGGCAATTAAAATCAACTGAAAAAAAAAAAAAACAGAGATCTCCAGTTTGCATGGTGTTGACAGTGTGGTCCCTGCTAATGAAAAGTTACCTTACATCAGCTCCATGCCGCAACCCTTTAAAGATAAATGATAAAGATCATAGATAGACTGAAGTGTTTCAGTGGGTTCAAACCAGAAAATAAAAAGCAAACCCAAGAATTAAATGTCCCATTTTTTTAATTTGTGAAAAATGTTGGTTTAGCCAAACATAAAAAGACAAATTTGACACCTCTCAGTCCAGATTCATTTTTCGTAACATCTTTGAAAAATTCACTCGCGTCTGAAGTCAAACACCCCGAGACGTCATGTCGAACCACAATTTTTGCTTCCCTAATTTGTGTTTATCTCATCTTAACTTTCAAAAAATCTAGGTGTGATTTTGTTGAAGTCTGATGGACAAATCTCTCCTCTTATTCGAAAATGTTCTTTTTCCAAGCTAAAACATCTTGCTTAGATGAACTTTTCTGTGTCTTTATGACTTTGAAAGAGTGATCAATGCCCTCGTAACATACAGGTTGATTGCTGAAAATATCTGAATTTTGGTTTGGATAAGAGGTCTGTCCAGCCACACACCTACTGAGAAATTATGTGATAAAACTTGACAGATTTTAGCCTTTTGACTGGCTTTGAGTCCATTTAAGGACAGATTTCATTGATTGTGATCCTTACTGGTCTTTTGCATTATTACACTGGATGATAAACAAGAGAGAATCAAGTGTTTGCAGTGGCTGCTCTGTATCCATATAAGTTCTGCTCAATTTTGATATTTTTAAGCTGCGGCTACAGGCCCATTTCTTCCCGATAGCTTTTAATTGAAACTTTTTTCTTTATTCTTTTTGCTTTCAGTACTGTCCAGCAGCTCTGTCATCGTTGTGTTTATGGTTTTATCTTAGCTTTTATTTTTCTGCTCCTATTTTATCTGATATTTTTCTCTAGTATATGTCTATTCTTGTGTATGTAGGTGTTCTTTATCTCCTTTCATTTTCACTGTCTCCTGCTGGCACAGCACTTTGGTCCCCATGAGTTATTTAAAAATTTCATAAATAAATCCAACTTGTCTTTTCCTACATGTTTAAAAGTTTCCTGGTCAAGGGTTTTGAAGTTTCTTTAGGTGGATAAAATCTCTAAACCTCTGAAACTTTTGCATAACCTTCAGATAAAAATAAATATCCTGCTGGTGCTAGGATGTTTGCTCTTCTGGATAGACCTCCACTGATAAGAAACACAAACAAAGGTGCAGTAAAAATAAGTGACAGTGTGTGTTATCTGTTAGACTGATGAAATAAGCATATTCATGCACACCAGCTTTCATTTGAAAAATATAAAACTTTAATAAAGGCTACATCTCTCAATAATTACAATAATTATAGGTCCATGTAAATCTTTAAATGAAACTCTTTATATAATGTATAATTTACAGTTTAGATAGAATGAAACAAAACAAAACTAAAAAAAGCCATGGTGTAAAAACAAAACCAAAAAAAAAAAAACATGATTACAGGTTATTATTAAAAGCATAAAAATATCTTCTCAACAAAAAAACCCTTCTGAAAACCAAGGGATATATATTAAAACCCTGAAACAGGGTAGCACATGGTATGGCATCCATGTAGGCACAGGTGCTGTACTCATAAAACACCAGCGACAGTGTGTGTATCCTGAATGTGTGTGTGTGAGTGTGTGTGTGTGTGTGTGTGTGTGTACATCACATAGGTCTGTATCCATACCTCAGAATGCATAATTACAATGTATACAGGAGCTGTGCTATATACGATGTTACTGTAACAACATTCAAGGGATAGCGGAGCCATAGTTCTTCAATGTTCACTTTTTAAAAACTTTTGCTGTTGTTGTTGTTGTGTGTTTTTTGACAAGCTAGCTAACTTCATCAAGAAGTCATTCTCAGTGACCCAAACTGGTTCTTGTTAGCACATGTTATTTTGGTGTGTGGGCTGTAAACACTGCCATTATTAGGTGGTACAACTTGTGCTTCAGGTCTCCTCGCTGTGTGTATCTGCAACTGTTATAACCCCCCTCCCCCCGTGCAATGCCTGGTTTACAAACAAAGGCACAACAAAAAGATTGAGCTCTGTCGCCGGACTGAGGGAAAAAGAGAGGGAGGGGGAGACAATGAGGGAGAGGAAATACTAGTGTGACAAAGTTAACATTACAAACTATCAGCAGCATATAAGACTCAGATTGACCATTAGATTAGCGGAGGAAGCGTGCCTCGGACAGACTCCTGCTAAGGTTGTTAGTTTGGGTCATACGGGGCAACAAGGCTATTGGAGGTGCTAGGCTAGTGTCACGTCCTCTGTGTAAAGTAATAACGAACAAAAACAAACAGTATCACCACAGTATTCTCCCAACATTCAAAGCAGCTTGCCCATTGGCTGGAAACAGGGAGGGGAAGGGACACAGGTTTAAGAAGACTTGGGTAAGGGGGAAGGAGTGGGTTGTTTTCAATAAATACTTAATAAAAATGTTCAACTCATGACAAAAGCATCTCTTTTTATAATACATGTATATATACATATATGCAGGTATGTATATGCACATGTACAGACGTTTTTGTGATGACGTTGGAGTGTAAGAGCAGGTTGGTGGCATTTTTCCTCGGCGCTTGCTAGTCCGTCACACTCGGCCTGCAAGCCTGTGTGAGTGCACCTTCAGTCTCTCGTCACATCATGACAAAACAGTCTTTTACATCTTCAGTGGTTATATTCAAGAGGAAGCGGGGTCTCTCCAATCCCCCACTGGCCTCCAATCATGATCATCATCTTCCTGGTGTTGGTCTTGAAAAGTCTCTCTTGCCATTCCCTTGTGTTTCTAAGGCTAATTGGTTGATAAAGTCAGAGAGGGGCAGGACCTCCTGTGTGTTCGGCATACTTCATTGGCTCGTCTTCCTTCAATCACTCCTTTTGTGCTGGATATATTAACTCTGTTTAGCTTAATATTAAGAAATAGAAATTTAAAAAAAGTCCAGAGTGTTGATTTTAATTACACAGAGTCTCTTGCTCACGCTTTCAGGGACAGTTTAGCTATTGGTTTGGCAGGGGAGGGCATTGGTTGGTTTGCAGCGAAGCGGCTTTTAGTCCATCCTCTCAACCTTGCCCAGGACTTTGCCCTCGTACATGGGTAACACAGTGGCATCTTCCCACACTTCCTCGAACACGGCACCGCACTCGAACTCATCGCTTGCTTTCTTGAAGTAGTACCTGAGGAGAAAAAAAAAACAAAGACAGAGGTCTGTGATTAGAAAAAGTTGGGCGTAGGTGTGTGTGAGAAAAGAAAAAAACAGAAATTGAACTGGAACGAAATCTGACAGAGTGGCAGCAGGAGTGCATCTGATATATTTCATCGTGTTTTAAAACCGCTTTGAGGCACCTACGCGACTACTTCCACATACAGGCTCGCGCACAACTCCCTTTAGTCCAAATCAAACACAAACACACGCACTTTGAGAGCCAGAAATGGATCCTGCTCAAAACAACTTAGTCATAGCCTTCAATGCCATCCCTGCACACTTCAAAGAGTGAGCCTGACTCCACATCACACCGCTGCACAAACAGAGCTGAACCCTCCGTTTAAACACTCCCTGTGATAATTCAAGCTGCTAGAAACAGCCTGTTTGTCAGTGTGTGTGTGTGTGTGTGTGTGTGCTCATCCATGTGTGCTTGTCTCCTCATCCACTTGTTCATCCTGACTGCTGGCTGTTCTACAGATGCCTATCTGTCCTGCAAGGTCTTATTAAAGTTGAAGGGTTAATTAGAGGCTGTCTTGAGCCCCCTCTGCCTTTCTGTGCAGCAGCGCCCCCCTCCCTCTCTTTGTCTCCATGGCTTCTAATTGGACTGGCTGTCAAATGAAGGGCCTTTCTGTCACACAGGTTGACATTCCAGGTGCCTGAGAGTCTGCCTGCCACTGCAGGAGCACACTCTACTGCCCGCACATCAACACGCACATGCCCTGTGTTTCTAGCTAACACACACAGTCTCACACACACACTGTCTCTTTAGGCAGCTCTGCGATCACCAGCGGAGAACAGAGGAAAGGAGAAAGGAGTGAAAGCAGGGGGAAGAGGAGATCAGGCCTTCCCTGGCTCTATGAGAGGGTGTGATCAGTTGGATGTAGGCCGAGCTGGAGGAGCTCTACACCGGGAGGGGGCAGGGTGGCCACCGCTCAGACAGTCTTCTGGAGGTCATGGGTCACCTAGCTAGCCCACTCTTCTTCTCTCAAGCAGAGAGAAGTCCCAGGGTTAGCTCAGTTCGAGCAACTATGAAGTCTCCTGGAGCTCCTAATGATTTCTCTTCTCTACTTTAGACCGAGCAAAAGATCAGCAGGAGGGGATTTAATGATAAGCTTTGTAATGGAAAAATGCCTCATTTTGCCCATGTGTGCCTGTGTTCAGAATACAAAAAAAAGAAGTAAAGAGAGGGAAAAAGCTATGTGTTTTATGAGCTCCGAGTCATTCAAACAACACATGTAAGGAGGGCTGAACACAAATAGGCACACATACAGTTTTATTTTCCATGTTGATTGTAATTACAAACAAATGGAGAGGGAGTGGACTGCCTTACCCAGGCAAAAAGACTTCCCAAAAGAGTGAGCAGAGATGAGACACAGGGGTGATAGCATTTCAGCAAAATTTCCTCTGTTGTCTAAACTCTGCTGAGCATTTGATCTTCATTAGAGGAAACCAAGTGATTCTATTATACTTCTCAATTTAATTGGCTGGGTATTTTTTTCAGAGGAAAATGCAACATTTTCACTCACAAATAGTTCAAAGTCATCACTCTGTTTCAGAGAGTGAGAGACAGAAGAAGTCTTTCCACTGGAACATGTTTTATGTGGCAGGATTTTTCTCTCTTCGCAACATCTGGCACCAATATCGTCTGGCAGAGCTGCGGCGTACTGTTCTCCACTGTACCGCTGCCATGTCCAAATTAACCAACTCCACACATTCTGCTGCCATTGAAGCCAGGCGCTTCATTCCTACCTCCCCCTTCTCTTTGCTTGCTGAAGAGTTATGGGATAGCAGGGGTGCACAGACTTGTTTGCAGGCCTTCCTCTGTCTTGCCTAACAAGCAGATGTGGCTGTAACCTAATGTTGATGTGGGCATGGGCATTCAGCCTTTGTGTCTCTCAGTGGGATACAACCTACGCTGTCCTGGAGCAGTCACTTGATTAAGCAAGCCTAGACTCCAGGGTCTGAATGTTTCTTAACTTGCCATTATTTCTTAAATTACTCAAGAAGTCCTGACAATGTTGAGGAATTTCCCCCCATTATTTGACATTGACAGGAGGTACTTTTCTCTGTTAACTGCTATAAGAAGAAAGCGCTGGCGGCATCTGATTTTAATGCCTGATGCAATAGTGTGGAGGAGGAATCTGAAGGCCTTGCAATGGTCTTTGTGCACAAAATAAAATGTCCCAGGCTTCAAAGCCATATTTATTAAGGCTGCCTTACCATGGAAATCAGTACCAGATGTGAGAAAAAATTCGCTCCAGACCCCCTCCTCCTCCTACTCTCTCTCTGTAAGCCCTGAATACAGCGGATCAGCCCAGTTTCTCTTCAACTATCAACCTCCAAAATTTAACACTCCCACTCAGCCGACAAGCAAATGCAAGCACTATGACAAATGTACGCTCATACACAGTTATTTCCCTCTAGTTAAGCACTAACCACATCCAACAGGAATGGGAAAAGCATCTATCTAAGTCGAGGTTATTGTTCTTAGATCTGCTGTAGGTGCTTTGTTTTTACCTGTAATTTCCTTTCTTGCTGAGCTGATCCTTGAAGTGTCCCAGGGTGAGGCAGTGGGTCTTCATCATGCTGCGATAAGGAATCTCTTCCCCACAGAAGAAGTAGGTGACCACGAGCTCCTTTGACCTGAAAATGAGAAATAAAACCAGTTTATACCTGCTGCATTTTGAGAAGATGGGATCTGACCGTGACATTTCCAAAATAACTTTGAACTTTTCCCCATTGCATCTGAAAGAGGCCATTACATTTAGGTTGCTGTGGCTTAAAATAAACCACTCCAACCAAAAACAAATGTAAGACCAGGTTTGAATCCTTTTCAGGAACCAGGGGCCACTTTACACATCTTTGTTGTGTTCCAGTGGTGAGTTCTGGGAGACATGTGGGTAGCTGGGATTTAGTATAAAAGCATGTTTAATCTTAAATGATTAAAAGGCTGGAGAAGAGGAGTTCAAAGACACAGCTATGCTGACTCACAACATCTCTCTTTGAAGGGAAAAGCAAGAAAATCTGAGGGAGGGGGTGAAAACATAAGCTTAGAAAGAGAGGGAATACTGAAAAAAAAATCTATGTGTACGGGAAATGACTTCTGGCAAGCTAGAAAGTGATTCAGATAGAAAGCAGGGAAAAGGGAGGGATAGAAACAAAGACAGGATTGTAGATTTGAAAGGACAGCAGTAAAAAAGGCAATGCATACTCGTCTGTTGGGAGTCCAGGGCTGGCCAGAGGGCTGCCTCCAGTGGGGAAAGCAGCTGCTGGATGGCTCCTGTCTCTCTGTAGGCTGCTGGCTGCTGTTGAATGTCTGTCAAAATCACAGAGATTAACATTTGTGGTGAAATCAAGAAACACAGTCTGATAATTTATATTTGATTTGTGTTTATAATATGTAGGAGGCAAACTCTGCATCCTGGGTGAGTGCTGGGTCTTGCCTACCTTTGTTTCGGCGGCTTGGAGACCTCCTCTAACCTGCGACAGGCTTCTTCCAGCTGTGCCAGCGTGTTAGGTGGGGGCAGAGGTGGCATAGCTGGGTCCTGGATGAAAGGGTGGCCGGGATGGTGGCCACGAAGGTGAGCCCCGCTGCCGATGCCGCCTCCACCCCAAGAGGAGTGTGTCCGACTTTGCAGGGCTTTGGAGTCGAGTGGATTGGACTTCTTAAGACCTTGAGTGCTGTTTGAATGAAAAGATCATGAAGAGAAGATGAGCTGGGAGCTAAAGACAGCAGTTTCATGTGGTGCTCATGGTGTTCGTGGTGATTTCTGACAGGCACATACCTGTGCGGCTTGTGTTTGCCTTGTCTCTCACTCTCTAGGATCCACTGCCAAACATTCTGAGAGCGGTCGGTTGCATCAAGGGGAAGGCGAGGCGAGGACACGCCCTCCTCTGTGGCCTTGGCTGGCCGTCTGGACAAAGTGCTGCAGCGACTGGAGGAAAAATAAAGAGGAGGTCAGGACTGTAAACAGGAAGGTTTGAAACTGCAAAAAGAGGACACCAACTATTGTCCAAGACTGACTGTCAGGACATATGAGCACAGCCGAGAGGTTCCACTTACGCTGGGATGAAGTCGGAATAATTGGCGCCCCCTGGAGGGCAGAGGCACTGCACCCGCTGAGCCGCCTCGGCCTCAATCTGCTCCTTAGTCTTAGGCCCAGCGTGGTGATGGTGGATGTAGTGGTGGTGGATGTGCTTTGTGGACTGCCTGCCTGTCATCAGAAACTTTGGGGCCCCGGGATAAGCACCAAAAAGGGGCCCATGTCCAGAGGACACTATTTCACCTGTCCGATCTGGTGAGCTCGAGCGTGGCGAGTGTCGAACCACACCTGGTGACTGGCAGCCTGGCGTCTTCAGGACTCGGGAAAGGTGCTCATCCAGGATAGCCTGGGGGTCTTCCTCACACTGGCTGCCTGATGGGAGCAGAGGGTGACTAAGGGAGGTGCTGTTGGTGAGGTCGCTGCTCTCCTCTCTTTCCTCTTCCTGTGGAAAAAATTAAGTATTTAAGGCACCAACAAACACTTTTTAAATTTACAACAAGTTCCATCTATCATCCTGTGAAGTCAGAGAAAGCAAATGGCTGGATAACTTGATTTGAGTTCCCTTTTTGCTGCACTGTTATCTTCACTAACAGGCTTTGGGTGCGCTTCATCTATAATGCAGAGTGTGCCTGAGCTTCACAAAGAGACTGGCACTACACACACTCAGCAAACGTGCCGCTGGAGAGTAGCTAAGTGCTAACTATTTGAAGGAACTTTAAGTGTGCCTAGAAACACAAGTTTGAAAGTTCCTCTGGATGAAGTGACGGAGGACAGAGAGGAAGAAGAAAATCAGAGTTAAACCAAGACAGACTTTCAAATCCGTGGGTCTTTTCAGTTCCTTGATATGTTTGAGCTTCTTTAAAAGCTTCATTTCTGCACTATCATAGTTTCAAATCAACTTCAAAATAACTTGTGACTTAAGTTCCCAACTCTTTGGACAAGGTTTGGTTGTATCCATACCTCCTGGATTTGCTGCAGCCTTTCCTCCAATGAGCTCATGGTGTCCTGTTCCCGCTTCAGCTTCTCCAGCCGGGCAATAAGCTGGGCAGCAAAATCTGAGGGCTCAACAGGGGTCATCTCCTTAGGCAGCCGGTGTGTCCTCTGCAGGGTGGAGAACACAGATGGAAGGACGCTTTTAGTGTAACTGTGCAGTGTTTCTGACAGATGCAATATGTTGCATTAATCCACTGCCCTTGCCCTAATCCTGTCTTGTTCCAAAAAGCCTGCTACTATTCCAAAAGCCCTAATCCAGATGCCCTTGCCCTCAAGCTAACCTGAACCTCCTCCACTGCCTATCCCTCCCCAGATCTTCTCATGCCCAGTGCCCTTGGCAGTGCCAGGCTGCTGGGCGAGGGGGAGAGAAAGGGGTAGCTATGGCGGGGTAGCAGTTGGTCTCGCTCGGAGGGGAGGCCCCCTGCCTGCACCCTCTGTAGCCCAACCAAGCCATCAGCTAGGCAGCCTCTGAAGTCAGTACACTTCAAAGGGCCCTTGTCAAACATCAAACGCACACTAGGGGTGGGAGGGACACGCAGCTTTAAATCTCCGAATAAAAGCCAGATATCGACAGAGAAGAGAGAGTGAGAAGAGGAGAGGGGAAGAAAAAAGGGAAAGGGGGACAAAATTAACAGCATGAAAAACGAGGAAAAGGATTGAGATGTGCGTTAGTGAAGTGGCAATGGAAGCGGAGAGCGAGTGAGGCAGAGAGGGAGGGAAAAGAGGGAGGGAGAGGATAGAGGAGTCAAATACTGGGAAGATCTGAGGGGAAGTAGTAATTTATTTCCCGGCTGCATGCAGGGCAGCTCAGAGGTACTCTAGTCACATTATCCTCCTTTTTCTTTAACTATATGCGCCAGCTTCTCTCTCTCCCTTTCTTACTTTTTTGTTATTCGGCACACTGGCTTTCTTGATTTTGACTCTTTTTTTGTTGTTCCTCTCATCTCTTTGTAGAGACGATGAAGGGAAGAAGAAGAAAGGCAAGCAGAGCTGCTGGCAAAGGAGCGCCAGCCCTGCACGGGGCCCCGGCTGCCTGGGGCTGGTGCATCATGGGAGACAGAGCCATCTCCAAATCAGGAGGGAGACATTAAAGGAGTGCAAGTGGGAAAGGAAAAGAGAGAGAATGAGAGAGAGAAAAGACAGAGAGGGAAGAGAGAAAAGAGGGGGAACAGACAACACTGTCAAACGCATGCAAAAACACACACACACACACACACACACACCTGTGTTTGGATATGAAGACAAAAGAATATCATATTTCTGTTCTTGCCTCAAACAGACCCACCTCCTAACCTGTGTCAATCTGTTCTAGCCCATTTCCTTTGCCTTCCCAAAATGACTCCAGCAGGTCAACAGCGTTTGGAATTTGAAGCACATACAGCGTATGACCAAAATACTAATAGGACCAGATATCAGGCTGAGAGCGGAGCAGAGTCTAAGTGAATAGTAATGTACCCTCTATTCATCTTTGAGTATGGGAACTCTGGTTTGGGTTATCATTTAGCCAGTTCAAAGAGTGATGTTAACAAGCATCTCAACCCTGTTTATTTTTTTATCATTGTTTATTACCTGTGCTTGAACCATGGCTATCAATGATGATTATACATATAAATCCACATAGCTTCATGGCTCACTAGAGTTACCGAGGCAGAATGCAAAGATGACAACAAAAGTTTATATTTACAGCTCTACTGAAGAGACTGGGATGGGGGAAGGTGTGTGTGTGTGTGTGTGTGTGTGTGTGTGTGTGTGTGTGTGTGTGGGGGGGGGGGGGGGCTTAAAACAGCAGAAAAAAAAGGGAAGTGATATGCAAATCCTGCCTTTCATTTACCCCGACTTTTATATGAAAACGAGCAGGGGAATGAAATATAGTATTCTGTCACAACAGGAGCTCTGAAAAAAATAAAATAAAGTCAAGCACAACTCCTCGAGGGAATCAGGACCCAGTTGTCTGTCAGTGTTGTAAAAGTTTGAGTTTAGCAGATAACAAAAAAGGAAACACTAAGACAGAAAGTAGAAGTCAGGAAGAAGTAGGACTTACAGGAAAGTGGGGTAGCGTTATCTGGCCATTGATCTTGACACTACGGTGCATCTCCCGTTGGAGCTGCTTCTTGGTGCCCAGCTTATATGGAGGGATCCCATCTCTGTAACACACACAGATATCATTTGTTAAAATTAGGAAGAATGTCTGAGATCAGTGAAAGAGAGGCTGCTGTACTAATTTTCAGGCTTTATGTTGTCCTTCTGGGCTCTGGTAGAAGCTTAACACAATTAAGAGCTCAAAAGCGTCTTCACTCTGATTACTTTTCTTGGGTTAATGTCTTTGAAAACTCTCATTTCTGCTACTGTATGCTACAGGCAATTCAAAAGCATTTGTCAACTCAGCACTCTGGAAGCCTCCTCCACTGTTGCCACACTACAAAGTTGCTGTAGCCAAGTAAACTTGTGCTTCTCTATTTAAATGACAAATTGTGGAATGAGACCATATTTTTTGGATTCCAAATCTGACCCAAGTTTGGAAAGAGAAACATTAGAAAATCCTGTAACAAATAACAGCTGGTATTGCATTTATGATGCCCCTATCAGGAGATACACTATTTAGTGGTGTCATGAGGTCTCCCTTAGTCCTCCTGGGACTTAAAACTAGCTGTTCAGACCAGCCTGTAGTCTCATCGTTGAATCACTTACAAGTTTTGTCCACTCTTGTTCTTGACATCTGACACTGTCACTTCACATTTGTTCATTGAATATGAGAAAGGCGCGGCACCACCTTTTTGAATGAACACTTTTAAGACTTGCTCTTATGACTAACTACGCAATGAACTTTATTTTTGATTAGCAACTTCTACTTGTCATGCAGGTCACAATACCTACACGCCAACTGTTGTTGCGCTAGTGCAATTAATCAATCTTTGTAGAGAAAGCGCCCTTAGGAGGCAGTTCATGATTGAAGTGCCGACACAACACCACCCAGTAACCACCCACTAGGCACATTACGGCTAATCAAAAGGTTGCAGAGCCCTTGAAGCCAAGGCAACAAAAACACACATAACAAAACACACCACGACAATGGGAGAGATATGCTAAACATCCCACTGTGGGCTTCAAAAGAAGAGCCCCACTGATAAGATTACATCAGTCTTTGTCAACTCTGACAGTAGTTGTTTAAAGAGCAGAAGAATCATCGCTAACCACAGGAGCTGGTTGGAGTAGGAAACTACAACGGGCTAAAGCTGGCTAGTAAACGCTATTTAAGTGGAGCTGGCTTTGTGGCTGTGATATATTAATATAAAAAAGATGTAGCTAGAAATACCACTAGTCTCTGGACAATTAAGCATTTATTCTGGGAGTCTTATTCTTTTTTTTTTATTCTGTGTCTGCTAGCTTTTCCAGTCAGCTGCCACTTAAGCTGGGCCAATTATCTTGGCCGTTTTGGCTGCTCAGAAGTGTCTGACCTAGCCCAAACGCTACTTTTTCTGCTGCCTCTTTGAAATCTCACACTCATGCACATATGCACCCGCTGCCATCTTCGTTTGGCAAGCGCTGTGCTGTGAGCCTCTGATCTCAGCAACATCAAAAGGCTGGTTTGTAAGATAAGGTAATGTTTGAAGTTGGTGCAGCAGCATTCCCCAGCGTCCAAGTAAATCCATAAATAAGATATAAGCAAAAAGAGAAAAAAATCCCCCCCACCACCACTTCTTCTACCCCCCTTTCCCAAATCCTCTTCTTCTTGTTATTTATCTGGGAAATGAGATTCAAATTTGCAGAGTGCCTTTTAACCACAGTAAAAGGACACACTAATCAAATTGTTCACTTGAATGAGAATAGAGGCAGCTGCGTTTTTATTAAAATCAGTTAGGGGTGGAGACATAAGGGCTGGTGACAAAGACAGGAGAGATCTCTGTGTCAGAAACCTTGCTCAGAACTTCAACACAATGACTTTCACACATGCTTCTGCTCAACAATCTATCTATTTTCTGTCTTTATTCACAAAAACAAGTATGAGACATCACATTTCAGGGTGATATTTTGAAGTAGATCATCACCTGGTGTTGCACTTGCAGGTGGTGTCCTCTACCAAAATCAATGCTGCATGAACTGTCCCCTCTGGACTACAAGCCATCATCCCTCAAGGCACAGAAAAAAATACACAGGAAACTCCAAAAGTAAAACTCAACAGCCCAGACAAACTTGTGTGCAAGCGAGCGCCCCAAACTTAGCAGCAAACATAACTCCAACTCAAAACTCACAACTTCCTCTTATCACACACTTGTTTTATTTTTTTTATCAATCTGAGTTGTCCCACCCTGAGGTACCATGTGATGGCAGGATGCTTTGTCCAGGTTGGGGAAGAGAAAACAGCCATAGACCCTTTCATGGTTTCACGGGCCCTTACTTTATGGGGATCTCCTATTCAGTTGTGCAAGTCATTTTCAAAGCAGCCAGCCACCCTCTTATCCCCCTAAGCTCCCCTCACCTAACAATAGGCTGAAAGCGATTCAGTTAAGCCCTTTATACTCTATGCACTTTATTTTCTCACTCACTTGCACTTCAAGCCTAACCACTTCTGCTATTGGCTCTGGTAGGTGGAGGACAGAGGCTGTGGAGGGTTTGGTGGTTGGAGGTGATTTTTTTTGGGGGGGTGCCCTGGTCTGGCCAGTGGAGGGGGGGGTTCCTTATGCCTAGTCCCAAGGTCTAGAAATGAGTAACCCCTGCGAAAGCCTCACAGACACATGATCTCAGCACGCCGCAGAGGCCAGTGGCAGGAAACCGACCCACCATGTGAGTAAGCCTCCTTTCATTTGGTGCCAACATTTTTCAATGAGTTTGTCTTGAGGCTCGAATGGCCATTTCCCTCCCCCTCTCCTTCAGCTCTTCAAAGGGAAAAAGCGATTAGATAATATGAAAAAAAACAAGTCTGTTGTGGCAGAAGGGTGGGTGGGATGGATACATTTCAACTTTGAGGAAAATGAGGCAACGCCCCCACCCACATCAAGACGCTCTCATTTTTTCTCCCTTCTCTCCAGCCTGTAACGCATCAGAATAGACTTCAAAAGGTCTTCAGACATAATGACTTTCCCAGAGTTATCTCCCTCAAGGCCAGAGTAACAACTACACATTAATAGAATTACCTGGAGTCAATCATAGAGGATAATTGAAATACATTACAGACCATTATTTTGCAACAGTTTGGTCCCCCTGGCCCCCAGAAAAGCTAAGTGTGTTGAACTACAAGGCCAAATATTTTCCTTCACACCGCTAGACTTTTTCCTGGAAAGGTGTTGACTGAACTCTGTCCTGGGCACGTTTACATACTTGGGAAACAATAAAACTCCCAGGGCTTTGGCCAGGGTCAGCAGGGAAAGAGCCTTTTGAAGATGCAACATTATCTCCACAGAGGGCTGAGTTTAAATGGACCAACCAGATCTTAATTTTAAGAAAAAGTTCAGAAAACATACACGCTGCTGTCCGTCATGGACATGGAATCATCTGTTGTGGCATCGCTGGAGATCTCACTGTCATTGGCACTGGTGGCGGGGGCAAAAATGTAACCAGAGTTGACAAAGTAAGGACTGGCAGGGTCTCCTCGACGGCTGGACCTGTGAAAGACAGAATAGAGCGTTTGCGAAGTTTTTATGTGAGGTCTTTGTCAGTTCAAGTGAAGTAGCAGGAGATCTGGAAACAGAAGGGTTAAGTTTATTTGCTGGCTTTCTCCTGGAGTGCATTTCTGTAGTAAAATAAAGTGACAGCATGGAGTTTGTTGTTCTCTGCAGATTAATGTAATTAGAGTCACTTTTCTTGGTACTTAGTGGCTCAAGGAACATGACAACATTATAATAGATCAAAGAATTTCTTCTCTTCCTTTTTAACTCTCTCTTTCATGTCTCTCCTCCCTTTAATGCAGGGGTTGTGTTTGGAGGGATTGAAAGGTGATGGTTGGTGACATGAGCCGCCTTTGAATTAACAGCAGCATTTCCTCCTACTCTCTTTACTATCCGTCCAAACTTTCGTTTGTACCAGACAGATACTCCTGCACTTTTTCACTCACAAACTTCACTCTCTCTTTCCTGTGAGTGTTTTCTTCTTCAACTTCTTTCTCTCTCTCCCTCTCGCTATCATCCAGTCTGGGGGCCCCTCCTTCACTTGCTCTCTCTTGCTTTCCTTTCTAAAGTCTCTCCCTGTGTCTTTCTCCTCTCTCCTGCTGTGTTGCATTCCTGTTTCAGTAGTGAAGGGGGTGGACAAGGAAGAGGGAGGAAAGAAGAGGAAGGGGGAACTTGAGCTTTAGAGAGGGAGGGAGGGAGAGGGTGAGAGGGAAGGGGGAAGGAGGGCCCCTTTCTTTATGAGAATGCCTTCTGCCGGGAGTGCTTAGAGGAGAACCCCAGCATGACTAAAGCCGTAGGCCCCAAGCACAAACCTGACCTTTGGAAGGTCCGCGCAAAGAGTCAGGTATTTAGCACAGCTGGGCTCTGCGCACCCCCCTCTCTTTCTCCATCTCTTTTCTTTCTTTCATGATCCCCCCTTCCTGTCTTCCCCCCTTCCCCTCCTCTTGTCTCTCCCTGTCTCCTTCCAAAGCATGCTTAGTCTCTGTCAGACAGATTTTTTAAAGGAGAGATAAAAGTGCTGGAAAGAAAAGAGAAAGGAAGGAAAACACTGACACACACATCCACACACACACTAAATGGCAAAGTGGAATTGGTGGTTGAAGCTGCAGAACTGAGCTGAGCATGTTTTGTTGTTGTGTTATTCTATCACTTTGGAGTCGACTATCAGAGGTTTTACAAAAAGAGGGGAAAAGGAATCTGTGCAGTGGCAAAATTAGTTCCACATGTTTGAGATGGAAATTGGTTGACCTAAAGAGATGGTGAGGGGCAGGGGGGGAGCGCGGGTAACAGAGGGGAGAAAGAGCCCCCCCCCTTTTTGCTTTTTTGTGAAAAACAAGAATGCAGGGGATCACACCAGGAAGCAAGGGGATGCCCACATGTCAACAAACCATTTTCTTATTGGTTCCTGACTCTACATGGTCACTGCAAATGAGAAACTTTGCTATGATGTTATCTGACATCCCCTTTCATGAAAGTTAAAATCCTCAGGGGAGTAAGTGTCATTTCTCACATTATTATTACAATTCATGCCATAAGTTCACCTCAAATATCAAATACTGTGAGGTGAAATCGACAAGAATAGTTTTGGTTAAAGTTAGGTTGCACTTTTTCTTACTTGAATGAGGTATCAAGTCAATGTCAGACCTCTAAGAAACAATTGCGCCCAGATGTGAGGACAAAGCAGTGGAGTGGAAAACTTTTTTAGCCACTTTGATGCAGGCTCATGCATAGAATCCAGTTTTTGAAAATGTTCCTGGCTTGAAAAGATTTCAGCTGTTGGACAATGTGTGGGACGAGCTCTCAAGATAAAAGCCCAAATGCTTTCCACAAACAGTTCTGCTTTCATCTCTGACCAAGGGAACAAAATCTCTGCTTGGCATTAGAACGACTGCACACGTTCTTTTAACTCTGTATTAGCATTTTTATGGGTTCACGAAATTTCGTGAATTTCCCAGTTTGGGATCAATTAAGTATATCTATCTATCTATCTATCTATCTATCTATCTATCTATCTATCTATCTATCTATCTATCTATCTATCGTTTATGGGTTAGTGAGATTTTCTGACAGTGTGCAATAACTTTGAGGCTTGGTGAGTACAGAAAGTAAAGAATACAGCATAACTTGACAATAAGATGATAGTTTCATGTTGTTCTAACAGTTATCAGGCTTGGTGTCTGAATCCGTGCCTAAACCGGAGGAAGGGTTTCAAAGCACAGGAAACTTGAGCAAGCCAGCAGAGGGCTGCCTGCAAGACACCATTTACTTAAAAGGAAGGCTCAGATCCATTGATGTTTTGTACCCACCCCGCCCCTCCACCCCTCCAACCCCTTGACTAACTGCAAGGCAGGAGGGCACAAATATACAGGCATGTTCCTCTGAGACCCTTTGATCAAGTGCCTTTATCTCTCTCAGAGGCATTTGTGAAATAACTGCCAACTGCCACATATTCACTCAAGTTTAACTAATGAAGAGCTAGTGTTCAGAAGAAAGGTGAACCACACTGGAGAAGCCAGAAATGTAATAACCCAGACACGCATGCACTTAGGTGAGAGTTGCTCTTACCTGCAAGTATTCTCAAGCACTTCGGCTGCTGACCTGATGGTAGCAGTAGCCCTCAGGGTTTTTGCAGAAAGTCCAACCACAGAACCTAATGCTTTTGCCTTCAGGTCGGTACAACTCCACTCCTCTTCTTCCATAAGAGGAGGAAGGTATCCGCACATCAGCTTCAGGCTGCCGAGACTGCCGTGGTTCATGTACGCCGCATTCTCGCAGCCGGTGCGCACGTATTCGAGGTATATGTCAGAGGTCAAAAACATCTGGTACGCGTTCTCTTCCATGTTGGCCTGAATTTCCGTCTGTGCCTGGTCAAACATGGCAGAGTCTATTTGTTGCTTCTTAATACTATCCCTTATGAAGGTCTTGGTGGCGGGTTTCAGCTGCTTGGCGACAATGCTGTTGTTCTCGATGTACCGCTTGAAAATAACTTTGGCAACTCGCAACGTTTTGGTATCCTTTAAGTCCATTTGCCTGAAGCCATTGCAGGCGAACCAAAAGTCCAAAGTGTCCACGCAATTCTCCCGCTCCAAGAAGGTCCTAAAGAGTTGAGCGCCGTCTTGGTCGCCCAGGAGAAAATGCAGAGACTTTGTCCACCGGACTAGTGGCGAGTCCGGCGACGCGCTGCCCTCTGGCTCCCCGAGACCATCCTCGTTCCTCCGCGGTGTGGAGCCGGGAGGCGCAGCAGCGGGGATATCTTTAACCTTGCTCTGGGCTCTCATTTTGGCAGATCTGCTGGCGTTGTAGCATGACGCTTCTCCCTCCTCCCCCGGTACCGGAGGACGAGGAGCATCTTCTCGGAAGCTACTGCTGATGTGCTCCGTAAGCGCCCTGCTCATGGCTCCAGCTCCGGTTGCCGTGTGAGAGTGCCGTCGTGCCTCCACTGAGCTCCAGCCTAATCCTCCTCACTCTCTAAAAGCAGCGGGGGAGCTTCTCAGCTCCTCTTCACTCTGAAACACAAAGTATTGATCTAATCAAAGCCAGATCCTGCTGAACTTCAAAGAAAGACATCAAGTAAACAGTCCCTTTCAAAAACCCTCGCCCGGTTCACAGAGAAAGGAAATATGAAAGGCTTCTTTCGTTTCATTTATCTATTTATAATCTAAATGAGAGATCAACTGCAGCCTACATTCTCGTCCTGCATTGATCTGTCACATCAAAAAACATTTTACAAGAATAATCATCTCACACAGCCTCACTCTTCACCAAAACCGTAGTCTAACAACTGTGGCTTACACGTGTTTTCCTAACGAGTCCATGTCACAGGCTTCAACTCCAATTAATTCCCAATCTGTTTCGGACGACCGTACCCTACCCCTGTCTGAATAACACACACACGCTGCCACACATACACGCACACAACTCGTCTCCACTCAGATCCCACACTTGTCCTCACCATCCCAGAAATGTACAGACGAGAGGAAATGCATCTGATCTGCACCACAATGACCTCAAACGTAGTAGTGTATGAGGGCTAAGGAGCCCCGCGGGAAACGCCAGTCGCTCATGCGTTAATGTAAGCGATCAATCGCCTTGATATCTACCCTATAAGGTTATTACAGCACATTATTAAAACCACAGCCCCGGCAACGTGTCTGAACTTCCAAAGCGTCTAAAAGGCTTGCTATAAAACCTTATTCAGAATCTGCGCGGTTTAAACCGGAGACTCAGCGCCAACAGACACGCTTTTCTTAAATCGATGAGCAGCTGAAACGACATAATCTGTGTGGTTTACTGTTGCAGATGCAACAGACACGTTCACTTAATCTCAACAGGCAGTACAACTCTGCAGCGCTATACACCCAATTCGTATTTAAGCATATTAATGTGCGTAAAACGACATACCATCGCCGCGCAGATCCAACCAAAGTAAAACGAGCTGAAAAGTTGAAGAATTACTCCATTTGTGGTACAGAGTCGAAGACAGTCCAAAACTCTTCAAATAGCAGTCCTGTACAAAAAGCAAAGACGAACTATTCAAAGCCCGTGCCGTGCCACATGTGTCCTGTGTCGCTGCAAAACAAACTGTAGTATGCTGTACCCTGTCCCATTCAACAACTGACCTCAGAGTAGGCAGGCTCACTCCCTATGTAGATCACTGAGGGTGTCAAAATCTGGAGGAGGTAAAAGAGGAGGTGGAGGGGGGCTCTGATAGAAGAATACATCCCACTTTTTTTTCCCAGCAATAAGACGCACAACCCAACAAATATTCGGTTTTTATCCGGGCTACACATTCAAACGCACACATACAGAGAAACACACACACACACACACACACACACACACACACACACACACACACACACACACACACACACACACACACACACATAAGCTTCTTATCTATCTCACCGTATTTCTCGCCCACAAACAAGAAACATAGCCCGCATTTCTCAACTTCAAAGCTCAGCAGCAGCACATCAAAGCGGCCAAGAGAGGGGGCATGTGGAACAGCTTTCCTACAACTTACCATCCATGTACCCGAGTAGCCTCCCTTTCTGAAAACGTGAAAGCAAACTAGTCCAACAACAGGCTGTACCTTCTACCGCGCTCGTCTGTCCTGTAATGTCCTTTAACATTGGACAGCTTGAATAAAATAGTGAATAAAAGTGAGAAGCGTTTTTCTCTCGACTTTTCCCCAGGTAGTGTTTCAAGAAGTCATGGCAGGCGGTAGAAATCCTCCGGGCTGTTTCTAAATCAACAGAGCTGAAGGTTTAACTGCGGACTTCAAAGTAAGGAACCGCTGGCCTGGTCCCGGAAGATACATAAAAACACAGCGTCTGGTCTTTTTATTAATCAAGGAAATAAAGCGCAATAAGATAAACCAGTCAAAGAACGGATGAGCAGAAAAAGCTTTGAATTAGAAAATTAATGGTTCAACAGTTTATAGTCGTGAAACCTTTGCTTGTAGACGTCCTGTGCGTTTATTTAACTTTTCTAGGCTGGGAGAGAATTTACATACATGCCAGGACCTTATCAAAGACAAGCAATCTAGCCAACTCCCCGGGGCTTTTGGAGCGTAAGAAGTAAGTGATCTACCGCGCCAATAGCATTATCCTTACAGTCTGTTAGTTACCACACAGTCTCAACAGGAAAGCAGAGCAAACAAAAGCCATACTTTTGTTGCCTTTGGCTTCTTTAAATGACAGGCGCAAGATCAGAGCGTTTACCAAGTGAAGGTGTTGCTAGTATGACTGAGTTTTATCTGTTTATTTATAATCTCCTGTTGAACAGCTATAAAGGTCTTTTTCTTTTGGGCTACTCTACAATGTGTACAGAGTTTGGGCTGGGGTTATATGTGTGCAATTCAGTAATGTTCAGCCTCTATTACAAATTAACCAGAGCAAGGGGACTGAACGTGTAATTCAAACGGTTAAATATAAATTGAAGAAATGTCCAAAATGGTTTGATGTATTCTTTAAGTTATTGCCCTGATTTTGATAATCCTATAGAGTGTAACTGTCAAATAATTTCCTTATTAGTCACAGGCTTTTTAGCCACAAAGATGTCAACCTAACACACATGCCAGTTCCACATTCAGAGAAAATGGCACAGCATGACATTTTGATTGAAATTGGACAGAGAGCAAAGGCAAGAGCTGTTTCCTAGTCTTTAATTCACATGACTTCCCTAATGTCATTGTGACAGAATCTTAAAGAGTGGGTTAGACAGTGATCCAATCCCATGGTACTTCAAAGCCTATATTGTCCCTTTGATGTTGCAAATCAACTTTAAAGGAGAATATAATTATATAATTCAGAGGATTCAAATTCACAAAACTCCTATGATGGCACAGGACAAGGAGAGTAATGAAGTTCAACTTCTTTGGGGTCCCAAAGTGGCTATGAATAAATATTGATATTGATATTGATATTGATATAGATAAACAATACCATTTATTGTGTGTATTTGAAGGTTGGTTGTTCGCATCTTACTAAATTTTTGCAGTTACATGCATGCATTACTGGACAAAAAGCACCCACAGTGTCTTATCTTGGTTGCTTAATAAAGCTGCAGCCACACTGGAAACAAGCTTGAAACATGTTTCCAACTTGGGAAATGCAGTTCTTACAAAAAATGCACCCATGTAATCTGAACAATATCCAGTTTTTCTCACAGGGGTCCACAGTTGCAATTTTCCTGTGGTCTTAGTGAATGAGTATTTGCTTTAGCTTTTTCTTGCATGCCGAAGCATTTATCAAAATAAGTCTACTGAAACAGGTTAGAAACATGGTGTTTCCAAAAGTCTGTTCAATGGCTGACAGTGTAACAGCAGCAAGCATGACTCTTTCTCACTCTATATATCTTAGTAAATGTGTCCAAACTGCAAGATAACTCCCAACATCTTGCACTACCTGTGAGTTGGAAGTCAAAAGCACAATATGGGTCATCAGCATCAGTGCAGAGATGTTCATAGGGCACTTGGCAGATCAGCAAGGCCCAAATCAAAGCCACGAAATGAGTATCCATACTGTTATCTGCACACTAAAGTCTGCTTTAAAAGGGGAAATGAGATACTGCGGGGTTAAAGAATCTAATTTTGAAGCGTAGGGCAATCATAATAGTGGCATATTCACATTTAGGATAAGATTTTATCCTCACTCAAATTAAATCATGCTGCACATATCACTGCAAAAGTGCCCACTGACAGTTTGATTTTTGCTGACCAGCCAGAAGCTCTGGTCATACTTCGTTCACACAGTTGGCTTCAGATGATACAAGTTTGAGACCACTCATTTGTTCATGATGTTTTTTTTTCTTCAAGAAAATAAAAAACAGAGATTAGCAGAGCCAGAATAAAAGTCACTGTCCTTTTTGATCACTCTGAACCCATGAGCCCACACCTGTTGACCCTTGAATGCCCACTCTAATGGTTAGCAGTGACAAAAGAGGGAGAGGGTGCTGTAAAGTAGCCACAAGACGCTCCTTTTTGATGTTGACCCTGCCCTGACCCTTTTGTTGGAGGCCCTAACCGTTTCACAGGAAGATCCAAACGCTTTAAAAGCACAATACAGGACGACAGTGCTGCCACTGACTTGCAATGAAGGCCCAATAAAAAGAGGTGACCCGGAGGCTAATTGAGAGCTCATGGTTGGGAAGAAATTAAAGGCATCTGGTGCATCACTGCAGATTGGAAATGAAGCTCCTCTTTAATTAGGGATTGCTTTAAAGGTGTAGAGAAGGTGTGCTTTCGCTTGGTGTCATACAAGGATACATGGAAACTGACTGAGGATTTAATGACAGCGTAGTGTAGGGTTGGTTTGTCAATAAAACCTTTTCTTTTGTTACTTCTTCCTTTCTTATTGGTCTATTCTGGTGAGCTCTTTCATGATGTATCATTCGTTGCATCAGAGGGGCTGTTTTCCCTTTTTTTGCCATTTCGCATGAAAGTTTGGGATTTGTATCATATCACACACAGCTCATGGTATACATACACACAATGCCAGCAATAAATTCTGTACAGCCTGTTTTATAACTGTTATCCCCACACAAATCCTTCACTTGTGCAAAAATAGCACAAAAACAGAGGAAAGGGTGGCCAATTGCAAATAACCCAATATTTTGGAGTTCAAAGGCTGGGGTGGGTTTGAGTGATAATTTTGTCTCAAGCATCACCATAAACACTAATAAAATTAAGTGCGTCGGAGGGAGGAGTGGGCGTGGCCAGGCGTCCCTTTGAACAGACCCTGTGATCAGTTCCCCCTCTCAATTAGCGTATTGTCCACTTGTCCTTTCAGCTGCGAGGGAGGGGGCAGTCTCCCCCCTAGCTTCCCTTTGAAGTGATTATCCCTTTATCTCAAGCCTGAGCGAGGAATATCTTGGGGGACAATGGCAAATTAAAGCCCATATGGAGAAGCGTGAATGTCTGTTTGTAGGCTCAGAGAAAAATAGAAAAACGAGGAATGATAGAGAAACAGCGTGAAGAGAGAGAGAGGAAAAAGGGGGCAAATAGCATCATTCTGTTTGCATGAGCTGAAGGTTGAGTGGTAGATGTCAACACTCATCCAAGAAAGTAATTTAGGGCTTGTGCCTGAGTTGACACTTGTAGCGAGTGACTTTAGCAGAGCTAAAGGAAAGATGGGGGGGGGGGGGGGGGGGTTCTTTCTTTCATGACAGATGGAAAAAGACAGAGAGACAGAGAGGGAGGATAGGAGAGATAGAAGGATGAGCATGAAGAAGAGAGAGGAGTGCAGTTGTCAGCAGAATCAGATGGCGGTCAGGCAGACAGGCTTGAAGAAGATACAATTAAAGTGTGGAGTTAAGACGGGCTTTGAAGTTGGACATGGTGCATAACACCCTTAAAGTTTGAGAAGCCAGCCATTCATCCGCTTGTTATGGCTTGTTAAGACCATTCGTCTTTAAAGACCTAATTTAAGAAAATAAACTTGGATTTCAACTTTGGGAAAATAAATCAAGAGTGAACAAAACCAGGTAAAGTCTTCAGCCAGGTTTAAGACAAAAAAACTAAAGTGAATGGTCATTTTATGAAGCCAGAGTGAGGGATTTACTGAAGAAGATGCGGGGGGTGCTCAGGATGAATAATTACTTTCTCTTCCCAATCCTTTTTTTCGGTGGCTTAAAAGTTTAATAATGTATAGAGACAAAGTCTGTGATGCTTTGCCTAATCCGTTTGGGCTTGACAAACCTTTGTGGTAACCAAAAACCAATCAGATGTAAGCAAATGTTTGCCTAGCCAGCATGTATAGACAAAGTGAGTGTCTCTTTCCTCCCACTGAGATGGTATGAACTAAAATACATTATACAACACAACACTACATCGCAGTTAACTCAAAGAATAAAATATGATATCAACATCAGATTAGAAATATGTGCAAAACATACTCCAACATAAATGCTCCTCCTGCTCGAGTGCTCTGTATTACTACATCATTTGTTCCCTCAATAATTTCACTGGCACTACTCCATGTTTATCATTTGTGTTTGTTAATTAATCACACTTGACAAATCAAGAGATTCTTCTTCTGAGCATTGTCTGACTGTTCGCTATGAGCTCAGTTGGTCATCCTTAAGGAGCATCAGACAAATGATGCAGAAAAACTCTTCATATAAAGGAACAGTCAAGCCCATCAGAGGCTGAACACAACCTGTCACAGACCAACGCCGGTTTTACACTGACATCAGCTAACAAGCAAAGGCTGGCAGTAAATCCATGCACCTATAAAGGCAAGTAAAATGGCCGTATTGATCAAAGACCCACTGTTTGACTGCATGGTGAGATGAGACAGGAAGAAAGATAACACTGACACCATACAATCCAAAAAGGCGCTTATTGCTTGATTTTTAATCGTTACAGCCAGCCAATTTGAAAAGATTCATAGGGAGGTAAGATGTAAGTGGCAGCCTCAGCTAGGAAGTTTACATGCACAGTTAAGTCAAGCTACAGCCATAGCTCAGTTAGGCAGTTTAACTGGGCGACTGTCCTTGTCTTAGTTTACATGCAATAAGCAAGAATCAGTTTATTGACAGACGCAGGTCCTGCTACAGTAGGTGGGAAATCCCCAATTTCACTTGTTTCCATCAGGTCATCTCTGTGCGGTTTGTTAGGAAAGTTTAGTCTTTTCTGCGTCCTTGGTTCATCTGTTGAGGTTTCGTTTACTACCTGCTTCCTAGCAGTGCATCCATGCTGTTCAATCACCAGCTCAGAGCCTTGCATGCAAACACTGGAGCATTCTCAAAATGCTCAAGCCAGTTTAGTTCGATTGAGTCGTATACCTAACAGAGTAAATTGATCTCCAACCACATTATCCAGGTCTGTTAGTCAGGCTGTGAGGAGTTTCATTACGGTCAGACAAATGTGTTTACATGCATTTTAAAAAGTCCAGTTTCTAAATTAAACTAAATTGTTGTGTGGACAGACTAAAGTGTGTGTGGACATAAGGTGAAGCTAGAGTAGAAGTGCCTGAAACTCTCTATAATTTTCACAAGGGGCTGACTTCACTGATTACAAATAAATCTGATTATATAGGAAAAACTAGGGAAAATGACCTAATTTCATATGTAAACTTTTTTTTTCAGTTTGGCAAAATACTTGTGGCATTCATTCAGTACATAAACATGATGTTAAAAAGAGATCAATGGCATTTTCCTACTAAAACTGAACTTTTAAATACATGTGAATCTATTAGTCCAACTGAAATCCCTCACAGTTAGATTTCTGAAAGTTTAACCAACAAATTTATAAAATAAAGTTTAAGGATCACGTTTTTGTTGTTGCATATATTCACCTCAGTTAGACTCTAACTAGCCTGGACATTCTGCACATGCAGCACAGTTCACATGCCGGGTATCTGACCAGGAAGCCGAACAGTGTAAGCTGGGCAACAAACAAAACTTTGACAGAAGAAGTAAACAATTATGGCTATGAAATTGTATGAATGACAGTACAGAGCTGTAGAGTAGTCATGTGTTCACTGTTAAACATACAGTCAGGTGACCTCTTGTTAATTTATTTCTCAGTCTGTGGTGTTTCCTCTTTTTGGGGAGTACAATTAAAAGGACCTCTCTTCAAGCTTCATTTTCAAATCCAAGATACTGCAAACACTTTTTCCAATGCTTTTGAGCTTAACTCTCACAATCCAACCTGCACCTTCACTTCCATATTGTACACACATTACAGGTCATTTTTACTGAGAAAGTTCAGAATCATTAAAAACAATCAAATTACCCAACAGGTCTACTTGAAAACTTCAAACTAAAAGATCAAAGGTAATTCAAGCATCTGTTTACAATGCTTGAACCCATGGATTGGATTAACATTAGGATGAATATCTGTGCCACCAGCAGCCACTTTTAGGCAACTTATATTCTTATCTTCTTCCCAGTTTCATGACTTTACAGGACACATCACACTTGCTGCACTGCAAACATGTAAATGTATCAGAGCCCAGAATTTTAGAAACATGAGTCTCCGATGAATGTGCAGTCATGTGCCAAATTCCTCATTGAAGCAAACTGGCACTAATATACTTGTCATAGGGATGCAGAAAAATCGAAGCTGTCAACTGGATGGTTTGGCATATGAAATAATTACCTGTCAATCATGTGTGATGATGGTGAGCTTTGTTTGCACATCCTAAATGTTACAGTATGTATGTGGCTCTGGCTCCTCTGGCTCCTTAGTGATTAGATTTGAGAAAAGCTCTCCCACTGATAATACAAAACATATTTCATTTTCCACAAGCATGCTTGTTTATACATGTTATGGATCAGATTTTTCCATTATGCTTTTGGTTGGTCTATGTGTGAAAACTAATAGGTTTGGATAGAGTATACAAATGTAAATGTTACAGTGACTTTTTCCTGTGTTACCCACACATTGTTTATACAGTTTTTGACTAGTGTTAACACATCTAGCAGTAAATTAAAGTCAAAAAAGAAACTACAGGACTGCATGAGTTTTGCACTCATGCAAACTCGTGCATGAGTGTTGTATGATGTTAACTACTTTTTCAGCCTCCCAGGGTTTAAGTGTGAGTCCAACATGTTGAGAACTGTTCCTCTATGACAGACCTGAAAGTATCATTCTGCTGAAGAAACTGCAAATACAAAGAAAAGCTGGTGAGAGGTGCAATAATTTTTGTGTGCAGAATCTTCATAAAAATAAAATAACAATAAAAAAAACCCCACATCGATCAGTTTCATTTTGCAGCCCTTTTCACTTTGCACCTAGCTGCTGTACTCCTTTCTTGATTTCAACCTGGATAGCTGGATTTGTGAATGCAAGTGACTGAATTTTTCTCTCTTACTTGATTTAAGGACCCCCCCCCACCACCACCACCCAAAGTTTCTATTTGAAGTGCCAGTGAGTTGGTATGTGCATGAAGCGGGTTAAAGTCAAGTAAATTCCCTGTGAGTGAAGTGAGCATCATTCATGTTGAGCTGAATTTCTTTGCTTTATATTCTGTACCGCTTGCTTTTGTTTGTCAATATTATGTTTCCCCTGTTTGGCTGTATTTGAATGGAAAGTCCCTGAAAATGTCAGGGCCTGAAAGTCCTGAAATTGTCCAAAAATGTTAACAGTCAATGTGTAAAAATGGCTAATGTGAGGACAGTTAGTGATAACAGTCAATACTTTTACATGATGTTAAAAACAAATTGATTTATACAGTAGTCTTATTAAAACTGTGCTTTTGAAAAAGGTCTTCATGCCAACCTGTTAATCGCACTGAAATCGCATCTGGCCCTTAAAATTTTCTCAGTCAGACTAACAAACCTAGATAAAGTGGTTGAGGATAAGGTTTCTCTTAAGGATTCTCTTGCATGCATAAAGCTCAATCAGGTCTGAACTGGGCTGAGTGTGCTGTGCATGCTCCATAGTTTTGCACACCAGGCTTTGACCTGTAGTCTAAAAGCATGAATGCATAAAACGAAGCCAGTTAGTGAATAAAAACCTCAAAAGAAGAAGATGGAAAGTAGAGAGAAATGAAAGCAAACATTCATGGAAAAGGTGCAGAGCGACAAAGTTGCTAGTGTTTACACTGATGGACATAAACTTGTTTCTTGATTGTTGTGGTCATGATTATGACTTTTAGTTAATGGCAATGATAAATCCAGTACTTCATAATTATTAGAAACTTCCTAAGATTAATCAAAAAAGGATTTAATGTACAGGAAGTTATGAAAAGATAGTTATTTCATACCCTCAACACTTGGCAGAGGCTCCTTTAAAATGTTTAACTTTCTTAGGGAGTTGATCGGAAATATGCAGCTTTTTCCAGTTTGCTAATTTTTTGATATGCATTTGTATCATAGGACAAAAACAGTGGCCAAAATCAGTCCCCTAATCAAGCTATGACCATAACTCAATTGTGTGTGAGTGTTTGAAAAGCAGTAGCACTTTAACATGTTGTTCAAAAAACTGTTTACTGCATTAGACTGACTAAAATGTGGAACTACAGTCAAGACTACAGTTTCTATGAAATCCGTGCATGCAGAGTTCACCATATTTCCAGTGCTTGAGTCAGGCTTCATATAAGAATCATCCTTGCATGCATGAATGTGCTTTTGTTTTTTAATTGAGTATAAATATGTGTGGTTTTGATGTCTTTGCAAAAGCAAGAGAAGAGTTGAATTGTAACCCAAGAGTTAAAGTCATGTATTGAAGATAAAGGACATCCAGGATACAGCAAAAGAAAGCCATCTTCTAGTACACAAACTCTGGCCAGCTGCATAATGTTCCTTTATTCCTGTGAGAGTTTCTAAATCCATAACTAAAACTAAGATAAAAGTGTTCTGACCCTATTGTGGGATGTTTCCCAGTGTCATGCAGCTACTCAGCAGGTGTGCAGAGGGAGGGTGAGTTTCAAAACACGCCGCACAGCAGATAGGCAGAGAGGAACATCAACAAAGCACTGCTGCTCTGCACCTCACTGACTGCTCTCTGACAACCGACAGGGAAAACATTCCCACAGAGAGAAAAAAGATGGAGAGAGGATAGAGTGAAAGAGAAAAGAGATATAAAGTGAAAAGACAGACAGAGAGGAGAGATGTGAAGTTAAAGACCGAAAGAAAAGAGAGGATAGGGCGGTCAGAGAAGAGAGGAAGACTGACAGAAGAGACGGGTAAGAGAGAGAATGAAGGAGCATTCTTCTGCTTGTATTCATGTGGTATTTCTTGTATTTATGATTAAACAGCACTGCATCCAGGATCAGGATTCCCATGTCACTCCTGATTAAAGGCACATAAAATTTGAGCTCTCTGAAGAAGGGAGCAGCAGAGAAACCAAGAAGAAACAAAGATGCAAAGACACACAAATGGAAACACCTGTAATATCGATCTCTCATTTAACAAACCTCACATATGTAGAGCTGAAATAATAATCAACTGTTAATGCAGGTAGGAGCCCATGTCATTTTTGCAAGACCCCTGAAGCTGTGGTCTCTCCTCATACGTATAATACTCTAAACTTATTTGTCTCTTAGCTGATACTTTGTAGTCCTTTAGTAAACTTGAATTTCTATTTAAAAAAAAAAGATTGATCAACTTTGTTTTACAGGATTTCAGATATGGAAATACCAATAAATGATCTTTAAATATTGATCTCTGTAATTTTAAGATTTCGAGTTAAATTGTTGTATTAAAGCCAAAATTATGTGATTAAAAGTCACAAACATGAGATAAGAAAAAAAGACATAGTTTTGGATTAACATAATTCATAATTATTACCTACAATACCATAATTTCATGAATTATGTCAATGATATAAAACTTCACTTTTAACATTATATTTCCTGATTATGTCTTATGATTGTAAGATTCTGATAGTATTATAACCCACCACTGTGGTTTTACTGTGTTGTACGTGATTATATCTCTCAATAAATGTCAGTTTAAAATGTCTGTGACTCAAAACAAATTTCACTTCCAATGGTATCAGTCTATTTTTTTTTAAACATAAATGACAGTGTGAATAATTGACTCATAGATTCTATTGAAAATATGTGGCTTCACTTCCTCTACTCAGAATAATCTAACGTGAGGCTACATTGGACCATTTATTTAAATTTATTTTGATACAGAACTGTCCCAAGAATAAGCTTCTCAGTCTCTGTGATAGTCAGCTGACATGCACCTGAGTGACTTTTTCTCCCAAATTCATGACTTTTATTTTACAGTTTTACACCAAAACACCTTAAAAAATAACCTCACCAGCCAACACCCACTTCTTTTACACAAAATATGACTTAACCTTCCAGTTCAACAAAAGTGAAAGTGCAAGTATTTCTACTTGTAGGAAGTCTAAACAGAGGTGCATGAGGCTAACACAAACTATTGAAGAGGTTTAAGAGAGTTCACCAGGCCCTGCATTTATGAGCAGTTCCACCATAAGAAGGAGGGAAGAGGAGAGGAGAGGGGAGGAGAGGAGAGGGGAGGAGAGGAGAGGGGAGGCTGCCAATCATCACTGCTCTTCCAGAGCTGCTGAATGTGTCAACAGAGCCGTGTTAGAGAAGCATGCTCTCTGTTTGCCCTCCCACACCTGAACATGATGGGTAGACGCAAAGAAAAGGAGTGAGGAAAAGAAAGACCAAAATCCCCCCCCCCCCCCCTTTCTGCCCCTTCTCCCCGTCTTCCACCTCCTCCCACTCAAAATAAAATCTGGTACCATAAAATGTAAGAGCGGGCAAACAGCTCCTCCCCAGCTTGTCGGGGAGTTTGTTTTAAAGTGGAAATGAGCCTGATGGCGCACTTGGCGATTAGCCCCGCGGCTAACATGAAAGGAGAGGAGAAGACAGCTGCTAATTTTCTCCTTTGACCTTTGGCTCCCGCTGGTATTTCATACAAACGCTGATTTATTGGAGGAGCCTAACAGCTCACTGCTACTGGAGGGATTACCTTAAGGAGAGGGAGGGAGAGAGAGAGAGAGAAAGAGAGAGAGAGAGAGAGAGAGAGAAAAGCTGACCCCTAGGACTTTCTGTATCTCAGTTCATTCATTTCATCTTTTTGTTTCTATCTGTCATTTTTACATCATATGTCCTTCTCCTCTCTTCCATATCTCTTTGTCGATTCTCCTTTGCTCATCTGTCTGTCTGCTGTTGTGGATTTCTAACTCTTTATCCTTTTCCATCTTTGTTTGAAGTCTGTTTCTGTCTGCATTCGTCCTTCATCCTGTCGAGCCTTTCACTCCTGCATCTTTGGCGCTCTTGAAGTATGTAATAAGAAACTACAGGACATTTGGTGTATGCATAAGACTCATCTTAGATTGTCATGAAACTCTGCTGGTTCAGAATCAAACTCAGACACCCTGACGTCCTGTGGTGCAAAAACGACACCCTCTTCAATGATCTTTCTCAGTGTCCGGTTGTGAATTGTGTCCCAGCACTTAAGCTGCAGGGAGATGCATAATATTCATAACACTTATCAAACAGAAAAGAACTGAGATAGGTTAATATTTTTTTAGCTCTTTTAAATCATGTAACGCTACTTAAAAGCTGAAAGATAGACAATATAAAGCCTGAAATTAGCATAACACCTCCTCTACAAGTACTGATGATGAAACATGAAATGATTTAAGATGGAGTTGTGCTTTTAAAGGACTTAATACTTTGAGATCAAAACAGATTCAGTTTTCTTAGACAAAGCTCATCAATAGCACACAAAATAATTAAAAAAACAATAGGAAGTCGAGCTGCTTCAACGAGAGCAGCTGTAGTCCACATCCAGACACAGCAATCATGGCAGTCACAACACCTCAATGTATTCAAGTAACTAAGGACTTTGGTTGCTCTACTTTTCTAAGCCAGTGTTGGGCTCAGTGTGAATGCGTTGTATTCAGTAGATTTTAGTAACCATTATCCGTTCATGAATTACTGTCAAGCCACCACATTTATACAAAAGCGAGGAGTGTTTATATTTCAAATTTACAATTCAATTTACATTTGCATTATTATATTTTAATTTACCTACAAAAGCTGTCAAATGCAGAAAAGTTTGTCTGACCAGCATGCCAGCATCAGGAATAGTGTCTCATCGCAACTGATGCTGTCTGTCTATACAGTGTCCAACAGAAATACTTTTGTTACGACATAAAAACAAACCACACTGAATTCATCTATGAGCAGGAAATCAGTCTGACATGTCAGAGATGGAAGAGTATTATGTAATTTTCTATATTTGCACTTTATAAACACAAACACAGGACCCCCCTCTGGTAAAAAAAACAAGTTCAGGTATCACAGTTTTATCATGGATGAAATATATCATAAACATACAACCATCTTTGCTGTCAGTACAAGCATCAGCGACGTTTTCCCATCCTGCGATATTGTGGCATTTATTTTTGCGTTTCACGGTCGATTTTTCTTAAGTTTCGGATACTGTGTGTCCATTTCTGACCAATCAGATTTCCTGTTGTTGCGACATCAGATTCAACGGTATATCCAACATGGCCGACCGGTTGATTGTTTACGTGTCGAAAAACAGAGTGCTTTTTGATAAAAGACACAAACATTACAAAGATAACGACCTGAAGGACATTTTGTGCAGAGTCATAGCGTCGGATCGCTCATATACCGATAGTTTGTGTGCTTTAACAATTTGCTAAATGTCTTTGTTTTAACTTTCATCTGTTCTAAGTAACTTTAGCTCATAAGCTAACCTGTTCAGATACAACATACCATATGTATTTTCACTTTCACTGTCTCAAACTTAATCGCTTTGTTGCCACAGCACCATGAGGTCTCGGTTGTTACCTTACGTTTATGGATTATAGTTTAATGTTCTTATCTGGTACTGGCCCCGACTCAGTACATGCTATCATGACAGACAGCCATCTCAACGCTAGTGTGTAATCAGAACTGAAAAACAGTCAGTCTGCTGTTGTGTCAGTCTTCTCACTCCCACCCGGGATGCGTCTTTTTTCCCCCGGAAAGTCGCAAAATTGTTTAAGATGTGTTTAAATGTGAAAAATTAAAATAAATGACTTGATCAAAAGAATTCCAAAGCTAAATCAAAACTTTAAGTTTTTAAAAGAAAACGTTCATACACTTATTTTTATTTCAGTTTCATTTTCTTTTTAACCAATTTTTTTTAAACTAACAAACCCTTTAGCCTGGATTTAGCTTCATACAATTGTCTGTGGTCTTGTGTCATCTGTGTTATGTACTATTTACATCTACTACTTTTGCCTGTGGCATAGGCTGCAGCACAGGTCAATCATAGCAGCATAAACCAGCATAAACACATAAGTGCATGCTTCCTCTGAGCTAGCTAAGAGCCTGTAGTTGCAAACACTGATGAACCAGCTGCAGTTTATGTGACTGACATTGATCTGCTAAATGACTTATCAGAGCTGTATCTATGACAATGCTACGAAGGAATAACAGACCATAGCCATGGTGTATTAATCAATCAGTTCTGATTATCTAACACAGCATTGAACCCAAATCCTCAAAGAAGCTTTAAGAGAAATACAGCAGTATTTCAAAACAGTCGTACATCTCAAATCCTTTATAGCTGCTCATCGGAATTATTAAAACCTTTAACACAGTGATAAATATATCCGAGTTAAAGCTGTGGATTATAACGAATCTTTGCAGCCATGTTCACACACTCTCCATGGCTTGAACTGTATCTCTCTGTGTCTCCACCTTTTGTTCCCACCCTCTGGGCTTCAATCAGAGTTCAAGCAGGTCATTAGCAGAGTGGTTACAGCGGGAGAGAGGACGCCCATTAAAAGATGTGTGTGCATGTGTGTGCAAATATAGTTGTCTGTGATCACCATATGTGAGCATGCATATGTGTACCTAACTGTGATCGCAACAAGTGTGTGTGTGTGTGTGTGTGTGTGTGTGTGTGTTTGTCTTTAATACATTGTTGGTACCGAGATGTGATAGCCCACTCACAGCGTGGGGACTGAAAATAAAGTGGGGACCAAAATCCTGGACCCCACAAAAAGTAACCTATTATTCAGTGATAAAATGGTTAAAATAGTGCCCTGTCAAATTTTCAGGGTTCACCCCAGAATACACATTTACCGACATTTGTGTGCTAAAGTGTGTATGTGGGAGGTAACTCAGTACTGGCCCCTAGTGGTGAAAAGTGATACTGCAGCCATACACACTTGTACACACACTTGATTGAAATATGCTATGCAACAGCCCTCTGAGATTAAGCTAGCTTCTTTAACTTAAGATGACTATTCATTCCACTTGAATGAAAGGATATAGTAGAAGTTTTAAGTTATTGATCATGGGACAAGGTAAGGTAGAGCTTCTTTCTAGCCATTTTTGTGGTAGTTTGAATGTAGTTGAGTTCATCTGTTGCTCGTGACTAACAGATTTATGACAAAGAAGTCAGCAACATAATGATAAAAACTGAAAAAATGCTTTTAGATCTTGCTTATTTATTTATTTATTTATTTCCCAAGGTAGCCTTTTTGAATCAATGGTAAACTGATTTGATTTAGCGTCAAAAGTTAGTTGTCCAGGTTTGAAGCATCATGGTTATATATAGCTTGTGAATGTGAACCTTTAGATTATAGAAATGCTCCAAGGGATTTCTCAAAACATTAGTCCCTGGCACCTAATATTAAGTGATTTGTGAGCACAAGCCTTCTTGTGGCTACTGCTTTTCTGAAGTCATCCACCAGAATATGGTGAATATGGTAAAAAACACTTTGGAGCATTTAAAAGAAGAGGCTGTAACAATAAAGTCAATCACATCAGAAGACAACCATATGTAAAATATTCTGCATTAGTTTTAATTATGAATTAATTTAGATTTTTTATATTGACCAGTTATTTGAAATGTAAAGTTAAACCACAATTTTTCATGATGCTATTTTTGTGATCAGACAAAATTGAACTGCAAATGTATGACAAATTTAATAAAGATTTTGTATTACCTCGCCTTAACTTAAAGTCTGGTTTTAGATTTAAACAGTTAATGTTGTTTAGCCTCTGTCTCACCTATTGGTGTCATGAGTTTGGCAGCTGCCACTTTGTCTAGGGGGTTAGCCATATATTCAGACTTATCAAAACAAGTAATAAAAAAAGGTGAGACAAACCCATATCTGAGATGGACATTTACACATATAAAGAGATTTGGTTGGTCTGGTAAACTGATGTTAATGCTCTCGCACATCATGAGTTAAAAACTTACAGCTCTTTGACTCTTAGAAACATTTGCTCAATAACATGATTTTGTACTGAGAATGACTTTTAGAAATGTAATTTATGGCATTACAATAGACTAATACTGAATAAATTATATTGGTCCATTGTAAATAAAGACCTGATTTTTTTATATTCATCAGATATTTGTAATGCAAAACAATCTGTAAAAAAGCTAGCAGTGTAAATAGCCAGATAGCTGACTTGTCAGCTAATGTTAGCTGCTTCAGAATGTAGCAGGAACAACAGGCTGTTGCTTCTTGCTATCCTCTCCTCTCCTAAACACATAATTGTAGTGTTTTTGCTGCTGGGTGAACAATCTGTAGAACAGTAAGCAGTGTACATAGCCAGGTAGCTGACTTGTCAGCTAATGTAAGCTGCTTCAGAATGCAGCAGGAACAACAGGCTGCTGGTCCTGGCTATCCTTTCCTCTCCTCAACACACAACTGTAGTGTTTTTGATGTTGAGTGAACAATCTGTAAAACTGTTAGCAGTGTACATAGCCAGGTAGCTGACTTGTCAGCTAATGTTAGCTACTTCACAATGAAGCAGGAACAACAGTCTGCTGCTCCTGGCTATCCTCTCCTCTCCTCAACACACAACTGTAGTACTTTTGCTGTTGGGTGAACAATCTGTAAAACTGTTAGCAGTGTACATAGCCAGGTAGCTGACTTGTCAGCTAATGTTAGCTGCTACAGAAGGTAGCAGAAACAACAGTCTGCTGCTCCTGGCTATCCTCTCCTCTCCTCAACACACATTGTAGTGTTTTTGCTGCTGGGTGAACAATCTGTAAAAAAGTTAGCAGTGTCCATAAGCAGGTAGCCAAAGTGTCGGCTAATGTTAGCTGCCACAGAAGATAGCAGGAACAAAAGGCTGCTGCTCCTGGCTATCATTTCCTCTCCTCAGTACACAACAACTGTAGTGATTTGCTGCTGGGTGAACAATCTGTAAAACAGTTAGCAGTGTACATTGCCAGGTAGCTGACTTGTCAGCTAATGTAAGCTGCTACAGAAGGTAGTAGAAACAACAGTCTGCTGCTCCTGGCTATCCTCTCCTCTCCTCAACACACAACTGTAGTACTTTTGCTGTTGGGTGAACAATCTGTAAAACTGTTAGCAGTGTACATAGCCAGGTAGCTGACTTGTCAGCTAATGTTAGCTGCTACAGAAGGTAGCAGGAACATAAGGCTGCTGCTTCTGGCTATCCTCCCCTCTCCTCAACACACATTGTAGGGTTTTTGCTGCTGGGTGAACAATCTGTAAAAAAGTTAGCAGTGTTAATAAGCAGGTAGCCAAAGTGTCAGCTAATGTTAGCTGCTACAGAAGGTAGCAGGAACAAAAGGCTGCTGCTCCTGGCTATCATTTCCTCTCCTCAGTACACAACAACTGTAGTGATTTGCTGCTGGGTGAACAATCTTTTAAACAGTTAGCAGTGTACATAGCCAGGTAGCTGACTTGTCAGCTAATGTAAGCTGCTACAGAAGGTAGTAGAAACAACAGTCTGCTGCTCCTGGCTATCCTCTCCTCAACACACATTGTAGTGTTTTTGCTGCTGGGTGAACAATCTGTAAAAAAGTTAGCAGTGTACATAGCCAGGTAGCCAAAGTGTCGGCTAATGTTAGCTGCCACAGAAGATAGCAGGAACAACAGACTGCTGCTCCTGGCTATCCTCTCCTCTCCTCAGTACACAACTGTAGTGTTTTTGCTGCTGTCATGATTGGATGTAACCTGTCAGATGTTCCTGGGCTGCTTGTTACTTCTCCCTCTTAGGACACCTAGCCTCTGGTCCACTGCCAATACTAGCTATAAACTAGCTTCCCCTGACTGTATTACTCCTTAGCACTGCATCTGTTCATTAACCACCTCTGCCAAGGCTGTGTTGACAGTCTGAGAAAGGCTGATACAGTCCACAGATAATGTTGTGCAGAGGCTCTGCACATATTTTTCATACATACACCACTTCTCATCCACAAATTTTAACCCTTCACTATGGTCTTGCCACACTGCCTCATTGCATCATAACAACAAAGAACAGCATGTAGACCTGTCAAATCTCTGCTCTCTTCTCCAGTCCTCTGAGCAAATTCCAAAGCAACTGGTGTAAGTTAACACTCATTTTTCAATGGAATCTTTCCCTCCCTGAATAAATTCATCACCGATAACAAACTTTATCTCCTCTCAAACTCCTGCAACACAAACCTTCATACCATTTTCTTTCAAACTTTAAAGCTCTACCTTACTGGTTAATGCAGTTATTTAACTTAACACAAAATATCAACTTCCACACCCGCAGTTGTGAGCACATTCTGCTGGTTTGCTCTGGTCTCACCATTAAGCAAGTCTTGAGCCACAATCTCCATATTTGTGACCACCATCTAGCAACAATACTGAATATCCACATCAGCTTTCATGGTCAAAAAGAGAAATCAGCATTCAGGAACCTCAAGTTCATCCCTGTCTCAGCTCTTTCAGCCTCTCTCTCATCTGCATTATCCCCTAATAATGCTGTCATATCATCCAGAATTGCGTACTAAAGCATCTTGAACAGTTCATTACCCAAAGTCCTCAATAAACCCTGGTATATCCAGAACTCTGCTGCTCACCTTCTCACACACTCTTACTTCTGTTAGCAAATCTCCCTGTTACTCCAGAACCTCCACTAGTCTCCAATCCAAAGACTTTCTCACTGTACCGTCCCTCTCTTCACTCACAAAGCTCTCCATGATCAGGACCCTATCTTACTGATAAGGTCCTAATCCTGTCTTACTGACCTGCTCAACTCTCACACTCCTTTCTGACCTGTCTGCAGGACCAGTGGTGAAAGAGAGTGTGAGAGCCTCAACCTCCAACAGAAAACTGATCTGCCAAAATCCAATTCTCCTCTAAAACACATCTCTGGAATCACTGATGATGCCATTTTATCCAAGCTTTGTTTTTTTTTCTTCGTTTATAACATGAGTTTTTGTGACACTTATCTTTCAGTATTTTTTTAAAGTAACACAAGTAAAATGTACTGCAATAATAATACTAATAAAATGATAATAGAAGTAGTAGTGGTAACAGTAGAAGAATTGGGATTCTTGCAGTAAGAATGTTATTATTATTATTATTATTATTATTATTATTATTATTATTATTATTATTGTTGTTTGAGATAGTACAGGCAGGCTGGGCAAGACAAAGTGATTAATTGTCAGAAACATGATATCATCCTTTTAAATAAATAAGTTCCTATTTACTGAAATTGAAACTGATAAACACACACTTCTACAATAACAAAAGAAGCGGGCTGCCTTAATAACAAATGTCTGGCGGGCGGACACACAAATTCTGTGACTAATGCAGCACCACCCGCACAGGATGTAACGGTTTTGCAAAGTAAGCGCTCCTTAGCTGATAGTTTGGAGAAGAGATAAGCACTTGACTACAAAAAGTGTATTTAAATTAGTAAATAAATACATTTATTGAAACTGGTAACTGATAAACACACACACTATTACTCTAACAAAAAGGAGTGGGCTGCTTTAAATTTTTATATTGACATGCCTGGCGGGCGGATATAGGAATCTATGGTTAAAGCAGCACCACCCGTTCAGGACGTGCTGACTATACAGAGTAAGCGCTCCTCAGCTGACGGTACGGAGATGAGTGAGAAGCACTTGACTGCAGGGGAGACTTGAGCTGCAGCAGGAGAGGATTTAACTGAAAGGTAAGTGGGATTCTGATAAAATAATTAGGTAAGTGATTACTTTATAGTCAAAAAGTTACCCGGTGTTTTCACACATGGTATTATGTGGCATGCACACAGAAAGCTAGCTGCTAGCAAAGTTCGTTAGGCAGAACTAGCGGTCTCACGGTCGCATTGTGTTCTCTTTGTAACTTTTTGTCAAAGTTTTTAACTATAAAAAACACCGAAAATGTGACTTGATTTTGTTTAATCTTTATCTGAATCTTATTCTTTTACAACACGGTCATATTTGGGGAAATGTGCGTTATGGTGGGTGGGTGGGGTAGGGTGGGGGGGAGTGAGAGCAAAGCCGCCATCTTAGGCACGTGCGCTTTTAATTGAAGTAAATGACAGACCGTTCACAGTGAAGCAGCAGGAGCAAGTTCATCATTTTGTGTCAGACAACATGGTCAGTACTCACTGGTTTGTCACATGGTTGTTAAAGTTTACAATGAATGTAATTTTAGTAACATTAAACATTATTGAGTAGTTATATGACACTGCAGACATGCACTGGGCCTGGCATGTTTGTCCATAGAGATAAAAAAAAATCAAAACTTGAAACTATAAATTTTCCTTTATAGGATGTATACGCTGAGAAGCAGAAAAGTCCAAAAACAGGATGACTGGCCTAGGAGGAAAAAGGTTTGTCAAAGTCTTTGTTACTGACAAAAATTGAAGTACATTTTCAGAGCTTACTCAAGTTGTTCTGATGTAATGGGCTCCAGTTAGGTTGTGATTTTAGCAATCTAACAAACACACTTGTCATTCATCCTAATCTTAGAAGGGCAGACAATCAGCTGTGGCTGAAACATCTGAGGCTGAGATCTCCAGGACCACAGAGGAGCCTCCTGAGGGATCTACACTCAGAGAGATAAAGGTATTTATTCTAGCTGATCATCTTGTCTGGTCTTGAGGTGTTAAAGCTGCAGTTGTAAATACTCTGCTGATTGGTCAGGTCCTTATAATGTATCAGATTTTTTTATTTTGATGCTCAGTTAAGCTGTGTGTCTGCTTTAAGGCTCCCTTGGGTTGATTTTGAGTTGTGGGGTCCAGTCAGGTTGGTATTTAAGATGTCTGACAAACACACTTGTCAGGTTTACAGTGTTTGTGGGGTCCACGTAAAGTCAGATACACTGTTGACATTAATGGGAGATTAAATATCAAATGAAAAAAATACATCCTTTGCAGTTGATGTGTTCCTCACTGTGTAATGATCTAAGACCCCACCGGTCACTCCATCTGTTTGACTAGGAGACTGAAGTCTCTGCCAGTCCTTTCTGGGCTCCATGATCCACATTTTGGTTAAAAGAAGACACCAAGCGACAGAAATAGTAGTTGGTACAGATGATTTTGTTTAGATTATGGGATTTAGCATGAGAGCTACAGCGAGTGGATTCATCAGGTTTAAGAATCATAATGTATTTAAAGTTGCCTGTATCTTTAATTGTGAAGAAATCAGAACAATAGTTGGTTAATTTACTAGTCATCTCAAACTTGTTGTTTAGGACATGGAACCACCTACTGTGGCTGAAACATCTGAGGCTGAGATCTCCAGTACCACAGAGGAGCCTCCTGAGGGATCTACACTCGGAGAGATAAAGGTATTTATTCCAGCTGATCATTCTGTCTGCTCTTTAGTGTTAAATCTGCAGTTGTAAAAACTCTGCTGATTGGTCAGGTCCTTTAAATGTATCTGATTTTTTTATTTTGATGCTCAGTTAAGCTGTGTGTCTGCTTTAAGGCTCCCTTGGGTTGATTTTAAGTTGTGGGGTCCAGTCAGGTTGGTATTTAAGATGTCTGACAAACACACTTGTCAGGTTTACAGTGTTTGTGGGGTCCACGTAAAGTCAGATACAAAGTTGACATTAATTAGAGATTAAATATCATATGAAAAAAATACATCCTTTGCAGTTGATGTGTTCCTCACTGTGTAATGATCTAAGACCTTAGCAGCCACTCCAGCTGTTTGACTAGGAGACCTAAGTCTTTGCCAGTCCTTTCTATTCTCTATAATCACTTTATGTTTTTAAGAAGACATCAGTTGACAAAAAATAGCAGTAAGTACAAATGGATTTGTTTAGATGAGGTGATTTAGCATGAGCTGCAGTGAGTGGATTCATCAGGTTAATAGACTGTTATGTATATTTGAGGTGCCAGTGGCTTTAAATGTGCAGAAATTAGATCAATAAATAGTTGGTTAATTTACTATTCATCTCAAACTTGTTGTTTAGGACATGGAACCACCTACTGTGGCTGAAACATCTGAGGCTGAGATCTCCAGTACCGCAGAGGAGCCTCCTGAGGGATCTACACTCAGAGAGATAGAGGTAATTATTCCAGCTGATAATCCTGTCTGCTCTTTAGTGTTAAATCTGCAGTTGTAAAAACTCTGCTGATTGGTCAGGTCCTTTAAATGTATCTGATTTTTTTATTTTGATGCTCAGTTAAGCTGTGTGTCTGCTTTAAGGCTCCCTCGGGTTGATTTTGTGTTAAGGGGTCCAGTCAGGTTGGTATTTAAGACGTCTAACAAACACACTTGTCAGGTTTACAGTGTTTGTGGGGTCCACGTAAAGTCAGATACACTGTTGACATTAATGGGAGATTAAATATCACATGAAAAAAATACATCCTTTGCAGTTGATGTGTTCCTCACTGTGTAATGATCTAAGAACCTACCGGTCACTCCAGCTGTTTCACTGGGAGACTTGAGTCTTTGCCAGTCCTCTCTGTTCACCATGGTCCAGTAAATGTTTAAAAGAAGACACCAGGTGTACAAAAATAGCAGTCAGTACAGAAAATATGTGTCCAGATGAACTCATTTAGCATGAGAGCTACAGTGAGTGTATTCGTCGGGTTTATGAAGGTAATGTATATTTATGTGCCAGTGGCTTTAAAAGTGTAGAATTTAGATCAATTATGAGTTGGTTAATTTACTATTCATCTCAAACTTTTTGTTTAGGACGTGGAACAACCTACTGTGGCTGAAACATCTGAGGCTGAGATCCCCAGGACCGCAGAGGAGCCTCCTGAGGGATCCAAACTCACAGAGATAGAGGTGTTAGTCCACCTGATCATTCTGTCTGATTTTTAGGTGTTAAAGGTGCAGTTTTAAAAACTCTGCTGATTGGTCAGGTCCTTATAATGTATCTGATTTTTTTATTTTGATGGTCAGTTAAGCTGTGTGTCTGCTTTAAGGCTCCCTTGGGTTGATTTTGAGTTGTGGGGTCCAGTCAGGTTGGTATTTAAGATGTCTGACAAACACACTTGTCAGGTTTACAGTGTTCGTGGGGTCCACGTAAAGTCAGATACAATGTTGACATTAATGAGAGATAAAAAAGGTTTTTTTTTCTTATTGTGTGAAATAAACATTATATGCAGTTTATCTGTTCACTATGTGATGATCTTAGAACCCACCGGTCACTCCAGCTGTTTGACAAGGAGACTTAAGTCTCTTCCAGTCCTTTCTATTCTCCATCATTCACTCTGTGGTTTAAAGAAGACATCAGTTGACAAAAAATAGCAGTAAGTACTAGTGGTGCAACGGATCACAAAACTCACGGATTGGATCGTTCCTCGGATCAAGAGTCATGGATCAGATCATTTTTTGGATCAGCAAAAAGCAACAAAAAAAAAAAACAAGACAAACACGAGTTTTGTCTGTTTATTAAACACTTAAATGATTAAATTAAATATATAAAAGTAGTGCACAAGGCATAATATCTTCTTTCTAGCATAATTATTAATGAAAAACAACTTGAAGTGCAATATACAGGCATATCTCCTTCCTTTAAAATGTAACAATGAACCAAAAATGAAGTATGTGAGCGACGGGATGTCTTAACGTGGCTCAAGGACTTTCAGCATGTTTTTAACATGTTTTGCACAACTGAATATGGCCTCATGTCTGTAGCTATAAACACACCGATAGCATTTGTGATAGCTTTAGCCCTGTCGGATTGCACAAGGAAGAGGCTGCTTAAATGCTGCGGTGAAGTTGTTGGCCAGCTTTCGTTTTATCGCCAGTCAGTAAAACACCCGGGTGATGTCGCTTCAAATGCGTGAACATGCTCGATGTGTTCCCACTGTCATTTCGATTTCTTATGCCACAGTGCCTACACACCGTCGCAGTTTTGTCCACTGACCTCTTTCCTTCTTCATCATAGTTGACAGGGATGCCAAAATGCTCCCATACAAGGGACGTAAGTGTCGCGGGGCGTTCAAGCTCCTCCTTTCCTCAACTCGCCATGTCTGCCCTCCTCCTTTCTTCGCTTACAATAAGCTGTGTGTGGACGGAGCACAACTTTTTTTTTTTCAGAAATAATTAGCGGGTCACATTTGTGCCAAACCAATGACGTCAATCCGAACAGATCATGGATCAATGATGATCTGTTGCACCACTAGTAAGTACAAATGGATTTGTTTAGATGAGGTGATTTAGCATGAGCTGCAGTGAGTGGATTCATCAGGTAAATAGACTGTTATGTATATTTGATGTGCTAGAAGCCTTTAATGTACAGAAATTTGATCAATAATAAGTTAGTTTATTTACTATTCATCTCAAACTTGTTGTTTAGGACATGGAACCACCTACTGTGGCTGAAACATCTGAGGCTGAGATCTCCAGTACCGCAGAGGAGCCTCCTGAGGGATCTACACTCAGAGAGATAAAGGTATTTATTCCAGCTGACCATCCTGTCTGGTCTTGAGGTGTTAAAGCTGCAGTTTTCCTCACCAATGCATACATTTCAGTAAAAGGGCTACCATCTGGTTGATCTTAATTAGCTTTGAGTATAGGCCTTTTTTTCGTACCTTGATGAGATGCTTCAGTATTTCGTTTTGTCTTTATTTTCTCTAGGACTCAGATGCAGCTTGTCCTCTTCCCTCAGTGAAAAAATATGGGCTGAATCTTCCTCTAGTAAACTACACAGATTCTGATGAACCCCAGAGTCCATCCTCAAATCCTGAATCTGAACATTGCCTCTCAGAGCAGGACCATATTTCTGTCCCCAGGCTCAGGAGGACCAAAAGTATACTGGTAAACAACACACACACACAGTGCAGTGAATGTATTAAAAGTCAATTGCAGACATTTCATTGGTCTTGTGCCTACTGTCTATCATATTTTTATTGCTTTCTTTAGATGAAAAACCAGATTCACTTTGATTCAGAAGAGCTTTATGACACCACCTCAGCTGACAGTGAAGAGGAATACATTCCTAAGACAAGTGAGGACTCTGATGATTCCGGCAGAAGTGAAGTCCTGGAAGTGGACCCTCTCTTCAAGATAAAAGATGTCATCAAAGATTTCCCTCCCTTAACCCAAAGATCTGAAGCCTCTTCACAGCAGGTTGTTACAAGAGGGCGTTCACCTGTTAGGAGAAGTAGCTCTGGTCTGATGCGTAAAAGGCAATGCTACAGAAGTGTGGTTCATCATTCAACACTAGCCAGCCATGCTGACTCATCTAACCAGAGTTTTGTAGCAGACGCTGATGCCCTGTCCCAAAACTCAGTGGTGAATTTAGACCAGGACCAGGACGAATGTCTTCCTGACAGTTCCTCTTCCATTCTTACAAATGATAATGAGTCTGGTGGTCCACTTTCCATACCCGCTGTCTGCAAAAAAGAGAATGGGTCAAGACTTTATAACAAGAAGCAGTACTGTTTGTACTGCAAATTGGGTGTTATAAAAATTGCAAGACATTTAGAGCGAGCACATATAGATAAGTCAGAGGTTGCACAGGCTTTTGCCTTCAAAAAGGCTCCAAAGAAAGACGAATGCATCTGGAACTTTTGAGAAACAGGGGCAACTTTTCACACAATGTAGAGGTACTACACTCTGGGGTCGGTAACCTTGTTCCCCGCAAGCAGCCGAGGCAGGATTCCAGTGCACAGGATTTCCTACACTGTGCATATTGTCAAGGCTTTTTTGCCAGAAAGCTGCTTTGGCGGCACATGCAGATTTGCAAGCTTAGGCCTTCTGTACCACACAAACCAGGTAAAACCCGTGTCCAGGCCCTTTGTGCATTTACTTCACCTCCTCCACCTGGCGTCAAACAGGACTTGTGGAAACTCTTAAACAACATGCTCCAAGATGAGGTTTTTTCAGCAGTTAAATCTGATGCCTGTATTCTGGAGTACGGGGACCATCTATACAACAGACTGGGACATGATCCTGGAAAACATGAATATATCCGCCAGAAGTTAAGAGAGCTTGGAAGACTTCTGCTGTGCTCCAGAAAAACCACCTCCATGAAGACCATTCGAGACCACATCAGACCATCCAACTTCATGCAAGTTATTCAGGCTGTAAAAGAGGTGGCAGGTTTTGATAGTGCAACCAACACTTACAAGTGTCCAAGTCTGGCCCTCAAAATTGGACATAGCCTGACAAAGGTATCAATGCTTGTAGAAAGTCGTGCAAATGTACAAAACAATTACAGTGCTGCTAAAGATGCACGTACATTTCGCAGAGTGTACGAAACTCGCTGGAATGAAATGGTTTCGGCTGCATCACTGAGGACACTGCAGGAGGCCAGGTGGAACACCCCTCTGCTGCTTCCTTTCACAAAGGATGTCCAAACTCTCCACTCCTATTTGGATGAGAAACAGCAACATTACAGCTCAAAACTATCCACTGAGACATCCCCGCAAACATGGTCACAGCTGACCAAGGTCACGTTGACTCAAGTCATCCTTTTCAATCGTCGAAGAGCTGGGGAGGTGTCAAAAATGCCCATGACAGCATATTTGTCAAACAGTACATCAGATCCTCAAGATGATGTGATTGATGCCCTGTCACCTGTTGAGAAGAAACTCTGCCAACACTTCAGACGGATCGAGATCAGGGGAAAAAGAGGAAGAAAGGTTCCCGTTCTTCTGACCCCGGCAATGCAGCATGCATTGGATTTACTTACCAGCAAACGGCAGGAATGTGGGGTTCCTAAAGAGAACAGGTATCTTTTTGCTAGACCATCTGCCTTTACATGCCTCCGTGGTTCTGACTGCCTTCGACATTTTGCAAAGATCTGTGGTGCAAAAAGTCCCGAAAGTCTCACCTCCACAAAGCTTCGCAAACAAACAGGAACTCTTTCACAAGTTCTCAACCTCAGCAACACAGAGTTGGACCAGTTGGCTGATTTTCTCGGCCATGACATACGAGTACATAGGCAGTTCTATAGGCTTCCTGAGGGCACCCTCCAGCTTGCTAAAATAAGCAAAGTTCTATTGGCTCTGGAGAAAGGACGGCTGGGAGAATTCAAGGGAAAGACCTTGGATGACATCAACATTGACCCGGAGGGTACTATTTATCTATCTCTCTTGTCTCCTTTTGAAGGAAATGCACTTTTTGTAATTATGTTTTCTGGGAATTTTTCACCATGTCAGAAACAAATGATCTTGAATAACACTCATTCCCCCTCACCCCTATACAGAGAATGTGCACCCTGACAGCGATCCTGACGAGGCATGCGAGTCGGGCTCTGAAGGTTGGTATTTACATACAATTTTATATGTGACCACTGCTGCATATTTGTAGACATCCATGTGCAATATCAGTTTACAGAATCCATTTGGAGCCTGCTTTTGTCTGTCAACAACTGGTCATAAAATGTTTTTGTTAACTTTAAAGCTCATCGGTCTTGATGTTCATTTGCAACATCAGAGAGGTGACTATGTAATGTCTGTAACGGCTTCATTTTAATCCCTGCACCAAGTTTAGTTTGAGCTTTTAGATTGCTGTTATAAGCACTTGCATGTCAAGCACAAGCATGGTGTTAGAGGTGTTGGGGGGCAATAGGGTAGGTTGATTTACCTCTTTTAGGTTAGGATATAACCAGGGTGGTGTATCCACAGATATCATAATCAGAAGATGCCACACAACCCCAGGATGCTCCAAGACCACCGCCATCTTGGAGCAGTACTCGTTAATGGTTTTCAGTCAATTGTAGTTTTTGAGGCCTGTGATTCACCTTACATCAGCATTTGTTTACGTTCAAAAAAAAAGGGATCAAGTTAGGTTTGGTGATTTACTTAATTGCAATATCACCTCAAAATGTGCTTAATGGCACAGAAAAACAATACTAAGTATTTATCAACTCCATCAACTGTATTTATGTCACAGGCTTGAAACTACAACACTACTCAGCACTATATCGCTGTGTCAAAGAGCTCGTTAAGAGTTATTGAGTTGATATTTTTTTCAGTTTATGTGAATTGAAATAGTTTATGATCTAATTTCAGATAAGAGTTACAGAGAATAATTTTGCACATGTATTTTACAAGTATTTAGATTTATAGTTTAACCCTTCTTATCAGCATGGAGGATCAATACTGCAGTCAGTCAGCAGAGATCTTGAAATGTTTGTGAGTTGGGGAGAGCACTGTTATGCTACAGTCTGTAGTCATTAGACTTCCAATATGTCTGTGGGGTTTGTTAACCTGTGCCTCATAGTGAAGAGCTTCAAATTATGACCAACATGTATAAAGTCAACCTTTATGCTAACATTTTAAAGTTAATGGATGAAAGTAATTATAACTCAGTTTTACACTTGACTTCATAACATCAAGTGACAAGAAGTGCCTTACTTCCTGTGAATTCAGTTTAGAGGTCCTTCAAAAGAAAAGCATTTCCTGTTAACCAGATAATCCCAAATCTTTCAATTTAGCAGGTAAGTTGACAAATACCCCCCTAAATAATGTAAATAATGTATTTTAACATGTCATTAGGAACTTACTAAACTAAATTTTACTAGAAAAAATATTCAAGGAAACAATTTTCATCATCCTGTATACAAATTTTGAATGTATCAACATATATACTTATCCTTTTTAACATGAGAAACTTGATCAACTTTAGGAGATTCTTGGTTACAAATATTAGATCAAAAAACTTTAACATAAAGGGGTTGAATGGCTGGTGTCACGTGTGCTTCACAATCAGTTAGAGCATGACCACAGTCACAATATCCAACTGGTTTTTCACCTATTGCACAAACGAGCTAGTGAGCTGTGGTGGATACAGTCTATATTCTTCTGCTCTGTTGTAGGGAGTAAGTTTACATCTAGTCAGAGGGAAGAGGATGCACCATCTGATGTGAACCATGATGATGCATCACCACAGCAGAGCACCATCGCACCTCAAAACACCAAACAACAGGGGTCACCAAAAACGGAAAGAGGCAAGTTCTCTGAGACCGGTCTGAAATCAGATTAGTTTATGGTGTGGTTGTAAATGTGTTTTCTTGGCATGTGCTGAAATGTGGATTGCAGACACACATTTGTGATTAAGATTTTTTTTGGGGAGGGGGAAGTTTCTGAGTTCTCATTCACCTATGTTACTTAAATTGCTTCTAAATCACTCCATGGTTAAAAAACAGAATTGATTATGTTTTTGTTTATTTACAGCTCGGCAGCCTGTTAAAAAGAGGCCTTGGGAAAGAGAGGAGATCCTGGCCGTTGAGAAACACATGATGTCCTTCATCACCACATGCCGTGTTCCAGGGAAACGCGACTGCGATAAGTGCATTGAACAAGAGAAAGAAGCGCTCAAAAACAGGAATTGGTTGGCTATTAAATTCTATATCAAAAACCGAATCACAGCTCTGAAGAGGAAAGTTTAGAGGGATCAGGTGTTGTCTGTTGACAGCTGTAGGAGGGTTGCATCACTTTTACTGTCCTCAAGGTAAAGCATGTTTTCTGGTTTATACCATTAACTTGTTAGTGTTTCCTTATTTTACCTCCTTATTTTAATTTATATTTGGATGCTTAGAGTTACTGTAGGTTGGGCTTCAGAGCTGTGTCATACAGTAACAGATTTGTCTACCTGTAAAGGGAGTTTAATGAAGAGTTTTGACTCGATTTATTTTTGTTATAAGCTGCCAATAACTGCACAGACACACTGTACCAGTTTTAAAAGAGGAGGGTGTTTTCTTTTGTTTTTGAAAGAATGTTAGTTTGTGGTTCCTTAGTTGAACAAATTTTGTTTATCCAACATCTTCAAAAAAATTTGAATAAAAACTTTCAGCTTTTAAATTCATCCACTGTTTCAGGTCTAATCATGTGAACAGTATAAAAAATCCTTTACATAGATATATCTTTCTTATGTAGCCACATGCATATTAACACATAAGACACAAGACAGCTGTTGACTTCTGTCACTATTCAATTTAATTATTTGTACAATTTACCCTAAAACACAAAACATCATCCTTATCAAAACTATAAAATCAGCCCATCTGTGCTGTGTTAAAAATTAGAGTTCAGACAAGAGAAAGGGGAGAACTTTCTGGCTGAAGAAAACATCAGATGGTGCACTTCTAAGAAAGACACATCCTGTGAACATTGAAGGTATATCAGGTCAGGTTTGAGAGTAGATCTAGAGACTGATGCACTTATAATACCTTGAATATAAGCTGGTGATACTGATAAGAAATGTACTTGTCGAAGATTGTCGAGATTGGTTCTCATCACTGTCCTGCACTGACAAGTGTGGAGTGGTCCCACAAAGTCTGTTTGATCTGATGTTTGTGTAAGTGGTACCCAGGAGGAGAGAAAAACCGGGCAGTGTGTAGATACTGACCCCAGATGTGGCCAAATACCAGACAGGTTCCCAGATGTCTGTGCCTAGTCTGGTCAGGGACCTCTACTTTGTCTAATTGGTAATTTGAAGTGATTTCTCTGTTTACCTACATGTCAGGATACTGCCTGATTTTTCTCAGTGCTGTACAACCTTCAGAAAGGTTGGTTCCCACAATGCATGGTCTGCTCATGTGTCCTGACCATAGCACAAAGACAAGGATGTGTGTGTGTGTGTGTGTGTGTGTGTGTGTGTGTGTGTGTGTGTGTGTGTGTGTGTGCGTGTGTGTGTGTGTATCAATCACTCCAGTGTCGGTGATGACGAGGAGCTGTTTGTGTTTCTCATAAAAGGGAAAGGGATCAAAAGGACTGCTCTACCAGCTGGACCTTCAATCACACTGGGACAACATGACTTTAGAGCCCTGGGCAGCTGGAGCTCTGGGGACTAATGACGTGTGTGTGTGTGTGTGTGTGTGTGTGTGTGTGTGTGTGAGTGTGTGTTTGTGCGTGTGAATGTGTGTGTGAATGTGATGTCTAAAACCTTTTGATATAAGGCCATTCACATTTTTTATCATCAAAATTTATGTTTCTCCTTGACTTTAAGGAAGGATTCTGTTGTGCGGCAGGCTTGTAGTGAGGACCCAGAAGCAGACACTGAGACAGAGCTCAACGTAAAACGATTTTAATGTCCAAAAACAGAAAGGGATAGATAAGGGAACAAAGGAAGTCCGGTTGGTTGGCTGGTAGGCTGGCTGTCGTGTGGGCTGGAGACACTGCAGGAGAAACCAGAGGAGACAGGAGTTAAGGGACATGCAACGAGTCACAAGGAGTAAAGTTCAGAAAGTTATACCACGAGGTTTTGGCCAGGAGACGCGTCTTTACCGCTGGGCAGGGTAGACAATACTCAGGCGCTGAGACTGAGGGCTGCAGGCTTCTTAAAGTCCCTTGATTGGAGACGAGTAGCAGGTGTGTCGTCTCACTCAGCCTCAGCGCCGGGGGAGGGGAGGAAGCCCTGGAAAAGAGCACAGCCAGAACAGGCAGATAGGGAAAAACAAAGAAGTCCAGCCAAAATAACACAGGATGAGGAGGCGTCTCACCACAGTACCCCCCCCTTAACGAACGCCTCTTGGCGTTCTGCCGGGCTTGTTGGGGTGGGCAGCGTAGAACTCCTCCAGGAGTTGGTGGTCCAGGATGAGGGAGCGGGAGATCCAGGAACGTTCCTCTGGACCGTAACCCTCCCAGTCCACGAGGTATTGGAAGCCTCGCCCCCGAGGCCGCACGTCCAGGATTTTCCTTACAGTGAAGGCAGGGTGGTCATCAATCAATCGGGGGGTGGAGGGGCGACGGAAGGAGGGCTCAGGGTGCATGAGGCAACAGGTTTTAACAAGGAGACATGGAATGTGGGATGAATTTTGAGAGATGAGGGAAGTTTTAATCTCACCGCTGAAGGGTTGATGATTTTCTGGATAGGGAAGGGACCAATGAAGCGGGGGGACAGCTTGCGGGACTCGGTCTGCAGGGGAAGGTCACGAGACGATAACCAGACCATCTGACCAGGACGATAGTCTGGTGCTGGAGAGCGGTGAACGTCAGCCAGGCGTTTGTTGCGCTCGGCCGTGCGGGTGAGTGCGGCCCTGGCCGATCTCCACACCTCCCGTAGACGCCCAATGTGCTCCCTCACCGACGGGACGGCCACAGGTTGCTCCTGTTCGGGAAACAGGGGGGCTGGTACCCAAAACAGCACATGAATGGGGACATACCTGTGGCTGAAGAGGTGAGGGAGTTATGGGCGTATTGGATCCACGGGAGGTGCGTACTCCAGGACGCTGGATGATGGGCCGCCACACACCGCAGGGCCGACTCGAGGTTCTGATTAGCCCGCTCCGTCTGGCCATTGGTCTGTGGGTGGTAACCCGAGGAGAGGCTAGCTGCTGCGCCCCACTGCCTGGCAGAAAGCTCTCCAGACCTGAGAGGAAAACTGAGGACCACGATCTGACACGATGTCACGGGGAATCCCATGTAATTGAAATACATGAGTGACTAGGAGGTTAGCAGTTTGGAAGGCAGATGGGAGCTTGGGTAAAGGGACATAGTGAACAAATTTGGAGAATCTGTCAATGATGGTGAGTATGACAGTGTTACCTTCAGAGGGAGGGAGACCAGTGACGAAATCTAAGGCTATGTGGGACCAGGGGCGTGAAGGCACAGGCAGAGGACGCAGCAAGCCAGCCGGAGGTTGGTGGGAGGCTTTGCTTCGGGCACAGACGGAGCAGGCAGCAACAAACGCCCGTACGTCCCGGACCATCCCCGGCCACCAGAACCGCTGCTGGAGGAATTGGAGGGTGCGTTGAAACCCGGGGTGGCAGGTGAGCTTGGAGGAGTGCCCCCACTGTAGGACCTGAGAGCGTGCGACCTCAGGGACGAACTTTCTGTCCAGCGGGCCGGTTCCGGGGTCTGGGTGGTTCCGGAGGGCCTGGTCCACGATAGTATCGATCTCCCAGGTGGCGGAGCCGACGACACAGGAGGCGGGGAGGATGGTGTCTGGTTCACTGGGGTCCGGAGTATCCAAGGCGTGGATCCGAGAGAGGGCGTCTGGTTTGAGGTTGCGGGAGCCGGGACGATAGGAGAGGGTGAAATTGAATCTGCTGAGAAAAAGGGACCAGCGGGCTTGCCTGGGGTTGAGGCGACGAGCGGAGCGGAGGTATTGCAGGTTCTTGTGGTCTGTCCAGATTAGAAACGGTTGGGAAGCTCCTTCCAGCCAGTGTCTCCATTCTTGCAGTGCCCACACGACAGCCAGTAATTCACGGTTTCCCACGTCGTAATTTTGTTCCGTGGCTGAGAGTTTCCGGGAGAAAAAGGCGCAAGGATGAAGCTTCTGGGTCTGAGAGTCCCTCTGTGAAAGGACGGCCCCTACTCCAGAGTCCGAAGCGTCGACCTCCACCATGAACTGAAGCGAGGGATCTGGATGTTTGAGCACCGGGGCGGAGATGAAGAGGGATTTGAGGTGATGGAAGGTGGCGTCTGCTTCGGGGGTCCAGGAGAATGGAACCTTTAGGGATGTGAGCCGGGTGAGGGGAACTGCGACCTTACTGTAGTTCTTAATGAACCGTCGATAGAAATTAGCGAAGCCGAGGAATCGCTGGAGGTCTTTGCGGGAGGAGGGGGTGGGCCAGTCACGGACAGCGCAGACTTTTTCTGGGTCTGGGCGTAGCTCCCCCTGGGCGATGATGTAACCAAGGAAACTGACGGAGGAGGCGTGGAACTCGCACTTTTCGGGCTTCACGAAAAGGCGGTTTTCGAGGAGGCGCTGAAGGATGAGTCGGACGTGCTGCTGGTGTTCCCCCAGGTTTCGGGAGAAGATCAGAATATCATCTAAGTAGACGAAGGCGAACTTGTTAATCATGTCGCGGAGGACATCATTAATGAGGGTCTGGAACACAGCAGGAGCGTTGGTGAGGCCAAAGGGCATGACCAGGTATTCGAAGTGGCCCATGGGTGTGTTAAAGGCCGTCTTCCACTCGTCCCCCTCCCGGATGCGAACCAGGTGATAGGCATTCCGGAGGTCCAGTTTTGAGAAGATGGTGGCTTGACAGAGAGGTTCGAAGGAGGGATCAATGAGTGGTAGGGGATATTTGTTTTTAATGGTGATATCATTTAATCCACGGAAGTCAATGCAGGGACGGAGAGAGGAATCTTTTTTCTTCACGAAGAAAAAACCAGCAGCCAGGGGAGAAGATGAGGGTCGGATGAGTCCTGAGGTCAGGGAGTCTTGAATATAGTCCTCCATGGCCTCTCGTTCGGGCCGAGAGAGGTTGTACAGTCTACTACTGGGAAGAGGGGCTCCAGGGAGCAGGTCTATGGCGCAGTCATAGGGGCGATGAGGAGGAAGAATGAGAGACTGCTCCTTACTGAATACCATTGCTAGGTCATGGTAGACGGGGGGAACCGAGGTGAGAGATGGCGGTGGAGATGCTGACTTCTGTCGGTGGAGGTGAGGATTGGCGGAGCGGAGGCAGTGGGAGTGACAGTGAGGGCTCCAGGCGGAGATTGAAGATGTGGACCAGTTAATCTGAGGGTTGTGGATTTGTAGCCAAGGGAGTCCCAGCACCAGGGGAGAGTGAGGAGATGGAAGCAGGAACAGCCGGATGTCCTCCCGATGATTTCCGGAGAGGATGAGGGTGAGAGGAACTGTGCAGTGGGTGATGGAGGCTATAACTCTGCCATCGAGAGCGGTGACCTTACGGGGAGCCGGGAGTTCCTCCAGGGGGAGCTGAAGCCGCGCTGCCAGTCCAGCATGAATGAAGTTATCATCCGCCCCAGAGTCAATAAGGGTTTGAAGGGAAGTGGACTCCTTTCCCCACAGGAGACAAGCAGGTACCAGGATGCGTTTGGGAGAGCTGGCAACGGAGGAGGTATGGCTCATCAGTGTGCCCTCAGTCACGGATGAGCCTGGCCGTTTAACTTGTTTGGGCAGTTGATTAGAAAGTGACCGGCCTGGCCACAATAGATGCACAGCCTCTTCTCTACCCTCCTTCTCCGTTCATCGGGGTGAAGCTTAGTGTGGCCGATCTGCATGGGTTCACCTGCAGATGGCGCCGGATCCGGGAAGACTGAGGGCTGCAGAGGAGACCCGCTGACCGCAACAGAGGAAGGGGAGTCTATTCTAGGGACTAAGGAATGGTTTTTCTTCTCCCTCCGTCTCTCCCTGAGGCGATTATCAATTCTAATAGCTAGTGCTATTAGCTCCTCCAGGGAGGAGGGCTCATCACGAGTCGCTAGCTCGTCCTTCAATTGTTCAGAGAGACCCCGAGTGAATATCCCCTTTAACTCGAGGTCCCCCCACCCACTCTCGGCCGCCACAGTACGGAACTCAATGGAGTACTCCGCCGCTGACCGAGAGCTCTGGGTGAGGGAAAATAGCCGTTTGGTACACTCGGGGCCCTCGACAGGAAAATCAAATATTCTCCGGAGCTCTTCGGAAAAGCGGGCGTAAGAAGTGAACAGAGGTGAGTCCCTATCCCAGACGGCTGTAGCCCACTTAGCGGCCCTACCTCTTAACAGATTAATGGTGTAAGCGACCTTAGCTCGATCTGAGGGGTAGCTAATGGGCTGTTGGTCAAATACTAAGGTGCAACGAAGCAGGAAACCTCTGCAGCCCCCAATCTCCCCAGCATACGGCTCAGGAGGAGGGACATAGGGCTCTTTGAGGGTAGCGGGTGGTGGAGGAGGTGAAGAGGGGACTGTACTCACAGAGGGGGGGAATCCTGGTTGTTGTGGTGGAGGCCGAGGGAGTAGTTGCTCCGCCAGCTGCGACATTTGAATGGAGAGGCCATGAAGCGACTGATGGAGACTCTGGAGCATCTCCTCATGTTGGCCAATCCGCGTGCCGAGCTTCTGGACGGCTAGCTGAACTCGGTCTGGGTCTGTTGGGTCCATTCTCCTGGCCTGAGTATTCTGTTGTGCGGCAGGCTTGTAGTGAGGACCCAGAAGCAGACACTGAGACAGAGCTCAACGTAAAACGATTTTAATGTCCAAAAACAGAAAGGGATAGATAAGGGAACAAAGGAAGTCCGGTTGGTTGGCTGGTAGGCTGGCTGTCGTGTGGGCTGGAGACACTGCAGGAGAAACCAGAGGAGACAGGAGTTAAGGGACATGCAACGAGTCACAAGGAGTAAAGTTCAGAAAGTTATACCACGAGGTTTTGGCCAGGAGACGCGTCTTTACCGCTGGGCAGGGTAGACAATACTCAGGCGCTGAGACTGAGGGCTGCAGGCTTCTTAAAGTCCCTTGATTGGAGACGAGTAGCAGGTGTGTCGTCTCACTCAGCCTCAGCGCCGGGGGAGGGGAGGAAGCCCTGGAAAAGAGCACAGCCAGAACAGGCAGATAGGGAAAAACAAAGAAGTCCAGCCAAAATAACACAGGAGGAGGAGGCGTCTCACCACAGATTCTGGTCTATTACAACCACCATCTTCAATCCATGTTCTAGACTGTATCACTATCAGCTATGATGATGCTGGTATAAAAAAAATAAGTTTCAGAGTTCTCAAAACATGTCATGCCAAAAAAAAAACAAAAAAAAAACTTGACAGGTTTATATAAAAATGAGAACATTAGACACATTTTTCAACAATTAGAGTTTTAGGATAGGATTTGAGAGTGAGTGCATTTATTTATTGATTTATTAACCGTGAAACAGAACCTCACTGACCATTATTGAGAGAAAAAATCAAGCACAAAATTAACGGGATTATTTTCCAATGTACAACCTGACATCACAGGAGTTTAATCCAAAATTAAAATCAACAAGCTCACATTTAAACCTACAGGACATGATTCTAAAACATTACCAAGTAAGAGAAGAGAACTTAACATATAGTTCAGACCTTCTTTGCTTCAAGATGCAACCTTGATAGTTTATATGAGAGTAGTTGAGAAAGTGTACTTTACCATTAGAGCCTAAAACATGAACCTTTTCTGAAACGTGTGTTGAACATTCATTAACCTCTGAATTAGGAGTGTTGTCAAAGTTTGATGATTATCTGTGTCAATCCAGTATCTCTCTCTAAATCTGACTTTTACCCTAACCTAATTACCACGTAGAAATGAACACAACCAGAAAAGAAAAAGCAAATCCAAACAAACAGACTTTTTTACTTTGGATGATGAATAAAGTGGCTTTAAAGAGTCTGAAACTAATTGGTTGTTTTTCTTGATAACAGCCAACGTGACACAGTGTCTGTGTGTTCATGAAACTTTTGTTACCTGTCAGCCCTCCCCCTCTCTCTTCTCCATCATTACCTGTCAATTCTTCTTTGTTTTCTATCTAATAGAGACAAAGTGGCCAAAAATATTTGATACAAAAAATGATCATTACTAAATCAGAAATCAAAGGTTTAACAAATCAGAGCAAATCAGAGAGAAGTAAGCAGGAAGAAATGGTTCTTTTGTCAATATTTGTTCTATAATTATAAAACACTTCATCACAGGCTTTTCATGAGACATCAGAAACTTGGACTGACATTTTGATAAACTGACAGAAAACTCGAAACACATAGAACATTTCAATCAGTTCCTTGTAGACTGTTAAAGCCAAAAACCAACTTACTCCCGTCCTCATGTGAGTCCTACTCCAAAACTGTTCCCTCGACAACAATAAAAATATCTGTTACTTCTCGTGTTTCATTTCAGGCTTTGTGAGAGCATGCAGAGGTTTAATCTGTGACATTAGAGCTTTAACAAAATATAAACTGCTTGTGTTTTATTTTATCCTCCCTTTTTACAACAGTTACATTATCTTGATTTCTGTGATTATGATTATTATTTTTATGTATTCTCTGTTAGTATGATAGGGCTTATACTTTTTATACTAATCTGATTCAAACCTTAATGACTATAGGAGATTCATGATCAGTGCTGTTGTGTTAATATATCACAATAATAAAAACTCTTTAATATACCTTTGATTCATATAGACACTTGGATATTTGTTGGACAGTTACTGTTAAATTTTAATCTCAATTTAAAGAGACATTTTTGTCACGCTCAGTCCAATGCATCCAGGTCCTTTTTTGTGCTGTTACATTGTTGATAAATATGATGTGGCATTTTGGTCATAGTGCAGAAAAATATGTCGCATTGAAGCTAACATTCATAACATTCATTGATTTCCATTAGCGGGAAGCTGCACAGGAAAAGCCTGGCTAACATAAGCCTCTTCCATACACCATGAGAAGGTGAAATATTGGTGTTCCAGTGTGTGATTACACACCGTATGACATTTTTGCAGAGGTCTGAGAGGTATGGTAAAGTATGGTAGGTAAAAACACAGTGGAAGCTACACACACACACACACACACACACACACACACACACACACACACACACACACACACACACACACACTCTGCTGTTTTACTCTGCTGGCTTCAACATTTCACATCACCAATTTCTTACCCCTCTTCTGCCTTTGTTACTACCTCCAAGAGAGGAATCAGAGGCAGAACAACTTTGCTTTATCATTACGCCTCTGTGCATTACTCATTGCTGACGAGGTGTAAAAGGGGTGTGAATATCCTGCTTCCAAATGACAGTGTAAAAAGGCCTGAAAGTTCTGCTGCTGACTGATAGGAAGTCCTCCATAGACCAGACTGTCTCGTTTCTGACTGCCCATGCAGACTTAAGCGAGATGATTTGGAGACTGGGTCCCTTGAAGTGTCCAACCCCTGAACGGAGACACAGCTTAAACCTGGTTTATACTTATGCAACAAATCTATGTTTTAGCATGTGGCTCTGTACAGCCTTGCAACCATGCAAAAGCTTATGAATGTAACCTGACTGACATCTACCATGAGACATAAAGGAATATGCAACAACTAACACACAGTACATTTACCTGCACAGCTAAGTCGAACTACAGCCATAGCTTGATTAGTTGAGTTAATTGGACTACTGTCCTTGTCCCAGTCTAAGTGCACTGGGCAAGAATCAAACTATTGACAGAGGCATGTCTGCCTTTGCTATGGTAAGTGGCGAGATTTCAGCTTGTTACTTTCAAGTCGTCTTCTGGTTGAGCTATTACGTACCGAAACTATCTGTAAAAAGTGTCAGGATAACAGGATGTACATGAGGATTAAAACACCGTCACTGATACAGTTCTGTACTTTTTTTATGTGTTATAGAAAACTTTTTTTTTTTTCTTTTTGACGTCCTTTGTCTGTTGAGGTTTTGTTTACTACCCAGCAAAGCATTCATGCTATTAAACTTTAGGTTTATACCCTCATGAACAGACACTGGAGCTTGACCAGAATGCTCATGTTTTGGTCTGTTTGAGTCATGTGCATGACAGAGAAAGATTGATACCCGATCACTTTATCCAGGTATGTTAGTCAAATTATGGGATGATACATTTAATGTGATTTTAGTTGGATTTATATGTTCCTCAAAACTCCAGTTTCAGTCGGACTTCAGTCGCCAATAAACCTTTTTTAATATGTTAACGTGCTGCTCCACTTTAAGCCCTGTGATTGAGCCACTTGGTAACAACAATTTTCCTGCATGTGTGACATTTCCTGGATCGCCACACAGCATCTGCACATTCCATCTCCTCCTCTGTCTCCTCCCCTTTCATCTTTGCAATAACAACAGTATGATCAACTGCTGCTTATCATGAATCGACTCCAGCTTTAACATAAAATGCTTCAATAATATGATAGCCTATGGTTTACCATGAACATACAAGCAGAAGATGGAGCAGGACCAAAAACTGGAGATGTAACCAGCATAGAAATCGCACTTCTAACTAATGTTTAGACAGAGTGTAGTTGAAAAATGCAGATTTTTCCGATGCATACGTTTTTTGTCTCAATAATAACATTAGGCCACAATGATGCTGCTATAATGAAGGTCATTGCAGATGTATAAATCAGACTTTATGTACAGCTCTCATCTTGAGACCCCTGGCTACCATATACCACTGTTTACTGTTTAGCTTATCAAGGACGCCCTTGAATAGTCAGATTACAAACTGCAGCGAGTTAGCAGGTAAAAATGTTTGTTTTTTTTTGTTGTTGTTGTTTTTTTTTCATGTAATGATAATATCTGGGCAATCAGGGTGTTATTCAATCGGTTAGTTTCTGCAGTTCAAAAGAAGAACAAAACTGTCCTAAAGTTGAACCTTCCTGAAAGTAAGCAAAGTACACTGGGAACAAAAGTTTCAAAGGTTAACCAAAAAATCTGTCTTATTTCAGTCTGCAACACACTGGAGGTGAAATAACCAGTTTGGGATAAGGAGTGGGTGCATCTTTGTATGTGTGTCATGACATCAGCCGGTCTGTTCCCGGTCTCTTTGGAGGACTTAGTGGGTAAACAGGTTGTGAGACAAGGTTTCAAAACGGCAGATCAAAGGAAGAGGTGTGTTACAAATGAGATGAATTACAGTGTAGGAAGGAGATAACCGGTGTGGCGACTGCACTCCTGCCAAAAACTCTTCTTATAAACTCCTTCAAAGGTGAAAAAGAGGTTGACGCAACATCTAAATATGTTCTGCTGAGTGTTTATATAAGCAGCTCTGTTGTTACCTTGTATGTCCAGTTTTAGAGGAGGATTGAAGGATTATAATGTCTTCTATGGATTTAGAGCGCTTTTGAAGTCAAGACTCAGACAAACCTCTCAAAGCCGGCTGTGTAATTTAAAAAATGCATGGTCACCAAAGCAGAACTTAGAATAGTGAGAAGTTGGTGGAAGGTTTTGACCCTGCAGCAGTGATAGCTAAATGCATGGAGGCAGCTTGGGAACGGTTTCAGACACATTCTTTAGGCAGCCTTTTTTTAGTCCCTCTGGAATCTGAGTGATATTTCAGTCAAAAGGCGAGAGCAAAAGCCTGTGGTTGTGTGGGTGAAATCCGGATACCATCCAACGTTCAAAGCCTTGAAATACATACGCCACACAATGTTAAAGCATTCCTTTTCACAATTTACAATGCATAAACATGATGGCTTACAGACGCCCAGGGTGATTATTTGCACAGAGGTCTAGTTTCAGCTATTTCAGGTTTTCTCCAGGCTGCCCCACGATGCCACCCCACAAAGTGATTCTTGAAAGTGTTAAACCATAAGGCCCCCCAGCTTGGATGAACACTAAACACTGACTGTTTAGACTAAAAATATCCAACACAGAATGTCCAGACAGCACAAACCACAGAGAGAGAGAGAGACTCACACCTGTAAAAAAGCTAAATCAACTACTTTGGCACATACACCTGAAGTGCCTTCATCCATTCTTCTGATATGTCAGCAGCACACATATTTCTGACTTATATGAATGTGAGCGGTCTGCTTTATATACAGGGGTAAGGACTTCTCATGAGTTCATGACAGAAATCTACAAAGTCCAGAGGTGGAAAAAATACACACTTTCTCCTTTCAAGTAGAATCACAGGTGTATGTGTTCGAAAGACCGATAGAGGTAGATATTCAGAATCAACTTCGAAATGAGGTCAGAGGGGGAACGTACACTCTTTAAAATATATTCAAATGAAAAGGCTTTATTTGGGGCTCAAATCAAATATCTTCAGCTGAGAGTCACACCGTGGTTTTCCCTAAAAGGTTCCTGGGGGTTGTGCTCCCCTTTTGTCTCATTTTTTTTCCATTGGTATGCTAACCCTGTCTAAATGTCAGTGTATTTTTTCAATAACATTTAAAGTAAGGCTATCAAACAATTTTTAATGGGGATTAATCAAAACACTGTCACACTGTTGAGAAATATGCAGGAATGCATATGTAGGAGAGTCCAGTTCATCAATATGGTATGTGGTCACTTTGAGATTCTTTTGATTACTCATGTACAGTGATCCCTGGTTAATGCAAAGGCATTTACACTTCTCAATCATTCCAGTTTGATTGCTTTCTCTGTTTTATTCAGGGCCGGTATGTCTGAACATGTAACTATCAGTCTCAAATAAGAAGTGCTCCTTAGGTCTGAGCCCTCCACAGTGTTGACTTGTCCGATGTTGTCACCCATTTAAGCAGGTACTCCTTCAGTTTAGTTTTATCTGTGGTGACTCGCACACTCCAGCATGGTGCTCTGCGGTTTCTAACATACATCAGTGTTATTAGCCGCACCTGCATGCTTAGCCAATAGGTGGTAGCTTTAAACTCAAATACTCAGGTGACATTTAAATATAGTTTGACACAAAATGAACATTACTTTTGAATTTTCAACAAAGGTTTTTCAAGGTGCCATTAAATATCACATTGCAATTAATGGGTCAACAATGACAGCCCAAGGTGGTGGCATTTGCAAAGTCAGTGTCACAATAATTAAACTGACAATTTTCAACTTGAACGCAGAGGTACACAGCAAATATATTTGTGGTAAAACGTGGGGGGTAAAAGCAAAAAAGCTGTTAGAAAAATAAACACACACTGAGAATGAATTTCTAAAAAAAAATCTACTTTAGCAGAGCAACAAAGCTCTTGTTCTCTGTTTCATCCCGGCTCAGATTTTGCTTTATAAAAGAGATGACATGTAAATCACATCCTGTGTAAGATAATGCCTGACAAGCTGCACTTTAAAACTCGTCTTTGCTCAGGGTCATGTATTCACGGCAGCTTCTTTCTGCACATACAGAACATGAACTTACTGTCAGCAGCTCTGATAACACAAGAGAGAATGCACCAATTTTTCATTTTTCAAAAGTTGTGAAAAACCTAAGCAGAGCAGCATCTCCACAAGGACCCCACTGATGTATCATGAAAGCCTGCGACTTCTCAGTTTGCATTTGATACGGTGTCTTTTTAGCAGCCACGCGAGAAAGCCAGTTATGGGAAAACTGCAAAAGGGAGAGACAGGACGAGCTCCTGGGCCTTCAGAAGTCTCGTCAAAAGCCTTTCCTTTCTCTGCTTTGTCCCACCAATATTCATCTTGCCAGTTGAAAAGTGAAGACGGCAAAAACTTCAGGCTTGAAAAGAACTTTTCAACTTCTAAGAGACACCTCGCAACAGGACTTGAGTGTTTGAAAAAAGATAGAAAAAAAACACCTGAAACAGTAGGAATGGAAGGGACTTCCAGACCGAGAGGCATGTTCAAGAATCAGATACTGCGTTTGGTGAGAGAGAGCAGAGATGAACATGGATTTGTCCTCTGGTGAAAGGAGGAAACAGGCTCACACAGAGTGTGTTGACTCTGGCTTGTTTGTTTGCTAACATCCCTCATATCTATTTAACATATTCCACTAAACATACTTATGCTCTCTATGTGTTCTGGGGCTAAACCTGCTGCAGCATGTGTGTGTATGAGACAGACAAAGAGCTGTGTGTGTGTATGCGTGTGTGGTGACGTGCACATTAGCTACATCCATCAGTAACACCTTGTTAGACATTTTGTCTCAGAACTGTCGTCCTGCAGCGTGCTGTTAAAAGAAAAGTTTAATAAAGTTTGATCACCAATTTATTTCATCTCTGACATCAGTGGGGCTTTTCGAAATTTGCAGAGCCAAAACTTTCTCTCCACATCTCTCTACCTCAACACTGCTTGTCGCTCAAAAGAGAGCTGACTTCATCAGTGCACCTCGAGAGTTTGACGAAAATGAACGCTAAGCTCTCGAATCCTTTCTTTCTTTCGCTCAATGGCAAAATGAATAAATGATACTCTTTCCTTTAATCGACGCACTCAGCGATAACAAAGAGACTTTGAGACACTTTGAGGACACCTAACGATCAGAAGCATCAGGGGGTGCTCTTCATTTTCGTTGACGGACAGGCAGATCAAAAAGCGAGCCCCTTAAACGATTCTACCCACTTTAGAATAATCTCGCCTTCTCCCTCTTTTAAGCACAAAGTGGGAAGAGAGAATAAGCGTTTCATCTTTTCTCTCTTCTCCTGTTTCAAAGTTATGTTGCCCATGAAAAAGCGCTCTGTATTGACGACTTAGAAGGTGCCTTGTCTCTTGAAAGAAGTGACATTTTATCTATATATAGTGTTAGAGTGTGCTTCAATTTAACTTCGTCTGGTGGGGAGCGTGTCTGCTGTTGATGTGGGTGACAGCTGCTGGTTGAAAGACATTGGGAAAGTACTGAAGATTCAAATGAAGTTTTGCCATGACAACAGGGGCTTGATGTGTGCTAATCAATCGATGGAGTAGAAAAAAAAGCGCTTGGTGGTGAAGGAAGAAAAAGGGATAAAGTGTGAGTGACAGAAAGTTGTCAGACAGCGCTCACAGAGATATCAAAAAGTCACAAAGTTTGCGTCGCCACACAAGAGCCTAAATCGCATGTGGTATAGGCTACAAAAGGTTTGACTTGAAACGCATTGCATTTGATATAAAGGAAAAGAAATTGGGACAATTCTCCATATGCTGTGGTGGCAAGAAAGATTTTTCTTCTTTTTGACAGAGGAGGGGGGCAGGCTTTGTTTCTGTGACACCTACAGTGAATTCCTGAGAAAATTCTCCGTCGAGGTCTGTCTGAGCTTCTTCCACCCTTCAAAGGATGCGGGGCCATAGGATGTGGAATTTACATCACAAAAGACCCTGAACTGTCTCAGCAAGTAAAGGTATAACAGATGATCAAACACACAAGTCAGATCAAATGCATCAAACATCAGTATCTGAAAGAGCAGATCGTGAGAGATGGCCAAGACGTTGACTCTAAAGAGACTAAAAATACTCTTTCACTAAAGTTTGGCAAAGTTGTTTAAAGGCTTAGAAACATCTTAACCCAGTGCTTACAGGTCTGCAAACCAGGAGCTGCTCTTCAGGCTACTTGATGAGGAGAGTTTGAGGTAATAAACCACAACATCTGAGCCACTGCTGTTGGATTCAGCTTTACGCTCAGCAGCCAGAGCTTTCATAATGCAGTACAACCTTTTCCAGATGTGGATCGCTGAGGAATTCCAGGAAACACAGCAAATCCACCGATCTGTCCATCCACATGAATGTCTCATATGAGTCAGGAACAACAGGTCAAGGTGACAGAGATGAGAAACCAAAGCCACATAAGGTATGAACATAAATATAAGATGGATAATGAGATGGATGGGAATATTTTCCATTTACGGATATGCTCGTTATTACTTGGAACATGGCTGTCATAATGTACCAATATTGGTGATAACTGTCTCAAAAGAAATAAAAATGACATTTATAGTTTAGTTGCTAGTTATGCTAGTAATCACACATCATAAAACTGAAGATAGATCATAAGGAAGTAGCAGACTGCAAACAAACTAACTGAAGCAGCTCCATGGGTGATTTCAGACAGTCAAACATACATCAACATAATGCGAAAGCTATTGTTCAATCAAGATTTGTTAATTCTTTTTATTAAAAAAAAAGAGCCCCTATTGGAAGTTGTTACATTAAAGGTGAAGTAGGCAGGAATCTGTCTAAGAATTATCTTTTTTTGTGGTGTATATGCAAAAGAGCTTTTAATATCAGTCAATAGCTATTAGTTACTGATGATATTTAGAAATATCACAATATCGCTATGTTCTCTTATGCATGTAGTCAACATTTAAAATTTTTGAGCGGACCACTCACTCTGAGTGTAAACAAAGAGAGCCGACTGCTAACACAAGCAACAAAACACTTCAGGACGCTTTGGGATCTTACAGACCCTGTAACCTTTCTGCCCCCTGAACCTTTTCCTGGACAGGTGAAAGCCAAGTGTCTGAAACAGAAGTGTTTCTTGTCAATGTATTGTAGTGCCGCTAAACTGTTTACCTCAGGTCCTAGAGTATGTCACTTTATCCTAGTTGTAGGAGTCCTGCAATTATTGTGTTTGCTGCTACTCTGTTGGCATCTACAGTAGCACCAATGCTTCTTACTTTCACATTGACTGGGCCCCATTCATAATTATCTGAAGTATTTTCTGCAAATATATCTGAATCTAAGTGGAACGATACGAGCGAGCAGGAGTGTCTATTTTGGAGCAACGACTTGCTGGAGCAGAGAGGGAGGGGAGAGGAGGAGCTGAGGGGAAAACTGGTTGGGAAGGGTAGTGTTTATGTTCTCCTAAAAACTAGCACTTCCTCAGATCCTGCCTAACCCACCTTTAAGTCCACATATATGAGAATGCACAGTTCAGACTAGCCGTGGTTGGGGCTCAGTTAAGCATTTTGACTGGTCAACTTTCCTGTGTCATGCAGGAACAGGCTAAAATTAATGCATTCATTAACTTCATATATATTATGATGAATGGTGGACTAAGTGGCTGTGTTGCAAATTTTGAACAGAAACGTTGGTGTAGTTTGTCATAGAGACAGCAAGTGATTGCTTAATTTTAGGAGGTTTCAAGAGGTTCTGAGAGTTGTTCAAGAATCAGGATTTTACAGCAGCTGAAGTCAGATTAAATGACTGAACTGAAACTGGCCTAAGTGTTCAGCCCAGCACCAGTGTTCATATGCCAGAAGCTGAATAGCATGGATGTGCTGTTAGGAAGCAGGTAGTAATCAAAACCCTTACAGACAAAGACTAAATGTGAAAAAGAGTAAACTTTCCTTAAAAAAAAAAAAAAAAAAAAAACAGCACAGAGCTGTGAAAGAGATGTCCTATTAGCCTCTTGCTAACGTCTTTTGCCGGCTGTTTTGATACGCAAAACGTCAACTAGGAGATGACCTGATGGTAAAAAACTTAAAGGGGGTATGTCGTCACCTATAGTAGCAGAGGCAGACATGCTTGGGTCAATAATTCCATTCTTCGCCATCATTCTTCTCAACTTAACTGTGCAGGTAAATGTACTGTGTGTTAGTTGTTGCATATTCATTTATGTCTCATGTTAGATCAATCAGTCAGGTTGCATTTTGCATGGGTGAAAATGTTAGATAATAGTGGGGACTGGTTCTCTAGTTAGTTAAAGCTAATTGCTGATCAGTTTGGTGTGCTGAAGGCATAGATCTGCATTACAAGAATGAACATCACTTCTTTCAATGTTTATTTGTAATTTTTCTGTTTTTTGTTTTTTTTTTCAGGAGAATTGTGAGATAAAGCCTTGTCTGTGCCACACTTGCGCCCCCTTTTTTCTTATAACTGATTCAGTTTCTCGGTTGAACACAGATTGATCTAAAGTGTGGATTTATTTAAGTCATTCTGGGCTTTTCTTAGTATGAAAGGTCTTAATTCCCTATTGTTAAGCCACTGCGTGATTTAATCATGGGCCTCTGTGCTAACCAGTCGAGACCCACATCATTAAGGCTAAACAAACATGGGAGTGTCATAAAATATGTTATGCCTTCGGGACGTCTGAGGATGAATGCTTGTGAAGTTTAGAGCAATTAAACCCCTCATACTCAATGTTAGAACAATAAAACCTCACATACAAAGAGCCATGCTCATGGACACAATTTTTAACTCAACTTTAATCAGAAAGGAGGGATAAGTGAACATTAGCAAACACAGACAGACACTCAGACACATGAATCTATGCATTGCACCAAATGTGATCAACGCTGTGAAACGGCTAACATCAGGGTATTGGTATTTGTTCAAATCTTCACATCAAACACATTCTTCCTTCTTTTTTATCTGCACACATCACAAAAGTTTCTGTCAGGGGGAGAAAGGCGCCTTCCGATCAGCGCAGCAGTTGGCACGGCCACCAGACAAGGCCCAGGCTTTCAGCGCGACTCTCTCGCTCTCTTTCATCATTTACAGAGGGAGCGTGCCGCGCCAGCACTGCCCCACACTGGAACAACACAGCTCACTGTCAGGGGGACAAAAGACAGTAGAACTGGAGGTGGCAGTGGACTCATTGTGAAGGATGATGTCACCGACATCAGACTCTGACACTGCCAGGCACCAAAGAGAGGGCGAGCAGGTCGAGAGCGAGGGCGCATGACAAAACGGGAACAGTGAATCAGGGCTGTTGGGGTCGAGGGGCCGGTGGCATGAACGCAGACTGTGTTCATGGTGGAGCAGAAAGAAGTACTCAGTCCAAGCTAAATATATACAGTCATGCTTTGAAACAGAAGGAATGAAGGACAGCCAGACTAGAAAGACAAAAGATCAACTCTAAACTGCTGTATGCCATCTGCAGGGGTTGAAAGATAGTCCTTTACATTCTAGCTACTGTAACCAAGCAGATTTTGGGGGAAATATACCTTTTTGAGTAGTTCTTAAAATATTTTCTTTCACCTTTACTGTAGAATTTCCTGTTGACAGTATTCAACTTGCTTTAACTTTAATTTCTGAGTAAGGAAAATCATAAAAAAAACAAGAATTTCCAACAAACTAGCTGACTGGACAATGGCTTAACAGTAAAACCCCCGAAAGTGTGCCTTCACACCTAATTGCAGCTACATTGACCAAACAGGCACAGTTACATCTTATTTAATGACAACTTATTGATATATGTATATATTTAAATCTCCTATGAAGAGTTTTTGACAGGTTTTCTGCCTGTAACAGCTGTGAAGGGAGGAGGTACGCTAAAGACCCCACTGCAAATATCAAGAATGATGGATAATTTCACAATAAAAAGACGACAGCAGAAGTTTTTCTGTTTATTATCACTGCCTCCACAAAGACGAGACAAAATCAGCCAAAAGAGAAGAGTAACCACTTTGTCCAGAGGGGGCGCCAAAAATTAACATAGACATCTCCAGTTCCTCACTAGAGCTTTAAGGATTTAGCGGAAGTAGAAGCTATTTTTACCTGTTACAACTGAAGTCCTTGTTTTTGGTCTGTAACAATAATCCTCTCTTTCCCTGACCTGAGTTTGCAGGGACCATTGATAACATGCAGTACTGGAGAAAATGGCTTTAAAAAATGTTTGGTAATGTCACCATGGATAGGTCAACGTCAGGATTTCTTCTCACATTAAGTTTGGGAAAACATGTTTTGCATATCTTGGGGGACATATCTTACCTCATCCCACTGTGGAGGTCCATGAAGGTCACAGGTAAGATAAAAAGGAATCGGACAATAAAAAAAGCCATTAATTAAAATTATTTACCAGTGGTTGATTATTTTTAAGTAAATTTCAAGTATATGAACAAGATTAACAGTCTTGCTGCTCGATCAAGACTGTTAATCACCAATGCTATGGTTTGAACAGCCATGTGTTAAAAGTAAGTCAGTACCTTAAACACATTTCAAATGAAGAACTTTTTATTTTTCCTTGCGTTGATTAGCAGAATGGCAGTTTTACTTCAGTAAATTTGAATACATGTAATTGTACTTTAAGTGGAGTACCATAATACTCTTTTCACCTCTGTCCATCTAACAAAGCAGTCATTTGAGCTGTGAATGCAGGATACTTTTTATCTCTTGGCAGTCAGATATGCACTAAGGACAAAAGTCATGATGTCCTGTCAAACTGTCACACCAAGGAAGTTTATAAACAGGCTCAAAACAGGACTGCTAACTCTATAACAGGGCTTGAAGACCTCCGGCTTTGGGCTTGAGTTTGATTTTTTGTTTTTCTAAATCATGTCAAAAAAGAAAAAAAAAACCTAGTTAGTAGCGTACATCCTGCCAGAGAAGAAGAAGAAGAAGACGCGGAAGAAGAAAAAGACGCATCAGCAAGCGGTGAACGTTAAATTTCCAAGATGGATGCCAGGTACATCAGTCCAGGAGAAATGGCGATATTGGAAGCTGGGCTTGGGCGGAAGAGGCTGGAAAAGATGGAAAGCCTCACAGTAGCTGGTGCCGAAAACTGAAAGAGCCAGGTGCTTGTTTTTGTGTGTCATGCGCCGGAAAGCTTATAAATGGCAGCAGTGGGAAAAAGTTTGGTAAAGTTGAAAAGATATTCACAGATTCAGACTCCCGGGATAAATAACTGAGACGAAACGTCGTCTAAACACAAATAATGCTTCTTTCATGTCGTAATAGCACAGACTACTAGCTACAAGAATCAAAAAACAATTTGTTTTACAAAAACAAGTCGTTCTTCCAGCTGGATGAATAATACTGATCTCTATGCGCAGCCGAACGAGTGCGCAGGGATCGTCTGCAAATTATGATACAAGACCAAGACGCTGCAAACAAATATCAATAGCTCTACTGTTATACAGTTAAGACTCCAAAATCACCATACACACCAAGGGACTCTTTATACTACAACAGCTGTTTAAGGAAAATGTGCCTTTCTATAATTTTGGTGAATTTTTATTGTTATGCATCATTAATATCTTCTAATATTAATCAACATTTCACTGTCATACAGTGCCCCCCCCCCCCCCCCCCCGAACACACACACACACACACACACACAAAAGTTGCTGCTATAATCTTACATGTAACTCTTACTGACTGAAAGATGTGAATGATACTGAATGGAAAAACAACATGAATCAGTATAAGAACTGAGTGGCACCTGGAAGCTTTTTTTTTTTTTGAAAGGCGTTTATCATGCTTCTGTGTCTAGTACTGGGGACTTGATCTAGGTATGATGCATAATTATCTAACTTGGAAATACTTGCAACTACTAGTTGCATTTATTTGGTTTTGTTTAGTTAAAGTAAGGTTTTTGCAGAAAAAAAGCTTCCATGATTTTAAGTGTTGTTCTATGCCAATCTGTCCATTTTAGTATTAAAAACACCTTAAAACTTGTTATAGTGTCTCAGTTGTCACTCCCGTAAAACAAAGTCAATAAAAAAAGCACACATTGATCATTGACCACCTTAACCTATCAGATACTACAGACATCCTCTTTAAGCACCTGGATCTAGAATCATATGTGTTTTTTTTTTTTTTCCAGTTTTGTCTCAGATATTAGAATAAAGTCATGTCATTTAAGATTTCAGATGAGAACAGACAGGGGCACAATGAGAGTGTGAGGTACTGTGGAGGACCACAAACAGCATTTAAAATCAGTCTCCTAGCGGCTTTGCTCAGATGCAGGCCCCCTAGTGGTAGTAAACTGTACTTTGACTGTTATACGTAAAGGCATTGAAGCCTTTACATATAACAGTTTTTTTTTTTTTGTTTTTAGGCACAGAGCAATGTGAGAATATTCTTTGCAGCAGAGAGAGGTTAAAACAAATAAAAGGAGTGATGCAACCCTGATGCTTTGCTTTATAGAGACACAGACAGTCCTTGTTGTCCGGATGTGTGGGAACATCAAAACACTTTAATTGTGGCTAATCCTGGACTAAGATTATTTCTAATGGGAAATCTTCAGTAGAGATGCTCCGACTCAATTTCCATCTGGGATTATTGAACTCTTTCATTCATCCGCTTAAATCTCAGTGTGGATAATCGGCCTTTCGTGTCTTGGCTCACCATTAAAAAGAAAAAAAAACGTGCAATATGATATATAGGGTGTAAACACGCATGCTGAGTGCACCCCCACATGAGCACACACACATGCACTTGCTGTAATGTGGTGATAGTGTAACCTTGCTGGATGAAGCCTAGTGTGAATCTGAGATGTGTTCTTTGCTTTTTTGCTTTTTGGAAGGGAATATGAGGCCTAGGACGCCCATGTAGGTCAAAAACAAATCCTGCGCCTCAAGCTGGGAAGCCAGAAACTTCTTTGAGCATCTGAGGGAACAGAGCAGGAGCACTGAGTTTCTTCCAGGTGCTGCTTTTCACAGTGGTAATCCTGCCACGGCGTGACTGTGATTTTTACAGAAAATCTCTCCAAACAGGGCCCAGATGGTGGGAGGTAGAAACACACATACTCAGAAAAAACACATTCATTCACAGATGCACACACACACAGGCGTACACTTGTGCTCGTAAAGTAGAGGGCTCCTGCACACACACACACACACACACACACACACACACTCAGACTGAAGGTGAGAACTGACTTGTTGCTCCTGGGTGGTCTCTGTGTAAAGATAAGGGCAGGCAGGAATAAATGAGTAGAGGTATAAGTTTGGGACATTTTCTGTGAAGTTCCTCTTTGTCATGTGTACACATTCACATGACAAAGCCAGGGCTCGCTCCTTCCTAAGTTTAGCTTCGATTACAGAGAGTTTCCTTAATAACAATGAGTCAGGGTTGATGCTCTATAAACCTCTGCCACTGCTCTGTTTGTGTAGGAGTTCTATACTAATACAGGAGACACCTTCGCTTTGAAGTGGTGTTGGTCAGGCATGAAGACCCTGACAATGGTTAGCATGTGAGGGATGTGGATGCATGGAGGACGTTTGAAATGAAGAGATAAAAGAGTTAATCTTCCACCATTCCTAAACCGATTCCCTCCATAGCTCCCTATTTATGTACAAGGAGAGAAAGGAAGAAAAAAAACTTTCTCCATCTCTCCCTTTCTGTTTCATGTGGTTACTGGAACAACAATGTACATTCTGAGTGCTAGGCCTTTGATGTTGTTGCATTCAGCGAGCCGTCTTAAACCGGAGGAGAAAAGAGAAGGCGAAAAAGACGCAGGAGAGATTCTGTGGTGTGCTTTTCTCTCCCTCTTTCCACCGCTCTCTCTCACTGGCAAGGCATCTGACATCTCCAGGCAAAAGACAAATTCTGTTTCGCCTGTTAAGTCGTCAGTCAAAGCTGCGCAAGAGTTTTTTTCCTCTTTCTTGCTCTCTCTCTCTCTCTCTCTCTCTCTCTCTCTCACTGCCTCTTTCTCTCTCTCTCCCTTTCTGTGTTTGCTTCATTTCCGTGGATGCCGTGTTGTGAAGGCCGCTTACACGCTTTTCAAACAATAACAGTTCACCCCCCCACCGCAAGTTTCCTCTCTGCCAGAACCCTACACATGCCAGCACATCCTTTAGAGAGCCTTGAACCGACAACAAACGCTTAAGCATTTTCACCGCCGAGAGAAAAGAGGGGCCCATCCACAAGCCCCTGTGTAATTAAACTAGATCTAATACTGTTATATGTTTCTCTTAGTGGAAGGAGCATTTCAGGGGCCTTTTTCTCACAGCACTGAATAGCTGTTTCCAGGTCAACACAATACCCTGCATAGGGACGAATAAAGCTTTTGCAAAAGGTTAGTGAAAGTTTTCCAACTGGTTTTTGTGGGCCTAAAAGAGTAAGAAGAGTGCAACAGTCCTGGGCCAATATAAGATTTTGTAATTATTTTTCTTTCAGCGCTAATTGATTGGATTTAGAGCCTTAACATCCACTGAAAGAGGGAAGGTGACAACATTCTCAGTCTTTCTGTCAATACGCATCATTATAATGCTGTAAACAACTCAGACTGTGAGTAGAAATGTACCCTCTAACTGTCCACTGACTGTGAAGCTGAAAGATATAGAGCTCCCCCTATTGAGTGGCTGCAGTATTGGTCAAAATCTCTTCCATTTAACAGGAAGATGGGTCAAGCTATTAAAAATGAGATACACATTAAATAAAGTTTATTCAACTATGGTTTCTGTCATTAGTGAGGTTTTGTTTTGATCCACTATTTCATTGATTGATTATTTGACAGCATTATTGACCAAAGCAGGCTCGGGTGTTCTTGATCACATTATCAGAGTAGAGCTGCAAGGGAGATTGTAACACAAACACAATAGTCATTGAACTATCCACAACTGTAAAGGTTTGTTTTACTCAACACACGAAACTGTTTTCCTGTGGACTGTACCCACTTGAGGGGTCTTCAGCATTTCATCAGTAACAATAATAATAATAACACAAGAGAGGGTTGAAACAAGACAAACAAATTAATAATCCAATAGTTCAAGCAATGGACAGTTAAAACAATAGTTGAAATAAATGTCAGACTAAATAGAAACTTGCCAGAGAGTGGCGGCAGCTAAAATGTGCCAGTGACCACCCACTGGAAGGAACCAAAAATCAGAAATCCAAGATCCTGTCACTGAGTAAATTCAATGTGTGTTTTAATTAACAGAAAGGGTGTGAGATCAGTCCCAAAGCTATGCTAACCAGGTCGCTGCACGAGTGCGATATTTCTTCAGGAGGAGTGAGTATGGGATTATTTCATTGCTTAGTATTTCCGTTTCGAAATGTATCTTCACAGCATGTCTTTTTATTTTCAAATAATTGTCCAATGTTAAGTAAATAAACATTATTTTAACTTAGTGACAAATTGTAAAGTAAATATATATTTCTAAAAATAAGCAACCCACAGAGTGACTGGTGTTAATCAATGGCTGCATTATTTATACTCACAGTGTCTTTATTACTTTAAATCATTATCCTGAATCAAAAAACTACAAACTACAAAATCTCACTAACTACAGAAGTGCTGATACAGTGGCTGTTTCAGGTTTGTTTATCGGTAGAAACATAGCAGTATATGATAGCAGCCTCTGTGAAAGAGTACCTGCCCTCTTAGTTTGAGGTAATGAAATGAGAACAAATTTTTAGGCCTTGTGGTTTTACACTGATTGAATATACTCATGAAAATAAAATTCATCCAACCTATTCGGCTCTATGCTAAATACTGTACCTTGAAGAAATGTGACTTTTAATTTAAACATGCTGTGTACTTTCCTGGAGACCTCGAGTCTGAAGATCTTTGCTAACTGAGAAAAAAAAAAAATGTTTGGGACTCCCAATGGACTGCATTCTCTGTACTACTATACAGTCAGAAACTAATTATAAAAACTACTTATACTAACTTATACTGTGCAAAAGAGCTCCTTTGCACATATTTAACATTCTATTTTTATACACAGACTATATTTAGAAAAATATTCATTGTTGGACTGTTTTTCATGCCAGCTGCAAAAAGATAAAAAATAAGAACCATCTCCAAATTTATCCCTTAAGTTATCTGGTTATTCCTGGATTTCTGCTCTGACCTTTTGTCTAGAACAGCGGTTCTCAAGTCTAGTCCTCGAGGCCCACTGTCCTGCATGTTTTGGATGTTTCCCTGCTCCAACACACCTGATTCAAATGATCAGCTCGTTATCAAGCTCTGTAATGGCTTAATAACGAGCTAATAATTTGAATCAGGTGTGTTGGAGCAGGGAAACATCCAAAACATGCAGGACATTGGGCCTCGAGGACTGGACTTGAGAACTACTGGTCTAGAACATCATAAAACAAGCATGTATCTTCCCCTCTGAGGTTAAAGGTTCAAACCACCCTTCAAAATGAGTCGGCCCTCTTTCTCCCAGAACATCAGTAACAGATCCATGTGGTGATGATAATTGTTCTGGACGTATTGTACCACCAGGGCTTTTTTCAACTCTGCTACACGTAAGAGCCTGGAGTGTCTGAAAACCAACATCCTTCCAGTGCCTCCATCCATCACCTCTGCAGAAACATATCACATCTCAATCTCTCTCCTCTGCAGTAGTCCGCTCACCATCCTTTCACCTCCACCCCAGCTATGCTGCTTATACTGAAGGCAGGAGAAAAACATGAAAGACAATCAAACACCAAGCATCAGAGCTGTCACCGCTGCCTGCAGAATGCAAAGTGTTATCAGAAATACAGCTGAACCTGATCCTGTGCTGCGCTGTCCTTCCTCCTGGCAAAGTTATCCTTTCAACTCACAGTGGCTGTCAATAACACACAAACAAAAACAAGAGAAAGATGCATGTTTGAATATTCAGACAACACTGAAATACTGCTAATCGACTCATATCTGTTCTGAACAATGCTGCTGAAGTGAAACAAAACAAAAAAAGCTGTTAAAAATGCACCTGACTGTCTTTCATTTAATGATAATGTTTCGCTTGTTGTATTTCTTATATTTGTATTTGCACGTTGCTGTACTTCTTGGAAGTATTTGAGTCATGGTACCACATGACAATCCACTGAGCTGGAGTTCTTCAGTGCAGTCGGCCTACAGCCTCTCTTTGAGGCCTTTAACACAGTGGCACTATTGTCACAATGAGGGGAGGTGTGAGGATGTTCAGAGAGAATACCCAGAAGCCTCAAATACCCCTCTGTTGGTGCAGATGAAAGGACCCCACCAAGCCAAATCACTTTATCAGCCCAAACAGCCTTGCTTATTGTAGGATGCCTCTCAGACGTTGGTTGCTGAGATGTCACACCACTAATTGAGAGTCACAACAAGGACCCTTGTTTGGCCTGCTGCACCAGTTGTGTACAGCTACTGTAATCACCACAATAATTTGACTCCCCTGAACATCAAATGGCAGCGTGGAAGCTGTAGGAATTTGCATTTTAGGCTTTGATCTCAGAGATTTAAATAAAGCGAGCTCACACTCTGTGAGGGGCGTGAAGGTTATGACGTCCTGGCCTTCCTAGTCTGTTAGTCAGTGCGGTGTCTATCTGAACCACCTCTATTGTTATTATTTTGGCTACAAAAGCAACAGGGCGAGAGAAATCAGTTATTAAAGACAAATATAACCCCGGTCTGACCCTGAGGCTTGTTTATGGTGTACATACACAGAGAGACAGAACTCATTTCGACAAAACACCAAAAAAAAAAAAAGGGAAAAAAGAACTGTTGATGCTTTCAGTCCCTTAGAGTTGAGTGAAACTTGGTATAATGGTTGGCAAAAGATCAAAAAGCTTTGGGATGGATAAGGCTAATTATAAAAATGAAATGGGTACATCCCTGCAGGGGCGGATCCAGGAGGTGGACACAGTTGCCCAACCTAAACAATTATTGGCCACTTTCCTTGTCAAACTCATAGACTGTATATACTATGGACAACTTGGTTCTGCCTCCCACCTGTATGCGGATTTGAAGCCAAAAAGCTCTCGGTATTTCCGTGATTTTTCTTCATTTCCTGAAACCAGCGCTGCGCAGTAGCATTGTTCGCATTCGGCGCAGGAGTTGCAGAGATTCGCTGTGATGACACTCGGCTCAAACAGCATATCCCCCCGGGTGAGCTATGCAATCCCTGAACGCCAATAAGCTGTATCAGGTGTCAATCAAAGAAACATGAACCCCCCAATTACTTTTAAAAATGGAGCTTCACAGAAAAAAAGGACTTAGCACAAACCAGTCTTACTGTAACTACATGTCAACATCACAAGCAGGGGGGAGAAAAATGTATGTTCTGTGTAATAAATTTGTAAAGTTTGTCCACAGCTCCATAAGCTTTGCTGATCGATGACCTATACTACAGCCCATTAACAAAGGGTGCTGTTCTCGGAGTGGGTTAACCCAGCAAGGAGACAGATGCTGTGCATTCTGTATACAGTCTATGGTCAAACTATTTAGGCTGTGCCCCGACATGTGCTTGTCTTTTTGTTCATACTTGAGCATCATCTTTTGGCCTATGAGCTAGCTAAAAACATTTAGATGCATAAGTGTAAAGGCACAAAATGTGTGAATTCTCTGTTAACCATGAAGGTCTTGGCCAATTTGTGTTGAGTCATTTGGCAGATGTTCAGATACTGGAGCATCTAATTTTAAAGATATACTATCATATGCTAGTTATCCTGCTTTTCTTTCTCAGCATGAAACCCATTATTCTGTCAAGCTTCTGTGGGCAACCTTGGGTTTGTGACAATTTTGGTGCCCCCTGTGGATAAAATAGTCTCTGTTTGTTCTCTAAATCTCATCCTGCTGCCTCTTGTCAGTCAGATGTGTCATTTACAGTGTGATTTATATAGTAATTGTAAAAAGTGGTTGGTTTCTTCAGTTGCTCTGCTGACACCCACCCCTCATATCAGTTTGAGGTATTAAAAACTAGGATGTAAATTCATCGATCTTTCTCAACAGGTTCAACTGTACCCTGCTTAATATTCACTATCTCAGCATCCTTACTAATGGCTGTGTGTGTGTGTGTGTGTGTGTGTGTGTGTGTGTGTGTGTGTGTGTGTGTGTGTGGCTTTAGGGGAGACTGTGTATGTGACTTTTTTGTTTGAATCTTGTCCCTGGCGGTCCTGTTTGCTCTTAGATATTATAAAAAAACAAAAACAAACAAACAAAAAAGCCCATCAATGTAAGTTTCAGTTTATTTCATTAGTTTGTGAAAAAAATCTCCTACAGGAGTTTTAAAACAAAACTTCACCTTTGTGGGCCAGAACAAAAGCAGGACCACAGAAATCACAGATAGATACACTTTAGTATTGTATCAACTCCATTCCTCTGAGCCCACAGAGGAAGAGCACTTGACACTGATTTCAAATCATTGTCTGTGAACGACGCCCCCCCCCCCGGCCCCCTCAGTGAGATCTGTGTGCCCACTCAGCCATGTGGACTGACGTCTAATCAACAGCAATTAACCCGGGCTTCATTCAGGCCCCCACACAGCTACGAGATAATGAAGACACCACTGTGTGTTTTACTTTTTTCACACCCTGCTTTTGTCACTCTGCTTTCCTCATGGCTGACTGACGATGGAATGTGATTGGCCTGCTCGGGAAAGTGGACCCGCTGTATCACTGTGACTGCTGGGTCAGCATGAGAAGGCTGTGAAGCAGGAAATAAGATACTGTACAAAGAGGGAGGCTGTTTTGTTTTTATAGTGGGTTTGCGCAGCATTAGGTGATATATATGCTTCATAAAATGTGGGCCCGTGTAGTCGATGCATGACAGACCTTGTTTTGGAGTTTCAATTCCATTTCTCCCTCCTTGTAGCTAAGATAATGGAGTTCCTGGTCGATTCTTCCTCTGCATCTTTGGTCTCACTCCAATCTTGTGGCGAGCTTTGAGTCGACCTAGACAACAAATAGACACAGGCCGCACCAACATAGCATTACTGGCTTTTGTTTGAGACAAAGATATTTTGCATAACAGAGCTCTAGTGTGCAGATCTCAGATGGAGTTTTGGAAAGCACCTTGTAATCTTGAGCAGAAGGGCGATTCAAGTGTCAGTCAATCTCCCTTGTGAAAAGCAGACAGGCTGGTTGGAGCCTTGGATGCAAAAATAGCTTGGGAGATAGAGGACACCCCTACTCTACCCCCACAGCTGACCTTTGAAGAGAAATGTCTACATCAAATACTCTGAATTATCTATTCAAATGCCTGGAAACAATCTTTAGACAATGACACATCAATCAAAAGCTCCCTGAACCGGGGATGGTTGTTTATATAAATGCTGTCCATCTGGGGGAGAGATCTCAGCAACGATGCATCTCCTTTTCTGTGGGGAGATGGCAGAAAAAAGAAAGAAGGAAGTTCATAGAAAAACTTAAAATTCTGCTCCTTTTTTTTCTCTGCCTCTTTTTTTTCTCAAATCCCAGCGTGGATGTGTCGGCGAGCTCGTGGTATGCACCAAGATGAAAAGTAGAGGCCATCCCTTTGAAATCCTCCTCAAGTCAAAATTACCATTTCATTTCAACTCCAGCCAGGAAACGGAGAGCGGGGCCACAGCTAACTGCTTTGGGCATATCGTTATTTATTGTGTGTAAACTTTGGAGGAACATTGTTGCCTGGGAAAATGTGTTGTGTGGGTGGTGGAAGTGAGCAGTTGGAGCAACCACAAAGGGAGAGATCAGGCCTATTTTCTCTGTAGGAGGAACACATAAAAGTGAAAATAATGCCCATTATTACAGAAAAACAACATCAGACTTTTTTTCTCATAATTTTCTAACAACCTAGAAGTTACCGCTGAAGCTAAACAGCCAATCAGTTAACCCCATTTACGCAGCGGCAGTATCTTTTTTCCCCCTGCTCTTTTAATTAGTATGCTCTTAGTGTTAAGTGGGCCATTATCTGAGCTGGAACTAACTGCTTTTTCCATAACGGTCACATTAACTCTGTCATGTCAGTTTATTTAGTTGGCTTTATTTACCTCTGCACAGCATGTAAGCATTACTTAAGCTATACAGTAAACTTACTTACAGAAACCCATGCATTAACGGTGTGAAGCTTTCATTTAATCCTTAAAAGCAACAAGACATCAGCTGTTTTCAAACTCAAGTTTATAATTCAACAAGGATTAAAGGATCCGTAACATGGCATCTTTCTTATTCTCTGCTTTCTCTTTACTCACAGGGACTGATGTTTTTAGTCCTTCCAGTTACCTTTCTGTCCTATTTAAGTACATTGTGTTCTTCTATTTTTGAGCTGCTATTACAATACAACAACGATATTTAGTTGTAAACACCACGATTACTTCCTTTGATTCCTTTTTAACCGTAGTTGAGATATCAAGTCATGGATGGCGGAGAGCTTTTTACAGCCCAACCAACCAGGACAAAACCCAGGTTTCAGACATTGGTACTGGATCTCAGAAAGAAAAAACTGGATGTAGAACTCTAAGCATGGTCTTTTAATCCATGTAACCAAGTGAAGAATTGAGGTGTGATATTTGGTCAAAATCTCTGTTTTGAGCCTCATACAAGAGGAACCACAAAGACAGCTTTTTATCACCTGAAAAATATTGCCATAGTGTGACAGGCTCTCTCACAAGCCAACGCAGAGACTCATGTTTATGCTGTTATAACCTGCAGAACTGACTATTATAATGCTCTTTATTCTGGTCTCCCTAAAAAGAACATCTCTTAGCTTCAGCTGCTGAAAAACTTAGCTGCTTGGATGCTGACGAAGACCGTAACACCCATTTTAAAGTCTCTACACTGGCTTCCAGTATCTTATCTAAAATTAATTCTAAGGTTTTGGTTTTAAAAGCTCTTGATGTTCTCGCACCAACTAACTTATCAGATTTGCCTTTATCATATGATCCTGTGAGAGCCCTCAGGTCTTTAGGAAAGGGGTCTTTCAACTGTTCCTAAAGTGCGGACAAAGACCCACAGTGAAGGAGCTTTTTATTGTTACAACCCACGCCGTGGAACAGTCTCCCAGAAGACCTGAAGATGGAACAGCGTCTCAGTATTTTTAAAAGCAACCTAAAGACCTACCTTTTTGGTCTGACTTCTAACTGAATTTCACCTTATTCAGGTGACTGTTTATCAATTTGTTTATTTTATTTCATATTTTTTTGTTACCATAACTCATTTCATCAGCCACATGCTATGCAAATATTAGCTGTCTTTGGGTCTTAGTTTATTTATTTCTGAGCTAATATGTGTTATCTAGTTTTTTATGTTTAATAAATTTTAGATTTTACTAAGCTTACCTTCAGTGACTCTTCATGAACTTAAATTAAACAACTAGTGTGTGTGTGTGTGTGTGTGTGTGTGTGTGTGTTTATATAACAAACACACACACACACACACACACACACACACACACACACACACACACACAGAGTTTGTTTTGCTTGTGTTTAACTGGATCATGAATAAGGGTTTAAGATTTTTTGTTCTTGCCATTTCATTTGTTCATGTAAAGCACTTTATGCTACTTTTTGGTTAAATGAAAAATGCTATCCAAATAAAGTTTGAGTGATTGGTGGTTTGTTGTCCTTTGCACTCACTCCCTCTCACGATATATCGCATCATTGTTTTGCAAGGCAAGGGGAACTAAGTATCAGGCAAATATAAGGGGATCACTGATCATAAATTGAATGATGCTGTTGGCTTGAACAAAAAGAAAACCGTTTTCCTCATTTCCACCCTCACACCTTAGCATATAAGCAAAGCAGACAGATCTCAGAGAGCAACTGTGTCATAAAAGCCACAGCAGAATGCCACAGACCTGTAGAAGAAGCTTAATTAAAGAAGTTAGCTACAGCAGTTTCTATGCTAGTTAAATGGATGGCAACTGCCCGCAGGCCAGTCAACATCAAGGGAAGACAAAGGTCTAAAGGACGTCCTCAGGTCGTCCATCTAAATATTCTGAAGGATCAGAAAAGGCTGACTAGGGACCTGAGCAACTTGAACTGAGCAACCCTGAAAATTTCAGGGCCATCTGGAGCTGATGAAAACTTCAAGAAACTTATGAAAGGATGCTCATTGGAAAAAGACTTGTGACCAATGAAGAGCAATCCTGCCAAAGCCTAGGGGAGTTCTGTCTACTCTGTAACTTTGGATCATGAAGGACCTTTATAGCAAAAATGAGTACACATTTGTCATAGCATGTAGAAAAAATGTCTAAATCGTTAAAATGTTTATTTATCATTAATATTGTTCACTGTCTTAACTTAGTTACTATGCAAATATTGAGCCCTTAAACAACAGCCATCCCACCCTTTCACAACATTTTAAAGTGTAACACTCGCATTGAAATCAAACTTCTCATAGTAGGACTAAGATACTTAGATAATGTGGTTGGGGTTTGATTTTCTCGTTCATGTATGTCTGTATGGCTCAATCTAAAACTGGCCCAAGTTGTGGCAGTAGCTCGACTTAACTGTACATGTAAATGTACTGGCTGACTGAAGATTAACAAGAGGAGACCAAAAAATGTGATCGACAACTTTACATTTAATGGCAGAGCAACTGTCTGAGTGACATACTTTAAAGTATATCATTTAAACACAGTTCAGATAAGGCAGGATTACCTGATCAATCAGGAAGATTAGACAGAAAAACTGGCAAATCAGGGAGCTGTTTCTAATGCATGCTGTCATGTCTAGTCTTCAGGAATCCTTATTGTGGTTTAAAGCAGTATAAAAGATGTCATTAAATCTTAATGGTGCAGACCCTCTGCACACAGCATGGTGTGTCTGAAAATTCTCATTCTCAACGTGTATTGTACCCGCCTGCTTCCAGTAGCATTTAAGGAGACCAAGCAGCACCAGTCTGGCTGGCAGCACCACTGTTCAACAATTCTTCTCCCTTGTGTCACAAACATGTGTTGCTAGGAATCCGGTAGTTAAAAAAAAAAACCTTGACTGACAAATAAAGGACCAAAATTAATAAATAAATAAAAATAGCTAAAAATGGAGCTGTAGAAGTGTTAGTGTTGTCATCACCACTTGCTAACGTACTTTGGGGCTTGTTTTGGTGCATTGATCAACCTGAAGATGACACGATAGCACATCGCCACCTTTTCAGTGGACATATGGCTGTCAGTTATTTGATTCTTGGCTGGTGCTTGTAAACTGGTACATGTTCTTGGACAACAGCTCTGGCTTCCTTGCAAACTGCTTCGACATTTTATACTTATCATTTGTAATTATTACTTTTAAGACCAGTGCTTATTTAGTTAGAGGTTGTGGGGGAAAATTATTTGAAAAGTGGATGTTTTTCTAGATAAGTGGTGATCACAGTGGGCTCTATTTTCATGGCGGCTGAGGGGTAGCGCCCGGCGCACAGCCAGTTTGGTATTTTGGTAGACTGAGGCGTACCAAGGTCCGCCAAGCTTGGCGTGGTGGCGTGGTAGGGGGAGGTGTCGACAGAATCAGCTTGTGCAGTGACACTTTTGTGCTCAAAGGTGTCGAGGAAAGTGCGCTGAAAGCTTGCCAATCCAAACCTGGTCAGCTTTCAGTGCAGGCGGAGCGCAACTGGTCTAATGGTATTTTGGTAGACTGGCAGCGTAGTGTGCACACGTCACTGAGCTTCTTTCTGGCGCAGCTCAACCCGGTCACGTCTCCGTGTCCTCTCCCCGTCCTGCTGCTGCTATGGTGGCAAGGCTGACCAGCTGATTTATATCAGTGATCAGATAAATTATTTACTTACAAAATAACATAAACTTTAATTTAAAATACCCTGTTTCTCTGACGTTTTCACATCCTTAAAATTCAGTGAATATTCAATCCGGAGTAAGGCCCACATACAAATATTATAAAATTCAGTTGTGTGAGCCAAGTTAATTTTAATTCCAATAGTGAAAGAAAGAGCCAGGCCACAGAGCATGATGTGTCATGTTGTGATCTGTGCACACAACCAACCTTTGTAATATGGGGTTTAAATATATGCAACTTGATGTGATTGTCTTTATTTGTAGAAAAGGGTTTTTGTCTTACCAGTGGGTCCAACCTTACACACACACCAAATCCCTCTGTGCTTATATGAGACAGTGTCAATGACGCCCTCTGCAGCCATCGTGTGGCATTGCTGTCTTCAGCCATCTCTTGATCTCTTCAATTACTTCAAGAAAATTGTAATACGCCTTGCCGGTGGCGGATTTAAATATGAGGAGAGGAGCTTATGTGATTGGTGAAAACAGGACTCTGCTGTGTTAAACCCACACCACACCTGCGCCCCCCCCCCTTTCCAACTTACACAGCTGGGAGGTGCTGAGTTAGGGGATACTTACTCTGCGCCGCTCACCAAAATACCAAAGTGTACTTGGGCACACCTTATTGGCGCGGCGGTCCTGATTTACACTGCACGTATGCCATGCCGCCAGCAAGGCATGAAAATAGAGCCCAGTAGGTCAACCTGCAGCTATGAAGCAAAGTTTAGAAGTTTTGATTTTCCCTTCAGCCGTTTTTCTGCACAGGTACATTTCACAAAAGCTTTTATTTGAAAACATAACTGGGATTTGTCAGTGAGCATTTAGCTTGAGCTTAGACCAGGTTGATGCAAATAAAGTCAATAGGTTTCCATGCACAGAAGAATTAAGCTATGTTGTAACTCCTTTAGGGGATTTAATTGGACTACTGCCCTTGCCTCAGTTTACAAGTACTTTATTACAACTTCATTTCCATCTCTGCAATGGTAAGTAATGATATTCCGCCTTTTGGCTCATGCACAAAAACAATCAACAAATGCAATATCAAGTGGCTAAAGAGATGAACATGGAAACGCCATCAACTCTATCGCTCTGTACCTTCCTTACATATGATACAACAGCTTGGTCTTTTTTATGTATGATTTGTTCTCTACGCAGCTTCCCACAATTTTGGTGAATTTAGTGCGTGTGCAGAACACTTACGCCCCTTGTAGTTCTACTGAGGTGTTTACATGGAAGAGAAAATCCATCTCCAACCACATTATCCGTAGGTGTTCAATAGTGACAAGAAGAACAGTTCTTTTGACTGTACCGAATCTTTTCAATCTGTTCATTAAAACGTTATATGGAAAAGTGGGGAGATTAAAAATAAATAAACATCGCAGCTGTAGCAGGGATTCTTACAAACTCAAGAAATGGGACATTTATAAGTTTACTGAGAGAGAAAAAGAAGTATTCATAGACTTTTTGATAAAGCACATCAGCCTTATGTTTTCCCCTGTGCTGTTCACTTCAGGTATCCAGAGATTGATTTATAGTCTGAAGATGAAGTTACAGCCTGCGTGTCCACTGACATATGGTCAAATATGTCCACATCTTATAGACTTAATACTCTGAATGTTGTGTTATTCTTCACACATACGATGGCTGTTATCATGGGGTTTAATAGAATTAAATGCACAAAGAGAGGGTGTGGACAGAGCCGGCTGATTCATGACCAGCAGGGAAGCAGCAATACTTTGTTGACTGTGTTCTCATCTGACAAAAAAGTACATCTAATCTTGAACATATGGCTGAAGCCGGAGATTCAAGCATGACAGCATTCTGAGAGTGGAAAAGTACTGCCCTTTTTTTCCCACTCAAAAAATGTATGTGTACTCCTTCATCACTAAGTAGTTCCTGATAGTTTCAGACTTCATACACATATTTCGAGTGGGAGACCAAGACATGAAGTTTTTATACTGAATTTTGTAAAACTTCTCTTTCTGATGTCACATTGATTTTGGTTGTAATTTTTAAAAAAGTTGCCAAAGGAGTTGAAATAATAAACACATTATGGTTTGTCAGATAAGCAGCTAAAATAAAAAAAGTTTGGTGGATTTCCTTGTATGATAAGACAAAGACAAACACCAGTGTGTCTAAAAAGTATGGATCCAATCATTCCCAGGGCTGCTGGGTTTTTCCTGTGCATTCCTAAGTCATAGGTTGTCACTAAAGACAGGAAGTGCATAGGAAATATAAAGATTCTGAGAGAAAGAGGATGTTTTTTGACATACAGAGTGGGAAAAAAGTATCTCACTGTGGTCTTATACATCACTGGTAACAAGTTTATGAAGTGAATCACAATGGTTGTGTAATTCGGAGTCTAACAATCCTTTTCTGACTCAGTATCATCAGCCTGGCTGACCTTAGAGGAATTCTGAGGTCAGTTAACGGGGATGAAAAGCAAGCTGGGTGTTGCATATATATTTGGACTACGAGGGCTTGTTCATTTGTTTTATCTATCTCACTTTTTATGTCCTCCACCTCAATTTATTTGGACTAGCTCCAGTGACATTACACTTGGCTGGAGCACTTATATATTTAAACAAGGGCTGTTGAGGGAAGGGGGAAGTGTTTCACTAAACCCTGCAGTCGGGTCTCCTCTACTATTTCAACACAGTTCTGCCTGTGAGAGCAAGATGTTTACCTCAGCTGCCTCTTTACCCACTGTGCAGGCCGCCAGTCTGTCTTGGAGCTGTGAGGACAAAGAAAAAAAGAGTTTGTGAGTGGTGTAGAGAGAAACAAAGACATTTCAAGGAAGTAAACAAAGCAAGAGAATTGAACACAATAGGCACATAAGGCTAAGATAGACGGCAGGGCTCTGGACTAACTTATTCCATTACAGTACCAGAAAGCATCTTTTAACTGATCCAAAGTTAAACTGAACCGTCCCAAAATCAGACTGTTCTTTCTGTACCTACTAATCATCATCTCAAGTTTTTGTTGTTATTAGTTACATTACAAAAACAAAATCAAAATGAAAAAATAAATGATTACATTTTTCCCACTTCATTAAAAAGAAGGTTAACATAAAAACTTAAAAGTTATCTGTATTTAAGTGCACAAAAGCACTAAAGAGCTGACACCATCGCTTAAAAGGACATGTATTGCAAACCACCCCAATCATCTATGAATGATTCAGTCTTTTTTTTTTTTTTCCAAGTAAAATTCACCAGGAAAGTGCTGTTTCCTGCTGCTTCAGTGTGAGACGGTCATTTTTATCATCATTTATCAGAGAATAGAAAGAGCCTTTGGGTTATAAACTATTGGCCAAGGGGACGTAAACTGTGTCAGACACTGCAAAACTGTGTTTTGCCCTAAGTTACGAACAGCTAACTAGCTTACTACAGCCAATTTGTACAGCGATTGACAGTGACTACCATTGTCAAGAATGAGTTGACAGCATCCTTTTTTTATGTGGACAAAACTGCAAACTAACTGCAAACTGCTTTAGACAGCCTAATGCAGAAATATTTTGTATTTGAACGGCTGAATATGAACCATTCAAATTCATTCATGTGACTACCCCACATCAGAACATGAATGACAAACAACCACACAGAACTGCCTTGTTTTAAACAAATATTCATTTTTACAATCAAATGTCTGTTTAAATGAAAATTTTAATATCTGTTTGAAAACTGAATATTCTTTGACAGTCCTACAAGATACTAAGGCCCTGCCAATAAGCCATTTGTGATTTGGGGGACTGATGGACAGGTGCTTTGGTAATATTTCAGAATCCCTTCAGTCTAATGCTGAGTAGAGAGAGACAATGACAGTGGGCAATTATGGTGACAGCATGACAATACCATAGACTGAATAGTACCTGGACATAGAGTTGGTGACGTCACTCATTTGTTTGTGAAGCAGAGTTTTGAACTCTTTCGGTGGTTGCCATCTTGGAAATGTTGAATCGCTTAACTTCTTGTGGACCTATAAAGACATGGGCCATAAGCGTCCTTGCAACCAGCTGCAGCCTCTGACTCTCCAATTCTGTGAAGGTTAATATTTAGGGCTTTAAATGTGTTTGTCTTTGCTCTATGAATGTATGCACATTTTTGAGAGTGTGTATGTGGTTTCTGGTGCTTCTGCAGCCAGCCTCAAGTGGGCACTTGGAGAAATGCAATGCAGTTTTTAGCACCCCTGCATTTGTTTCATTTCTCTCTGGAGGTTTCTGCTTGAAGTAGACAAGATCTGATTAAATCAGTGTGAGGTTTGGATTTCATTTGCTAAGCAATAGTTACCCAAACACACATATTGTACACATATGTGTTTTAGAACCATATGAGAAGGCTCTTTAGTAGTATTAGGTTAAATAGGCCCACCTAATTTTCTCTCTGCCCATATAAACCATGTTTTCTACCCATGCCAAATTACCTGATGTCTCAAAAAACATCTCGGATTGTCCCAAACCGACTGACAGTGTCAGTCCTGAGCCCAGGCAGAAAGAAACAAAAGTCACACAGGACTGGATCATCTTACAGGAAGTACAAGCTCTGATTCTTTAGCTACTGACCTCTGGTACACGGGTGCGGGGGTGGAGGCGGCGAGGGCTCCGCAGGCCCCATCTGCATGCCTTGTCCCTGGCTATGTGGCCATGTGCAGCACCTGGCCCCACGCCAGAGCCCAACGCCCCTTTGTGGTGGCCAGAGTGGTCAGTTGGGGTCTGCCTTTGATCCTGGGCCAAGTATTCATCTCTAAAGGAAGAGGAAGAGCAAAAAAAGGAGAGAGAGAAAAAGATAAACAGAAAAAAGAGGGAGGGGGAGGGGGTGGAGGGAAAAAAGTCAACCTCTGCTGCCAATTATTGGAGAAACATCAAGGTCTTTTCTGTCTGTGTAAAGAGAAAGAAGAGAAAAGAGGAAAGGGGAGGTTGGGGGGAGATAGCCGTTTGATAGCCAGGCTCTGTGTAAGTTGGAGGATTGTGGCGAGTGGAGGCGAGGCGAGGCACAAGCTGACCTGCAGGAGGTGATTACAGGTGGAGAGAGGTGTTTGTCTGGCTGCTAAGACTCCTATTCTGGTGTTTTCTCTTTTCCCTGTGTGTTTGCCCTTTTTTTATCTTTGTTTCTTTCACTATCTCACTCAGACTTGCTGCCTTCTTCTTCCTCTTCCTCTTCTTCTTCTTCTTCTTCTCCTTGTGGGTGCCATCCTTATCTGTGTCTCTCTTTCTGTTACCACCGTGTGCTGTAAAACCAGTTCACAAATAAAGGTCAGCTCTTTGTTTCTGATGAGGCTTTCTGTCTCTGTCCATCCGTCTGTCTCTCAACTCACACACACACACACACACACACACGCACGCGCGCGCGCACACACACACACACACACACACACACACACACACACACACACACACACACACACACACACACACACTGTATCACACATACTCTGGCACTATGGCAGGAAAACGACTGTGAATGACAGCCTGTGTCTGATGGAGCATGTCAGACAGATGATGAGGATGTCATGACAACAAACAGAGGAGAGGATTATAGTGTTGTCAGTAAGCAAGACTCATTTCAAAGCCCATGAAGAGCAGAAATAATCACACGAATGCTGCATGTTACACCGTCACACTGACTCAAACTTGGCCTAACAGGCTCAAAGGCCTTATTTTTTTCATTTCTTTTTCTCTTACTCAGGAACTTTGGCTCTAAGTTCATGTTCTCTTCCAGGGGAAATTCTGCTTCACATCACGAGTTAAAGCAAATCTGTTCAATAATACAGTACAGAGGTCCTCTACTACTGGCCAATATGAGATCAAATGGCTTCCATGTAAGTTTTGTTACATGAAAGGAGAGTGTTACTCTTCTCACAACCTTTGAACCTCTTAAGGTTGTCATCACTTCCAGAGGACACAAACCTATAAAGTGAGGCACCACTTGAACCATGGGATTTAAAGAATCATCTTGTTTTATTGCAACTTGGCTCTTGTGTTGGTATTTTTGGCAATAACATCTATCACAAATGATGAGCATATGCTGATATTACTCAGCAAGGACTAGCTCTAAGATCAGAAAACACGTAAAGAAACATAAAAACACAGAGAAGAGAAGCAGATTGAGATTCTTTCATTTGGCAAGAGTTGTGACACAAATATTTGAAGAACAGGATTTCTTTTTTTGCCGGCAAAATTTGAGCTGGTGTTGATCTTATATCCCATTATAGATGGATCTCTTCTAATATCTTTTCGTTACACTGTTAATATCACTACAAACATCTTCTGCTGGATGTGTTGGCTTTACATATCAGTTCAAAATGTATCAGTCAAACACTTATATGGGCTTATTAGTATATGGTAGACTTTACACAGTTTTATTTTGATGTGAAGGATGGATCTGGAATGTTGCCAATAATTCAAAGTGCCACATAAAATGATCAAATGTATGAGAATCCTTTCACTTAACATCTCAGTCATGACAGTAACAGGAGGGATGGAGGCTTCTTGGAGATATGTGTTTTGTCTCTTTCTGCTCACCTGGAGAGGATGTAACAGGTATTGTTTGCAGAATACAGGGAGGTTACAGTGCAAATAAAGCTCGCTCACAAAAACTAACCATAATATGTCATAATTCAAAAGATTCTAAGTCACGGTAACGTCTTGCTTAAATCAATATGCATTAGCTGGACTGAATTGTTGTATGCACATGACAAACTCTGTACTTCAGTATCAAAAGATTTTACTTGAAGTGTGTCAGAAGCTTTGTTTGAATAAAAATAACTTTCATATAGACGTGGGGAGAATTTTGGTGAAACATAATTTCAATAACTGTAACATGGACATACTTTTATATTACCCATACCCAGCTTTATGTATGAATTTACTGCAGATAAACAGTGGGATATCATCTATATAAGAGGATATTCATGTTACTCTCTGTGCTATGAACGAAGTTCAAATGTCAACGACAACAGTTAATGCCTCCTGGTCAGTCAATGAAGGTGCAACAAAAAACCAAAGATACATCCTACATTAATTCATGCATAAAAGAAGACAATGCCAGGGCTGAAAATGTGTCTGTATAGCTGTAGGTAGCTGGGTGATTTTTTTTCTGCAACTTGCTAATTTTTGACAATATGAAGTAAATAGATGAGTTGACGGATGGGCATGCACACTGTAGCTGCTAGCAAGGAAGCTAATGGGCTGCCTCAACTCCACCGTCCTACCTTTGGCTAGGTCGACTGAAAGAGTCAGCATATCTGGTATGGTGACTGCCGTCACAGGGCTTCAAAAGTCCACTTGAGAAATAATTGCATGACATCTCTAAGACTATGTCCATGTATTATACAGTCTATAGCTGCAGCTACACTCAACACTGCATGCCTGCAGAGAGTAGGAAACAATGTAATCTGACTTGCACTTGCACCACAAGCTCTGACGACTAAATATTCGCTGCCTTAGTGCCAAGTGACACTGCATTTGAAAATTACTAATAACCAGTTATTTGTTATTTGACTTGCTTATGTCAAATATATCTGCAGCCTTGTTTATCACTTGTCTGTTGTTTGAAAAAGCCATGTTTCTTGACCTGTTGTTTCAATTTTTCTTGATATTGCTATGTTCCTTATTCACCTTAGTACATGGGTCTGCTAATGTTTTTCAGGAAGTGCTAGGATAGGCTGCATATGGGTATGTGCCCCTGGAAGCAATTGCACAGACTTACAACCTAGCAGGTTAACACAGCATGTAAGGAAGTGCACAGCAACATAAATGTAAACATGAAAAAGAAATGCACCTTTCTCTGCTGTATGTGCAATTTTTTGTTTTTGTTTTGATTGAAATACATCATATAGTTTATTCAGAATAGTTACAATAGCAGAATTAACTGCCCTACCGATGACAAAATCTGCTATCTCGATTCACCAAATTACTTAAGTCATGCTCCTGTATCATCACTTTATTGAACCTGAAAGTGGTTCCAGATTCACCTGCCAATGAAAATCAATATGACCATGCTCAAACACCAGGCTACCACCAAGATCTTATTGTCACCTATGGAAATGGACCTATTAGAGAGGTAAGCTGAAATCCTCATTATCCTACAAAGGCCTCAGATGAATAAAGTGTTGATCCCAGCCACAAAAAGGTTTGTGTACAATGGTACATACTAAATGGTATGCCTTGTATGTGTAAAATACAGATGAACAAACATGTAAGCATTGTTGTTGTTACTTTTGCACTCACTTTGTGGTCATCCTGTTCTTTTCAGGGCCTGAACATTGTTCATATGCATCACTCGCCTCGTCTCCTCTGCCTTTGTCCTTGTGGACAAAGAAACAGAACAGACAATAGCACTCGCATTGATCACCAAGGACGAGTTTCTATCGCTCTCTCTCTCTCCCTCTGTCTGTCTCTCTCTGTAATTTTCCTTTCATGGCTGTTTTTCCTGCTGTCTCCCGAGACCTTCTCACTCGAGCACAAACTGAACATTAAAACGCCCCGCAGCCCTTTAAACACTTGTCATTTGTCCTTTGTACAAATCATGCCGAGTGTTGCTATAGAGACTATGATTTTTTTTTAACAATTTGTTTCACCAGTTCTTGTTTCATTAAGTTTGCTGGTGAGAGAGCGATGGGGACAGAAGGAGAGGAAAACAGAGAGAGAGAGAGAGAGAGAGAGAGAGGAACACAGTCAATTATGAGTGCGGGGGAATGATCAAAAATGAGCCGTTTAAAAATCCAATTTGCCACAGGGGTGTAAGATGAGAGATGAGTGAAGGACAGTCAATGTACTGAGGATCTCTGTGGACATTGACCAGCACACAGCTTTTCTTTTTCATCTGAGAGGATACAGATGAAAGGATGAGAGTTTTTTTGGATGTTTAGTCCACAGTTAATCATGATGGATGAATATGATTTTGCTGTAATTAGGCTGTGAGTATTTTCTTTGGGGCATGTTTCCTCTTTTTGTTGCACATAAGAAGCTTCCCTGTGTCATGTCCCTGCATCTTCCCTTATTGTCTGAGTGTATGTACCTTGTGTGAGCACCGGTGTTGGTGTGTGTTCATTAGACTCCTGTACCTGCACCCAGCCATGGGCGTTTAATTCATCGAGCAGGCAGGAGCATTATCACACACTACCATCACTAATCCCCGTGGAATGAAACACCGACACTTTGATGTCTGCCAAAGAACACTGCTGTAGTATTTGGAGGCAAGACCGAGCATCACGTACAAACCATAATTAACAATCTATAGCTGGATGGGAGCCAGGCGGAGCGGTGGAGGTGCAAGGAGGGCAGGAAGAGAGAGAGAAAGAACGGAGAAAGACACTGGTGGTAGAGAGCCAGAGGCAGGATGGTACAGCTTAAAAGGATGTGCTATATATGTGTATGTACATGTGCATGAGCGTGTGTATATAAATGCACATTAGGGGGTTTAGGTCAGTGTGAGAATGTAACTCAATGCACTGACACAATTGCTCTGTGTTAGTACAGTTTTTAGCCACACACGAGTATTTCTGTTTTAATCTACTTCATCTTTGCTGATTATGACCTGAAGTCATAGGAGACAAAGTGATTCTGCCATATCTGGGATATTGAAAAGGTTGAAAAAGTGAAGAAGTTTTTGTGAATGCAAATGTTCATATTGCAGACAAAGCTCTGAGACAGCTCACTGTACTGTTGAGACCATTCCTTGAGACTTGTGGTTTGATGGGCATCTGTGCCGTCGACTGAATGAAACATGAACATTCACTTTCAGTGATGTCATCTTTTTTTAGACAAACTGTGGTGGGCACTGTTAGAAATGCTGACTCAGACAAACACAGACAAGGACAAGAGACAGAGCTGAAGCCCTCAGCCTTCTAACAAACGGCTCCATAGCCCCCACCTGTCACCCACACTCCTCATCATGCAAATCTTAACACTGATAAATCTACATGGATGCATAAAAAAATAGAATAAACCATCCAGACAGTATGAATGAAGACATTTAATGAGTTGCATACCAAAAAAGAATGAAAGAAAAAAGCTTTTTGAATTAGACAGTGAACATGTTAACTCATTAAGTGGCAGTGATGGATATGGAAGGATTTTTTATTTGCCCTGAGTGCAGTTGACGGATTTTGCAGTTTTTTTGTTTTCCGCCAGAGGGCGCTCCTCCCCAAGGTGCGACTAAGTTTGGGGTCGTTCTTAATGCAGAAAAGCTGACAAATACATCATAACCACGTTACAATAACAAAAACAAGTACTTGCTAGTGAGAAGTGTTCTATCAAATGTGCCAATTAGCCTAGTTGTGGAGTGTTTTTTCTCTCTCTTGGGAAAGTAAAAAAAATGCCAAAGTCATTAGCCAAGAGCTAACCGCCTCAGCGCATCGACTCCCATGAGTGCGGTGCTAGCGTCTCTCAATCCAGTAGAGATCCTGGTACCGGACCTTTACATCGTCAGCAGACAATCAAAGAAACAATTTTCCTGCATGTCGTTGTGCCGGTGCTGGTACTGGTGAGCAAGCCTGAGCCATAATTCAGCGACAGTCCCAGCGAGAAGGACGAAAGCAGTCATGGCATCAGGTTCTCAAGAGCCAATATGACTCCCAGCTGTCACAAAGTGACCTATCACAATCACATCTCAAGAGTGATAAGGAGTGGTGTCCTGGGGAGGGAGGACCTTGATGCCATGGGTATAGTAGTTTGAAGAGAAATGAAAAAGATGACAATTAGAGTTCTGCTTAAACGTCTCTCCTTAGGTGCTGTTCTGAGCATTATTTGTGGCTATAGAGTGGCATTTTGGTTGAGGTTTGCACATGGAAACGTAGACCACTGTGTATTGCTATCATGCAGTTCTTACTGAAGTTGGTATAACTAGAGAAGCAAGCAGTCAGCAACATTCATCTCTCGAGGGGGTGTCTAACTTGGTGTTATCATGTGTTTGACCATAACTCAAATTTACGCTGGAATATCCCTTTAATCTTTTAAAGGTGTGGTGCGCCCTGTGGAGGTGTGATGCAGAGGCTTTGTAGCTGGTCTACCACCAGACTGCTCAAGGATATGGGAGTAAGAGGCCAAGGCCTGCAGCATGCCATCAAGGCACTGTCAGAAGCAGCTGAAGGGAGTAGCCAATGGCTTTCGCTGAAACGTATGGACACCTGCTGGGCCTCATGTGGCAGCCAGAGATGAGACAGAGGGGGGTACTTCAGGGATGCCTGGGGTTACCGTTGAGCCTTCCGGAGGCGTCATGGGCTTAAATCAACGAAACGCTGATGAAGGGGGTGCCAACTTGATAACCCCTCTGTTTCATTCCCATTGGCATATCTTAGTACACGGTGGCACATAAAGGATAATTCCAACTCGTCCTGTGTTTCTTCAATCTGGAAAAACCAGTGACCGCTGAGAAAGATCCGCTGACAACAGAGGAAAGCCTTGGTGACAGCCATGAGAGACAGCTTACAGGAGGGAACAGACCCCAAAGGGACAGTATTGGGCTAGCACCCCATGTCTGTAGCCTCACATGTTATCATGTCGAGGGCACCTGCCATTGCTACGTCAAGACAATTGGAGACAATACCCTCAGAGTCTGCGAGAGCGAGGGTGAAAGAAGACTCATCGGCTGAAACTATGGCATCAGACCCTGGACCGGAAACGACTATAAGACACAGCGCAGTACAAGAGAGAATCATGCCACCCAATACAGCTACACTGGCAGCAACGGGTCACAAACTGCAGAGGTGCATCTGTGGGTGGAGCAAAGTAACATCACACTTGGGATTAAGGATACACCAGGGAAAGACAGGGTGTGCGAGAGAGGAACCGCAGAGGCCCCGCGTTGACTACTTTCTTAGAAATTGGTCAAATCATTCGGATGAAGCACAGCAACGGGACGCCAACCACAGTGTGCAGTGCATCAATACCTCAACGGCACAGAACATTACCTCAAACACAGAGACTGCATTGGTGAGTCCCATCCCACCCACTCAACCAGCTAGACCTCCAGTTGAGAGGAAAATGGCTGGGTGCAAACCACAGTTGAAATGGCCTGGTGTGGCTGAAAGGAAGCTGTGGGAGACTGTCAACACCGACCTGGCAAAGTCCCTTGAGCAGCTAAAAGGCACAGCTGAAAAGAAGTTGGAGAGTATGGCAATCCAGATTTACCAGTATGGAGTGGAACGGTTCGGGGTTAAAGAGCAGAGAGCAAGTCCCACTGGTGGTTACATCGAGGAGACAGCAGGAGATAAAGCGTCTGGTCCAGGAAAGGAGAAAGCTCAAGAAGGTATGGAGAAAGTCCACAGACGTAGAAAAGGAAGGCATCACAACTTCAAATGGGCATTAAAACCCGACTAACATCTCTACGCAAAGAGGAGACCTTGAGGAAGGAAGAAAGAGCACACTAGAAGGAGGTTCTACAAGGATCCCTATGCATTCCTGAAAGGCCTTTCTCAAGCGAGAAAAGTGGATCCCTAAAAACAACTAAAAGAGACCTTGAGGACCACTTCAGGAGCATACACTCAGATCCGAAACGGCATGAACATCTCACAATCCCTTCTGACATCCCGCCAATCTTGCCCCCAGAACATCAGTGTGATGATGCCCCCCCCGACTTGGAAAGAAGTGGAAAGGGTAGTCCACCGAGCAAGGAAGGCTTCAGCCCCAGGACCAAATGGAGTACCGTACAAGCTATATAAAAACACACCTGATGTCCTGAGGGGTTTTTTTGGAAGCTGATGAGGACAATATGGCAGAAGAAGAACATACCCAAAGTGTGGCATAGGGCAGCAGGTGTCCTTATCCTGAAAGATATATAGAGAGAAAACATCAGCCAGTTTCAACCAATCTCCCTACTGAATGTAGAGGGCAAGATTTTCTTTTCGGTGATGGCCCAGAGGATCTCTGCATACCTGCTTAACAACCAGTACATAGATACATCTGTACAGAGGGCAGTTATATCAGGCTTCCCTGGATGCTTGGAACACTCTAGCATGATCTGGCACCAGATTCAAACAGCAAAGGCGAAGAAAGATGATCTACACATTGTCTTTCTGGACCTGGCCAACGTGTTTGGATCAGTACCACATGAGCTCCTTTGGACTGCTTTCGAATTCTTCAACATCCCAGGACATATTACAGCCTTGGTTCAGTCCTATTTCCAAGACCTGCAGTTTTGTTTCACCACCACAGAGTTTACCACCGCTTGGCAATGCCTAGAGGTTGGCATCATGGCAGGCTGCACAGTCTCTCCCTTGGCCTTCACAATGGTAATGGAGGTCATCATCCGAGCCTCCAAATGGGTCGTTGACGGACAAAGGCTCAACCTCAGCTCCCAGCTCCCTCCACTCAGGGCATACATGGATGACATCACTACTCTAACAACCACAGTACCATGTACCAGACGTCTGCTCAGAAAGCTACAGGAGAACATCAGCTCAAGTTCTTCATCGGGGAGGAACCAATTCCTTCAATTTCTGAGCGGCCAGTCAAGAACCTTGGGAGATGGTTTGATGCAAGCTTGAGGGATAAGGACTAAGTAGCGCAACTGCAGAGGGATATGAGCAGTGGGGTGCAAGCCATTGAGAGCACCGAGCTTCCTGGGAAGCTAAAGATCTGGGGCCTCATTTATAAAGCTTGCTTACACACAAAACCTGGCTTGGAAGTGCTAACGCCACTTCTTACGCAAGAGTTGGGATTTATAAAAAAAAAACTAGTGTAGGAATGTGCACAACTTTAAGCAAACTCCACACCTTGCTTACGCACTTTTTGGAGACAATTGGAGCAAGGTGAGAACAATTGGTTAATGGAAAGCACGCGTATAAAAAGCCATACAGTGATAGTCGTGTGCAATGCAGCACAAGTTTCAAGTTTCAAGTTTTATTAGTCACATGCCTAAATGTACAGGTACAGTGGCAGTGAAATGAAAGTGACGTCTGCGATTGTGCCAAAAAAACACAATAATAAGAAAATCAAATAATCTATAGAAAGAGATAAAATAAAAATAGAAATAAGATAAATATCCACTCCTACATACATCCTATGTACAATAACCGTAAAATTAAAATAAAATTAAAATAATTAAAAATATTGACTCCTATGTACCAAGTAAACAAGGTAACAGAGGTAAACAGGTAAAGTGACCAGTAAGTTATCTTCTGCAGTAAAGTCTGTTCAGAGGGTGTTGTGAAGTCAGTTATGGGGTGTGTGTTATGAGGAGATCAGGATCCGAGTGGCCTAAGGGGAAGAAGTTCCTTTTCAAGGTTTTCAGTCCTGGCTCTGATGGAGCGAAGCCTCTTACCCGAGGGCAGCCACTCAAACAGTCTGTGGTTGGGATGGTGAGTGTCTTTGATAATCCGTCTTGCCCTGGATCTGCACCGCTGGGTGTAGATGTCCTGGAGGCCGGGTAGTGCAGTTCGGGTGATGCGTTCAGCACAACGGATGACTCAATGCAGGGCCTTTCTGTCCTGAGAGCTGCAGCTGCCGTACCAGGCAGTGATGCTCGCAGAAAGCACAGACCCCACTGTGGCGGTGTATAAAGTTTACAAATGTGCAAAAAAACTAATTCCATTTACATGCATTTGTTTTAAGAGTAAAATGACTAAATCTTTTTGGTTTACGAACTTTCACCACATAAGCAGCGGTGGATAATGGAGCAGTTTTTTTTTGGGACACATGCATGAGTGTCACACGTGCTTGTGTTTTCTGATCCTCACCTGTCGCCGCCACGCTCCAACGGTGCAAAGCCACTTTTTTCTTTGCCTCCACCTTTAGTTCAGACCACTTCTTCTTGATTTCGACAATGCTGCGCTCAGTGCCAGCCGCACATACCGCCAGGGCACCGGCGTGCCATTCGGTGGCTTTTCTTTTATTGGTGATGCCACTCGAATGGCTGCCGAAGTCTCCCTTTACAAGATTGCCATACTCTACGTTACAAGAACCTCCACCTCGGTCTCTGAAAAGTTTCTTTTTTTACGACTTACTGATGCCATGATTAAGCGTGAAATGCCGTGGATCCATCAGGCTTATTTATATGCAAATCACATTCATGAGGTAATTTGCATGACCATACATGGTGAATTTTGGGTGTGGAGAGGGCGGGGCATGAATCAAATCCCTGCTGCGCGACTTTCCGGCTGGTCTGTGATTTATAAAGGGAAAGTGCGTCCAGGTGTGCGTAGGCAGGGTTTATAAATCAGATTTTTTTTGGCCTACGCACTTTTCAGCTTTTTGACTTACGTACACTTTTAGTATGGATCCTACGCCAGGTTTTATAATTGAGGCCCCTGGTGTCTACAGTTTGGCCTCCTGCCCCGGGTGCTGTGGCCTCTCACACTGTATGAGGTGCCCATCTCAGCTGTGGAGAGGATGGAGAAGGGAATCACTAACCACATAAAGAAGTGGTTGGGAGTCCCACGCTGCTTGACATCCACCGCCCTTTATGGAGATTGCCTCCTCAGACTGCCACTCACCAGTCTTACGGAGGAATTCAAGTGCACCAAGACAAGACTCCAGGTGACACTGACTGAGTCCAAAGACTTAATGGTGAGCAAGAACTCCCCAGCCATCACAGCAGGCCGCAAATGGAGACCAACACAAGCAGTTGAGGAGGCAGTGACAGCCCTCAAGCATGCGGACGTCGTGAGACATGTCCAGCATGAAAGAGGAGGTCTGGGACTAACTGATCATCGTCCAGCCTGGAGCAAAGCCTCAGCTGCTGAAAGGAGGAGGATGATCGTGGAGGAGGTGAAAAACCAGGAGGAAGGCATCAGGAGGGCCAAGATGGTGGCACTTGGTAAGCAGGGAAAGTGGACAAAGTGGGACAGCGTGGAGGGAGGAGGAAAATGAGCTTGAAAGACCTTTGGAGTATGGAGTCAAAGCGACTCAGCTTCATCATCAGGGCAACATATGACGTTCTTCCTATACACATGAATCTCCAGCAGTGGCAAGGAGAAGATCCAGGCTGTACACTCTGTTCCAAGCCGGCATCCCTTAGGCATATTCTCACAGGGTGCAAAGTGAGTCTTGGGGCGCTATACCTGGCATCACAACCAGGTTTTGAAAGAACTTGCTGCCACTTTGGAGAACAGACAAACAGCAGCCAACTCAGCAACACCTGTAAGGCTCAACTCCCTGCCAGCAGTTGCATTTGTGAGTGAGGGGGCAAAGGGAAATCACAGTGCAATCACAACAGCACAGCATTGCCAGTTATACTTGGCTTGTGACTGGAAAATGCTGGCAGATGTTGGTCAACGCCTTGCCTTTCCCCCTGAGATAGCTGCCACCACTCTTAGACCTGACTTAGTACTTTGGTCACAAGCTGCTAAGAAGATCTTTATCATCAAGCTGACTGTGCCTTGGGAGGAGTCTGTAGAGGAGGCATACAAGCAAAAACATCTACGGCAGCGTGGTTGGAGGACTGAGGTGCGCCCTGTGGAGGTGGGATGCAGAGGCTTTGTGGCATCATCTACCACCAGACTGCTCAAAGATATGGGAGTAAGAGGCCAAGGCCTGCGGCATGCCATCAAGGCACTGTCAGAAGCAGCTGAAGGGAGTAGCCAATGGCTTTGGCTGAAACGTAAGGACACCTGCTGGGCCTCAAGTGGCAGCCAGGGATGAGACAGAGGGGGGGTTACTTCAGGGACGCCTGGGGTTACCATTGAGCCTTCCGGAGGCGTCGTGGGCTTAAATCAACAAAACGCTGATGAAGGGGGTGCCCACTTGATAACCCCTCTGTTTGATTCCCATTGGCACATTGTAGTACACACTGGCACATAAAGGATAATTCCAACTCGTCCTGTGTTTCTTCAATCTGTTGTGAAGCACTTTGTGGACTTGCAGTTAGCAATAATGATTAAAAAATGTTAAACTTATGAAACTAAAGTCTTTCACTCTCCTGTAGACAAAGCAGAACATCTGGCATTTGGGCTGATTTTATTCTGTTGGAGTAGGTTGTAGCTCAACCTTCTGTTTTCCTCACTGTCAACATACTTTTTGTAACCTATCTGTATTTAAGTAACCGTTTACAGGCCTTTCTTTACATGTGAGATCTGGATCTATGGTACAACTTCTTTTAGGGAAGAAAAAGATGTACTTCCTCTTGCACAGACTGAGATAACAAGAAGACATCCGATCAGTCCTCACTAAAGTATATGTTTCTTTAGTGATCAATGCTGGCCACACACTGACATGCACAAACGCACACACTTGCGCCTTAATAATAGTGTTGGTGTCACGGTAACAACCTGCCAGAAGCTTAAACAACACAGGACGTTAAGGTCCTGAAGAAAAAAATGAATCCTAGCGGCCGTCTGGTGGAACACAAACTCAGACTTTTGGTTCTCGATGAGGACATGAAATGAAAAATTCAGACCCTCCAACATCGGCTTATGCTCAGGAAAGTCCCTCAAACACACACAAAGCAAGATTCCTCATGCCACCTACACACAATCTGCAGAAAGAAATGAAATCCCTGCGTGCCAGTGTTCATCACAACACGTGAGAGTGCGCGTGTGGCAAAGCAACACGAGCACACACACACGTGCACACACACATACACACACACTCACACACTATAATGCATACACCTCCTGTAAGAGGATAAAACAGCAAAAACCAAAGACTTTCATCAAAGCAAGTGAGAGAGGGTGTCAGAGATTTTTTCCAAAGATGAAAGACAGGGATATTCTCTCATTTCAGCTCATCTCTTCCTCTCTCTCTTTCAAAATCCTTGAAGTATCATCCATGTTTCTATGACAAAAATAAAAGAAAGAAAGAGAGACTGGGAGAGAGAGAGATAGAATGAGAGAGAGAGAGAGAGAGAGAGAGGGAGAGGAGGTAAAAGTTATTTACGTCCCACGCTGTGTTATGTGGTCTGTCACTTCTCATTTTCTCCCAGGGCTGTCCAACTGGAAGACTTCAGTCAACTCTCTCCAAGCCTGTATTTGCTGAGGTAATTACAAAGTGACAGCTTTAAATCCTGTGCCACACACACACACACACACACACACACACACACACACACACACACACACACACACACACACAACACACACACACACACGTAAACTCACACATGCAACCAAATATGGGTAAATATGGTAATGTGACTCTGTAACCTCTCAGATTTGTAGCTCAGTTTGGAAACCTGAGACGCTCAGCTCTTTTTTCATTCACTCATCAGCTCGTATGATGACATCAATGACCTTCTGATGTTCCATTTTTCTCTCCACTGGGATGCCAAGGAGTATGCAATGGTTGATATTCCTGTTAATTAACTCCAACAGGAAGGAAATTAAGCACGATGTCAGGGAAATGCATTTATTTGGCCATATACAGTATCTGCAATCATACGTAGGCCGCAAACACACAAACACATCTGTCTCCCATCCTCACAGGAAGCTGATTGTTCGAACATCTTTGATCTTTTTCTTTCTTTCTTCTTCTAGGAGATGCATAGCCTGTACATATAATCCATGACAGCCATAATGTGATTTGGTAGTATCTCTAACTGGCAGGAAAAGCAGCCGACAGAAATTAATAAGTTATTGCAGCGATGAGAGAACCGTTGGAGGAGGAGAAGGAGGAGTTGGGTGGAGAAATTGTGGAGGTGGTGGGCTAACCTGGCAGCCAAACACACAGATCGTCACATTATCTTTTGAAGCATATCGTCATGGTAAAAGTCGAACACACACACCGCTCAGCCTGCCCTATCTGCAGCTGCACACCGTGCTGGTCTGTCGACTCCAGTTTGGCTCATTGAACACACAAAAAAGGGGGGTCCATAGAAGTCAAAAGTTGGGACGAGCTGGAGACCAGTGGAGACCTCTGAGTCTTTTTCTGTGGGTTTGGATCTACTAAAGGGAGGCTACAACTCCACACTTTAAGCTCAGCATCTGTCCTTGTGATTGAATAGGAATGTTTTTGGTGTTTATAAGAGGAATTTGCACTTGGGGTCATTCCTCTGTAAACACATGCATGTGTGCACAGACATGTGTTTAAAGGGCACTTTCACAGTTTTGGACCATAATTGTCCTAAGGTTGAGGCACAGAATACGCAATAAGTTGACCCAAATGGTCATCTGTCCTCAAACCTCCATCAACTTCATTATTGAATTTCCCTTTGGGAATCAGTAAAGTTCTTCTTATTTTATCCTAATTAGGTTCAGTATAAATCCGTAACCCAAACAGTGCAAGCAGTTTGCTTTGACCTACTGACAGAATATTAGGTTTCTTGGTCAAAACATCACCACAGTTTAAAGGAGTGGTTTTTACACGGATTCCTCAGAGTTTCCTGATGTTTTATGGATGCATCCACATATGTGAAGACAGACAGCCGAAAATGTCACCCTGACTTTTTTCTGCTTTATCCTACCAGCCCTCTCAGTGAAATTCCCATGCAAAGTTGAGGTGAGCTTATGTAAGAGAAGAAAATATCCCTGCAAGCCAGTGGACAGGGATGGTGATGTTTATATTATGCAGCTACTGCAAACCTGAAAGAATGACATGTGTCTACACCTACATCTGTTTGCATTGAGCATGGAGATACATGTAAAAACATCATTATAGCTTTGGTCTTTGTTGTGTCGCCAGCTATCATGTTGTAAACATTAGACTGTGGCTTCCATCTCCTGCTTTTGATGTCACGTCCTGCTTCACTGTGACTCACTCCCACACCAATGTTAATAATAATAATAATGATAATAATGAGCATGGTCTAGATGAGGGATGGGAATCAAAAACTGGTTCCAACTAGCCAATTACATAATTTTCCTTTAAATGCTTAATGGTTCCCTCATAGGTGCCTTCCAGCTAGTTCCACATGATAAACCATAGTGTGACACATGGCAAGAGGTTGTCAGCATGAAGAGCAACAAAGGAGCTGTGGATGTACTCATGTTTGTTCTATTCTGACAGCCAATCAGAGGCTGTATTTTTGATCAGCTGACCAGTTAAGGTCCAACCAAAAGCCGGGCTTGGTATCAGCAGTGCCAGAAAGGTAACAAAACTCTATTGTCTGATGATGATAATGATGATGATGATGATGATTTTAATTTGCATTGACAGCAGTAGTTTTCAGATTACATCAGAGTGCTGTGTGTTGGATTAGGTTACCAAATGAAAAAAAAAAGCTCTCCCTAATGAGGCTTATCTGAAGGTTTCACTGTTGCTTACATGCATGCATTCTTGTAGGATTCCAATGAAATAAGAAAAGGTTTCAAATGGCCACATTAAGATAAACAGGAGACATGCAAATGACCATGGATAGTCCGGTCTATTCCAAGTTCTGCTATTGTAATTGACTTTAGGCAGGTATTTATTAAGGGAGGGACGGGCTGCTATATTAGCTAGACAGTTTACAAAAAAATGTGACTCAATTTGAATCCACGAAAAACAAAGCCAGAGAGGTGGGCGAAATGAAAACAACTGTAGTTTAGATTTTTTTTTTAGCTCCATTCTTACTTCATGAACTCTTAAAACTCTTTTGATTTTCATCCACACTGAGTGTTACTTTGAAGTAAAAAAAAAGCTGAATGGACTTGACTCGGGAAAACGAACAGAGCCACCAAAGCAGAGCAGAGCTCACTATAGTTACCCAACCCAAAACCCTTACAATATCATAAAATGTCTTTTCCAAAGACAGCTAATAAAAAGCCTGACATGGTTTATTGGGAATATATCATTTTAAGGGTTAACTGTGTTGTTTATTAACCATCCAAATTTAAAGTCAAATTAAAGTCTATTTCATGTTTTTTTTTTATAGTTATTTTTTTGTCCTTTTTGGATGGTTTGTGCAGTCATTTCTGTGTTATGACAAAAAAAAACTGCTAACAACTCTTCAATCTTAATTTGCTCTCATTTAAAAAAATAGAGTTAAAGGTTTCTCAACAGGGACACTGAGAAATGATGCCTTGTTGTTTGTTCCTGTAAGTCTTATTCACGTAAAACAGCGTAAAAGCTGTCGTCCTCAGGCAAGGTCCCAATGTAAACCTAGATCTGAGTCAGTGAGCAGTTACAGAGAAATCCAAACCCTCACTTTCAAAAATTAAAAACACCCACACAACTACAACATCTAGTGTCACATCTATAGAGGATGAGCTCAGTTTTTTTTTTTAGCCTGACTTGATAAAAAAAATTCACTGTATGTTTAGATGGCAGGCTGTGTCCCTTTTTTTAAAGCCATTCAGATGGATACACTCCCGTCAGTCATTCCTGTGTAAGCCAGCATGGTTTCCCAGTAACAGGGGTAAACAGCTGCACTTTGATGGGAAATGCATTATGTAAATGTACCACATATCGGAGCAATAAACAAGTGTGCGAGCAGAGAAATGTGGTAACAGAGACAGGGACTGTTCAACTCTTGAAGCCATTTATTTACATTCTTTATCTGCTTACTTGTGTGTGAAGGTAAACCACCCTGCTTCATAAATGCCTCCTGCATATGGCACAACATATGGATGTGTTAAGCAGCTTAAACTGTATAGAAAACAAAAAGACAAACAAACACAACTTGATACAAAAAAAAAAAAAAAAAAAGGTCAGAAAGACTATCAAGGTCTGGAGGTTTGCACAAAAAAATACAAGACGCGTGTTTTAAAGGTGGTTGTGTTGTTCATGTCCAGTGAGGAGAAGGAGGCCAAATGTGGCCAGATTATGGGTTTATGTTGGCTGTGTGAGAGCTTGAAGAGCATGAAATAGAGTGAGGAATAGAAAAAGAGGGACCAGGAGAGAGTGTGAAGGAAGGAGGTATGTCATGCTCGCCAAACCACTCAGCAAGACTGATTTATTTGGCAACTGTTGGATGGTGGTCTGAGCACCAGAGGCTACCTACACCAGAGTCTGACCTCTGACCAGCTCCAGCTCCTGAAATGAACTCAGCTGTCCTTGCTAAATCTGCCCCCAGACTGGAAGGATAAGCTGTTATTTAGGACACACTCACACACAAACATGCCAACATACACATCAGGACACACATGCTTGTGTTAAGGCAACATACAGGTGTGTGCACATAAACGAAAGCACACACATTAAAGGGAACACATGGAAATTGTTGGAGGACATGGGAAAATATTTATATTTTAAAGGAGGATTTTAAAGCCTGTTTTAAAATCTTTATGTTTTAGATGTTACTAAAGAGTCAAAGTTTATTTATTGAAATAAAAACTAGTTCAGCGTGAGACTTATTTTTTTGTATGATCACTTTTGATGGGAGGATAAAACATTACCAAACAACCAACCCCAACAACACATGTTCCTAATCTCTAAAAATGAGTGACATAATCGCCCCCAAATTAGCCCCGCCCACTTTTACCCAATGAGGAAAGTGAAAACACAAATACAAGAGCAAAAATGACTAAAACTGACTGAAAAAGGTTTGTTCATGTTGGATCCTATTGCAACACACTAGAACTAAAAGGGTAGTTTACTAAAAAAAATAGAATTAAATAAACATATTGTAATAAATTAGATCCTATTATTGTTGAGGATTAAAAATAGCCAGTCATGATTTCTGCTTAAAGGGATATTCCGGCTTAAAATTAATTAAGGGTCAACCACAACATAAAACCGAGTTAGACACCCCCTCGAGAAATGAATGTTACCGATCGCTTGCTTCTCCAGTTATACCAACTTTATTAACGACCGCACAATAACAATATATGTCCACGTCTCCACGCGCAAACCTCAACCATAAAACCACTCTATAGCCACAAATAATGCTCAGAACAGCCTCAACTTCATCAACAGTACATATATGGTCCTAGCCATAGTACAAGCCAACAAACATCTTTTTAGCTTTGCCTAATTTCTTTAGCAAAGAGACCAAACACGACTCACCCACTCTCCTCCAGTGGTGGCTTGTTTGTGGGGAACCATGACAAGTCGATTACCAAGTGCAGCAGAGTTTTCCAGCTCAGGGAAGAACATTTATCATTATTACTTTATGAAAATGCAATCAGACTGAGATGCTAAGGCAGAAGAACTACTGCGTCTACAGTGCAAAATAATTATTATGATGACTATTACTTCATGGAAATGATCTGAGGGGGTGTCTAACTCCTGTGTTTGACCATAAATTGAAATTATACCGGAAAAAAAAGCCTAGAGATTGTCATTTTGGCTGCAGTATCTTTTTCTGTAGCTGTAAAATGTCATATTAGACAAACAAGATGGATTCACACTGCCCCTCCCTCATTCCAGTTCAGGTGGTCATGCAGGCGTCATGTGAGGCCTTCTCTATATGTATAGGGTATGTAATGATGTCCCGTCCCATGACAAATGTACAATAAAAATCCAGTGACAACATTTTGTCATGATGTAAATGGTAAACAAACTCACATCAAGAATTTTGGCAAAATCTCCCTCCATAAATGCACCAGCAAATAATGACAGAACAAAAGTCATTAAAAAGTCTGTAAAAAGTGTCAGGTCCTCACTCCTCCATGCGCCTGCTTCATGAGGATTTTTATTTGGTTCATGTTGATACATAATCTGTTAGCTAGTTTAGGTTCCTATCATAAACTGCAAACTATCAGCATCACTTCAGGTGATCTGCATGTGAACAAAGCTATTTCAGGACCTTGGATTTTGCAATGAGCAGAAGCTAAGGTGATGCAGAATGATGAGAAAGCAGAAACCAGTACAGAAGCAGTACAACTTCCAAATCTGTGTTTGGTGTTTCCATTTCAGTCAAGGTGTCATCTCCATCTGGGATCTGGCAACTGAGAGCCCCCCTGCAGCAAATACACACAGCGTCTGTTTCTACTAGATGCCGAATCACAACATGCCGAGAAACAACATTAAAACATCAGGTCAATTTTCAAAATAATCACTCCATGTAGACATCAAGTTTTACTGAACAACACAAAAAAGCCACCAAAGGGAACAAAGCCAGGTCTGGGATGAACAATCTCATCAGCTCATCATGGATGTAGAAATCCACTGATTCTGTATCTAACATCTTCAACCTTGTGACTCCAGCCATGTCTGGGATGCCAGGAGTCCCAGAATGCCCTCAACAATACATAATGAAAAGGGGAAATTTTTCAGATGTGCAAGGCTGCCTTTACCGTGTCTGCACCATCAGGGTAAGACTTGACCCTTCCACTTCATTCCAAGACAGTAATTTCCATAAATACATGTTCATGCATTATCCTTTAACGAAGTGGACAGCACAGGCTGTGTGACATTGGTCAACATCCTGCAACAGGCTACACCCAGGGTCCGCAATAGGCGGACTGCGGTCCACATCCGGACCGCAGACCACCTCTTTGTTGACCCAGAGCAAAAAAAAAAATCAATAACACGGCACGGCACTCTCTCTGACTGACTGACGCGAGGTTAGACTGGCCGAGAGAGAGAGAGAGAGAGAGAGAGCGTGTGTGTATGTGTGTGACTGTGTGCATGCTCACGCTTGCATTATGGGCTGCCATTCCCATGACAACGATGCGCTGATTGGCTGATAACTACGCAAACCGGCAGTCACACATCTGCCTCCTTCAGTCTGTTTTCTTTGCACGGCGCAGGCAGCGGAAACGTCTTTGCAGCAGAAGCATTGCTCACACCCAGCACCCGACATCAAAATGGCAAATCAGAGAAAGGTGGACACTGAAAATCGCTGATTCACTGATGAATGGACAGACAAATATATGATTATCTTACCTCCTTCAAGCACAAAGCCAATGTGTCTTTGGTGCAAAGCACTGTTGCTCTGATAAAAAGTGAAAACATAAAACGCCATTATGAGAGGCGATTTTGATAGAGATTGCCTCCAAAAACCTGAGCTACAAACAGATAAAATAAAAAGTTTATTTTATTTTATTGGGTAATACAAAGTAAGAATGAATATCAGTGTGATACTGAAAATAAACGTTTTCAATCAATCAAATTTTATTTATATAGCGCCAATTCACAACAGTCGTCATCTCAAGACGCTTTCCAAAGAACAAGAGCAGGTCGAGACCACGCTCATTGTTTTCGTGCCTTCCATTAACTCCTGATTATTACAGTACAGTACACCCAGCCTAAAACTACTTAAAAACATAAAAAAAAGGTAAAAAAAAAAAAAACGCCAAAATTTTTCGCCACCACACATGCGCCGTGGACCTTTTACATTTCTAATTGAGAACCCCTGGGCCACACAAATGGACAAGCAAGCAAACAACTGTGTGGAGGAGGCGCTCATGGAAGATCCATTGCATTTCATTAGTCAGTGCAGACATTTGTGATAAATAAATCAATTCAATTGTATATATATATATATATACATTTCAATAAATGTAATAAATTAATCATTCAGACCTGAGGGAGCTGTGCTCCCTGAAAAAGTTTTTAAAAGCAGTTTGAAGGTTTTTGAGGGCGATGCATCAGGCTGCAGATGCTTTGTTTGACAATTTCTGTCACCACATTTTAAATGGTGTGTCCTTATGTAATTTGTTGAACTGTGCTGTTGCTGTCTTGGCCAGGAAACTATTGTAAAATTGATTTTTAATCTCAGTAACGCTTTCATGGTTAGAATAAAAATATTCTTACTGCAACACTCACCTGTCCATCTGCTTGTATTTAGACTGATGTTTTCTCTTTCTCTCTCTCTTTCTCTCTCTGTGTCTGTCCGTCTCTCTCCCAATCCTCGTTGCTTCCTCCCTTTGTCGTCCCCATTGCTGTTTCCATGCCTTTGAAACCTAAAATACCCCGGCCTGATTGTGTTCTTTACATTTAGTTACCATGGTGATTGCCATGTAGAGCATCAAAATGAGTGTGTTTTAAGCCTGCACGCGTGAGTGTATATGTATAATGTGTTTGTGTGCCAGTAGCAGTGCTATCAGCCATGCACAGTCTTGAGCTGTTGTTTGAGAAAACAACAGAAAAAGAAAGAGCAGCCACCATCTCTTCTTTGGTTTTCCTTCTTTTTTCATTTCTTCTCATCTTCCTCATTTTTACTCTCGCTTTCCTCACTCTCCTCCATCCCTATTTTACTCAGCTACCCCGTTCCTCCAGCCCCTCCTTCTTTGTATCAACCTTCAAACATCCTCCCTGCACCCAATGGCAACTTCCAAGTAAGCAAGTGAGGAGGAGAAAGACAGAGGGAGATTGACGGACAAGTCGAAGAGGCTGCTGGTGTGGACTGTATAAGATATTCTCATCTGGGTTGCACATTGCAACCTGCTAATGATACCATCCCAGCATTAAGGTGTTAGCTTACTGTCCATCACAAGTACTGGCCTGAGAAGCTAACGCACATCACATCATCTTATTCTAAGTGTGTTCTTGTGTGTCATCAAATCAGATTCAGATTATTCTGCCATGTGATGCTCTCTGCTGCTTCTTGCACATGTAATCATGCACATATGCTGCTCTCTGTGTGTGTTTGTGTATGTTAAAATTCATGCAGGGGTTCCTCCCTGTTGATCAAGAGAGCAGCAGCCTCTTTTAATCCTGGGGTGGTCCCCATGTGCCTCCACCACCCTGTGCTGATCAAGGGCAGAACTGCAAAGGAGGAGCAGCCAAAAAAGCCTGGTGGGTGTCTTCATCTGACTGAGTCAGCGTGCAGAAAAAGTGGATCTGAGCAGCCTATTACACTTAGGCAGGGATTACTGAAACCACAGGATGATATTGATTGATGCATTTCTTCCTGCTTTTAGTCTGTTAGGTGATAATATACAGCCTGGGGGAGTCATTTTAGAAGCATAACAAAGTGCTGAAGCGCAGAGGGAGAGAGAGGCCTCCCTAAAATACAGGGTCTCATGTTACTGCCCTGTAGTGAAATGTCTTTGTTTACAGCAAGTTGATTCTCAAGCTTAAAACTGGATCTCATCTCTAGTATCAAACATATTTTTTTTTTCAGTTTTTAGTACATTGTTCCTACAAAAGTAATGGCTAAGACCAAAGAGATATGGAGAAACAACAAATGAACTGCACAGAGGACAGAGGTAAGAAGTAGGACTATCACCCTGAGTAACAATCCAATAATTTTAACATACTAATTTGGGAATAAACCTGAAAAACACTCAATGTTTCATGGTAAAAACTGAGTAATGACTCTAGTGTTTGTCTCCTCTCCACTCAAATAGTCTATAAGCCCGAACTATTCAGTTGGTGGCCACTAAATCAGGCCTGGAGGCAATCCCTGAGTGGTCCTTACCAGAGCAGAATACAAGAATTTGACATGTTAGACAATAATTGAACTGCACTAACTGCTCCAAAATCCCAGCTGATTTGGACCTGAGCTCTCTCTGGAAGAAACGAGTGGTCCAGAAAGCCAAATGAATCATCGGCCAGCCTGGACACAACTTTTTCTCAGACTTTTCTCTTATGCCCTCTGGGAGGCACTACTATGCCCCCAGAGGTGTGTGTAAAAGTAGCTTGAGATTGAGCCATTTTACATTACTGTTACATTTGTTGAGAGTCACAACGACCCAGTACCAGCCTGAGTTAGAAGTTGACTTAAATAATCGTGTTTTCAACATCTGGACAGTACTTAGCATCTGAACTTTTAAATGCACATGATGGCAGACCCTATCTGGATTCCAAGATTTACTCATTCTCTTTTTTTTTATCACCAACTCCAAATGCACAAATTTGTGGGCCTCATTTGCAACAAGTGTGTTTGCAGTGATTAAAAAAAAAAAAAAAAACTATTTTGGGGCATCACTTTTAAAAACATCTTACTTTTGCTGACCAACGTCCTCAAGGGATCAGAAAAGAGGGAGGCCAAAGTACAGAGTCTGTCTGCAGTTGAGTAATAAAGAAACAACCCTGGTGGGATCCTGCACAGCGCCAGAAAGCTGCTGATACTTCTTCTCAGCAAAGAGGTCCCATTCATGGATCAGAAATACGTCATTTAACTCAAGAAAATATCATAAAGAGTACGTAATAATGCAGGCTGACTGCCCTGGAAGAAGTAGTAGGTTCATGACCTTTTTGTTATGGCTTTATGTAATGAAAACACTGATTGCAGTTCTAATATTATTGATGCATTTCAGTGTGCGGTCTCTGCCATGAAACCAGTGTTTCATTAAAAATGTGAAGCAATGATGAATGGTTCTATTTTACTACATTCATTTGCATCTGTTGAGAGTTTGATTCCTGCTGAAATTGCCCTTCCTGCTCAGCTGTAATTGAATAGCCCTGCTCAAATTTAATGTGCTTCAGTTCAGTTGCTTTGATTAGCACCTGTCTCTCCTACCAATATCTTCTCACACTTTCTTGAGAAACTCAGTGGAAAAAATAATAGCAGAAGAAAAAGGATTAGCACCTTTACAATACAGTTTCTTTCTGTTTGTCATGCAACAGCGTCCAAACACCAAATGAGGGTTGAATAATTGGGCCATGATTTTTATGTATTTGATGCTAAAGTAAATGAATTGGTAGTTTGTTGACAGTGCTCACTTTTAAAAGTCTAACTAACATGTTTGCCAATTGTTTGGCTGTTTGCTGGCAGGTAGCACAGGAGCTTTATCAGAATTTACATGTACAATGAAGCTGAGCTGTGGTTATAGATATGGCTGTTCCTGTCCCAGTATACAAGCACCAGGCAATATTTAATTTATTGACAATAGTGTGTCTACCACCTTTAAGGTGGGTAGTGTTCTCACAGCTAGTTACTATTAGACTTTCCTCCAGTTGACCTGCTACATCACAAACTAAAACTACAGACAATAAGTCAGTAAGAGGCTAACTGCTTTAACGTCTAACAGTGAAAACATGTACATCATTACAGCTCAGTGCCTTTTGTATATACTGGCAACAAGCTTCGTTCTAGCTTTGTGCATCTGACTTCCAGGGTAAAATCCAGAGAGTGAACCAAATGCCTGGGTGAGTTAAAGGGATATTCCGGCGTAAATTTAAGTCATGGGTAAACACACCGTAACCCCTTGGAAGATGAATTTTACTGACTGCTAGCTTCTCTTGTTATACCAACTTTAGTAACGACCGCACAATAGCAATTCACAGCAGTCTATGGCTCCATGTGCACAACTCAACCAAAAAGCCACTCCATAGCCAAAAATAATGCTCAGAACAGCACCTAACTTCATCAACAGTACATATAGGGTCCCAGCCATAGTACTAGCCATCAAACATCTTTTTTGCGTTTCCTGGTTTCTTTAGCAAAGTGACTAAACACAACTCATCCACTCTCTTCCAGCAGCCGCTTGTTTGTGGGAGAGCCCTGACGAGTCGATCACGGAGTGCAGCGGATTATTATCAGAAAGTCATAATCATCATAGTTATCATTTTGCACTGCAGAGGCTGTCGTTCTTCTGCCTTAGCGCCTCAGTCTGATTGCATTTCCATGAAGTAATAATCATACATTTTCTGCTGCACTCTGTGATCGACTTCTGTGAGAAGCAAGTGGTTTGCAACATTCATTTCTTGGGGAGGTGTCTAACCCGGTGTTACAGTGTGTTTGACCATGACTTAAACTTACGCTGGAATTTCCCTTTAAAGGCCATTGAAGAGTACGCATGTGAAAAAATGTATCCAGAGCTGTATTATCTAGATATGTTATTCAGACTTTGAGAAATTAGACATAGGGCCTGATCCACTTAGATCCCAAATAGTGGAGGCTAAATTGCGTGTGCAAGCTAAAAAGCTGTACGCGTTGTTCGTGGGTTAATTATGGGTGATCTACTATCATTGCATTTGATAACAGGTGAAAAAGTGATGCAGCTTGCCCTCCTTGCCCTCTTCAAAGAGGATTTTGCGCACGCTTTTGGCTGTCATGATGGAGAGTTTGTGAGAGCAGAGTTATCGCAGATGAAAAATGAGTTTTGAAGCCATGGAGTTGGACATATCATTTTGGGGAACTGCATAAAAGGCAAGCAAGGCAAGTTTAATTGTGGGCTAGCACCATTCATACACAAGGAAATTCATAGTGCTTTACAGATGCAAGAAAATATTTTAGAAATCAAAAAAGGGATTAAAACAATTTAAAATCCATAAGACAAAGATATTTTTTTCACGTGTTCCATGTTTGACCTTATTATTTATAAAAACCGTCAGACGCAGGAAAATGCAGTGTTACAAAGAGTTTTTCAGTAGGAGATATGGCACTGATCATTTTTGTGACTGGCTCCAAATCAGCCTTAGGTCGCCCAGCATTACTACTACTATTACTCTACTGTTTTTTTATTTCTGAAAGTCCAAATATGTTGACACGCGCATGGGGGACTCTCTCTCTCTCTGTTGTTTATCATTGCACTTTTGCCTCCTTCTCCCCACAATGACCATACGTAATGTTATGCCAGTTTGCATGTGCCTTTCAAATGTGCTGAATATAGACGCAAAACAGCGACCGCAATCGGTTTCTGAATTTGATAAATCACATTGCAGGTGCTAAATGATTTCATTTGCATCTGATCCTCCAAGTATTTTGTGTGGTCTGATGATCTACATACATTCTGAATATTCATGAAGGCAAACACACTAAATCAATTGCCTGCGCTGTTTTGCTCAGATGCAATCCTCGGTGCACCCGGTTAATAGATCAGGTTTGTGTGTGCTATCAAGTTTGAACATGTTTTTGCACACGCAAACCTTTCATAGATCAGGCACATAGCGTGCAAATGATCATAGTCACAAGAATATACATAAAAGCAAAGAGACCATGAAAACAGCTGCCTACTGCTGCTGCTAAGGGAAGAATTAGCTATGAGTGTTCAAAAACAATGATTTATTCTCCCTCTAAAAATTTTTTTTGAATGATGTAGTTTCAGGCAATTTTGCTCTTATCTGGAGAGGACAGGACAGTGAAGGGAGTAGAAAATGGAGAGGGAGCAAAGAGTGAAAGTGAAAGAGGCTGGAAGTGAACCTGGGTCGACCATAACCTCCATATATGGGGTGTATGTAGACTGCTGGGCCCAAACAGGACTTTTAAAATACATGTAAACATGATAACCTACCTGAAAGCACAGTTAATTACATTTCTCACAGTTAGACTAACAAACATAGATATTATGGTTGTAATGCTATTTTTTTTTTGCAGGTATGCGCCTCAGTAGAAGATTCACTCTTCAGACTTTGATCCAAGAGTCAAACAGAAAAAGAGCATTCTAGGAAGCCAGGTAGAAAAAAAATGTGAAAAGATGGGACATAATAAGCGATGAAGCTGTCATATCGTACTTTCTATGGGTACGAGCTGTAAAGTTGTGTTTTCATTGTTTGACACACAACCTGATAGCCCATAGTTAACACATTTTCCAATAAACTTTAAGATAAGGACCAGTGCAGCTCTGTGGAGATGACAGGACAAAGTGAGAAAAAGGGACAATGTCTGTGTCCCTTTAGTTTATACAGACAGGTAGCAGACAGTGGAGGGGGGAGGTAGATAATGTAGTTTGTGTTGTGTATCCTAGCTTGCCAGTCGTGTTTAAGACAGTGAATGGTGTGTGTGTGTGTGTGTGTGTGTGTGTGTGTGTGTGTGTGTGTGTGTGTGTGTGTGTGTTCTGATAAGCTTCTTTCAGGAAGTCCTGTGTTTCCTCGGTTGGTAATTACCTTTCCTGGAAGCTGACCAAGGCAAGAAATAAATCTAGACATGTGTGGACGGGATAATAAGAGATCTAGTGGGATGATGGCTTTAGCTAGTGCTAGAGGTGACATGTATACACATGTGCTCTGATTCTTGGAGCAACACTTCCCTCAATGTACAAGCAGTAAAACAGGGATTTGATACCGGAGCTTTTCCCTCAGCTAAACTGCTTTTACAGAGCTCTGCAGCCAAATAGTCTCCAGCCTGTGTGTACAGGTATGCGTCCAGTGTAGATGTCATGTATTCTCATTCTCTGCTGCTCTTGTACTTGCAGCACTGTGCAGCTGTTCGGCAGCTGGGTCTGATCTTCTCTGATAGCACCACCCTCCACCTTCCCAATCCTCTCAAACAAACTAGTTTTAATGAAAATACATTCCTGAGTTTGGCGGATTTAGCGGATTTTCCTCCCACTCTCATCTATCCTTCTCTCTTCAGGATTTTTTCAGGAGGGGGGAGAAAAGGTGCTACATCTCCAGCCGGAACAGCAGTGGCAGCAGGCCATTTTAAGAAGTGCTGACGCCAGGGTGCTGAGCTTTTCTGTGCGCATTCAAGGAATGAGGGAAGCAACTTCAACTGGCTTAGAAAGAGGCAGAGAGAGGGGTAGAGGCAGTTAATGGAGAGGAGGATACAAAGAGTTTGCAAATCATTTCGATTGAAACTATAGTGCAGAGACAACAACTCAGATATTGAAATTCAGAGACAGAACTGGGGTGGCACAGTGGTGTAGTGGTTAGTGGCGCTGTTGTTTCACAGCAAGAAGATCCTGGGTCCAAATCCAGGTCAGCGTTTCTGTGTGGAGTTTGCATGTTCTCCCTGTGTCTGTGTGGGTTAACTTCGAGTACTCCGGTTTTTCTCCCACATTCCAAAAACATGCAGAAGTGGGGTTAGATTAATTGGTCACTTTCAAATCGTCCATAGATGTGAATGTGAGCATGGATGGTTGTTCGTCTTTATATGTCAGCCCTGTGATAAACTGCCAACTTGTCCAGGGTATATTTTTGTTTTAGTGATAGATATATTGTCTTTGCACTATTTGCAATTAATTGATAAGGTGGCAAATTTACAAAAAAATAGTTTTTATTGACATTTTACCCCTTTTTTCGGACTGTGGATGTAATTTATCTGGAATAAGAAAAAGAGTAACTTTTATCTTTGAAGGGAAAATCAATAAAGACGATGATAGGGGAGAGGGGTGAAAGAGGTGGGTAAAAGAGGGTCATGCATAGTGTTTAACCTCCTCCATAAATGCTGCTCTTTGTTGGTACATGGTTGAGGACTCTCCTGTTGTTAATATCAGCAGCAGGATAGCAGCAGGTTACCAAATCCCGTGTCTAACCAGGAACTAAGCAGAACATATGTAATTTCTGTTTTCTGCTCCAAGTGGATCTGGACCACTGATCATTAAAATCGACAGGATGCATTTCTGTGGTAAAATTAAACCTCATTTACTAAAAGGCCAAGAAGTTTCCTACTTAACCAAAATTTTGAGTCAGAATACTTTGTAGCTTGTGAAATTTATATTTGATTGGCTTTAGACATTACACAGAATTGATCAAAACAATTCAAAAGGGTATAGAGGGTGACATATGGTGACAAAATACTGGGAGCCAGATCTACCAGCAGACATTCCCAGACCACAATAATCCACTGCAGATGATGCCTGACACACACATGTGCTCCATGAAGACAGCAGCTTTGATGGCAACCATCACGACACAGTAATGATCATTATTTCCTACACACTGATTTACCATACGTGCATCTGTGATGTATTTAAAATGACTAATGTCAGGAGCTTTAAGTTAACCCTTAAAATAGTCCTAAAAAACCTACAAGTTTACAAAGCTGGTGTTTCATAGAGGTTCAGACAAAGGGGGGAAAAGTCATAAATCAGTTGACTGTGATAGTTCTGCTGGAAAACATGTGAAGGGTTCCAGCAGATGTGAATACGAACACACATCAAGCTAAACCATGACTCCCTGGACTGACAAACACTCTCTCACCCATCAAATCCCCTGGAGCGCCCATAAACCAACAACTCAGATTCCAACAAAAGATGTAACGCTGTGTAAAAAACAGAAAGTGATGGTTTGTAATCATTTCAAAACTCTACATTTAAATGAAAACATATCACATGTTGAAATGGAACAATGTCATTATTTTATGAAAAATGTTTCCTTATTTAAATCTAGCAACACAAAAACAATGAGATAGGGGCATATTTACCATTGTGTCACATCACCTCTCCTTTGAACAACACTTTGTAAACTTATAGGGACTTGGGAGACCAGTTTCTGAGGTTTTAAAAAAATATATACTGTCCAGTTCTTGTCTATTATGGGATTGTTACATCTTAAGGGTCTCCTTTGTCATATTTTTCCTCTCTGATGTGCTAAATATGACTAACAAGTTAGGACTACAGGCAGGCTGGTTTAGCACTCAGACTCTTCGAGTATGCAGCCATGCAGTCTAAATGCTGCCTCTTAAGTTGTGTTATTTAACACTTAGCATCCCCATACTTTCACTTATGTGAGCTTTTTAGCTGTGCACCAATGAAAAGCCTGCAGGTCGTTCTCCTATTCAGAGCTGAGGACGCAGCATTCATGAATCTCAAAAAGAATGTCTAATGTTGGTTCCACAGGACACTTTTCTGCTTTGCCTTTGCTGGCATTTAGGGGTTATGTTTCTAAAAGGTTTCTTCTTTGCATGCTGCAATTGTAACCTTCACTGTAATTGACAGTGTTCGCAGACATCACCTCTATAAAAGTTATGAGAGTCCATGCAATTAGTTCCACTATAGACTCATGTCTGGCCATGAACTTCTTGGGCTCTATTTTCGTGCTTCGCTGGAGACGTGGCGCAAGCGTGGCGTAAGTCGTTCCCAAGCACAATTTGGTATTTTGGTGAGCAGCGCAGCCCGGCGTAAGTATCCCCCCTCCCTAACTCAGCTCCTCCCTGCGGCGTAAGTCGTAGCGAGGGAGCGAGGGAGGAGAGAGGGCGTGGAGTGGGTTGAACACAGCCGAGACCTGTATTGACCAATAACATCAGCTCCTCTCCTCGCCTTTAAATCCGCCACCGGCGAGACGTATTACTATTTTCGTGAAGTAGTCAAAGAAATCAAGAGATGTCTGAAGACAGCAATGCCACACGATGGTGACAGAAGGCAGCTCCTCAACAAGTGTCACTGTAAGCGCTGCAGAGGACGTCCTTCACACTTTCTCATATGAGCACAGATGGATTTGGTGTGTTTAATGTTGGACCCACTGGTAAGACAAATACCCTTTTACACAAATAAAGACACTCACATAAAGTTGCACATATTCAAACCTCAAATGACAAAGGTGGGTTGAGCGCACAGATCACAACATAAACTCCATAAATGGCATTAAAATCGGAACCACCTTTGCGTAAAGGACGCACCGCGCCTGGCTCTTTCTTTCATGGATGTTGGCATATAAAATAAATTTGGCTCACAAAACTGAATATTATAATATTTGTATGTTGGCTAAAAGAAAATAACTCATCTGATCACTGAAACAAATCATCTTTTCAGCCGCCGCAGCAGCAGCTGCAGCACGTAGGGGAGAGGACAAGGAGACATGTCCAGGTCGAGCTGCGCGAGAAATAAGAGGAAGAGGAAGAAAGAAAAGGAGGGAGACAAATTAAATATCTTGTTCACTTCATCATGTGTGTTTATTTACTAGGTATTTAGTAAATAAACAGCGGTTTCAGCTGTGTTGATTCAGATATAGATCAGGATATATCTATATAGATCTAAATGTATGTGCTGACTCAGATTATTACTTGTTGTTGATAAATTATTGCACTGAAATGTGCCTGACACTGTGGAAACCTGCCGGTGAGGCATCGGTGACGTATACCGATACGCCGCCGGTCTACCAAAATACCACTAGACCAGCTGCGTTTCGCTTGCGCTGAAAGCTGACCAGGTTTGAATCGGCTGATTCTGTCGACACTTCCCCCTGCCACGCCACCACGCCCAGCTTGGCGGACCTCAGTGTGTCTCAGTCCACGAAAATACCAAACTGGCTGTACGCTGGGCTCCGCCAGATGAAAATATCACTGTGCGAGGTCCGTCACCCTCTGCCGCCTCACCGGCAGACACAAAAATAGAGCCCCTTGTCTCTAGTCTTGTCCCGTATGTACAGAGATTTCTCCAGACTCTTTGAACCTTTAACCGCAGTATATGACGCTTGGTAGAAGATGAAATCCACCAATCCTTTGCAAGAAAATGCCAAGTTCAATGATTTGCCCCCCAATCTCTCACAGAGTGTTGGAGGTCTCTCGTCTATCTTCACTCTTGGCAGACTCTGAATCTCTAAAAATGCCTCATTTATTCTCAGTCATGTTATCATGTTATTAACTTCGTCACAGAAGGGATGATCCTCCAGGCGTTTTTTTTTTTTTCTGGGGGGGATAAAAAACTATGGTAGTGTTTTGTAGAAACTCTATTTAACAGTTGCTTCAGTTGCTTACATTACATTTTAAATGAATAAAAATGTCTTGTTTTCATACGATGTATTTTTTTCAACTTTCGCATATTACGTATTTCCCTTGCATGTCTTCCAACCAAATATAGGGTTTATACAGATTTGCAAACCATCTATATCCATATTTACAGTGTTAAAACTTTTTTGGTATTAAGGTCAAACATTTATGCTTTTTATCCATCTGTGCACTCGTAGACACTTGCCAAAACACCGTTCACAGGGATCGACATGTTAAAGTGTTAGCCTCCTACGCAGCTGTGAGCAGCAGTAGAAACTGTTTCCAAGGATAGCTTAAGGTAAGTTTAAGAGGCCAGAAGACTCAGTACACCCCTTCTGCTGGGAGGGGGAGACAGTTGGTTTGAATAAAAGGGACAAATAATGCATACTAATATGAAATGAAAACATGGACATGGACAAGTACAGACAAAATGGACACAAAAAATCAAACAAAAAGCTCCATCCTTAACAGAAGCACTCACAGTAAAAATGTCTCAAATATAAAAACAAACTCAATGAGGAAAGGGGTTTGAATGATTAAACAAATGGTAAAGAGAGACACTGAACATCACTTGGTGTCTCTCACTGTTGATTGTGCTCCATTGTGTCCTTTCAGAGTGAAGAGTCCTCAACCCTTCTAGATGTCTCATGTCATCTCGCAGAATCCTTGACTCCCCACTTCAGGCTGCTCTGGTTCCCTCTGGGAGCCCTGGGCACTGCCAGCTGAGCCACCTTGTCGACAACTCTCCCCCATGGCTGGCATCCAGTGACTGGCTTTGTAGCCTGAAAGAGACAGAAAGAACATATCACTCCTGAAGGTAAGCATGGGAACATTTCATCATGGGGAGCACAGGTGACAACGCCAGCACCAAGACAGGTGGATTTATTCTATTATTCACAGCATAGCCAGGGCATCAGATCTCCCCGGCGACCGCTACAGAGGCTGGAGTCAGAGGTGACATCAAAAAGACAAGAGCTTGGTGACAGCCGCCGACTGCGCCGCTGTTGAGATAATTCCCAGGTGCCCCGGCATGGGTCCCTACTCTGCAGGGACCAGTGGGATCAGGAAAGGTCACCTGGAAACACAGGTCAAAGCTTTGATCCAATCAGAGGAAATCCAGCAGGGATGGGCTTTCATGAGTCAGGGATGGAGGGAAGTGGTCTGCTGTCATTTTGGATTTTAAAGCAAAACTTCAATCCAAATGGGAGGCAGACAGCAGCAGCCCCATAATTATTTAATACACGGCTCGCCTCAGACTCAGTGAGACTTACAAACACAGGATAGAAACAAAAAAGGACCCATGATAATGCTTATTATTAGACTGCATTTTTTATGAGCCCCCTCCCAATTAGAAAGTCAATTGCCGGTTATGTATTCATGCAGGCAGTGAAAAAGCACTGAGAGAGTGACCCTCAAGCTTGACCTCACACGCTTTGAACTTTTTCTCTGCACCCCCCATGTCTCTCGCTCTCTCTTTTTTTCTCCCCCTCTCTCTGCCTGCACTTGGGAATGAATGCTTTGATATGGCCCGTCCAGCTGCATAAGTAAACCACATTACATTTTAGGAATGTAAATAGCAGAAAGTTCCTTTTGTGAAAAATTCATTGGATGCTCCCAACTGGACCACATCATTATCTAAAGCGCATATTTAAATACCTCTTATGATTATGGAGGAATGCATGCAATTTCCCCTTTCAATGTCTAAACCGGTCATTTGGTCTGGAGATAGGAGGTCACAGAGACAGAGTGGGAAAATATAGAAATACTGTGTGCTGAAGCAATGAACCATGGTGATCTGTGTAAGACTTCTAACTGCTCTCTGGACCCCAAACAAGAGCCAATGACTATAACTGGAGAATCATATACATCCACTGAGCACCAGGCCAGTGATCCAGGCTGACACAGCTGCACACAGACTATCCTATCACTGCAAAAGACCATATTCCTACAGCCTCTCCCTGGGTAACAGTTACAATAATATTGTTTAAAATTTCATATATATTTATATTGATAGCCCCTTGAGTTGCGGCATCTCATTTTCAAGGGGGTCCTTAAACAAATACATAGTAAAGCACATACATAAATACCACAATACTTAACAAATAGTTCTCCTTAACTTGAGTCTCTCCCATCCGCAGCTCTCAGCTGCTGAACAAGGATCTTGATAAGAAACAAGGTACAACAGAGTAGAGCAGAAGAGCACTTTGTCTTTGGTTACAAAAAAAATAAAATTCAACATAGGATAAATGACGGAATAGATATCATCGACAGCAGTGGAAAGAGTTAATGAATGTTATTTGGGAGGGATGATTATACCAAGAGGATGCAGCTTTAGATCTAAATGACCAAATTCATTATAGATTCTGGGAGCAATGAAATAGAGATGATACATACTGTATGAGTGGATATGAAGAAGAATATGGAACAGGAACTATGTTGGATGTGGTGGACAATACTGAAAAATAAACCTAGTGAAACTACTATCTGAGTTAAGGTAAAAGTAAATTTTGCAATTCATACATTGAGTAGCGGTGTGCTTCTAAGAGCTCTTTTAAACAAATCTACAAAGGGAACTGTGTGCAGCATCAAAGGGCTTGAGGTAAATGTCTGAGGTGTCCAGCTAAACAATATCGTAATAACCAAAGATAGGCAATATCAATGGAGAGGTTATCCTTCCCCTTTCTTGGTTTAAAGAACAGTTAATACATGGTTTACCCAATCCAATCCGAAGTCCAAAGGTGATAATGTAAAAAAAAAAACATCCCAAAGTTACGTCATTTAGCAGATGCTTTTATCCAAGGCATTCAGGAGCAAGAACAACACAAGCAAAGATCTAGGCAAAAAAAAAAAAAAGATCAGTAAGAGCCACAAAGAATTTCAAGTCTATTTGGACACAGGTACTGCCATGCAGTGTTAAAGGTAATGAACATAGTGAATAAAGTTTTGGAGCTGGGTCTTTAGCTGTCTTTTGAAAGTAGAGAGGAACTCTGCTTTTTGAAAGGAGTTGGGTAATTCATTTTAACATTTTACCATTTAGGCACAACAGAGGAGTGACTTAGGGGCCTGATGTGCTAGAAGCACCAGGTGCCTTTCTTAGGCTGAGTGGCGTGGACAAGAAGGGGTGTAGACCTGGATGAGAGGGTCCAGGTAAACAGAAACAGTTTTGGTTACTGCTTTGTAAGCAATGATTAAAGTTTTGTATTTTATGTGAGCTGCTCCAATCTTGAGCCTTGTAGAACACCAATGCAGACAAATGTGTAACTGAGAACCATTAAATACAAATTACTATTATAAAAATAGTCAGAGACAGAATAGTCACCGGTGTCTACTTTTATATCATGTTAGCTAGTGACTTTAACAAAGTTAGCACCAGTGATGCCAGTGACGTGTTACTTAGTTATGCGTTACCCTGATATGACCATTTTTTAAGTAAACAGTAATCAAACACATTACCTTTGCCACACCAGTAATCTGACTGAAGTTACTTATCCAAGTCACTACGTGTTAGTATATTTGTCATTTTCCTCAGTAAAAAGATATATTTGCTTTCTTCCTGCATGTCGGGGGTTGACGTCATGTATGCGACAAGTCACCTTTTTTAGCATAATCAACTCATTTGTAATACATAGCCAGCGACACAAACATAATCAGCAATGGAGGGAGGAGAGAAATGTGCATTTTTAGCTGGAATTACAGTCACTATTTTGTTTTTGGGTCAGCTAAAGATGACAGTATTAAGGTTCGTTGTACACTCTGTGCTGGCAGTGGCAACAAAATGTTATCTACTTTAAAAACAGTACATCCAGTTTGAAGAAACATTTGGGACTCTATTTTCATGCCTCGCCGGAGACGTGCCACAGGCACATCGTAAGTCAGGTCCGCCGCGCCCACAAGGCGTTCCCAAGCACAATTTGGTATTTTGGTGAGCGGCGCAGCCCGGCGTAAGTATTCCCCCTCCCTAACTCAGTTCCTCCCAGCGGCGTAAGTCGTGGCGAGGGAGGAGAGAGGGCTTGGAGTGGGTCTAACACAGCCGAGACCTGTTTTCACCAATCACATAAGCTCCTCTCCTTGCCTTTAAATCCGCCACCGGCAAGGCGTATTACTATTTTCGTGAAGTAGTCAAAGAGATCAAGAGATGTCTGAAGACAGTAATGCCACACGATGGCGACAGAAGGCAGCCCCTCAACAAATGTCACGGTAAGTGCTGCAGAAGGCATCCATCACACTCTCTCATATGAGCACAGACGGATTTGGTGTGTGTAATGTTGGACCCACCGGTAAGACAAACACCCTTTTCCACAAATAAAGACACTCACATAAAGTTGCATATATTCAAACCTCACGTGACAAAGGTGGGTTGAGCGCACAGATCACAACATAAACTCCAAAATGGCATTAAAATCTGAACCATCTCTGCGTAAATGACGCATCGCGCTCTGTGGCCTGGCTCTTTCTGTCATAGATGTTGTCATATAAAATAAATTTGGCTCACAAAACTGAATATTATAATATTCGTATGTTGGCTTAAAGTAAATAACTCATCTGATCACTGAAACAAATCATCTGTTCAGCAGCTGCAGCAGGACGGAGAGAGGACACGGAGACATGTCCAGGTCGAGCTGCGCGAAAAATAAGAGGAAGAGGAAAAAAGAAAAGGAGGGAGACAAATTAAATATCTTGTTCACTTCATCATGTGTGTTTATTTACTAGATATTTAATTTAATTTAATGCGGTTTCAGCTGTGTTGATTTGGTCAGGTTGTGTGTCCAAACGAGTGCCAAACGCGCTCATCAGATCAGATATAGATCAGAATATATCTATATAGATCTAAATGTATGTGCTGACTCAGATTATTAGTTGTTGATAATTATTTATTGCACTGAAATGTGCCTGACACTGTGGAAACCTGCCGGTGAGGCATCGGTGACGTATGCCGATATGCCGCCTGTCTAGCAAAATACCACTAGACCAGCTGCACTCCACCTGCGCTGAAAGCTGACCAGGTTTGAATTGGCGAGCTTTCAGCGCACTATACACGCCACTGACGAGCACAAAAATGTCACTGCGCGCTGATTCTGTCGACACCTCCCCCTGCCACGCCACCACGCCCAGCTTGGTGGATCTCGGTTCGCCTCCGTACGCCTCAGTCCACGAAAATACCAAACTGGCTGTAGGGTCCGCGGCCTCACCGGCGTACACGAAAATAGAGCCCTTGGACTCACAGCACAGTCAAACTCACAGAGAAAGTCCCACCAGGTGGTGTGAAGCAGAGAACTGCCACTAATGCAGGAGATCCTGTACCACCCCAACAACAATAGTTGGACTTGGCTGCAAAACCAGTAAGTGGGGGAGAGTTGACGAATTTGTTCGGGTTGTGTTTATTTTTGTTAAGTGGAGTCAGGAAAGAATGCCTTCATTTTAATGTTTATAAAAACATGTATTCCTTTCAGAAATAGTTTTTAAGTTTTAAGACTTAAAATGCCAGGAGATACATTGATGACGTTACTGTAAAAAATACACTTCCAGGAATCAGAATGAGAATACTTTATTTATCCCCAGGGGGAAATTTGATTATTACAGCATTACACTTGCTCTTGAAAATACAAATGTCAGTAGAAGGGAATAGGAATAGGAATTAATAAGAATAAATCAGAAACTGCAACAGTTAGTATAAAGTGCAGAAAATAATCAAATCCTCCTGTGAGTTTTTGTTTTAATGTTCATGAAAGAGACTGAGGACTGAAGGACTGACAATTTTGACATCCTAATTTTGAATGCCTGAAACAGGTGTGAAGAGGTGTCAGGTAAACAGCTGAAGAAACAGCTCTACTTTTTACATGTAAAATATTTACTTTAAAACAAGACATGACCAGAATATGTTTGTCAGAATATACTGATTGATAGGGTTTCTAACTTTGAACACAGTGGTAAGATTGGATAACATTATTTTAGATCCCCACCGCCATGGGAAGAGTGTTTTGCATCCGTGATGGTATTAGCAGCAGAATGCAGCATCATGCTTCTAAACATCTACACAGACAAACAAACATGAGTTTGTGAATGTCAGATGAGCTTTCTGACAGAATTACTCTGATAGGCACATGATATGCTGAGCTGTGTATATTATCTGCAGAGATCAAGTGTAAACTTTACTCTGCACATATCTGCCATAAGTGGAAACATGGCTCACAGCTCAGATAGCTCAGGCTGCCATCACTCATCAGTTCCTCCTCCTCCTCTTCTCTTCTGCTGACTTTCTGTCTGTCTGGGAGATTGCTTGTCTCAGGGGGGAACGGGGCATGTCTCTGTCTCTGGAATGACAGGAGTTCTCCCTGTCTCTCTGTGAGTGTGTGTTTTTTTGTCTCTCTTCAGTAAAACACTCAGTGATTCTGATTTGCCAAATACAATCACCTTCAAACCTCCAGCTGAATCTCCTCTCTTGTCCTCCTTGTGTCCTCCACCATATATTCTGTTATTATACACCCCAACAAACGTACACACTCTGAGTCCTCCCCCCATGATCAAATGAAACAACACTGACAACCAAACATCTCCACAGCAAACGCACAACATCCCCAAAGGTAGGCTGATTTGATATGAGTGAATGTGTGGAGAGCTGTGATCTCTCCTCTGTCAAATATCAGTGTCTCCTCCTAAGACAAGAGATTGGTGACAAGACACAAACACACTCTCAGACAATAAACAGTGTTATTGAGGAGGTGATTGAGGAATAATAATTAACGACAAACATGCAGCAGGACGGAGATACTCTCCAAAGACCAGGCTGCTGTCCCCTGAGGGACAGAATGGGGCTTCAATTAACTGACAGCCGCACATATTAGAATTTCTATCATGGGCCTTGGTGGGCTGGTGAGATGCAGGACTACAATGCTTTGAAAACCAGTGTGGTTTCCCCATCAAACACGTCCTCTAGGTCCTTTGATCTGCTGGGTGGTATGTGTCCTTGGAGATACGTGTCTACTTCCTCAAAGCTCTTTGTTGCCAGCACCTCATTTTCCTGCACTGAGTTTCAGTGCTGCTGCAGCAGCAGCAGACTCAGCTGCATTCACTCTCAACTACGAAACAGCTCATGCACAGCATGTGACATCAGGTGATTTAAACATGCATGATGAATACAGCAGCCGTGTGTGTGTGTGTGTGTGTGTGTGTGTGTGGAGCTCATGAATATGGGTGATATGGCCATCTCAACCCTAAAAGATACTGTCACTACTTTTCTCCACTGTGCAAAACTCTCTTTTGAATGAGTCCCATTCAAGTGAAAATAAAATATACAGTGCAGGTGGATGACTATCACTGACTTTTCCTTAATCTAGCATTGCTGGCCATATGTCTAATTTAACAGTTCCAGAGTTTGGGGTTTTTTTTAAAGAAAAAAGGAATGGCCAAAACTGGTCAATACTGAGTCGAGCTAGCAGTGGTGAATGTAGTCTTCTTTATCTGTATTCATTTTAATTTATGTTGTATACAAATGTCTGCTCAAGACTAGCATAACAGCAGAAACACTCATCTGACAGTTTGGAAAAACAGAATGAAACAGAGAAGAGACACTCAACATGATACAACATTTCTCCTTGTGCTTTTTTTGCTATAAATGCTCCTACATTTGCAGCCTCATCAAACGGAAAAAAAAAAGATCAGCTTTGATTTATCCGTCAAATATTTTGCTGCAAACTGGAGCACTTCTAAGCAATTACTACAGCTTTTCCATTGAAAACACTTCATCCAGCCACTGGACCATCAGACTTAGCACACATCGGAAGTCTACATGTTTGCGGTAAACTTATGCTGCTGGTGTTTTTACTTATAGGACTGTGAATATGTGTAGAGATCATATAATACAGCACCTCTGTATTATACAGTACCTCTGAATCAGGAGACCATTTGCCTCCGTTCTACCTCAAAAAAGGTGTTTCAAAGAGTGTTGTTCAAACCAGTGAGTTTGCCATTTATTGATTTATCTTAGCTTATCTAGCCAAAGTCTGTAAGAAACATTTGAACAGCAGGTTATGTGACAATAGCCACTAACAACGGCTACCAAAATGTACCTCAGACATTTTCTGTAAAGGCTTAATTTTGGGGTATTTTCATGACCATAAAGCTGGGTGAAATGTGACACCGCCAAGCCGTGTCTTGCTTTACATCAGTGAAAAGTGTTTAAGTAAGAGGCTAAGCACTGCTGTTAAGTTTGTTGAGCTGCAGATCATGCAAAGCTACATAGGTGTCTAAGACTGACGCAATGAAAGATGACACTGAGTAAAATAGGTCTTTTTATTATCTGACGGGCTACTGCAAGACACCAATGACATTTGATGGGGACTGTCACTGAAATAATTCTGCAGAGGTTAAAGTTATGATGATGAGGGAATAAAGTTGGGATACAACAGGAAAAGAAGTAAAGCAGAATCACATTTCAGTGTGATATGCAGCAGTCAGCTGCTCTGCAGATGAAAACCTTCATTTCATCTACTGTAAAGTATCAGGAGTGAATGTGGGGCAAAAGCCAAGAAGCCCCCCCCCCTTATGAAGACTGACGTCAGCAGGCGTTCTCACCAGCCGGCTCTGCCTTGAAGTGCTGGGTCAGTTTCCTGTTCGGCCCTGACACAATATGCATGAATGCTCCATCTCGCTGTGCTGCCTCCCTGTGAAGTGGTGTTCAGGTTACATTCCTCCCAGCTAAAGCCCTCAGCCCTCCCCAGCCACAGCAGATCTGTAAACTGTTTACACTTCACTTCCCACACCTGGAAGAGGGCCAAGGCAAACCTGGAACCAGGCCCACAAGGAGAAACCAACAGATAGGCCCTCAGATTTCAGCGGGAGGGGAGCGATTGTGTCTTGGGTTGGGGTGGAATATTGACTCACCACCACCATCAACAGCACCCGCTTGTTTCCTCCCCCTTATAGAGAGAATAAAAGAGAAAATACAGAGTGAGAAACATCCATGTGTTCAGCAATCTGCAGAAGCAGCCTGCTTTCATCACATGAATATCTCTTCATACTAAGTCTTCATGTAAAGTACTTTTCTGTTGTCCATTGACTAAAAGAGTTGGATGTTGCTCTTTAAAAATGTATAAGCATGCATTAAAAATGAAAATATAAGGGTTGTACTCATGCAGGATGATAATGTTCCTGTCTGGACTCTCTTTCAGAATAACATCAACGTTGAAATCAAAGCAGGAAATCTTCTTCTGATGCTCAGGTGCTCCTGCATACGTCACTGCTCCATTCCCAGCAGGAATATCAGCGCTAACTTGTGCTTAAGCCTCACACCACTTCTGCCATGTCAGTTTTCATGCAAACTGCACCTCATGTAAATGTGAGTCCAATCCCTGACATATTGTGCAAGCGTGATGTAAGTCTAAGACAGAAAGAAATCCTGGCTCCCCTGGTGCTCACAGTGAAGCTCTTAAAAGAAGAAAAACAGGCAACAGAAAGAATGAGGGAGGACCAGCTGTATTTGCTTCATGATTACAAAAACAAACTGAGTGTAAGACGGTGGAGGACCTCGCAGGATGGGACACAGATATACACTGCAGGCAATCACTTCATTAGAAACAATATTATGGGAAGATTATATGCAAAAATGCACCATGTGAATTAGAATTATGATGTTTGATGATTATATTTAGATAAATTTATGCAAGCAAAACTATGCACAACATTTACTGGAGTAGAGAGGAAATTAAAGAGAGACCTACATTTTATTATAATGCACAATTAGGCTGCCGCAGAGTCATCTGTGAAGCATACTGTAGCCCATAACATGCAGTGAAGAAAGAGGCAGTGGGGGAATATAATATACAACCCCATTGCCTCATTCAAAATGTAGATGCTGCGCTCATACAAATACAAGATGCTCAGTAAAATTATCACTGGAGTCAAAGTGTCCTACCAGAGTACTTGCTTTTAACAACACGTACACATGTAAAAATATTGTTGTATTGTCATAATGAATGCACTTAGGAACACATAAAGCACATTCTGCTAAGTTATGTTGATTTAAAAAACATTATTTACAGTTTTTAAACTGACATTGCCTCAGATTTCAAGCCAAAAAGGAACTATAACAGACTATTTAAAGACTGGAGCCACAATGACATCATAGTATTGGCTAGAGGTGAAATGAAGCAAAACCAGAGTAACACCATTCAACACCACAGGGAGCTGAGAGTGACAGGACTCCTAAAATAATGTCTCCTTGTCTTTTTGCGTGTCAGAGTAGAACTAGTGATAGTCATGTCTCAAAACTGAAATTCAACCTCATACCAGCCACCACAGCCCATCAAGAAAGCACAAGACAACAGTGGTTAAATGTGATAAGATGAAAAATCTAGACAGAGGCAATCAGCAATACTCACGTGCACAGACTACACTTCATATCACTCATTCATACTGTCATATGAATGTATATGCTGTATATTGAAACAATAATTGTGAAATAATATAATATTTCTGTGACTTTAACTTTCTTGAGCACATGGGCTAATGTTAAGCTTCCTTATAAAAACAAACCACAAGAGGTCTTTAATTTGTTGCCCTCCTTTGTATGATTGCCATAGCAGTCAGCAACTAATATATAGGCCTCTGGACATGTTATGTGCCTTCAGTGCATCTTTACTGTACTGTATATCATTGTATAGACAATCAGTTTAATGTAAATGTCAGACACCTTTGGCAGAGACTTGTTTTGCATTTTCTAAGCCCCTTCTGCTGAAAAAAAAAAAAAAAAAAACTAAACTCATACTATTAACTTATAATGTAATAATTCCATATGAATAGCCCACCAAAGAGTTCAAATGAAAATGAAGTTACAAGAAAACAGACAACCAGTGTTGTGCAAGTACACTAAAAGTAAGCTAGTTCAAAATTTGTGAAATTTGAACTGGTTCCCATTCATAGCTCTCTTTATGAAAATAAAAACAAAACAAAAAAACACTAATAATTATAACTAAGTTCGTGGTCCATAGATGAACTACTCTGAACAAAAATATAAATTTAACACTTTTGTTTTTGTTCCCATTTTTCATGACCTGAACTCAAAGATCTCAGACTTTTTCTATGTAGACAGAAGACCTATTTCTCTCAAATACTATTGACAAATTTGTCTAAACCTGCTAGTAAACACTTCAAGATGCTGATTAGACAGCATGATTATTACACAGGTGTGCCTTAGACTGGCCACAATAAAAGGTGAAGTTTTACTGTATTGGGGGCATCCGGAGGGGTTAGAGAACCAGTCATTATCCGGTGTGACCACCATTTGCCTCACACAGTACAACACATCTCCTTCCCATAGAGTTGATCAGGTTGTTGATCGTGGCCTGTGGGATGTTGGTCCACTCCTCTTCAATGGCTGTGCAAAGTTGCCGATTCAGATCATCCCAAACATGCTCAATGGGTGACATGTCCAGTGAGTATGCTGGCCATGCAGGATCTGGGATGTTTTCAGCTTCAAGGAATCATGTACAGATCCTTGCAACATGGGGCCGTGTATTATCATGCTGTAACATAAGGTGATGGTCACAGATGAACGGCACAACAATGCGTCCAAGGATCTCATCACGGTATCTCTGTGCATTCAAAATGCCATCAATAAAATGCAAAGTGGTCCTCAGCCATACATTTAACCTCAGCCGCTGTGCTCGGCAACTCCACAGACCTCTTAAAAAGAACTATAACCACATTCCCTTTCATGAGTTGCAAAATAAGCATCATTTTAGCACATTCCTGCGCAACACTGCATCCAACTTTATTTAAAGGGATAGTCCGGTGTAAATTTAAGTCATGGTCAAACACACCATAACACCAAGTTAGAAACCCCCTTGATAGATGAATGTTACAGACCGCTTGCTTCTTTAGCTATACCAACTTCAAAAATAACCACACGATACCAAGACACAGCGGTCTATGTCTCCACGCGCAAACCTCAACCAAAAAGCCACTCTATAGCCACAAATAATGCTCAGTATCAATGTGCTTCTCAATAAGAGAGAAAGCCCTAGAGAAATTTCACATCACTATTGATAGTAAAGAAATTGAGATGGTAAATAAGTTTAAATATTTAGGTGTAACGCTAGATCTTCAACTTAAGTTTGACACACATATAGAAAAGCTGTTTAGAAGTGTAAAAACTAGTCTGAACTGTTTTAAACTCATCAGGTCATGTCTCTCTTTCAAGGCAGCTCATTTATACCTGCATGCCATTGTTCTTTACCATCCGTCCTACTGAATCACTGCCTGGGGCCAGGCCACTGACTCAGCCGCCAGACCTCTATTCTCACTCCATAAACAAGCTTTAAAATTTTTTAGATCAGAAGCCACAAAAATGGCACCATTGCAAAATCATTGAGAAATATAATTTGTTCACTTTATCCAAGTTTATAAAATTCCCCCCTTTTTTTTTTTTTGAAGTTGTCTTTAAGTGTGTAAATGGACTGGCCCCACAAGCGATGTCTCAGATTTTTAAGACAGACAATTGTAAGACAATGACAAGGAGGAATAATCAAGCAAAACTGTTAAGATTCAAAGATGCAGGACAACATTTGGCCAATCATCCCTCTCAGTGCAAGGTACACACCTCTGGAATTCTCTACCATTAGAAACCAAATCCCAAACAGAACTAAAGAGGTTAAAGCTAAACACTGGCTTAAGCAGCAGCAGAAATGTGAACACTGTCAATATGGCACTTTATTAATGTTAGTGCTAAATTTAACTTGCATGATTGTTTTAAAACATTCAACCCTAATTCAATTTCCCCTCCATTTGATGGGAAACTACATGGAGCGAGGACAGGAGAGCCAGTGAGTCAGAGAGACAGGAGGAGGGGAGCTGGGAGGCCTTTGTGGTGACTACAGTGTACAAGAGAAGGTAATCGGTCGACAAGCATAAAGTTATTCATGGACAAAGCACACAACAACGTGGCAAATAGACAGGACATTTAATCAAACTGTATCTGCTGCCTGTCAAGTTTGGTTGGATACATTATTACTGTGCAGTGTGCACAACTCATCATTCTAGTGATGTTTGGTCATTTATGTTTTCAATTTCATCCTTCCAAATAGAGACCTTTTTGTTAATTTTTTTCTTTATCTTATATTCTCAGGTTTTTGTTAAATTTATTGTATTTTATTTTTCTGATGTGGTGCTTAGGTGACAGTGACACACTAAGGGCTTTATTTTTGTGCCTCACCGGCGACGCGGCGCACGTGCGGCGTAAGTCAGGTCCGCCTCGCCGACAAGGTGTTCCCAAGCACAATTTGGTAGCGCAGCCCGGCGTAAGTATCCCCCCTCCCTAACTTAGCTCCTCCCAGTGGCTTAAGTCGTAGCGAGGGAGGAGAGAGGGCGTGGAGTGGGTTGAACACAGCCGAGACCTGTATTGACCAATAACATCAGCTCCTCTCCTCGCCTTTAAATCCGCCACCGGCGAGGCGTATTACAATTTTCGTGAAGTAGTCAAAGAGATCAAGAGATGTCTGAAGACAGCAATGCCACACGATGGAGACAGAAGGCAGCTCCTCAACAAGTGTCACTGTAAGTGCTGCAGAGGGTCTCCTCCACACTCTCACATATGAGCACAGATAGATTTGGTGTGTGTAATGTTGGACCCACTAGTAAGACAAACACCCTTTCCACAAATAAAGACACTCACATAAAGTTGCACATATTCAAACCTCACTTGACAAAGGTGGGTTGTGCGCACAGATCACATCACAAATTACAAAAATGGCATTAAAATGTGAACCTTCTGTGCATAATGATGAATCGCGCTCCGTGGCCTGGCTCTTTCTGTCATAGATATTGGCATATAAAATAAAGTTGGCTCACAAAACTGAATATGATAATATTCGTATGTGGTCCTAAAGTAAAAAACTTATCTGATCACTAAAACAAATCATCTGTTCAGCCGCTGCAGCAGCAGCTGCAGCAGGACGGGGAGAGGACACGGAGACGTGTTCAGGTCGAGCTGCCCGAGAAATAAGAGGAAGAGGAAGAAAGAAAAGGAGGGAGACGAATTACATATCTTGTTGACTTCATCATGCGTGTCTATTTACTAGATATTTACATTAATTTAATGCAGTTTCAGCTGTGTTGATTTGGTCAGGTTGAGTGGCCAAATGCGTGCCAAACGCGCTCATCAGATCATATATAGATCAGAATATATCTATATAGATCTAAATGTATGTGCTGACTCAGATTATTAGTTGTTGTTGATTATTTATTGCACTGAAATGTGTCTGACACTGTGGAAACCTGCCGGTGAGGCATCAGTGCCGATACGCCGCAGGTCTTCCAAAATACCACTAGACCAGCTGCGCTCCGCCTGCGCTGAAAGCTGACCAGGTTTGAATCGGTGAGCTTTCAGCGCACGTTATACGCCACCGGCGAACACGAAAATGTCACTGCGCCAGCTGGTTCTGTCGACACTTCCCCCTGCAATGCCACCACACCCAACTTGGCAGATCTCGGTGCGCCTCAGTCCACGAAAATACCAAACTGCCTTTACGCCGGGCTCCGCCAGACAAAAATACAACTGCGTGGGGTCCGCCACCCTCCCGCCGCCTCACTGGCATACACGAAAATAGAGCCCAATGAGTAAGACTGGCTTTACTGGTGTCAAAGAAATCTGTTAACAATAAAAATATGTTTGTTTGCAATATGCCAGTTATTTTTATTGCTCATTCCAAATTGATTCCAAGTGTTCTGATGGGCCACATGGTGTGTCAAATGTTGCTACAAATGTTATACTAGATAGGTGCGGAAATTAAGGTGAAAAAGAAAAAAAAAACGCTTTAAAAACCTGAGAAAAAAAGCATATTTTTACAGCGCGCACACGCGCTCCAGAGGGGGACCCAGCACCTCCTGGAGGACAAATTAAGCACTGATTATATCCTACACTTAAGCCTGACCAGGGACAAAGAATGCAAATGAGCTGAAGCTAGACATTTTGTATGCATCACATTTTCCATTTCTTGTGGCAATGTTGTATGTATTGTCCCTGTTAAATAAACACTAAAATATGATAAATAAAATGAAATAGGTTAAAGCATGGAGCTACATGACATACAGATACAACTACACCACTAAGACAAATCACAGGCAGAAGTAAACAGTGTGTTGTCTTTCAGATCAGTCCTCAATACAGAAGAATCAAAGTAATGAGCTTAACCCCGAATAATACTCCACAAGATGTACTTTAATATGTAAATTTACTTCATTTCTTCTCACCACTGGAAAGAAAGAAATGTCCAAATATAGAGTGCAGTCTCAATCTTTGCGGCTTATTGCCACAAAGATGGAAAAGTATGCCAACCAGTTTTACAGTACAAGCCAGTACATGCCCATTTATTGCCCCAGTGTCCAATTTGCTGCCTTCTTGCAATATGACAGAAGCTAAACAAGCCATTTCTATGAGTGGAATCAGGAGAGGATAAGAGTCAGAGAGAAGGAGATAGGGACACAGAGTTACAGAAGGAGGGAGGAAACCCCTTGACCAAAACTAGCATGTCCTGCAGTGACATGTATATTGAATACCAATCAGAGGCATGGGGCTCGCCAGCTTGGGCATGGCTCTCATTTCTAATGCACACACTGTAGCTCAATCAGAAAAAGGCCTGGCGGATGAAAAGGGATCGCTTGCTTGGCTCTCTGAATATTAGCTAATGCCACATTTGCAAGTCTTCAAGAGCAAAGGGATGGGGGGTGGGTGAGAGGGGAGCAATGAGAGAGATGAGGGAGATACAGAGGGGTGAAAAACAGAGAAATATGAGAAGGGGAAGATAAAGATAGAAATAGAGTGATTGGAAGAAAAGCAGGCGAGAACATAAAAAAAAAACTGAGCTCTGTTTAGGACTGTTGAAAAAGAGATTATTCCTCGCATTTAAAAAAAAATCTGTGAATGGCTTTGTAGTGCACAAGCGATGGAAGTGATGCCTGGATGGGGATTATGCTCTTTTCATCATAAAGCCCCATCTGGCATACTAGCAGGACCACGTCTGTCCAGGCCTCCCGCCCTTTAAAGTGCCGGCTTGGGTTACACATCAATCCAGTCCAATTGCAGCTGTGCCGGGAAAATAAGGCAGACCAATTTTTACTCATACATGATGAAGCACACGTTGACACACATTCATAAACACACTACCAAATGCTCATCAATTACAAAACTGTGTGTGCACATGCAAATAGACAGATGGATGAACAGGGGAGCAGGCTGAAGTGAAGATCATACATGTATGTACACACTTAAACATGCACACACATGCATACCCCCTTGCCCCCTTACCCAGAATCCCACAGAAACAATGATAAAACACAAAAAGGACTGCTCTGTTTTTGAAGCATGCCTATTCCCTACTTGAAAGAAGCAGCTATAATTAAAACCAATGGGCAGCAATGCAAGATAAATGAACAGCAGAGCATTCACCAGACCCCTCCTCATCTTTTAACTCAACCACTGGTCCAGTGTCTGACAGATGTTCCAGCTCTATTTGATGTTTGCATGCATGCCCACATGTGTATGTGTATGTGTATGTGTTTTTTTTTTCTTTTTTATGAGTCTGTGTGTCAGAACTGACTGTCAGGACTGTATCATTCGTCTTCTTCTTCAACTTTTCCTTCATACTCTCTTATATCCATAAACTCATCAGATTTTCTATAAGCTCCAGATTTGCCTTTACTACAGTGGTTACAATGTGCAACACATGCGGTCACATGGTGCAGAAATGGTCCAATAAGAAATGCGCTAATAAATTAAAGCAGCATTTTGTGTGATGATATCATACCTTCTCTGGAGTTATAGTGCTTACTACCAAGGGAACTAATTAAACACATACATATACAGCTCAGCCCTTTCACATCTGAACACTTGCCAGCACAACTTTCTACACTACATGTAGCAACAAATTTCTTTGGGCAGCTACAACGTAAAACCTTACTTGTGTTTTTGGAAATCCGTGAATGGAATTCATTAAATATTCAAATACTCTGAATATTTAAAAAGCGATTACACTATTCTGCAATGATTAATCTAATGTGGAGAGTTGAATCTACAGTGAATCATTAAAATAGTTTCACAGCTAAACTGCATGCAATAATGAAGATGGATTTGAATCACACCACATTAACATACCCTCCCTTTAACACCCTAATTTGTTAAAGGAGATGGGATTTGAACGATAGGTCATATTTCTCCTGCAGATGTACAATTACTCTTTTTAGAAGACATTTGCCTTTCAGCCACAAATGATATTAGATGTCACACATTAACTTGAAGGACACGATTCACTTTCTAGCTATGGTAGACTTTTAAGTCTCCAATCTAAATTAGCTGGGGAGGATGGTTCTTCATCCCTGGACCATGCCATCCTCACACTGGGACTCATCATCAGTAAAAAGGCTTTATCTTATCCATTATCTTATGATCATCCTATTCCTACGTGTTCCTACACCAATAGGACATGAACAAAGAGGATAATATTACAACTGTATGAAGATAAATAAAACTCAATTTCACTCAAATTAAAAGAGACATTTGATTCTTTTGAAAATAAAACGATAAAAAGGGATTCAATTTGATTTCTTTGGCATTAAAGACGGTTTTGGCTCTCCTTTGACAATCTTGGACGAGGAAATTGCATTTTATCAAAACTATGAACAAAGACAAATGGAGAGATTGGAAAAAGAGGGCAAAATAATGTTATGACTCTATTGGAAATTGTTCTGTTAACAAATTGGTGGGTCTCAGCTGTTTCCCGAGACTTCTGCCTCCAGGTGCATTTGTCTGCCTGTTTGTCTGTCTCCAGCTTCATTGTAGTGCTGCATTCAATGCTGGACTTTGAGTTGCATCCGGACAGCCTAAATGACAACGCTGCCGGCAAAAGACAGCAAGTGAGAGAGAGAGGGAGAGAGAGTTGACGGGAGAGGTGTGAATAAAAGAAGCCCAAATCACCGCTCCCCCCACATCCTTTCCTTTCCCCTCCTCCCCTGTCAGCCGCTGTGGACAGCCCCGGGGAGATCAAACCTGTTTGTAATCCCGCTCTTCCTCTTCATGTCTGTGTGTTTACAACCTGACCACATTGCTGCTGTACGTGCTCTCACAGCTCTGTCTGTGGTCCACGTCTCACTCTATTAAATCAATGTACTAAGGTGGGGAAGGAATGGGATGCATTCATTGTCCTTGGCTGACAACTTTTAAAAAAGACAGTGGCAGAGTGCTAGTTTTTCTGCACTATGCTGACAAGTGATGGGCAATTAATTTGCAGCCACTGCTCCCCCACCTTCACGTGGCCACAAAAGACATTTCCAGCACTGGGTCTGAGTGATCAGTGAAGTGCCTGCTGCATGACTTGTCATCAGATGGTGCGTTTCGCCTTGAGAGGAACTAACTGTTGGGAATGACGTTTTCCTCCACAGCAATCTAGGGGCCTTGTTTCTTTTACTTCCTTTCAAATGCAGAAATTTGGGGAAGGGGCCCAGCCATAGATCACAGGACCTAGATCTGTGGGGTTGGTGGGCAGGGGGGACAGCCTTTGGGTTGTAACCCTGGAACTTCTTTAATGGAAACCGTATGACTTTTAATGGGCAACCTCTGGGTGGTCCAATCAACCTCAAGATGAAACTTAGTGACACATGTCTCTGGTGATTGATTTCAGGCAGTGTTTTTCCTTGGGATGTTTGTGGATCTGAATGACAATGACAGTTATTTACGTTATGTTTTCAATGAATTCCCTGCAGGTTGTGATGGTTTTCCTTTAGGGACTTAGTGGTTTCTTCATCAAGCAAGGCTTTACAACACATTGGATCCATGGGTCAAGACTAGCTGGGGAAATACTTAATGTAAACACGCCTTTAATCCTTCCCTTACAAAACATCATCCGTGCTCAAACTACACCATTCACCATGAACACAATGCTCTTTACATCTTCCAGAACCTGAAGGTCAGAAAGTAAACAAGATGGTACAAAGCTCACCACTCGTGACCCCATCACCAGAATGTTACAAATCTGCATTACAAGAACAACAATCATCTCACTACAGCGGTTTTTCTGCAACAAACCCTGTCACCCTGCAACCATCTGACATTATTGTCTACAGAGTCTCTGCAACATTTGTGGTGGGTATTTTCAAAGCAGTGGGAAAACCCTTCCCTCTGACTTTGAATTGACCATGAATAAGCACATTTTCACTGGGCTGGCTGGTTTCACATTAAACAGACTGTGTCTTTGGATGGTGGTGTCTACGCCCATTAAGATGCTTTAATACATGAAGAGGAGGTCATGCTAGTAGATGTAAGACGTGGATAAATAAAGGTCATACACATCCAAACCAAGCCTCAGAACAACAAAAAAGCACTGTTACACAAATGAACATCTTTACTAAATTCAATTTTGACATTTTGCCTGGATTAATTGTCAAATTAATCCATTGTATCCAGCAGTTCTGACTGCTGCAACCACTAACCTGGAGTGTAATTGTGGTGAATCACAGTGGCATGAACATAAAAAAATTGTTTGGCAACTTATCTGTATCCAGTTTCTCATAATTGAGCTAAGCCTTAAAGTGTCTACTCAAGTCAAACAGTTTCAGCGTCTAATGCCAAAGTATTTGCCCAGAACTTTTTTCATGTCAAGTCAGGGTGTTCAATCATGTGGTTAGGCATTGAGCTGTTGAGTTGAAAATGATGGGACTGCGACCAAATCAAGTCTTCAAAACTCTCAATTCCACTTTTTTTTTTACTAGTGGCATGGTGTCACTTTTGACTTGCTTTTCAACTTTTCATTGAAAACAGGACTGAGCATGTAAAAAGGTCTGCTATATTTCATAAAATGACTCAAACCATAAGTGGTCAGATATTTTTACCCATTTTAACTTATAAACATTTCCGAAAACAACAATGAAACCAACAACCTCTGATCTAAATGACCAAAACACAGCTAAATGAACTGGTTTGTAATAATGACAAACAAAATATAACAACATATTCACTGTCCTCCAAGTTCCCATAATGAAATATTGTCTTAACAACAATAATAACAAGAGGTTTGCCATTCCTCTGGTGAGCACAAAGCCATCCCACTGGGCTGATCAACCATTTGGGAAGCCGTCATTTGCAAAAGTATCTGCCTATAAAGAACATTTGAAAAAGAAAACATCCAGCCAGTAGCTAATAAAAGTGGCTTGCCATGCTGACAGCATACATTTGATTCAGGGGTTTGAAGAGTCAGACACAACCGCTACTGGGGGTCAGTGTGTGGAATGGCGTCCCACAGAGACCCCTTGATAGAGGGACTGGAACTGAGCGAGGGAGGGGTAAGGATATGAAAAAAAGACATTTAAAGCTTAAGTAAACTGCTAAAAGGAAGAATTGCAAATCATTATCATCTCATGAACAGGCTAGAAAGAGATTAATTGTAGGCAGCTACCACACATTGTTGGAAGAAAAAGCTTAGAGGAACGATGACCATAATGGCTACCTGCAGTGCTTGGAAAAAAACAGAGTGCGCCCCCACCAAGCCCTCCATCTTTCACAGAGCTGCAAGAAGCCCCGGCTTCTCCTTTGGTCAGAGCAAAATGAAAAGAGAAATCCACCCCTGGGTTTAAAAATAAAAGGCCTGGATCAAACTAACACCAGGAGAGTTTTTCGTCCACTTTGCTACCTGCAGTTTCTGCGTATTAGCCATTTCTGCTCCTGGTCTACGTCCCGCAGTGAAATGAATACAAAATTACTTTTAAGTTAATGCTACATGACATTTCCCCCTGTTAACAAAGATCCTCTTTGCTTTTTGTTGGACTACTTAGAGCTGTTGCACATTTCTAAAAACCACCTGCAGGAGTGATTCGCAAATTTGGCAAAGTGCACCTGAAACTGTCGGATAGCAATGACCGACATCCTGAAAGATCATAAGAGCCAAATTCATGACTATGTTTAGTAACTGCACGCAAACAGCTGAAATAAATAATACATTAAGACTTTGTATCAATAACAGCAAAGAAATGCAGCGCTAACAGCATCAGACTTGATGGAGACCCCCTACCTGGCAGCCTCTGTATCCACGACCCCCGCTGTTTGTGTATTGTCGAACCATAGCAGCCCATTGACAGCCTCCCACGGTTTGCCAATTTCCCGTTGGTGGTCCAGAGTTTCGCCTGTCCTTTCTCAGCATTGTGCAACTGGAATAGGTGCATCCTCCCCTGTTCACGCTGCGGTTGTAGCTGCACGATCTGATTGGATGGCGCCAGACGAGACTTCATCAGGAGAACATCCCTGTCGTCATGACAACTTGCCAATATCCCAACAGGGGTGTGTTAGTAGGAGGGTGGGGTGGTGGGGCATGGTTGAATCCCTGCCCACAACTGGAAATCAACACTTCATTTTACATCATCGTTACCTCACCACTCGTTTCCCGCCGTGTCAGTTCTAGCGGCTAAGCTAATCTGCCCAGTGCGATCGCGGAGAATGTTTGGGCTCCTCTGCTACAATATGTGAGTGTACGACCAGCTGTCCCAACAGGGTCTCTCAGTCCAATGTCTCGCACCACGGGGTACCAAATCAGCTTATAGGACTTTCTTAATCAGTATTCCATCACAAGCTTCAGAACGTCAGATAACGGATACTAAGAGGGATTTCTAACTCTGACAGAAAGTTTTCTCTTCATACAATACTGTATTATCATGTTTCAGCCACTCACCCATAAAAAATACTTGACAAAGGAGACTACAGTTTGGGATGGTTGGTTGAAACCATAGCAACCAAGTAAAGCCATGAAACTTTTCAGAGACAAGAAACTCTCTATCATTAGAAGTCTCTCCGATGTACAGAACCATATATTTCCTACATCTGACCATGCACAGCAGTTCATTTTTGACTAAAAGATTTTTTAACCAGCAGTTGCTAACTCAACATGAAGCTTAAGAACTAATAGCAAGACAACCAAACCTCACTGGAAAAGGGCAAACAACAACACTATAAGATGGAAATAAAAGAGGACAGAGGGAGAAAGTGCGAGAGAATTAAAGCAAAGAAAGTATTATCTTGTTGTCAGCCATGCTATCAGATGCACAAACAGCTGAATGTTTGGCAGATAAGACTCCTGCTGTGCTGCTAGCCTGCTAGCCGGTGATAAGCACAGCACAGGCGGCTGGTTCCCAGGGTTCTTTCCCAGTTACCTCCTGCCGAGTTGGAGATGCTGACCTTGGCCACTGCTGGAGTTCTCCTCCCCTGCTAGGAGTGAATGGCACTCTGGGACGGAGGGCCCTAGCCTCCGCGCTCCTTTGATTGTTAATCCCCCAAACATTGTGCACCACCAGGCACCCTACCTGGCCCTTGAGCTTGAGGCTGCTTGGTACTGGCCATTGAAAGCAGGTGATGAATGGGGCATAGCTGCTGGAGACCAGGCTCCCCGGGTAGCGGAGGAGCTCTGTAGGCCTACAAAGCTGCTTAAAACAGTCCAGTCTGGTTTTCATCTGTTTTGGTGGATTTCAGAAGAAAGACGGATGCCCCTGCATTAGTCCTCGCTTTTCCAAGTCTTGATAAGTTCCGAAAACGGTCATATTAAGTGAGCGTTAGGAATTCACAAAATGTAAACAATGTACTCCACAACCCCACAAAGGGCAGAGACAGATTCATGTACATGTGAATACAAGTTCGGAAACACAATAGCTGACAAATGAAAAAAATCTTCCTTACTTGTGTTTACCAGTGGAGCCGGCAAAAATTGATCAACCGTGGTTTGAGAGAGGACATGGACCTCTTAAAGCGATAGCATCCTTTTTTAGGACCACCGCCCAGCATGGGTTCCAGTGTAAACCTGTGTCAGCGGAGTTATATTATGTGAGTTTCAACCTTTCATTAAGTGTATGAAGTCAAAACAGTGCTTTGAGCAGTTTGATGGCGACTATTGCAGGATATAATCTATAGATATCCCTGAAGACATAAAGAAAGAAAGCGATTTCCCGTTAAACCTTCAAAAACCTGTTAGGACAGAATCACAAAAGCTAAATATTGTATAAAATTCACCATGACGATTAGAAGACACAGATACAATAACACTTCTCAATGGCGGTAACACTCGATTCTGCCATTTCAGATTTTTGCCCCATTAATACTGAATCCTAAATTGTTCCCAAATACATTACTGCGGCAAAAAAAAGGGGTTTAAAAAAAAAAAGGAAAAAGAGCAACGCTGTGGAGTGAAAAATGAAAATACAAACCTTCCATTGTAACGTCAGCAGCATGTTCAAGAGAGACTGCTGGATGCCAGACTCTTAAGGGGACCGGAGCTGAATTCAATGCCTCTTGTCAGGGAAGCTTGATGTGATTATCGCCCCCTGCTAGGGCAGGGATAGTGAAGTTGTCTGGCGCTGGCAAGGACGCTCAAACGGCTCTGCGGGATGCCCCCTTGCTGTCCCCTCTCCAGGAACATCGCTCCGGACGCAACAGGGGGTGGGAAGCATCCACCATTTCCACCAAAGGATGTGTGTGTACATGTGGCTGAGTGTGCGTGTGCGCATGTGTGAATTTGAGTTGAGTTGACATTCTTTCCCTGCTGTTTCTCAGTTGTTGCGGCTTATGTTGTGGAGGAAAACAGTTTTTTGAGACAAGATTGGCCCCCTTCAAAGCTTAAAAAAACTGGTGTTCAAGTTCAAGGTGCTGCTGACTGGCAACTTATGGACTTATTATTCTTTAATGCATTATGCCTCAGTGTGTGAAGCAATTTCAGGGTAGTCCCAAGTGTGTGTGCTTATTTGTGTTTGCCTTTAAGTGAATAAAAATCATTGTTTGTTCGGCCTCAGGAATACCACCCCCCCCCACCCCCCACCCCCACCCCCCTCCACTGAGGACTAAGGCGCTCCTGGCTCATATCGACTGACCCTCTGCTTACTATTGATCTATGAATTTGTACGATATGATAATAACAGTATGTCTTTTTTAGTAGGATTGCAATGCATCTATCTAATTCCTTTAATCTCCTCTAAAACCGTTTGTGAAACAACAGTAATACACAGAGCGTGTATCTGAACAAAACATGTTGCATAGCGACCTGGTGCTGCAAACTTCAACTTATACCCAGTAGATTTTCTTATATGGTTGTATATATGAATACATCACTGTAGGGTTAAAGCTTTAAATGATTTATATGCACATTTGACTGAGAAATGATGTAAAGAATGCATAAATAAAAGAAAAAGAAAGAAAGGCCTGAGGAGAAAGGAGAAGAAAATATTTATGCATGCAAGAAGAATCAGCTGAAATATAGAGAGAGATCTACTGCAGAAACCCATTGTTAAGACACAGTAACATACATGTCAGATCTGACCCCTGCATGTCAATGGGCTTTGACCACCCAGGCATGAGCTCATGGGAGCGCTGCCTTTTGGGCTACTGGGGCAGTTAGAGAGAGATCCCCAAAATGTTCCCCCCTCCTTGCTTTCTTGAGCTGCCCCCCCGGAGGAAGAAGGGGCAAAATAAGACTTCAAAGCTCCCCAAAAATAGTCCTGACACAAACTCATTTCCTCATGTTACATGAAGAGGGCTGGCAGGCTCGCAAGACTGCTCTGACTCTGGTATGTCTCAGCCTCCGACTCTGTGCTACCTCATAACAAGCGGTGGTGACGGGATGCCATTTTGACAGAGCGATTATGGACAGTCTGACATCGACTTAAAAGGAGCCAGATGGGGGGAGAATTTACAAGGGCCTATCTGTGGGTCATGCTGGGCTCAGATGAGATGAGGAAATGGGAGCTCATTTAGCGGGATGCTATTAGCAGTGAAGGACCGCAAATGACTGCAGCTTGTAACTATATTAAGATGGAGCGGTGGAGGCTGGGATAGGCTGTACGTTCAGCTGTTAAAACTTAGTTCTGACATTTTCTGAACCACAAATCAGGACTTTTTTTCAGAGGGGTTATGTTTGTACTGAAAACATAAGTCAAAGGGTCAGGCCATTTAAGTCAGATTTTATAGATTACCATCTACTGTTGTCCAGCTGTGCAGATAGTTTTGATGTTATGGTTTTAGGTTTTGAGAAATCTACATGCGGAGATTCTGTCACAGAGATATAATGAAACCTGTCTGCTGAAAGATTTTACCATTAGTAATATTCTGATTGATTAATTTAAGCAAAATTATTCAAATTTCTCCACATTACATCATATGAAGACACTGAAATACAGAAAAATATACTTCATCTTGTCTTGTACATGCATTTAAAAAGATGCATTTTTCATTCATGTAGAAACCTGTTGGTGGGGCTTACCATTTTATTTGTGATAACCTAATGAATACAGCAGAACCAGAAATGTTGTCCTCTGTTTTTCCTGGTTAAAACACAGCCCCTGTAGACACAGAACAAAAAAAGCTGAGCTACAGATCTGGTAAAGCTTTGTTAGGGTCTCCGAATATTGCTGCTTCTTTCGGAGTCTCACAACCAGATTTTTTTAAACACATAACCCAAATATTGTCTTCAGACTAACCTGATACTGACTGTGAGGTTTCTACAGAATCAGGATCAAATGAAGGTTTCACTCAAAAAACGGAATCCCATAACCCAGATGCGTAAGTGAGAACTTGTCTCCAGGGTTGCTACATGATTTTACTCGCAAACTATTTGAAAACCTGATTTGATTAAATTATACTCATGCTTAAACTTGTAGCAGTCTGACTTTGGCAGTGAGAGATGACTTTCATATTTCTGTCTTTTAGTTTCTGTTAAAAACATTCAGTGCCAGTGAGGAGCGCCTCATTTCATGAGAGATGATTGTGTCCTGTTTAGGACAGTCAAATGACTCGTTTTTGAAATCCTGAATGATCACTGAATATTAGAAGTTCAAATTAAGTTTCCAAAATAAAACCCAGTGTTAAAGTCAGATTGTATTTCACTGAGCTACACCAGTAAAGCTTCATAGGGAGCATGTGCAGTATTATAGAGTTTACTATGGACTATGTCGGGGTTTGGAGATTTTTCAAATATCGTGTTTTTGTTTATTCAGAGAGGGTATTTTTTACATGTGATGCACAAAAAACTCTGAACTAAAAGGTGAGCTGAGCAAAAACTTAGGTATAAAACCACATTCCATGTTTATTTTTATTTCATAATTTGGATATACTCCTGCTAATTTCAAGGCTGTAGTGTGTGTTTGTGTTTGTTTGTGTGTGTGTGTGTGTGTGTGTGTGTGTGTGTGTGTGTGTGTGTGTGTGTGTGTGTGTGTGTGTGTGTGTGTGTGTGTGTGTGTGTGTGTGTGTGTGTGTGTGTGTGTGTGTGTGTGTGTGTGTGTGTGTGTGTGTGTGTGTGTGTGTTCCTGTGTGTCAAAACATGGCCTCATAAGCTGCACAATCTTAACATGGCCTTGAACTTGACTGGGCTTAAATTCAATCAAGTCTTTGACACACTTATTACTTAGAAATTATGAACTGGCTTCAGATCTAAAGTTATAATTTGGAGGGAGACTAACCTCCCTGGACCTCTTCCATCAAAGGAACTTCTTCATTTTAAAGTTTCTAAATGCTTTTAATCTTTTTTTTCTTTTTTTTTTCTTTTTTTAAACTTAGTCTGCATCAGGCTGCTGTGATGCAGTGTGTGGGATGAAATATCTGTCAGACGTTCTGTATTTGAGGGTCGGGTAAGAATCTGCAGCTTGAAATAGATGCCAACAACACTGTTTGGCCAACAGGTATCCAGCTGTTGCTAGGGACCCCTTCCTGCAGCAGCACCCTGATGGTGATTGGTTGATGCAATTTATCCACGGGGTTGGGTTGCTGCATTGTATACATGTCTCCCTGCACAGACAGTGAGATAATGCTGCAGATAGGCTTTTAATAGGGAGTTCTGCCTTCAAAAGAAACCATTTACCCCCCAAACAATAGCCCTGCTTTCTGCATATATTACACCGACTCATCTGCATGATGCATTTCAATCACAGAGAGAAATGAGGTAAGATTATTAATCAAGATAAGGTGATACCATTAATAGATAAGTCCAGGATGTAATGTAACCCTTATAATGAGAGCAGGAATGAACCTGGGCACATTTATAAGATAATAATTGGTGCAAGCGCTCAATCTGCACGGAAAATTGATACGGTCATATTTGCCCCAACATCCACACCTACACCTCTACCTCCTACACTAAAACACAAAGAGAACTGTGCATATATGCCTCAGCAAGATGGCACTACATTTAAAGAGGTATGATTCATAAAGCAATAGCTGAGGAAATAATGAATGATGAATAAATGAAGATAAAAAATTGATCCATCTCACAAATTGCATGCAGCCGAGCAGAACTTAGAATCCCTACATCAAGCAGCACTAAATATAGATTGTATGAAAGCTATTGACTTTTTCATTGCTTCAGGATACATTGATTTTTCCCTTTGATTGTGTTTTCCTCAGACGCAGGAAGAGGAAAAGCAGCTTCAAACTGATGCACAGATAGCACAGACATTTTCAACAAAGAAGGAATCCAAAAACAGATACCTGGCAGGACTGAGCAGCCAAGGACACGCTGTGAATGTCTGCAGAGTTAGAAAGCAGTGACACAGACCTGTTGAGCGACTCTTTCCTCTAGCCTTCTTGGCTTCTGGGAGGAGGACACTTGTTTCTCTGGCAAAGGGGGTTTTGATCTTTTTGCGTCGGCATCCGCTTCCTCCATCTACAAAGGCCATGAAAGAGAATGAGTAATTCATCTATCTGTGTGTGTGTGTGTGTGTTTGTGTGTGTGTGTGTGTGTGTGTGTGTGTGTGTGTGTGTGTGTGTGTGTGTGTGTGTGTGTGTGTGTGTGGTGTGTGTAAGGCATGACCTATTTTTGCCACACTGACGTGAGGTTGGCATTTGAGCCTTGGAAGTATAACTGCAGACAGACACACATTGCATAAAGTGTAGGCTTTCCCTATGCTGAACAGGTAATTTCAGCATTCATTTCAAACCCTAAATGTGTGCATGTGCAACATTTTTATGCATACTTTTGGATTGACTTAAAGATGCAGCCTGTAGTAGTAAGCAGCATTAGGCAAAGCAGACTTAGTAGATACATCATTTCATAAATATGCTCAAATTGGTGTAAAAATGACCCCTAAATATAACAGTTATTTTGTTTTTACATCAACCTAGGAAGGGTCCCCCTCCATGGGGGACACAAACTGCTCACATGTGTTTTTTTTTTTTTTTTTCTAATGTGCACTACAGGCCAAAAGTTTGGAAGCAAGATCAGATTTGTACAAAAAAAATCATAGTTTCATGTACATCATTTGCAACACAATAAACATGACTATTGTGTTGTTACTCTTTAGTAACTTATCAGAAGACATTTTGACTATAATTATTAGGTATTTGAGTTATTGTTGCTTAGACATTGCTTTCTTTAAAGTAACCTCCTCTGGCTTGAACAACAGCTTGGCATTTACCAGGCATTTGTTCCACAATTTTTTAATTCATCCCACACAAGCTCAGTTGGAGAAAGGTCTGGAGACTGAGGGGGCCAAACCATCTTTTGAGGAACACCTTCCTCTTCTTTTTTTGTCTAGGTAACCCTGACAGAGCTTGGCAGAGTGCTTAGGGTCATTGTCTTGCTGCAAAACAAACTTATGAGCCACAAGTCTGAGTCCAGCTGGAACAGCATGGTGCTGGAGGATGGAGTGGTATTGTTCCTTCTTCATGATACCCTTTACTTCAAACAAATCTCCTACTCCATCACCTGCAAAACATCCCCATACCATGGAACTACCACCTCCATGCTGAATTGTGGGTGTAACAGATGGTGCTTTCAGACGTTCACCAGTTTGTCTGCAGACATTGACTCTGCATTTTGAACTAAACAGTGCAAACTTGTTTCTAGTAATCATCAGTCCAATTTTTGTGAGCTATGGCCCACTCATATCTCCTTTTCTTGTTCTGTGGACGAAGTAGTGTTTTTTTGCAGATACACAACCCTTCAGACCAGCCTTTCTCAAACGTCATTTCACCGTTGTGGTGCTGTCTTTCACTGATCTCTCTTACTGGTGACAATGCTATGTTTATCCTCTGCTTTTGTAGTAACTCTCTTTCGTCCAGGTCTATTTCTATCATCATAACTTCCAGGTTCTTCTAGTGTCTTCAGAGTGTAGTGGACTCCTTTGGTAAACACCTTTAGGCGTTTTGCAATTTTTCTTTCTGTGTATCCTTCTTTCCTCAATGTACAAATATGTACTTTTGTTTCTTTACTCAGTTGCTTCTTTCTATCCATTTTTGCGGTAGTTTGAATGCAGTTGAGATTTATTAGGATTTTTGTATGCAGACTCTCAAAAGCCAAAAAGTTGAAGTGAATAATTCAACTGTGATTTGTTTTTTTGCTTTTGCACTAAAGTTGTGACTCTTGCAAATGCTTTTAACCCTAAAACTAAGCCCTTATTATCTTTTGCTGACATATATTTAGCAATGGTCTGTTAACATCAATGTATATCTAAAGGTAAATGGAGTAAAATGGTGCATTTCCATGAAAGCAACATCTGATCATGGAGTAAATACATCCCAATATACATAAAACTCATGCTGGATTTAAAAAAAAGCATTGTGAACAAAAACTTGAAGTTACTCCCAACTGTTCGGCCTGTAATGGCCTTGCTTCCAAACTTTTGGCCTGTAGTGTATATATAAATGAGTGGCTGGCAAAATGCACTGGTTGGCTGATAGTTCAGTGATGTCCAAAGAATTGTGTTGATATATGTTATTGATGGTAAAAGCTTGGAAAATAGAGGACTATTCTTTTCATCCATTACACAAGTTACTTGTCCTCCAAAGCCAAGAATTCCTCACCAACAGGAGAGATGAGCTGGGGAGCATTTCAATCTGAAATCTGACTCTTTGATGTTTCTGTATATTTCTAAGTTCACAGTCGGTATATTGTAGTGTTGGAAAAACAGATTTATTTTTTTTTACATTAGTTGACTGAAACTGGACTCATAAAGTCCATGTTAGTCTGACAGCAATTGCACCTAAAATAATATTCCAGCGAAAATTTAAGTTATAGTCAAACACACCATAACATGTTAGTTAGACACCCCCTTGAGAGATGAATGTTGCCGACCACTTGCTTTTCTAGTTATACCAACTTTAATAATGACTACACAATAGCAATACACAGCGGTCTACGTCTCCACGTGCAAACCTCAACCAAAAAGCCGCTCTATAGCCACAAATAATGGTCAGAACTGCACCTAAATTCATCAACAGTACATATAGGGCCACAGCCACAGAACTAGCCATCAAACATCTTTTTAGTTTTGACTAATTTCTTTAACAAAGAGACTAAACACAACTCACCTACTCTCCTCCAACAGCCGCTTGTTTTGTTTATATTGATGATTATTACTTCATAGAAATGAAATCCGAGTTCTTGTGTATCTTGTATGTGCACTTTAGACACAGTAGTTTTTCTGCCTTACTGTCTTGGTCTGATTGCATTTCCATGAAGTCATAATTATAAATTTTTTGGTTAAGGTATGCCTGTGGTGACTGTGTATTGCTATTGTGCGGTCGTTGCTGAAGTTGGTATAACTAGAGAAGCAAGTACATTCAAACATTGCGAACATACATCTCTCCAGGGGGTGTCTAACTTGGTGTTACGGTGTGACTGACACTAACTTAAATTTATGCCAGAATGTCCTTTTAAGTGAATTTCTCAGAGTCTAGCTAATATATCTATATAAAACAGTTAGCGAATGGCTTTCTCTTCAATATGATAAAAAACTGAAAATGACACAAGCCTAAGCATTATGCTCTACAGTTTGCATTCTAGGCTTTGACCTGAAAGTTCAACAGCATAAAAGTGTTGTAGGAAACAAAACCTTGCAGAAGAATAAGGTATGTTAAAAAGACAAAGCCCTCATCAGCATTAAAGTGGCATTTAACCCTTCCGGGACCTTTAGATTTTCCTCCCTCTAAAGTCCCTCGTGGCTGTTAAAAGCCACTTTTTCTGTCGGCTGTAAAATCATATTGGATTAATATTTTTTTTAGATTTTTTTTCACAGATTTCTTATTTTACTTCTGCCCTGTTCGAAACTAGCAAATGTTTCATTGAAAACAATTTTTTTTAACCCTTTAAGTGCCAATTTAAGACAAAAAGTCACAAATTTAGCAAAAATTGAAGGAAAATGACCCATTTTTTTTATAAGACATGATCAGAAACTGGTAATCTCTTGCAGGGTATTAAAGTCTTGAATATGTCAGAGATTAGTAATATAATTTACTTATATGCATTTTCAGTTTTTCTGTAGCATCAGATTTAATGAAAACTGCCTTTGGCGCCTCCCAGTGGCCAAAACCACTATTTCTGCTGTAAAATCATATTGGATTAATATTTTTTTCAGATTTTTTTTTATACATTTCTTATTTTACTTCTGCCCTGTTCAAAACTAGCAAATGTTTCATTGAAAATAAAAATTTTAACCCTTTAAGAGCCAATTTAAGACATAAAGTCACTTAAAAAGCAAAAAAATGGAAGGAAAAAGAAGGAAAATGACCCATTTTTTAAATAAAACATGATCAAAAACTGGTAATCTCTTGCAGGGTATTAAAGTCTTGAATATGTCAGAGATTAGTAATATAATTTACTTATATGCATTTTCAGTTTTTCTGTAGCATCAGATTTAATGAAAAACTGCCTTTGGCGCCTCCGAGTGGCCAAAGCTACTTTGTCTGCTGTAAAATCATATTGGATTAATATTTTTTTCAGATTTTTTTTCATACATTTCTTATTTTAATTCTGCCCTGTTCAAAACTATCAAATGTTTCATTAGAAATAAAAATTTTAACCCTTTAACGGCCAATTTAAGACATAAAGTCTCTTATGAAGCAAAAAAATGGAAGGAAAATGGAAGGAAAATGACCTCTTTGCTTCATTAGAGACTTTATGTCTTAAATTGGCCCTTAAAGGGTTAAAATTTTTATTTTCAAAGAAACATTTGCTAGTTTTGAACAGGGTAGAAGTAAAATAAGAGCTGTATGAAAAAAATCTGAAAAAAATATTAATCCAATATGATTTTACAGCAGAAATAGTGGTTTTGGCCACTGGGAGGCGCCAAACGCAGTTTTTCATTAAATCTGATGCTACAGAAAAACTGAAAATGCATATAAGTAAATTATATTACTAATCTCTGACATATTCAAGACTTTAATACCCTGCAAGAGATTACCAGTTTCTGATCATGTTTTATTAAAAAAATGGGTCATTTTCCTTCATTTTCCTTCCATTTTATTTGCTTTTTAAGTGACTTTATGTCTTAAATTGGTCCTTAAAGGGTTAAAATTTTTATTTTCAATGAAACATTTGCTAGTTTTGAACAGGGCAGAATTAAAATAAGAAATGTATGAAAAAAAATCTGAAAAAAATATTAATCCAATATGATTTTACAGCAGAAAAGGCAGTTTTGGCCACTGGGAGGCGCCAAAGGCAGTCTTTCATCAAATCTGATGCTACAGAAAAACTTAAAATGCATTGAATTCAATTATATCACTAATCGCTGACATATTCAAGACTTTAATACCCTGCAAGAGATTACCAGTTTCTGATCATGTTTTATTTAAAAAATGGGTCATTTTCCTTAAATTTTTCCTTCCATTTTTTTTTGCTTTTTAAGTGACTTTATGTCTTAAATTGGCCCTTAAAGGGTTAAAATTTTTATTTTCAATGAAACATTAGCTAGTTTTGAACAGGGCAGAAGTAAAATAAGAAATGTATGAAAAAAAATCAGAAAAAAATATCAATCCAATATGATTTTACAGCAGACAAAGTAGTTTTGGCCACTGGGAGGCGCCAAACGCAGTTTTTCATTAAATCTGATGCTACAGAAAAACTGAAAATGCATATAAGTAAATTATATTACTAATCTTTGACATATTCAAGACTTTAATACCCTGCAAGAGATTACCAGTTTCTGATCATGTTTTATTAAAAAAATGGGTCATTTTCCCTCAATTTTTGCTAAATTTGTGATTTTTTGTCTTAAATTGGCACTTAAAGGGTTAAAAAAACTGTTTTTAATGAAACATTTGCTAGTTTCGAACAGGGCAGAAGTAAAATAAGAGATTTGTGAAAAAAAATCAGAAAAAAATATTAATCCAATATGATTTTACAGCCGACAAAACAAGTGGCTTTCAACAGCCACGAGGGACTTTAGAGGACGTTTTTCTGTCCTGGCTTTATTATTGACTTGGTGAAAATTTTGAATTCATGTTTTCAAATAAAATTTCAAATTAAGCTTAGAAAAAAAAATTCATCACATTTGCTGCAGTAAAAAAAAAGTTATATCCAAATTAGTCTCTAGCTCTATCATAAATTGGCTGTTAAAAGCCCGAAGGTTCCGGAAGGGTTAATAATAGCAGACGTTCGTCTACTCTCCATAGAAGACTAACTTTGACTTGGTTACACTAATGTTTCGAAGCAGGAAGGGACATTAAGCATGCAAATTTAAACAAACCAATTGGCGTAATGTATACGCAATGCAAAACTTTGCAAACAAAGGGCTGCACAACACCAATAAATTAAATATTACAAAAAACTTAAGAGACAGGTGGGATGAATACAAGAGAACAGAGTCAGGAATTGAATAAACAAAGAAAAGGAACATCTGTTTTGCTTGACTGTCATCAAACAGTGGTTTTAAGATAGAGTTTCTTAAAAAGGACTTTTGTCTTTTGAGTATATGATGTTTTCGTGCATTTGAATTCTGTGTATGGGTGTTTCTGCACATGCAAGTAAATTTTCAGTAGCTCAAAGACTTTTTAACTCTTTCTTATTTTTCCTTATTTAAGCTGCTGTGAGGAGCTTTTGGTTAGTATTAGTTTTGGCACCCCCTGTGGACAAAGCAATACCTCTTTTCCCTCATCCTGTTCATGTGAAAGTAGTTTTACAAGAAAAACCTCATCCTGTTGTTTTTTAGCGGTGAAATTTATCACTTCATTTGACTATTAGCTGTGGGAAAACATCAATCATGTGGTCTCACATCTGCCCCCCTTACAGTAGTTTTAGGCATCAGAAATCACAACACAAAAATCATCAATCTTGTCACTGATGGTTTTGTTTGCTTTTGTATATTTGTATATAACACAGCATGACTAAACGCCTCACAGGAGCGATAAGGTGGTATCATTTGCCTTTAATACAGGTATCACAATGATAAAGAGGAGGACCATTGATAGCAGGCAAAAAGTACCCTCACTCATGTCCTTCCAAACAAACACATGCGCATGTATCCAGCTTTTCACCTTGGGAAGAGGAAAGAGGAAGCCTCTATCAAAGCTTTGATGTGGGACTGGAGACTGAGGGAGGTTCAAAGGCCATGTCAAGAAAGAGAGGAAGAGGGGGAACGAGCAGGAGACGGGGGATGACATGGGAAGACTCTCACCGGGACACTCCAGGGGATAGCAAGGAGACTCATAATAAGGACACGAGCTAATGAGGTCCAGGGACGTCCGATTCACACAGACTGCCTCTCTCTGTTCTGCTGAAATCTACCATCAAGAGCAACAACACTACACGTTCTCTATGATCTGATGAAAAACAGGTTGTGATTTGATACGGGGAGGCAGGGCCATGTGAGGAGTATGTTGTTGTTTACCAGTGTGCAGTTTCCTTCATAGCACTGTGTTATTCAAAACAGGATGCTTTTTGAAATAATTATGCAGGGATGTTTGCAATTTCATCTGGTCGTACAAAAACAATCCCTCCTTGCAAACAGATGGAACATATCATTCCAGAAAACAGAGGATGGAAAATTCACTGTCCCACTTTTTGGGGGTTTGTTTTTATCTTTGCAGTAAAAGCGTGAAAGATCTTTGTACATTAGCAGGAACAGATTTGGGAAGTTTGAAATGTCAGAGGGAATTTCTTTCTTTCTCGCTGTTGAAATTATTGGCTTTATTTGAGGCTAATGATTGAGGCTAAGTTGTGTATAAATGTCTGTTTTGGGCAACAACTGAGTGAGAATTATTTGGAGAAGGCATTGTTTCCTTCTTATCACTCTAAAAAAGCCCACAGGGAGAAGGTGTGGGGTGAGATCCGACATTCCTCCATGTAGCCCTCATTAAGCCAAGTGTGGAGGGAGAGACTGGTTTAGATTCATGGCCATTCCCAACCTCCACTCAATTGGTGCATCTGAAAAGACCTTGTGATAGAAACAGCATGCTGCAGGAAATTGAATGCAGCTGCCTACTGGTTGTTTGTTTCAGTATTATGGGCCTCTTTTTTTTTCTTCTCCACCTTTTCACACTTTTTTTTTCAGGAAATGAGGCAGAAGAATTAAGACTTTTTACCCCCAACCAACACCATCCAGTGTTGGAGTTAAGGTTTTCTGCACACACAGTAAATCCAAGGATGTTTTCATGCTTCTGATTGGATGGTATCATCCACCCTCCCCCCATGTGTAAGCCCTCTGTGGGATTTTTGCAGAATGTCTTCGTCAGCCATTACAAGGAAAACCAGGAATTTCACAATCACAGCCCCAGTTCTTTGGAAGTGAGTGTCGGACTGGCAGTCAATCAGTGGAGCTTCAGTTTGATCTTCTGAGGCAGCTTCAGAGTGTGACTAACCCTGCTGACACATTTCTTTACTGCCAACCATTAAATCTCGGCTAAACCACTAGAGGTCGGCTTTTCTTTTTGGTTTATATCAGGATTCAAATGTGGCTTTTTTTTTCCAAATGTATTTCCTTAAACGCCTTTTCTTCTCTTAATGGAGACTACACTATAAAACATGAGAGAAGTCCCATTGGCATAAACCACTGCTTTCTGAAAAAGTACCATGAAGCCAAATCATGACAGTTTCCATGTTGGAAATTTGTCTTAGCCTTACTTTTGATTTCTTCTTTGCATCCATCTGTAGCAGCTGAAGAGATGAAGCTGAGGCGCTTCATCCCCAGCAAACAGGTATATGCTTGCCCTTTATTAAACTCAGTTTAAACCCATAATTTTGCAAATCTAAACATAACTCTAAATGTTGTATTTAATAGATGAGTCCTGAAAATGTCACATATCAAAGCTCCTGTGAGTATCTTTCAGTTTGGGTAGTTTTGGAGCCCCATTGTGGAAAAAACTGTCTTTACCTCTACATCCTTTAAAAACCTCTCATCCGTCTGACTCTTGACAGTTAAGAGTATCATTCTTTTGTTATTATTTAAGGTTGGAAATGTAAAAAACAGGGCTCTTTTCACTTCCCCCCTCACAACAGTTTCAGGCATGCAAAATTGAAGTAAAAGATGAGTCAATCTTTTCACAGATGGTCTCTTCTGTTTTCTTGCATTGTAAGAAGGCAGCAAATGAATTCCCGTCCATTTCATATATGTCAAAAAACTCCTTGCCGGGCCTTTAACACTGTGTGCAAAAGCAAAGAGCTATTTACAGACATACATTTATAGCTATAAATTAAAATAAACTAAAAATAGATAAAACCGATCCCCTTTGCAGTTCTGATGAGTTTAGAAGCAAGATTTTAAATGTAAATCATTTTTAGCCATTTTGATTTGGTTATCATTGGGGCCTTCTTGGTTTCTTGGGCTAGCCTCAAGTAGGCATTTAAGGAACTGTTTTCTTGCACATCTACAGTGGCTTTATTTCTCAAGACTAGAGGATAACGCCTAGTTTGACTGTCACTGTATAGACTGATGCATATGAATAACAAGATGTTTTGAGGGGCAGTTACAGAAGATGCTTACTTCCTTATTGAGGGATGACCTCTACCCCCTTGACAGAGAAATTCAGTTTTTCTTCAAACAAATCAAAACAAATTTGTTCCAGCAGACATAAGTGAGATTAAGAAGTCATAGTAATACAGCACTGATGCTGTGGATACAATTATTGTAATATTTAGTGTGGATAGATCTGATATCTTGTTTTCCATTGTCTTGCTTTGTCTGTGGTACATTTGAACTTGCCTCCATTTACCACAACTAAGTATTGATTGATAGTTTATTTTATTTCTGCCTTACCCTTGTTCTTATTTCACCTCAAAATTATTTGGTAATGAAGTCTAAATTGGGTTTAAAGTTTAGGATGAAACTACTTTATTCATTGTGGTACATCGCAAACTGTCAAATTGAGAAGGAAGAAGTCTATTTCAAACTACTGCATAAAACACTTCCACTGTGCTGACTGGATTTGCAGCATTTTTTCTGTTGTTGTTGTTGCTTGTTAATCCTCACTGACATTATTTGAGCTTTTACAGCCACCGCAAATACCACAGCAGACACTGTGGATAAATATATCTTTGCTTCGAACCTTAATTTTGTCATTAGCCCATTAAAGGACGGAACTGTTTGGGGTGTGAGAGGTTGTGATGTTAAAGTCGACCTCTATGTGTCTATCTGCACCTTCACTGCATGAGCCTGAAACTTCTTCCTCTACACCTGGTGCTGCTCATCATCCCTCTCGCTCTCTCTCTCTCTCGCCCTTTCTTCTACACACACACACACACACACACACACACACACACACACACACACACACACACACACACACACACACACACACCCGCTGAGTGGACAGCTGCCCGCTCTGCCTGTAAACCAGTTAGTTACCCATCAGCAGGGCTACCTGACGTCAGCTCTGTGACTGTGAATCATCACACATGTGTAGAGGGGTTAAATGAAGCTTTAAACTTGCTAATCCAAAGAAATGGTCCTGGAAATGACCAAACTGAGGATTTAAGGTAAGTAATAAAAACTATTTGGTTTCATAATGACTTGAAGATATCATAGTGAGTAATGCTTAAAAAAAGTTTACTTTGTTGTTCTGGCTCAACTGGGCCTTAAAAGTTTATATGACCACGTTAGTCTGACTGAAATCACACTTAGTTGAATTTCTTGGAGTCAGACTAACACACCTGGATAATATGGTTAGTAGATTTTGGTTTGCACCCGCAAGTGGAACAGCAATAACATATCAGAGGGAGCGTAGTGGTGCAAACCTCGAGAGAAGATGCAAAGAAAGACAAAGCTCAGAGCGAAAACTTAAAGTCACAAGACACATACCAGAGGAACTGGACTGTAAAGTTCTCAATTCATCAGTGACAAGTCAAAATACTTTTAAAACTACCATGAAACTATCTGAGAAAACTGCAGCTAACTCATTGACTGAAATTAGTCTATAATGAACTAGAACTGAATGTAGTGTAAGTTTAAGCAGGCCATACAGTCAAGCTCAGCTTAAAGTGCTTCAGTTGATATTAGCAGACAGCTCCTACAAATGCCAAAATAAAAAAAATAAAAAAAATAAAAAACAGATAAACAACCCCCCCAAAAAAACAAACAAGCAAAAACAGTTTACCAGAGTCATATTCAAGGTCACTGATGCCTGCTCTGTTTTGGTCTTTGCTGCTGCTTTCCCTACCTTGACTTTTCATGTATGCACATGAAACAGAGGAGAAGCGTACTCTCCCTGTCTCAGGCTTCAGCATTTCATAAACACATCTGGAAGGCCAAGAGGCTGTCAGAACAGAGCCATACCACTACATGTGAGTATTGAATAATGATGATTATATTGGACAAAAGTGCTCCTGAGTCCTGACTGAAATGAGAGGAAAATGAAGTTTAGTTCTATCAACCAAATTTTGAACCTGCAAGAGAGATTAGAGTAGGCACTAAAATGTTGCCTATGGGTTTGTCATTGTTAGAAACCCTTCCCACATTATCTAGAACAGCTTTTTTATTTTATTTTATCATTATCAAACTCAAAAAACAAGTTCAGCACAACTTAAACCTCAGCTTTCTTCAATAACAGCTGCAATGTTTCTGATTGTAGGGCGGAAAAAAATGTCAGATCTAATGTGCTTTGTTGGATCTTTCTTTAATTTGTGGTTAGAACACACTCAAATTAAAACCAAAATTTAGTTTGTACAGTTTTCGATAAAACGGTCTTGTTGCAATTTGGAATGAAATGCATGTTTTTCTGCAAATGAATGAGGAAATGCATAAAATAACTGGATGAACAATGTTCATATGTAGGTAAACTGAACGTTGAAATGAGAAATCTAACCCTGTTTTCTGATGCACATTTTTGGATGTGCTTTTTGAAGGGAAATCTGGACTTGGATGCACAGCAGTAGCACACATGTAGAGGCGAAACACTCTGAGTCTGTTTTTATGCAGTTTCACAATTTCAGTGAGCCAGATATGAACCCGTTCACCTTCATCACACATTGGAGTCAGATGGACCCTGTATGACAGGATGTTCCCATTTGACTCGATTGTTGTTTTTCCCAAATACGAACAGAGACAGTAAACAAACAGAAGACACAAGATGACTGTTTAAGAAACTGAGCATCTGCCCTGACACGCCAGCATGCAGGAGGCTCGCTGTCACTATTCGAGTACAACACCGCTTTTTTCTCTGTCGGCTCCCTTTTGACGCATCAGCTGCTGTTGTCATGGTTAGAGCACACAGAGTAACACGACTCAGCATTGTTTCTCTTAAAGCAAACAAGTCTTTCCATACTGACACCTGTCAAATACATCCCTGTATATCCAGAGAGTCTGCAGCTGAGAGGCTGAGAGTACAACAGGTTTAACTCAAAAGATACCAGATACCATCAAAACTCAACAAAGGGTTTTTATTGCTGTTAGTTCATTATATTTAACATGATCACTCATTTTGTTACATTGAAGGACACTATGGGCCTGATCTACTAGGTACATGCTATTTATTAGTGGGTGTGTTGCGGGTGATCTACCATCATTGTGTGTGCAATTGATAACAGGAGCAAAAGTGGTGTGAGCCTCCCTCTTGAAAAGAGGATTTTGCGTGTTCTACTGGCTGTCACCATGGAGAGTTTGTGAGAGCAGAGTGGCCATAAAAATTACATTTGAAGCCATGGAGTTACACCAGTAAAACTGCAAGTTTTCATCTCGACTTAAATGATTTTGCTAAAATCAAACAAAGAAGAGGACCTGGCGATTATATGATTGTGATAAATTTCAGTTAGATCATGGTGATCAGCTGTGACCATATTTACTCGATCAAACATAGCGGGAATGTGTGTGACAACAGCCAATCAGAGTCAAGCTTTTCCTGCTCGGTTCTGTAAGTTGCCGGAGAAATAAACAGGGGACGTAAACAGAATGACTGAACGTGGAGCTAAACGCGAAGCTGAGGGCAGGAAAATAGATGTCAGCCATGGTTTTGAGTCATCCTCCAAAGATGCCAGAGAGGAAAAGTTATTCAACAGGTTGTGTGGTGGTAGTTTGGGTATCTCCAAAGTGACGTCCAGCAATTAAGGTATAGTGGCGGTCGGTGCCCTCAATAACCAGCAACACAGCAAATCTGTTTAATCATTTGAAGAAGTTCTTCCCAAGTGATTATGCGGAAAACAAGAAAATACGAGCGTAGTCTGTGCAGCCTGCCACTGCTGACGGCACAAGTAGCATTAGTAGTTTAGCAACAACTAGCAGTGCAGCCACCAGACCAAAGCAACGATCAATTATATTATTTACGTTTACATAATCTAATGTTAACATTTTAAAGCATCTTAATGATTCCCTGAGGGAGAAATTTGTTTATTTTGGGTCTTGCATATCTGCAAAAACACTCGGGACTGTAAAGTAGTTCATTTTATTATTCAATATTTATCTACATTTGTTTTACTGTTGAGTTAAAATGTTTTTTTATATTTTAGATAAGATATGACAAGGTATATGGTGATCATCTTTTTTCCCTAACAAAGACGTCTCAGCTGAGCATTTTCTTTGCTTACTCGTACTTCTGGTGCCATGCTGGTACCAAAGAATACCAGTTCTTAGAGTTGCGCCTATACTTCTCATGCTTTCCTAAATGATATTCCACCATGAGGACATGCATATTTTCTCACTGAGAACAAACAGCCAGGAAACTAGACCTGTAAGTATCAGATATTTTTCTGATTCGTGCTCTTGTTGCAGCAGCTCCACATTGAGTAATGTGAACTCGCTCTGTCCGACCACATCTGCAGAGATTTTTTTACATTCGATACATTCTTAAGATCTGCAATACTGAATTTGATTAATTATTTGTATTAGTGACAAATACTTAATTTAGGGGGAAGCATTTGTCTGAAGAAGTCTCAGTTGCAGAACTGTTGAAATTATTAATTTAAATGTGTCAGTTAATCCCATTAATGAAGTTTACACAGTAATTAGCTGATCCTGTATTGTGTCGCCTTTCTTCAAATGGATTGATTATGTTGATTGATCCCCAAGCTTTCAATACAGATAGTGAGAATATCATTTTTGTGATATTTAATGAGGCATCAGGAGGCATGGTATCACTTTTCACAGCTATGCTGATGACACACAGCTCTACATATCCATGTCTCCTGATGACACAGGGTCAATTGATGCTCTTTTTAGCTGTATCCTAGATATTAAATCCTGGATGGCAGAAAACCTCCTACAGCTCAACCAGGACGAAACTGAGGTTTTAATTATCGATCCTAGAGCTCAGGGAGAGAAACTTTTAACAAAACTGAAAACCCTGTCCTTATTTCTATCAAATCAGATAAAGAATCTGGGCGTCATCTTTGACTCTGAGCTGACTTTTATCCCACATATTAAAAATATAACAAAAACAGGGTTTTATCATTTAAAGTATATAGCCAGAGTCCGCCCCTTTCTCTCCCGGGCTAACACAGAGACGCTAATGCATGCTTTTTTCTCCAGTCGTCTTGACTATTGTAATGCCCTGCTTTCTGGTCTTCCAAAAAGAAACATCTCAAGTCTACAACTGTTACAAAACTCAGCAGCATGTGTGCTGACGAAGACCAGAAGGTGGGCACATATTACACCAGTTTTAAAATCACTGCATTGGCTCCCTGTGTGCTTTATAATTGATTTTAAGGTCCTTTTAATGGTTTTTAAATGTCTTCGGGGTCTTGGACCTTCTTATCTTTCAGAATTGCTTTTACAATATGAACCCTCGTGGACCCTGAGATCCTCTGGCACTGGCCTTTTAATAGTCCCCAAAGTGAGAACACAAACTTACGGTGAGGCATCTTTCCAGCACTATGACCCCCGTCTTTGGAATAGCCTGCCGGAAGACCTGAGGGCCGCAGAGAATGTTCATACTTTTAAAAGCAGGCTCAAGACCCACCTATTTAATTTGGCTTTTAACTAATGTCTTATTTTTAATCTATATTTTTATCTTATTTTATTTCATTTATATATTTTAGTCCTCATTTTACATGTTATGTTTTTTCTATTTATTCACTTATTTTTAGATGATATTTTAGCTATTTATCAGTATTTTATAATTTTATCTAGTTTGATGTTTGTAGCTGATTTAGTTTATGTTTTTATTGCCCTATGTTCAGGTGGTTGTACAATAATTGGAACATACTCATGAATAGTAGAAGTATGAGTAATACTGCACACTGCACCTCTAAATAAGAAAGCTGCAGTGTTGTTGCTGTTTCCTAATGTAATTCTTAAGGATCGGCCCCTCTAATTCTGGGTTTATGGTGCTTTCATATCACTGTACTTCACTCTACACACAGAGACACCATTCATTTACATTGTTCTATTGTTTGCTGTCTATGTCTGCAGATGCTGGTTGTTGATGCTCCAAAGACCAGTTTGAACACATGAGACGGAGCTCAAGCAAAGCCTTGATGAACCCAAATTGAGGACTGGCTCCTGTCAGAACAGATTTCAGGATATCAGAGGAAGCATGTCTGAGTTTCTGCTGTGGTTGTGGTTGTGCTGGTTTTGTCTGTGATTTGTTGATATTCATTCAGTATTATTATTAAAAGATGATTGCAGTAATTTGAGTTTGGACAGCTACCCAAGGCCAATCACTCTGTGTTATACAAGAGACTGACAAAATTGGTTTTGTTCAGTACATGACAGGAGAGGCTGTAAATCCTCATTCCAGTGATCTCTGTTTTTTTTTTTTTTTTTTTCAGTTTCATAGAGTTTTACAGTGAAGCAAAAGAAAAAAAAACACCCTGAACCTTTCATTACAGCCCATAATCATAACTCAAGGCCATGACAGCTCTGTCCTCCTATATCCCTCCATGGTTTCTGTTTATCCTGATGCTATGCTAAACAAGCAGCCACTCATAAGATTATTGATGTGTGCTGTCATGTAAACAGATGGACCAAATCCTATGAAACATTATATATAGCTCCTCTTCATCTTCACTGAAAATGTCAAAAGAATTGTTGCCACTTCTCAAAGTTGTCCCTCTGGGGGCAGACGCCTCTCTCATCTAAGTCCTCCTTAATGTTTTTAATGCACTACAAAACACAAGACGGCAACAATAACAGGAAATACTGCCAAGAAAACCAGCGAGACAGAGACAGAGAGACCATCTTTCAAGACCTTTCCTCGTCATCCTTCTTTTCTTTGTAATTTTGGTTTCTCTCATGTTTGACATCAAAGATGTTGAAATTGTTTTCCCCCGATGTTGTGTACTCTGTAATTATTAATCTGCCTTGCAAGATGACTGCCTTTGGGGCAAAGTCAGACACAAAAGGCCCCTTTCTGGATCTCTGATGTGGAGCAACACACAAGGAAGAAAGGACTGAAGAAGAAAAGGGGAGAAGAAAAAAATGGCACTGCTGCCACCAAACTAAAGGAGTGAACTTTCAGACAATAGTTGTAAACTTTGAAAGACAGAGAAAAAGAGCGCCGTAGAAGGCAGAAAAATGAAGAGCTCAAAGTGAGGCACAGAGGAAGAGGAGGTGAGGCGAGGTTTTAAAAGTGCTGTGTTGTTATGACAGTGCCAGGTGACAGAGGAGTGACGAGACGCAGTAATGAGGATCTCATTTCTTCCAGACTCCTTCACTCGTCTTTACACCTTGAACTGATTAGTCACCATTCACAAAACATCAGCCTGTGGATTGTGTGGAAATGAAACGGAAAAAAGAGAGAAGCTGCAGAGAGGTTTAACTGTCACGTTTCACTGATGATACCAACATACAGTACCTTCAGCGTAAAACCCAAACTTTCCAGGAAGTTCTCCCCTGAAATATCAAAGGAGAGAAACAGAAACAGACTGATTCAGTACGGATACCTGACAGGAGGGTTTACCAAATACCTCAACTAGAAAACAAGCAAAACCCAAATTCGGGGTGAATGATCAATGTAGATGCATGAAGGTTTTTTTTTTTTTTTTTTTTAACTTGATACGTTTCGATGACCAACTTACTGGAGTCATCCTCATTGTGCTATGAGTGACATTGCCTGTCAACTAATTTAAAAATATTTGGTCATCCAAGTGGCAGGATGGCTGTAACCTCAGTAAAAAAAATAAAAATAAATAATAATAATAAAAACACACTGTTCTACCTATTTTAAGGTTCTCCTCCTAATTTTTAAGTGTCTTAATGGTCTTGGGCCGTTTTATTTATCCGAGATACTTTTACCTTATCAACCCTCACGGACCCTGAGGTCCTCTGGAGCTGGTCTCTTAAAAATCCCACAAGTAAGAACTAAGACATACGGGGCGGCGGCATTCAGTTATTATGGCCCCCGATTGTGGAACAGCCTCCCAGAGATCCTCAGGGCTGCAGAGAATGTTGATATTTTTAAAAAGAGGCTAAAGACTCATCTTTTTAATCAGGCTTTTAATTGACTAGTTTAACTCTTTTAATCCCTTTTATGCTCACTTTTTATTACCGTTCATTTTATTCTTCAATCTATCAATTTTATTATTATTATTTTTAGTCTGGCGTGTTTTACAGTGCACAGAATCATTTTATCTTACATTATTTACTGAGTCTGTCTTAGCGATTACAGTTTTATTCCTTCAGTTTTAGTTTCTATACTTTTATGTCTTATTTTACTCTTTTAGTCCCTCAGTTTTTCTAGTGTTTCCTCCTGGGGGCTGCTTCACCGGGAGCGGGTTCTGGTCTGTTGGTGGGGGCGCCGTTCTGGGGACAGCTCTGGCCCGGGTGGAACCAGAGAGCTCTACACCTTGGTGCGGAGCCTCCTGTCTGCCCGGGCTGGTGGTCCCTGTGACGGCGCCCTCTGCAGCAATGGGCCGGGATGCCTCCCGGTCGACGTGGCCCCCAAAGGTAGCGTCTTCCTCACCTCAGATCTCAGTGCCCAGTCATGTCTCCTCACCATCAGCTGCTAACTGTGTAGATGCGTATGTATGTGAAGTTGTGTGTTTCGAAATGTATGTCTATGTTCACGGGTGTTTGTATGGGTATAATTGTGCGGGTGGGAGGTTTGGGGTTTTCTTGGGGATTTTAATGTTTCATTTTCTTTTTATACTTTGTAAGGCACTTTGTGTTACAACTTGTAGGAAAAGTGCCATATAAATGAAATAAAGTTAAAGTTGAAAGTATAAGAAATGCTCAAAGTACGATACAATAAGACTAACTGTACTTTTAAAGACCAACAGAGACACACAATCTTTCTCATGATTGTGTAATCTAACATATTCATGTAATCTAACATTACATGTTAAGTCAATGCAAAGACGCAATTAGACGCTCATACATTTCAACTTGAGCGGATATTTGCATTGCAATAACAAATCAGCTTGAAGGCTGCCAGGTGACGTATGAAAACGGATGGTTGTTCACTGGTATCTAAAATGGAGGACAAACTGATCGTGTTGTTGTGTGGGTGCCCCAAATTCTATGATATCTTTTCTTTTAATTACCAAAACCAGAATAAAAAAGGAGCTCGCCTGGAGGCAAGTGAGTGGGGAGGTTGGATTACCTTGTAGATAATAAAAAAACTTTGTCTGTCACTCGATAGACGGTGAATTGGCAGGGATTAATGAAGCGAGTTAATACTATTCATTCACGCGTCTAGATTTGCACGAATTAAGTGAGTAGATGACTTTATTTGCACTTGGTGTAAGAGCCCCATTGGACTGAACTGAAGAGAAAAAAATAAATAAATAACATCTGAGACATCAAATTCTAAAAAGAAGCCAGCCAATGATTGAACTGTACACACAGATGACAAACTCAGACAATATAAAACACAGCAGAGTCTCATCGATGTCACTGATTTACCTAAGGAAGACCAATGAAAGGCAAACACAGCAATTACCATGTTGTAGATACTGACCTCACCCAGTCACCAGCAAAGAGGTGGAGTCCAGACCATAGTTGCTCTATCTTGCAAATGTCTACAATATATCTACCTGTCAATTGAAGTCTGCCAAATTATGACTCTTGGTCCCATTTAATGATAACAAAGTTAGCTTAAAAAAAAGTTAACTCAACTCAAGGGTATTGACAGTAATTTGGGGGCCAAAATAGTTCACTGCAGTTAATACCCAGATCTTCATTCAGTCCCTTTACCTGCCGTTTTTAGCACTTCTGCAGAGGCTTTATTTTTTACACTGAAGGTTTCTTATGACTGTCATGACCTTTCAAAAGTTCATACTGCTGAGTGTTCAGACAACACCAAGGAGAAGTACCGATTCTACAGGCCTATCATTCATCAGTATTGTAGAGCTGACACTTGACTGCTGGCTCACAGTTTGTGACAATTACTCATTAATCTCTCCTGTCTAGATCTATGCTTGTGTTGTATTTAGTCTCTGGCTTTGGACAAAAGTGTCTGCTAAATGAAACTGTGGCATCCACCAAGAACAGCTGTTAGCAGAGGTATAACTGAGACACAGAACCTAAAGTCCAAGTTGAGCTCGAGTCGAGTCCAAGTAATCAGAGAAAAATACGAGTCAGGTCTGTGTCCTCTTTATAAATTGATGATTGAGTTTAAAAGATAGGGTGGTTCTTTTTTCCAAACTCTTAATTTAATGAGTCTAGACTGAGTGTGTGGAATCATCTGGATATGAAGAGTTCATTTGTATTTATCACCATCCATTCTGAATCATCTCTGTCTGTTTAAAGATTTTGATTAGACATACACAAACTTCTCTAAATAAAATCATGCACTTCTCAACTTGGCTGTTGACTGCAGGGGTCTGGAAATCTCAAAAATATAGCAACTCATTCACTTCTCTGGGTCCTTATAGCCAGCCTGTTAAAGTCTAAGCTTGTCCTCATCTTCTCCTTTATGTTGATTTTAAACTTCAAAGATGTTGCTCAGCTTTACCGTCAATCTTTGAAAGCAAAACAAATGACTCGTAGCACCTCTATCCTGGCAGGAAATGCAGATGAACAAAATGGCAGATAAATGCAAGTGTAGGCAAACACTCTTTTAACTGAAATTGGGCATTTATGACAAAATTTAACACAAATATTCAAACGAGAGAGGAAACTCATATCAGTGTCAGACCTCTGTTTTTCAAGGTTAACAATGTTGTCATTAATGTCATAATTTAGTGCTTTTCACCTTCTTTCCACAGTCAAAGAAGTCAAATATAATAGTGTCAAGTCAGATTTGAGGACATATTTTAGTGAACGATGACCCCATAAGTTCACTCACAGGTTAGTTTATTTCTGTCATCATTATTGCATGTGAGTCACTTTTTGCCTCTTTCTAACTCATGAAAAAACCCAGCATTATTTCATGTTGACGCCACATGCCTTTCACTTTCAGTCTTCAGCGATCCAAGCCAAGCAGTTTTACATTCCCTGGCTGTGTGTATCGCTACGGAGGAGGGAGAGCTGACATGGTGGCTACACTGAGGTGCAGATAGCGAAATCCCATTAGCTGCCCTCCCACTGACGCCAAACTGACATCAATAAGAGGAGCTAGAGCAGGTGGGTGGTCTGTCACTCTCTGTGCACTCTCTGGCAGGAACAACCTGCCTGTTCTCACACACACACACACACACACACACACACACACACACACACACACACACACACACACACACACACATATCTGGATGAGTGCTAACGCATCACTGCTGTTGTGCTGTGCCTGTCACTGATAGTGTCTGTGTGTGTGGAGTGACAGTGATGGTGGTGTTGGTGGGTTTTGTCTTTGAACATCAAACCCACAATTTAATATGATGGACATTCATTCAGAGCGGAAATAAATTTGCTTTTTAGTCTCAGCCAACACAGAGGTGGAGGGAGACAGATAGAAATAAAAAAAGCTGGTTGCCGCAGAAGTGAACAAACCATTAAAAAAGGAGGAAAAGGGGAATGCCAGTTCCTACGTAGCCACCAATTTAAAATGGTTTCTGGTCAGGGAAGAGGCAGGAGTGGATGCCCAAATTAGAGAGGCCCCGGTCGGATCATAGGAAAGCCTGTCATCCTCAGCGTGCCGGCATTCCAGAGAGCTAGGAGCATGGGAGCAGGAGCCACCCGGACAATGTTTGCTACAGACGAGATGGGAGGGCCCTGCTTCGTGGTGGATTTTCTGAACCTCCAAAACCACAGGGCACTTGGGAAGACAGGGGCCGGGAGTCTATCGATCACAGCCGGGGATGTTTGCTGTTTGCTGTCAAACATACTGCCATGGAGGTCCCATCAGTGGTTCACAAAGATGAATGCACTCTTCACCCTCATGAATTTTTTGATCTGTATGTACACAAACAACATGAAATGCCTTTGGTTTGTATAGTTTTCTCTGGAGGGGGAACACCCCACAATGAAAGACGTTCAGAAACACAAAATGCATTTTCAGTAGGGCTGTCAAACAAACAATTTCGACAATCATAATCAATCACAGAATTTCAATTGTTCATCCTGATTGGTCATATTTTCCATTACATGTTTGAAATTCTAATATTTTGCATTTTTTAACAGGTTTAAGTCTATACAAGTCAGAGCGCATTAAGTTATTTAAGTTATTACTTGTGTTTTCAGTGGGAATCAAATGAATGTGACCAACTACCCCCAATGATTTTTGATTTTTGATTTAATATTAAAATATACACTGCTACACCAGTTTGGTCTACATCCATGACTTAGAGATACAGGAGACAGATTCAAAGTGTGTGAAATACAGAGAAAGTTATTGTTTAAACAGAATAACACAGCTACACACAAAGAAATATGTAAGGATGCATTTACAAAACGTCCAATCCAAGATCATTTCAAATACTCACTGACATCCATTGCTCTCTGGTTAATGCAACAGCACTCTAAAGGAGCTCCAGTCTGGCTGTTTTCATTATGTTAAACAGGTCCTGTATGGTTGTATCCTGTATGGTTGAAACTATTATGTCCCAGTGTTGTTACAAGCAAGCTAGCTAGCTTTGATGTTACTATCTGCTGCAGTCTTTTTGTAGTGTGTTGCTTGAGCTGTAAGAATCAAACACTGAATCAGACAGCTGCAGCGAAGTGCAACTGAAAGCAATTACAGTAAATTAGCAAAAAGTTAACAGCTGGATTCCCTTAAGGTTCATGGGTGCAGGGCAGTTGTAGTCGTCTTCTTTAAAGGAGACAAAGCATCCACCTCAAGAGTGGCGCATTCAAGCCTTTAGGACAATCCATTAGCTGCATTTACAGGCTGCATTTACAATTACGATTATTGTACAATTTACAATCATCAGAATAAAGGCCCAATTGGAATAAAAATGCGTCACGTAAACACGTTGATCCAAAGATTCTGATCAGATTCAGCTCAATCGGAAAGAAACTGTATTCCGATGGAGAGGGGTGGTTTATGGCAGTTTCACCTGGCTCAGGTCGATTCTGAGTTGAGGGAAAAATTCTGAACTGGATCAAGTGAGCCACTATCGAGTTTGTTGGTTTGTTGACAGCACAGGTGTAAATACAACTCTTCTTCTATGTTTTTTGTTGCAAAATCAGACAACTCTGCACATGCTCAAATGCTTCTAATCTGAATAAAGCTTTGTGCATGTCTACGCACGTCATGATCCGATTTTTTTTTTATTTTGCACCCATATAAACAGTGGATTCGGATTTTCATATCCTTCAAATTTTTAATCAAATCAAGAAATGTTGCCCATGTAAACATGGCTATTGACCTTTCTACAGAGCTGTAATCTGTTTACTTTTTCAATGAGATCCAATACATAGTTTTTTACAAAAGCAGAAAAGAAAAGACTGAAAAGACAGACCTTGAACTTATCTTTCTTTCCCAAGACTTTGGTGATTTTTAATTTCCTTTGATACAAAGTGCACATTATTTTGGCTTGATAGCATGTTAGCTTTGGACCTTTATGGTGATGATATTAATAGGTTGACGTTGGCAGCCCTTATTTAAACAGGCACCCTCAAAATCAGTGCAATAACAGTGTTTTTCCTCATACTCTAGTGTCACATTGAATTGTTATGCAAAAACCTCAAAGCTGTTATTTCACCTCTAAAAGACAATGAGGAAAGAGGCCCTTTCTTTGTCCCAGATAGGATTGTACTGCTAACCAATGTGAGTAAGTGAGTGAGTGGGAGTGAAGTATGTGTGCTGTAAAGTAAAGCTATGAACATATGGAAGTATATTTCATATATAATATATATTTATTTGACTGATCCAAAGTGATCTCATCCAGATGGTATGACATCTAAACCAAAGCCAGATCAAAACAGCTAAAAGAAAGAGGGAGAACTGAAAGACAGATAGATACAGAGTAGAGAAGAAAAGCAAAAAAAATAATACAGAAATTATGAATTCATCACCATCAAAACACGCTTCTTACTTCAACCCCGTGAGACTTCAGACTACCACTGTCAGCTCTGCAAAGGCGTTCACTTCAAGGCCCACGTGTATATATGCATGCATACATTAGCCAAATGACAATCACGGCTATAAACAGGAGAGGAGAACTAAAACCCGCAGCAACCGCCTCAAATTGGACGCATGACAGCGAAGGTCACAGGAGTCAAGATGAAATATGACGCAAGCATAAAGCGATGAGACAGCTCGCCACAGATATTATATATCAGATGAAGAGGCGGTGGGGGGGGACAACTCTCCTTGTAATGAGCTGAATCTTTTGCCTCTTGTTTATTGCTAAAGGGCCTTGATACAGTCATGGAAGGCAGTGAGGGCTGGTAATGGCGAACGTGGTGGTGGTGGTGGTGGTGGTGGTGGTGGTGGTGGTGGTGGGGGGGGGGGGGTATAGGGGGCTTATGTTATCTGTTAGGCTTTGCCTGTCCAGTGCATTATAAGTCCTATATCGCTCATTTCATGGCAAGTGTACTGGAAGAGATTATCACCGGCTGGATAGAGAAAGAGAGAGAGAGAGAGAGAGAATGGGGGAGCCGGCCAGGCCTGATGAGCAGTAGAGTGAGCAGGCTCCAAATCCCTGATTATGCACACCCCTACAATTGCTCCACATTATCCACCCATTTTATTGACTTTATTTATTTACTCTGGCATTCAGCAGGTTTCTCGCTCGCTCACTACTGTCCACACACAAAACTTATTTCCTTGGCTGTGCTGCCTAACAGTTAAAAAGTTTACTTCACATGAATAAGCAATCTAACTTTTCTACGCACACTATCAAATCTACTGAGACTGATCCATTTTCTCAGGTTTTGGAGTTGCACCATTAACATGTTGTGCACAAGTTAAGAGACAATACACACCAAACATCGTTTTAACTTTGCCTGATTTCTTTAGCAAAGAGACTAAACACAACTCACCTAATTTCTTCCAGCAGCCACTTGTTTGTAGCAAGACCCCGGGCCAGTCCATTATGGACTGCAGCCGGGTGACGCAGCTTAAGGAAGAACATTTATGATGACATTTATGATTTCTTTGCTAAAGAAATTAGGCAAAGTTAAAGAATGTTTAGTGGCTAGTGCTCTGGCTAGGACCCTATATGTACTGTTGATGAAGTTAGGTGCTGTTCTGAGCATTATTTGTGGCTATAGAGTGGCGTTTTGGTTGAGGTTTGTGTGTGGCTCCTCAGACTGCTGTGTATCGCTATTGTGCATTGATTACTGAAGCTGGTATAACTAGAGAGGCAAGCAGTCTGCAATATTCATCTCTAGACGGGGTGTCTAACTTGGTGTTACAGTGTGTTTGACCCTAATTTAATTTTAAATATCCCTTTAACTGGTGATATTATCATGCAGACCCAGGAGTAGGGAAACCAACGTTCAATCTTTTCCTCAAGCAGCCCAATCACTGAGCAACAGCAATCCACCTCTAATCAAGTATCCCATCATTGTTAATGATTGGAGGCGTTTACCTTTTCACACTACTGTAGTCACATCATGTGTCTACATCACATCACCCATTATCACCAAAGCATAGCTTGATTTCACTGAGACCAAACCTCATGCAGCAGAGGCTGAAAGGTTTACGATTCCTCCTGGAAGCCATTTTGGGGCTTTCTGCAGCATCTGTTGATCCCCGTGGATTTTTCCTGCCTCTTGCGTTCAGTGAAAGATGAGATGACAGCAGACCACCGGGTAGGGATGGAATGCCTTACCCCAGGGGAGGCAACAACTGGAGTCATCTGGCGGCCTAAACTTGGCTAAAGAGTTAATACAGTTGTTGGGGGCAAAGGAGAGGCTGACATTCACTCTCCAGTTTCTTATTTAGTGTCAACTGCTGTAATAGTTCTCAGATTATAAGTTTCTGCTCTGCTATCGACATAATGCTGGTGTCTCAGAAATTGTAGCCAGTGCTTATGTCAGAATAGTGACCATAGACTGTATATAGAATGGACAGAGTCTGCCTCCTTGCTGGGTGAAGCCACTCCGAGAACAGCACACCCTGGTGATGGGCTGCAGCATAGGTCATAAATCCCACCTCCACCAGCAAAGCTTATGGGACTGTGGACAAACTTTAGAAATTTATTACACAGAACATAAATTTTTCTCCCCCCTGCTTGTGATGTTGACATGTAGTTATTGTAAGACTGGTTTGTGCTCAAGTCCTCTTTTTTCTGTACAGTTCCGTTTTTAAAAGTTATTAGGGGGTTCATGTTTTCCATGATTGACACCTGATACAGCCTATGGGCGTTCAGGGATTGCATAGCTCTCCTGGGGGATACGCTGTATGAGCCGAGCGTCATCACAGCGACTCTTGGCAACTGCGTGCCCGAATACGCGCATCGCTACTGTGCAGCGCTGGTTTCAGGAAATGAAGAAAAATCCTGGAAGTACAGAGAACTATTTGGCTTCAAATCTGTATACAGGCGGTAGGCAGAACCAAGTTGTCCATAGTATTTACAGTCTATGACTTTCATTGGGTAAGTGCTTAGCTTCCCAGTAGGGGAGACCGGGGCTTGTTGTCACACTTTTTACACTCATATATTTCTTGGAATGAATACATCATACGTATATAAACAAAATGTGTACCAGATGAAAGACCAAAGTCTCAGGTATATATTTTGTCTTCATGCCATTTTCATATCTTGTGTCAGTGCAGAGTCCTAAGCAATCAAATAGAGAGTGTGAACATGTGACATGTCCCCCCACCATCGGATAAGTTGTCTCACAACATGGGGTAAGATGTCACACTGGATTTTGCAACTAATAAAACAAGGACAAAACTATTGTTGTTCTCCTTTTTTTTACTTGGAAGTAAAGATCAAAGTCAGACACAGAAAATGCTTACCATTGAGCTTGAAAAAGTCATTAAACAAATGTTAACATAAAATACTATGTCACATGCACTGGATTAAAGTCTGTAGGAACTGCTGGCATGTAGACTATGGCTCTCAATGTCAAATGCCTGTTTTACCTTCCGGATTGAATTGAATTACCAAAAAAGAAAAGCATTATGAAACTCAAAACAGTCCTGAAAATGTGGACATAGTTCCAACAACATCTGGAAGATCCATTCATAAAAACTCAAACAAAACCTGACAAACAAATTTCCTCACTAGTTAGACTCATCATCGAAATGGCAGTTCTGGCATACGTAAACCGATTTGCCAGGGGTGCATTTTTCATGGGCCCAGCACCCAGGTTTCTCCTGGGCCGCTGTTTCCAAATGGCTCTACACAGACCAGGCACAGGGACACATCTTCTGATGAAGAATCATCTGGAGTTTTTCTTTTTGTACCTGCCTTCTGTTTCTTCCTTGTGCTTTGTTTGTTTGGTATTTTAGATTTGGTTGCCTTGCATTCCCTCTTGAATAGCCTTTTTTCCCTTGTTCCTGCCTTTCAGCTTCAAGTGTCTCCTTCACAGGTTTTGTCGGTGAGAATAGCAGTTTTTCTCAGTTGGTTACCTTTTTTTCTTGGACCAGCTTTTAGGTAATGCCTAATATTCTCTGGAGTTAATGAGTTGGTGGAGGTGGCATGACTATGAAAGGATGAGGTGATGGCTGGCTTGCTAGAGCCTAGAATGGCTTGGTTGGTGCTTGGGCCTGGAATAGCTGGGTCCTGGGTCCTGGAATGGCCGGGTTGGTCCTTGCTCAGAATGTATGGGGTAGTGCTAGGGCCTGGAAAAGATGGGTCAGTTTTGGAGCCTGAAATGGCTGGGCTAGTGCATGGGCTCGGTAGAGCTGGGTTCTGATGGGGCGACCTGAGACATAAGATGGTACAAATTCTGTCTCCAAGAACACATCCCTGTTGTAAGGTTGAATCCCTGTCACCCAAAAGCCCGCCTGAATATAAAGTGAGGTTGCAGCCAGAGGATAAGCAGTTCCCACAATCCCAGGGATGGGGCAACAGCTGAGTGTTTTACCTGGGTTGTTCCTCATCCAGGAATCAGAGAGAGTTCACAAACCTTTTAAGGGGACTATTAACACTTCTGTCCGAAGGCTGCAGCCTGTATGAGCAGTGAGGTGGGAAGGACAACAAAATGATGCCATTTGCTGGCAAAATCCAGCCCATCAATAGAAAGATGTGAGAAGTAGTTATCCAGAAGGAGTAAGCAGGTCTTTCCCTTTGAGCACTTGGCATGTTCTACCAAATGCTTGAGGAAATCAGAAGTGTGGTTCTTTCATCCACCCTGTGGGGTTTGCTCCTCTTTTGCTGCTGGGTGGCCCATTGTAAATGAGGTGATCATGAAAGTGCACCCACGGAAATATGAAGTAGGGAAGGATGCTGTTCCCTGTAGCAGAGACTGCACAAGCGTCACCAAGGTACCCCTGTCACCAAATGTCAACGACCCTACCAGCTTGAACCCATGCCTGGCTACCAATCGGTCTGGTTTCTGTACTGTTGTCACGCCAGTTTCATCCATGTTTCACATATCTCCTGGTCCCAGGGAATGTCTGGTTAATACTTTCTCCAGATTGTCAAAAAAAGACTTGATATTCTCCTTGTTAAAGGCACTAGCCTAGTTGCCTCTGGTTTTCTAAGAGAGAGTGATGGGTGCCACTTTAGGAAGCCTTTAAACCAGTCAGCACCGGCTTTTTCTTTGTCAAGCCAAGCTTGCAGAAATTGCAAGTCCTGTGCCACTGCAAATTCGTATGCCAGTTTTCTTACCTCAGTTGGTGACAATACAAAATAGACGTCAGCTGATCTCATAACATCAAGTTGCAGTTCCAACTGTGCACTAAAAACCTGCCATGGTGAATTGTACCCAACCACTGTCATTAGGACAGATGTCTGACTCTGTATTTCGGCTGGGGTGAATGTTCTACGGTACTGAGCCAAGGTACGGTAGTTGACATTAAAGTCCTTTGCTGTACTGTTGATTGACTTATTAGCTAGGGTCACCTGCCTGACTGCCCTCAACATCATGTCAGTCACTGCACTTCAACGTTCTATTTTTCTTTTGTAATTCCTGACCATGTCTTCTCTCATACTCCTCCTTTTTCTGTAAAAATAAAGTTAAAAATTTCAACATGATGTCATGAATCGGGGTTAAACAAAAAGGGAAAGGACCCAAACGCAAATGAAAAAAAAGGACTGATTTAAAAAGAACTAAATAAGAAGCAACAAAATCTTACTATAATTGTCCAATTGAAAAAATCCCCAAAGACAAAAAACACAAGGAGCAAAATCCAAAAGAACCAAAAAAATCACTAGCGACTCTCTGAGAAGACACACACAGACATACAATGAACCAACAAAGAAACAGGGGAAAACAAGAACTATATATACATAGGAAACAAGCAACGAGAGGAAGGTGAGACACTGGGACACAGGTGCAGACAATAACAGGGGAGGGAAAACTGAGGAAGTAAAACAAGACCAGAAACACAGGGAATAACTACTACAAAATAAAACAGGGAACACTGAAAACTGATACAAAGAATAAAACACTAAGAACATGAGGGATCCGGGGTCAGACACAAAGGGGGGTAAGTTGTCACATGTTACAACTAACCCCAGAATGACTGAGACATGTTGCTCCAAACTACAGTGCACTCGGAAAGTATTGATACCACTTCACTTTTTCCACATTTTGTCATGTTACAGCCTTATTCTAAAATGGATTAAATTCCCTTTTTCCCTCAAAAATTCTACACAAAATACCCCATAATGACAAAGCGAAAAACTTTTTTTAGAACATTTTGAAAATTTATTTATTTATTTATTATTATTTAAACAGGATGCATCTGAGCTCAATTTTGAGTTTTATAGCAAAGGGTGTGAATACTTATGTTTATGCAACATTTGAGTGTCTTATTTTTAATAAATTTGCAAAATGTTCTAAAAAAAGTTTTTCGCTTTGTCATTATGGGGTATTGTGTGTAGAATTTTTGAGGGAAAAAAGGAATTTACTCCATTTTGGAATAAGGCTGTAACATAACAAAATGTGGAAAAAGTGAAGTCGTATCAATACTTTCCGGATGCGCTGTACTACTACTAATTATAGCTCTAGCTTCTTAATTAGTTATTAGTTAGTTATCTTAAAATAGAAAAATGTCTAAGGTATGACAGGATGGCTTAATCTCTCCTCTAACAAGTCCACATGTTTCACTGCTGGGATTTTTATCTGGAAGAAGCTTATTTTAAAATGTATAAAGTTAAAAAAAAATTTACTTTGGGTTGTGCAAAATGGTTAATTGGCACTCATCTTAGCTCACAATGGCCCCTTATTTAATAATCTTCCGCAGATCTGAGTGCAGGATTCATCGTACGATAGGACACACGTGAGATTTATGAAAGGTTCCTATCTGACCGATCCCAGCGCACCTATGATCAGGTCTTGATAAATGTGGGGGCTGAAATCGATCGTCATTAATATGTCACGCCCCTAAATATTCATGGTTCAGAAGCCCCGCCCACTGAGGTCAAACGTGAAAGAGGAGATATATTACAAAGATTCTAAACTTTTCCGAGTTTAAAGTGGATATCCTCACATCTGTGGTGGAAACTAACAAGGATTTTCTCTTTGGAAGCATCAAAACTGGTATAAAAGCAGTCCAGAAAACTCCTGTCTGGAGCAGGATTATGGTGGCGGTGAACAGCGCTGCCGCGGAATAGCGGACAGTGGCTGAAGTTTAAATAAATTATTAGTCAATAAGTTGCTCATGATGATAAATTAATATCTCATACGTGCCTCATATTTTTTTATTGCCATGACACAGGGTACGTTGCTCCTATTATTGAAAGTATTTAGTTTTAATTTGTTGCGTCTTTGTAATGTAGAGCAGACATTATTTTGAGACAGACATTTGCTGCACCGTAGATCCACACTGACTCAAACTTGCGTACACAATGTCAGACCTGTCGTGAGATTTGGTCGTAGTGTACGATCACGTGCAGATTGATAAATGCTGATCCTCACGTCAAAATTGTTGTACACAAGGCGTACGCAAGTTTTCTGCCGTACGCAAGCTTGATAAATGAGGGCCACTGTGCTTTCTTCTTCTCATACAGGAGATGACCCCTGACCATGTAAAGGAAGAAAACTAGTATTCCACTTTTTAGTTGCACCCCCTGGTGGAGAAGGTAATTGCAATGTGACAACTTACCCATGTAACAACAAGCCCCAGTCTCCCCTACTTTGATTGAAGTGACAATTTCCTCTCAACGCCTCCCCTTGTCATTTTGGTTGTGATTTGTTTTACTGAACATGTTGTGTAAAAAAGTTGTGAGTTCACAATTTCTTCTGTCCATCTCTGTTTATGCATGATGTTTACTATTGTTGCTATGGCTGCAGTTGTGCTCTTTCTTCTTCATTCAGCTCGCTCCCTGATTGGCTATCCAGTTGTTTAAGGGGACAGTGACATGCAGGATTGGTTTCCCCCTCACACATGGGTTTCTCATCATAAATATTGAGCATGTTTAATATTTACAATTTCAGGTTGGGGGCTCTGGTCCCCTCTGCACGGATGGGAGCGAAAGATCAGTCTTGACACTCCACACACCACAGGATAATTGTTCGAAGCATTCATGATCGGGCCTTTGATTACTTTTGTAAGAAAGGTGTAATCAGACCTCAAATCTGGTATACCATGACAAGATCAGTTGTCCAACATTACTGAGCAATAACTGTAGGTCATCTTAACTGAGCATGTGAGGTTTTGTCAAGATTTTCCTCAAAGACAGTCATTAGGGATAAGCCGTTTACAAATAGTCCATCTTCTGGCTGATGCATTGGCTATGAAGTTATAAAAAGTTGTAAAAATCAAATTTAGATTATTTTCTAACCAGCATCAAAACCTCTTCACAGTAGGTTTAAAAAAAGCTTTATTTATTAGATGTAAGTGTTTGAACTGTAAGTGTTTGAAGAATGAAACTTGGTATGTTCTGGTGTAAATAAATGGAAATGATCATATTGCACATTATATAGTATATTCTCATCAAAGCCACATGTCCTCTATGGTTGGCTCTGATGCTGTTATGTAGTTGTTTGTTGATTTTCTTTGGTTTTGAGAGTGACACTTGACACCACAGGGGGGTCCTTTGATTCACTGCTATGACAAAAATATCCTTAAAAGGACCTTTAAAGTCTCCTTGCACTTGTGTTTCAATGGCCAGCAATAGTTAGGGCCCGAGCATAGCTGCTAAGCAGCTGCGAGAGCCCTATTATTCCTGATGGATTCTTTAGGGCCCGAGCGTAGCTGCTAAGCAGCTGCGAGAGCCCTCTTGTTCCTGCATGTTTCCTTCTTTCGTTATTATTTTTCCTCCGCTTTAAACTGGAAAATGGCCCACTTCCCACTGGCGAAAACTCATGAAATTTGGCAGGACGAATGGGCCTGGTGAAAAATTCGATATTCTGAAGTCGCCCAAACAATAAAATGCAAAATGGCTCCATAGCGCCCCCTAAGGTGAAAATTCACACTATTGACTGTCACGCCTTTACGCTTTGTCATATTGACACAAAAATTGACACACACATGTATCTCAATAAGATCTACAAAAAAGTCAGTGCGGGCGTATCTGTCAAATGTACGGTTAAAGGGTTATTTTGCATTTTTTGCCGATCCGCACACATTGGAATTTCGCTAACTCCTCCGAAGGCTTTCGTTCCACCGGCACCACATTTGCTCAGGCCAATCTACACCCCATGGCCATTAAAAGTTGTACAAATCATGACGCTGCACCCCACGGTTTACGTTCTAGGGGGCGCCAAAGATAACCCAAAAATCCACAGTCTTAAAAGTCTTATAACTTTTTATTTTTGTCCTCACTGGCCTCCAAGTTCTCTAGGATGATGCAATGTCCAGCCATCAACACATTTGTGAAGGAATTTTTACTCCCCAAAAGAGCGCCCCCCCATGGCAGGAGAAAAAAGTCCATTTTTTCTTGTCTCCTAAGGCGAAAATTCACACTATTGACTGTCACGCCTTTACGCTTTGTCATATTGACACAAAAATTGACACACACATGTATCTCAATAAGATCTACAAAAAAGTCAGTGCGGGCGTATCTGTCAAATGTACGGTTAAAGGGCTATTTCGCATTTTTTGCCGATCCGCACACATTCGAATTTCGCTAAGTCCTCCGAAGGCTTTCGTTCCAAAGGCACCACATTTGCTCAGGCCAATCTACACCCCATGGCCATTAAAAGTTGTACAAATCATGACGCTGCACCCCACGGTTTACGTTCTAGGGGGCGCCAAAGATAACCCAAAAATCCACAGTCTTAAAAGTCTTATAACTTTTTATTTTTGTCCTCACTGGCCTCCAAGTTCTCTAGGATGATGCAATGTCCAGCCATCAACACATTTGTGAAGGAATTTTTACTCGCCAAAAGAGCGCCCCCCATGGCAGGAGAAAAAAGTCCATTTTTTCTTGTCTCCTAAGGCGAAAATACACATTGTTGACTGTCACGCCTTTACGCTTTGTCAAAATGACACAAAATTTGACACACACATGTATCTCAATAAGATCTACGAAAAAGTCAACGCGAGCGTATCTGTTCAATGTAAGGTTAAAGGGCTATTTTGCATTTTTTGCCGATTCGCACACATTGGAATGTGGCTAACTCCTCCTAAATCTTTTGTCCCATCGGCTTCAAATTTGCTCAGGTCAATCTACACCCCATGGCCATTCAAAGTTGTACAAATCATGACGCTGCACCCCACAGTTTACGTTCTAGGGGGCGCCAAAGATAACCCGAATATCCACAGTCTTAAAAGTCTTATAACTTTTTATTTTTGTCCTCACTGGCCTCCAAGTTTCTAGGATGATGCAATGTCCAGCCATCAACACATTTGTGAAGGAATTTTTACTCGCCAAAAGAGCGCCCCCCCATGGCAGGAGAAAAAAGTCCATTTTTTCTTGTCTCCTAAGGCGAAAATACACATTGTTGACTGTCACGCCTTTACGCTTTGTCAAAATGACACAAAATTTGACACACACATGTATCTCAATAAGATCTAAAAAAAAGTCAGTGCGGGCGTATCTGTCAAATGTACGGTTAAAGGGTTATTTCGCATTTTTTGCCGATCCGCACACATTGGAATTTCGCTAACTCCTCCGAAGGCTTTCGTTCCAACGGCACCACATTTGCTCAGGCCAATTTACACCCCATGGCCATTAAAAGTTGTACAAATCATGACGCTGCACCCCACAGTTTACGTTCTAGGGGGCGCCAAAGATAACCCAAAAATCCACAGTCTTAAAAGTCTTATAACTTTTTATTTTTGTCCTCACTGGCCTCCAAGTTCTCTAGGATGATGCAATGTCCAGCCATCAACACATTTGTGAAGGAATTTTTACTCGCCAAAAGAGCGCCCCCCCATGGCAGGAGAAAAAAGTCCATTTTTTCTTGTCTCCTAAGGCGAAAATACACATTGTTGACTGTCACGCCTTTACGCTTTGTCAAAATGACACAAAATTTGACACACACATGTATCTCAATAAGATCTACGAAAAAGTCAATGCGAGTGTATCTGTTCAATGTATGGTTAAAGGGCTATTTCGCATTTTTTGCCGATTCGCACACATTGGAATGTGGCTAACTCCTCCTAAAGCTTTTGTCCCATCGGCTTCAAATTTGCTCAGGTCAATCTACACCCCATGGCCATTCAAAGTTGAACAAATCATGACGCTGCACCCCACGGTTTACGTTCTAGGGGGTGCCAAATAGGACCCAAATATCCACATTTTTAAAAGTCTTTATTTTTATTTTTATTTTTGTCCTCACTGGCCTCCAAGTTTTCTAGGATGATGCAATGTCCAGCCATCAACACATTTGTGAAGGAATTTTTTCTCCCCAAAAGAGCGCCCCCCCCATGGCAGGAGAAAAAGTCAAGTTTTTCCTGCCCATCGCTCAATGGCTCAAACGCATCGCTCTCCCGGCAAAACCGAAAGGAGGAGCAACTTGCCATTTGGATATATACTAGCTGTGTTTGTGCCCTCACTCATGGTCCAGACTTTTTTCAAAAAGGACATGGAGTTTGTCTGCAGCGAGCGTTTTGGTAGAAACTGCGCCTCCCATTCATTATAATGGTAAATGACCACAGACAAGTGCGCACACCATCTTTGGACCTTGAGTGTGACGCGATCGGGAGGGGTAGGCGGTCGCGCTGGGGGTGGCGCGACACGGCTCGGGCCCGCCAGTGCCCCAACGGGGCCCTAGTCTTTCTTCTTCTTTAGGGCCCGAGCCAGCTGCAGAGCAGCCGGGCGTAGAGCCCTATTATTCCTGATGAGTTTTTCTTTCTTCTTTCTTTCTTTCTTTCTTTCTTTCTTTCTTCTTATTTTTCCTCCCCTTTGAAGGGGAAAATGGCCCACTTCCCACTGGCGAAAACTCATGACATTTGGCAGGATGACCGGGCCTGGTGAAAAATTCGATATTCTGAAGTCGCCCAAACAATAAAATGCAAAATGGCTCCATAGCGCCCCCTAAGGTGGAAATTCACACTATTGACTGTCACGCCTGTACGCTTTGTCATATTGACACAAAAATTGACACACACATGTATCTCAATACGATCTACAAAAAAGTCAGTGTGGGCGTATCTGTCAAATGTACGGTTAAAGGGTTATTTCGCATTTTTTGCCGATCCGCACACATTGGAATTTCGCTAACTCCTCCGAAGGCTTTCGTTCCACCGGCACCAAATTTGCTCAGGCCAATCTACACCCCATGGCCATTAAAAGTTGTACAAATCATGACGCTGCACCCCACAGTTTAGGTTCTAGGGGGCGCCAAAGATAACCCAAAAATCCACATTCTTAAAAGTCTTATAACTTTTTATTTTTGTCCTCACTGGCCTCCAAGTTCTCTAGGATGATGCAATGTCCAGCAATTAACACATTTGTGAAGGAATTTTTACTCGCCAAAAGAGCGCCCCCCCATGGCAGGAGAAAAAAGTCCATTTTTTTCTTGTCCCCTAAGGCGAAAATACACATTGTTGAGTGTCACGCCTTTACGCTTTGTCATATTGACACAAAATTTGACAATCACGTGTATCTCAATAAGATCTACGAAAAAGTCAATGTGCACGTATCTGTAAAATGTACGGTTAAAGGGCTATTTCGCATTTTTTGCCGATTCGCACACATTGGAATGTGGCTAACTCCTCCTAAGGCTTTCGTTCCACTGACACCAAATTTGCTCAGGCCAATCTACACCCCATGGCCATTCAAAGTTGTAAAAATCATGACGCTGCACCCCACGGTTTACGTTCTAGGGGGCGCCAAAGAGGACCCAAATATCCACATTTTTAAAAGTCTTATAACTTTATTTTTGTCCTCACTGGCCTCCAAGTTTTCTAGGATGATGCAATGTTCAGTCATCAACACATTTGTGAAGGAATTTTTTGTCCTCAAAAGAGCGCCCTCCTATGGCAGGAGAAAAAGTCAAGTTTTTCCTGCCCATCGCTCAATGGCTCAAACGCATCGCTCTCTCGGCAAAACCGAAAGGAGGAGCACCTTGCCATTTGGATATATACTAGCTGTGTTTGTGCCCTCACTCATGGTCCAGACTTTTTTCAAAAAGGACATGGAGTTTGTCTGCAGCGAGCGTTTTGGTAGAAACTGCGCCTCCCATTCATTATAATGGTAAATGACCACAGACAAGTGCGCACACCATCTTTGGACCTTGAGTGTGATGCGATCGGGAGGGGTAGGCGGTCGCGCTGGGGGCGGCGCGACACGGCTCGGGCCCGCCAGTGCCCCAACGGGGCCCTAGTCTTCTTATTATTTTTCTGCCCCTTTGAACTGGAAAATGGCCCACTTCCCACTGGTGAAAACTCATGAAATTTGGCAGGACGACTGGGCCTGGTGAAAAATTCGATATTCTGAAGTCACCCAAACAATCAAATGCAAAATGGCTCCATAGCGCCCCCTAAGGTGAAAAATTCACATGATTGAGTGTCACGCCTGTACGCTTTGTCAAAATGACACAAAATTTGACACACACGTGTATCTCAATAAGATCTACAAAAAAGTCAGTGCGGGCGTATCTGTCAAATGTACGTTTAAAGGGCTATTTCGCATTTTTTGCCGATCCGCACACATTGGAATTTCGCTAACTCCTCCGAAGGCTTTCGTTCCACCGGCACCAAATTTGCTCAGGCCAATCTACACCCCATGGCCATTCAAAGTTGTACAAATCATGACGCTGCACCCCACGGTTTACGTTGTAGGGGGCGCCAAAGATAACCCAAAAATCCACATTCTTACAAGTCTTATAACTTTTTATTTCTGTCCTCACTGGCCTCCAAGTTTTCTAGGATGATGCAATGTCCAGCCATCAACACATTTGTGAAGGAATTTTTACTCGCCAAAAGAGCGCCCCCCATGGCAGGAGAAAAAAGTCCATTTTTTCTTGTCTCCTAAGGCGAAAATTCACACTATTGACTGTCACACCTTTACGCTTTGTCAAAATGACACAAAATTTGACACACACATGTATCTCAATAAGATCTACAAAAAAGTCAGTGCGGGCGTATCTGTCAAATGTACGGTTAAAGGGTTATTTCGCATTTTTTGCCGATCCGCACACATTGGAATTTCGCTAACTCCTCCGAAGGCTTTCGTTCCACCGGCACCACATTTGCTCAGGCCAATCTACACCCCATGGCCATTAAAAGTTGTACAAATCATGATGCTGCACCCCACGGTTTACGTTCTAGGGGGCGCCAAAGATAACCCAAATATCCACAGTCTTAAAAGTCTTATAACTTTTTATTTTTGTCCTCACTGGCCTCCAAGTTCTCTAGGATGATGCAATGTCCAGCCATCAACACATTTGTGAAGGAATTTTTACTCGCCAAAAGAGCGCCCCCCATGGCAGGAGAAAAAAGTCCATTTTTTCTTGTCTCCTAAGGCGAAAATACACATTGTTGACTGTCACGCCTTTACGCTTTGTCAAAATGACACAAAATTTGACACACACATGTATCTCAATAAGATCTACGAAAAAGTCAATGCGAGCGTATCTGTTCAATGTACGGTTAAAGGGCTATTTCGCATTTTTTGCCGATTCGCACACATTGGAATGTGGCTAACTCCTCCTAAAGCTTTTGTCCCATCGGCTTCAAATTTGCTCAGGTCAATCTACACCCCATGTCCATTCAAAGTTGTACAAATCATGACGCTGCACCCCACGGTTTACGTTCTAGGGGGCGCCAAAGATAACCCAAAAATCCACAGTCTTAAAAGTCTTATAACTTTTTATTTTTGTCCTCACTGGCCTCCAAGTTCTCTAGGATGATGCAATGTCCAGCCATCAACACATTTGTGAAGGAATTTTTACTCCCCAAAAGAGCGCCCCCCCATGGCAGGAGAAAAAGTCAAGTTTTTCCTGCCCATCGCTCAATGGCTCAAACGCATCGCTCTCTCGGCAAAACCGAAAGGAGGAGCACCTTGCCATTTGGATATATACTAGCTGTGTTTGTGCCCTCAGTCATGGTCCAGACTTTTTTCAAAAAGGACATGGAGTTTGTCTGCAGCGAGCGTTTTGGTAGAAACTGCGCCTCCCATTCATTATAATGGTAAATGACCACAGACAAGTGCGCACACCATCTTTGGACCTTGAGTGTGACGCGATCGGGAGGGGTAGGCGGTCGCGCTGGGGGCGGCGCGACACGGCTCGGGCCCGCCAGTGCCCCAACGGGGCCCTAGTTAGGGCCCGAGCGTAGCTGCTAAGCAGCTGCGAGAGCCCTCTTGTTCCTGATGGATTCTTCTTTTGTTATTATTAGGGCCCGAGCGTAGCTGCTAAGCAGCTGCGAGAGCCCTCTTGTTCCTGATGGATTCTTCTTTCGTTATTTTTCCTCCGCTTTAAACTGGAAAATGGCCCACTTCCCACTGGCGAAAACTCAGGAAATTTGGCAGGACGACCGGGCCTGGTGAAAAATTTGATATTCTGAAGTCGCCCAAACAAAAAAATGAAAAATGGCTGCATAGCGCCCCCTATGGTGAAAACTCACCTGACGCCTGTGCACTTTGTCAAAATGACACAAAATTTGACACACATGTGTATCTCAATAAGATCTACAAAAAAGTCAGTGCGGGCGTATCTGTCAAATGTACCGTTAAAGGGCTATTTCGCATTTTTTGCCGATCCGCACACATTGGAATTTCGCTAACTCCTCCGAAGGCTTTCGTTCCACCGGCACCACATTTGCTCAGGCCAATCTACACCCCATGGCCATTAAAAGTTGTAAAAATCATGATGCTGCACCCCACGGTTTACGTTCTAGGGGGCGCCAAAGATAACCCAAAAATCCACATTCTTAAAAGTCTTATAACTTTTTATTTTTGTCCTCACTGGCCTCCAAGTTTTCTAGGATGATGCCATGTCAAGCCATCAACACATTTGTGAAGGAATTTTTACTCCCCAAAAGAGCGCCCCCCCATGGCAGGAGAAAAAAGTCAAGTTTTTCTTGTCCCCTAACATGAAAATACACATTGTTGAGTGTCACGCCTAAACGCTTTGTCATATTGACAAAATTTGACAATCACGTGTATCTCAATAAGATCTACGAAAAAGTCAATGTGCACGTATCTGTAAAATGTACGGTTAAAGGGCTATTTCGCATTTTTTGCCGATTCGCACACATTGGAATGTGGCTAACTCCTCCTAAGGCTTTCGTTCCACTGACACCAAATTTGCTCAGGCCAATCTACACCCCATGGCCATTCAAAGTTGTAAAAATCATGACGCTGCACCCCACGGTTTACGTTCTAGGGGGCGCCAAAGAGGACCCAAATATCCACATTTTTAAAAGTCTTATAACTTTATTTTTGTCCTCACTGGCCTCCAAGTTTTCTAGGATGATGCAATGTTCAGTCATCAACACATTTGTGAAGGAATTTTTGTCCTCAAAAGAGCGCCCTCCTATGGCAGGAGAAAAAGTCAAGTTTTTCCTGCCCATCGCTCAATGGCTCAAACGCATCGCTCTCTCGGCAAAACCGAAAGGAGGAGCACCTTGCCATTTGGATATATACTAGCTGTGTTTGTGCCCTCACTCATGGTCCAGACTTTTTTCAAAAAGGACATGGAGTTTGTCTGCAGCGAGCGTTTTGGTAGAAACTGCGCCTCCCATTCATTATAATGGTAAATGACCACAGACAAGTGCGCACACCATCTTTGGACCTTGAGTGTGATGCGATCGGGAGGGGTAGGCGGTCGCGCTGGGGGCGGCGCGACACGGCTCGGGCCCGCCAGTGCCCCAACGGGGCCCTAGTCTTCTTATTATTTTTCTGCCCCTTTGAACTGGAAAATGGCCCACTTCCCACTGGTGAAAACTCATGAAATTTGGCAGGACGACTGGGCCTGGTGAAAAATTCGATATTCTGAAGTCACCCAAACAATCAAATGCAAAATGGCTCCATAGCGCCCCCTAAGGTGAAAAATTCACATGATTGAGTGTCACGCCTGTACGCTTTGTCAAAATGACACAAAATTTGACACACACGTGTATCTCAATAAGATCTACAAAAAAGTCAGTGCGGGCGTATCTGTCAAATGTACGTTTAAAGGGCTATTTCGCATTTTTTGCCGATCCGCACACATTGGAATTTCGCTAACTCCTCCGAAGGCTTTCGTTCCACCGGCACCAAATTTGCTCAGGCCAATCTACACCCCATGGCCATTCAAAGTTGTACAAATCATGACGCTGCACCCCACGGTTTACGTTGTAGGGGGCGCCAAAGATAACCCAAAAATCCACATTCTTACAAGTCTTATAACTTTTTATTTCTGTCCTCACTGGCCTCCAAGTTTTCTAGGATGATGCAATGTCCAGCCATCAACACATTTGTGAAGGAATTTTTACTCGCCAAAAGAGCGCCCCCCATGGCAGGAGAAAAAAGTCCATTTTTTCTTGTCTCCTAAGGCGAAAATTCACACTATTGACTGTCACACCTTTACGCTTTGTCAAAATGACACAAAATTTGACACACACATGTATCTCAATAAGATCTACAAAAAAGTCAGTGCGGGCGTATCTGTCAAATGTACGGTTAAAGGGTTATTTCGCATTTTTTGCCGATCCGCACACATTGGAATTTCGCTAACTCCTCCGAAGGCTTTCGTTCCACCGGCACCACATTTGCTCAGGCCAATCTACACCCCATGGCCATTAAAAGTTGTACAAATCATGATGCTGCACCCCACGGTTTACGTTCTAGGGGGCGCCAAAGATAACCCAAATATCCACAGTCTTAAAAGTCTTATAACTTTTTATTTTTGTCCTCACTGGCCTCCAAGTTCTCTAGGATGATGCAATGTCCAGCCATCAACACATTTGTGAAGGAATTTTTACTCGCCAAAAGAGCGCCCCCCCATGGCAGGAGAAAAAAGTCCATTTTTTCTTGTCTCCTAAGGCGAAAATACACATTGTTGACTGTCACGCCTTTACGCTTTGTCAAAATGACACAAAATTTGACACACACATGTATCTCAATAAGATCTACGAAAAAGTCAATGCGAGCGTATCTGTTCAATGTACGGTTAAAGGGCTATTTCGCATTTTTTGCCGATTCGCACACATTGGAATGTGGCTAACTCCTCCTAAAGCTTTTGTCCCATCGGCTTCAAATTTGCTCAGGTCAATCTACACCCCATGTCCATTCAAAGTTGTACAAATCATGACGCTGCACCCCACGGTTTACGTTCTAGGGGGCGCCAAAGATAACCCAAAAATCCACAGTCTTAAAAGTCTTATAACTTTTTATTTTTGTCCTCACTGGCCTCCAAGTTCTCTAGGATGATGCAATGTCCAGCCATCAACACATTTGTGAAGGAATTTTTACTCCCCAAAAGAGCGCCCCCCCATGGCAGGAGAAAAAGTCAAGTTTTTCCTGCCCATCGCTCAATGGCTCAAACGCATCGCTCTCTCGGCAAAACCGAAAGGAGGAGCACCTTGCCATTTGGATATATACTAGCTGTGTTTGTGCCCTCAGTCATGGTCCAGACTTTTTTCAAAAAGGACATGGAGTTTGTCTGCAGCGAGCGTTTTGGTAGAAACTGCGCCTCCCATTCATTATAATGGTAAATGACCACAGACAAGTGCGCACACCATCTTTGGACCTTGAGTGTGACGCGATCGGGAGGGGTAGGCGGTCGCGCTGGGGGCGGCGCGACACGGCTCGGGCCCGCCAGTGCCCCAACGGGGCCCTAGTTAGGGCCCGAGCGTAGCTGCTAAGCAGCTGCGAGAGCCCTCTTGTTCCTGATGGATTCTTCTTTTGTTATTATTAGGGCCCGAGCGTAGCTGCTAAGCAGCTGCGAGAGCCCTCTTGTTCCTGATGGATTCTTCTTTCGTTATTTTTCCTCCGCTTTAAACTGGAAAATGGCCCACTTCCCACTGGCGAAAACTCAGGAAATTTGGCAGGACGACCGGGCCTGGTGAAAAATTTGATATTCTGAAGTCGCCCAAACAAAAAAATGAAAAATGGCTGCATAGCGCCCCCTATGGTGAAAACTCACCTGACGCCTGTGCACTTTGTCAAAATGACACAAAATTTGACACACATGTGTATCTCAATAAGATCTACAAAAAAGTCAGTGCGGGCGTATCTGTCAAATGTACCGTTAAAGGGCTATTTCGCATTTTTTGCCGATCCGCACACATTGGAATTTCGCTAACTCCTCCGAAGGCTTTCGTTCCACCGGCACCACATTTGCTCAGGCCAATCTACACCCCATGGCCATTAAAAGTTGTAAAAATCATGATGCTGCACCCCACGGTTTACGTTCTAGGGGGCGCCAAAGATAACCCAAAAATCCACATTCTTAAAAGTCTTATAACTTTTTATTTTTGTCCTCACTGGCCTCCAAGTTTTCTAGGATGATGCCATGTCAAGCCATCAACACATTTGTGAAGGAATTTTTACTCCCCAAAAGAGCGCCCCCCCATGGCAGGAGAAAAAAGTCAAGTTTTTCTTGTCCCCTAACATGAAAATACACATTGTTGAGTGTCACGCCTAAACGCTTTGTCATATTGACAAAACATTTGACAATCACGTGTATCTCAATAAGATCTACAAAAAAGTCATAGAGCGCGTATCTGTATAATGTACGGTTAAAGGGCTATTTTGCATTTTTTGCCGATCCGCACACATTGGAATTTCGCTAACTCCTCCGAAGGCTTTCGTTCCACCGGCACCAAATTTTCTCAGGCCAATCTACACCCCATGGCCATTAAAAGTTGTACAAATCATGACGCTGCAACCCACGGTGAAGGTTCTAGGGGGCGCCAAAGATAACCCAAAAATCCACATTCTTAAAAGTCTTATAACTTTTTATTTTTGTCCTCACTGGCCTCCAAGTTTTCTAGGATAATGCAATGTCCAGCCATCAACACATTTGTGAAGGAAATTTTACTCCCCAAAAGAGCGCCCCCCCATGGCAGGAGAAAAAAGTCTATTTTTTCTTGTCCCCTAAGGTGAAAATACACATTGTTTAGTGTCACGCCTGTACGCTTTGGCAAAATGACACAAATATTAACACACACATGTATCTCAATAAGATCTACGAAAAAGTCAATGCGCGCATATCTGTCAAATGTACGGTTAAAGGGTTATTCCGCATTTTTTGCCGATCCGCACACATTGGAATGTGGCTAACTCCTCCTAAGGCTTTCGTTCCACTGGCACCACATTTGCTCAGGCCAATCTACACCCCATGGCCATTAAAAGTTATTCAAATCATGACGCTGCACCCCACGGTTTAGGTTCTAGGGGGCGCCAAAGATAACCCTAAAATCCACATATTTAAAAGTCTTATAACTTCTTATTTTTGTCCTCACTGGCCTCCAGGTTTTCTAGGATGATGCAATGTCCAGCCATCAACACATTTGTGAAGGAATTTTTACTCCCCAAAAGAGCGCCCCCCCATGGCAGGAGAAAAAAGTCCATTTTTTCTTGTCCCCTAAGGTGAAAATACATATTGTTGAGATTCACGCCTATACGCTTTGTCATATTGACACAAAATTTGACAATCACGTGTATCTCAATAAGATCTACGAAAAAGTCAATGGGCGTGTATCTGTCAAATGTACGGTTAAAGGGCTATTTTGCATTTTCTGCCGATTCGCACACATTGGAATGTGGCTAACTCCTCCTAAGGCTTTCGTCCCACTGACACCAAATTTGCTCAGGCCAATCTACACCCCATGGCCATTCAAAGTTGTAAAAATCATGACGCTGCACCCCACGGCTCACGTTCTAGGGGGCGCCAAAGATGACCCAAATATCCACATTCTTAAAAGAATCCACATCCCCCCCCCCATCCCCCATCCCCCATGGCAGGAGAAACAGTCAAGTTTTTCCTGCCCATCACTCAATGGCTCAATCGCATCGCTCTCCCGGCAACACCGTAACAAGGAGCAACTTGCCGTTTGGATATATCCTAGCTGTGTTTGTGGCCTCACTCATGGTCCAGACTTTTTTCAAATAGGACATGTAGTTTGTCTGCAGCGAGTGTTTTGGTAGAAACTGCGCCTCCCATTCATTATAATGGGAAATGACCACAGACAAGTGCGCACACCATCTTTGGACCTTGAGTGTGACGCGATCGGGAGGGGGAGGCGGTCGCACTGGGGGCGGCGCAACGCGGCTCGGGCCCGCCAGTGCCCCAACGGGGCCCTAGTTAGGGCCCGAGCGTAGCTGCTAAGCAGCTGCGAGAGCCCTCTTGTTCCTGCATGTTTCCTTCTTTCGTTATTATTTTTCCTCCGCTTTAAACTGGAAAATGGCCCACTTCCCACTGGTGAAAACTCAGGAAATTTGGCAGGAAGACCGGGCCTGGTGAAAAATTCGATATTCTGAAGTCGCCCAAACAAAAAAATGAAAAATGGCTCCATAGCGCCCCCTATGGTGAAAATTCACCTGACGCCTGTACGCTTTGTCAAAATGACACAAAATTTGACACACATGTGTATCTCAATAAGACCTACAAAAAAGTCAGTGCGGGCGTATCTGTCAAATGTACCGTTAAAGGGCTATTTCGCATTTTTTGCCGATCCGCACACATTGGAATTTCGCTAACTCCTCCGAAGGCTTTCGTTCCACTGGCACCAAATTTGCTCAGGCCAATCTACACCCCATGGCCATCTAAAGTTGTACAAATCATGACGCTGCACCCCACGGTTTACGTTCTAGGGGGCGCCAAAGATAACCCAAAAATCCACATTTTTAAAAGTCTTATAACTTTTTATTTTTGTCCTCACTGGCCCCCAAGTTTTCTAAGATGATGCAATGTCCATCCATCAACACATTTGTGAAGGAATTTTTACTCCCCAAAAGAGCGCCCCCCCATGGCAGGTGAAAAAAGTCCATTTTTTCTTGTCCCCTAACATGAAAATACACATTGTAGAGTGTCACGCCTGAACGCTTTGTCATATTGACACAAAATTTGACAATCACGTGTATCTCAATAAGATCTACGAAAAAGTCAAAGAGCGCGTATCTGTATAATGTACGGTTAAAGGGCTATTTCGCATTTTCTGCCGATCCGCACACATTGGAATGTGGCTAACTCCTCCTAAGGCTTTCGTCCCAATGACACCAAATTTGCTCAGGTCAATCTACACCCCATGGCCATTAAAAGTTGTACAAATCATGCGCTGCACCCCACGGTTTAGGTTCTAGGGGGCGCCAAAGATAACCCAAAATCCACATTCTTAAAAGTCTTATAACTTTTTATTTTTGTCCTCACTGGCCTCCAAGTTTTCTAGGATGATGCAATGTCCAGCCATCAACACATTTGTGAAGGAATTTTTACTCCCCAAAAGAGCGCCCCCCCATGGCAGGAGAAAAAAGTCCATTTTTTCTTGTCCCCTAAGGTGAAAACACACATTGTTGAGTGTCATGCCTGAACGCTTTGTCATATTGACACAAAATTTGACAATCACGTGTATCTCAATAAGATCTACGAAAAAGTCAAAGAGCGCGTATGTGTATAATGTACGGTAAAAGGGCTATTTTGCATTTTTTGCCGATTTGCACACATTGGAATGTGGCTAACTCCTCCTAAGGCTTTCGTCCCAATGACACCAAATTTGCTCAGGCCAATCTACAACCCATGGCCATTCAAAGTTGTAAAAATCATGACGCTGCACCCCACGGTTTACGTTCTAGGGGGTGCCAAAGATGACCCAAATATACATTACAGCAGACAAAGTAGTTTTGCCCACTGAGTGGCGCCAAAGGGACTTGTCTATGGAGACTGGGAGTCACTATTGGCCGTTTTTGACTACTTTAGATTTTACCTTTATATTTCCTCTTAAAAAATTTTTACCTTGCCTTGCCTGGTATCATTTTTTTCAGCACAACCTCACCTGTGTGACTTTACAGTTATTTTATCATTTTCACATACTGTTTTTACACAATGGACCCAAATTCACACACAAAACATAATATCCGAGTGGAAAAAAGTAACATTTTTACTCTGAAAACCACAAATATGTGTGATGAACTGTTTTTAAAACTTAAACATCAAATAAAAATTTTAAACTTCAAAACATATGCAAATTTTTAACAAAGAACATAGTAATTTACCTCTATTTACATCAAAATGCAGGCAATGGCCCAGGCGTTCTTTGTAAAATTATTTACAAAACACTGTATAGTCTCACAAATGTCACTTTTTATTTATGCCACTACAAAAAAAACATGATGTAAATGATGCATGATGTAAAACATGATGTAAAAAACTTGTGTAGATCCTCCTCTATGTTAGTCCATGTGTAATTTTTCCATAATTCTTTGTTTTGTCCAGCATTTTTGTTAGTGTAACTGCAGATTGTGCTGACAGTGTCTATGGCAAAAAAACAATAAAACAAACTGAAAATGCCTCAACATGAACCCCTGGTGGTCTCTGAGGGTGAAACCTGCTAACTGCTGCAGCTCTGTCAGCTTCAGTCTCCCATGCAGAGCTCAGAGCGCATGTGTGGCTCTGCACCCTTAGCAGCGTTGCTAACTCCTCAGTAAGGAAAAGCCTGCTTCATGTCAGAGTCTCTAATCTCCAGAAGAAGTCGATAAAAGTCCCTTTCTTTCAAAAAAAAAGTCGTTAGGGGGTCTGAAAAGTCATTGAATCTAACAACAAAGTCGCTAGGTTTGCAACTACGTGTCCCAGACTGCATCCCTGCTGAGAGTCCCTCCATCCCTTCTCATGTTGCAGGAAGAACGTAAGCGCCCGCCCCTTGTCAATCAGTCACCATATAATTTTGGATTGGTTGTTGTGGTGAAGTTTTCCACCAATAGGAGAGATGCTGTGGTGTGTTTTTTTTTTTCTTTTGGCAAGCCTTTTCCGCCTGTAAGAGCTGTCGCTAATGTCTGCATGCTATGTTTTCCTGTCTCATACAGCGCGATCGAGCGCCGAACGTGATCAAAATAAGCAGAAAAAAAGTATCGCAGACATAATTTATCATAACTCTGGTTTTATTTGGCCTATCAACACAATTTAAAAACTGGTATATAGTTTAAGGTCCTCACTTTGGAGATAAGTTGAAACGGAGAGTCAACGAGGCTCCGTCTTGCAGCTACATCCGGTTAAATTTGTCATGTGACTTGAACGCTGGGGAGCGTCAATCGACTGCAGAGCCAGCAGACAAAGTAGTTATGGCCACTGAGAGGCACACATTTGTCATATGCTATAATCCTAACATATTTTAATGCTTTTTCTATTTAAACCTAATGGATCAGGGAGGCGGTCGCGCTGGGGGCGGCGCGACGCGGCTCGGGCCCGCCAGTGCCCCAACGGGGCCCTAGTTCAGTTATTATTTTTCCTCCGCTTTAAACTGGAAAATGGCCCACTTCCCACTGGCGAAAACTCAGGAAATTTGGCAGGACGACCGGGCCTGGTGAAAAATTTGATATTCTGAAGTCGCCCAAACAAAAAAATGAAAAATGGCTGCATAGCGCCCCCTATGGTGAAAACTCACCTGACGCCTGTGCACTTTGTCAAAATGACACAAAATTTGACACACATGTGTATCTCAATAAGATCTACAAAAAAGTCAGTGCGGGCGTATCTGTCAAATGTACCGTTAAAGGGCTATTTCGCATTTTTTGCCGATCCGCACACATTGGAATTTCGCTAACTCCTCCGAAGGCTTTCGTTCCACCGGCACCACATTTGCTCAGGCCAATCTACACCCCATGGCCATTAAAAGTTGTACAAATCATGATGCTGCACCCCACGGTTTACGTTCTAGGGGGCGCCAAAGATAACCCAAAAATCCACATTCTTAAAAGTCTTATAACTTTTTATTTTTGTCCTCACTGGCCTCCAAGTTTTCTAGGATGATGCCATGTCAAGCCATCAACACATTTGTGAAGGAATTTTTACTCCCCAAAAGAGCGCCCCCCATGGCAGGAGAAAAAAGTCAAGTTTTTCTTGTCCCCTAACATGAAAATACACATTGTTGAGTGTCACGCCTAAACGCTTTGTCATATTGACAAAACATTTGACAATCACGTGTATCTCAATAAGATCTACAAAAAAGTCATAGAGCGCGTATCTGTATAATGTACGGTTAAAGGGCTATTTTGCATTTTTTGCCGATCCGCACACATTGGAATTTCGCTAACTCCTCCGAAGGCTTTCGTTCCACCGGCACCAAATTTTCTCAGGCCAATCTACACCCCATGGCCATTAAAAGTTGTACAAATCATGACGCTGCAACCCACGGTGAAGGTTCTAGGGGGCGCCAAAGATAACCCAAAAATCCACATTCTTAAAAGTCTTATAACTTTTTATTTTTGTCCTCACTGGCCTCCAAGTTTTCTAGGATAATGCAATGTCCAGCCATCAACACATTTGTGAAGGAAATTTTACTCCCCAAAAGAGCGCCCCCCATGGCAGGAGAAAAAAGTCTATTTTTTCTTGTCCCCTAAGGTGAAAATACACATTGTTTAGTGTCACGCCTGTACGCTTTGGCAAAATGACACAAATATTAACACACACATGTATCTCAATAAGATCTACGAAAAAGTCAATGCGCGCATATCTGTCAAATGTACGGTTAAAGGGTTATTCCGCATTTTTTGCCGATCCGCACACATTGGAATGTGGCTAACTCCTCCTAAGGCTTTCGTTCCACTGGCACCACATTTGCTCAGGCCAATCTACACCCCATGGCCATTAAAAGTTATTCAAATCATGACGCTGCACCCCACGGTTTAGGTTCTAGGGGGCGCCAAAGATAACCCTAAAATCCACATATTTAAAAGTCTTATAACTTCTTATTTTTGTCCTCACTGGCCTCCAGGTTTTCTAGGATGATGCAATGTCCAGCCATCAACACATTTGTGAAGGAATTTTTACTCCCCAAAAGAGCGCCCCCCCATGGCAGGAGAAAAAAGTCCATTTTTTCTTGTCCCCTAAGGTGAAAATACATATTGTTGAGATTCACGCCTATACGCTTTGTCATATTGACACAAAATTTGACAATCACGTGTATCTCAATAAGATCTACGAAAAAGTCAATGGGCGTGTATCTGTCAAATGTACGGTTAAAGGGCTATTTTGCATTTTCTGCCGATTCGCACACATTGGAATGTGGCTAACTCCTCCTAAGGCTTTCGTCCCACTGACACCAAATTTGCTCAGGCCAATCTACACCCCATGGCCATTCAAAGTTGTAAAAATCATGACGCTGCACCCCACGGCTCACGTTCTAGGGGGCGCCAAAGATGACCCAAATATCCACATTCTTAAAAGAATCCACATCCCCCCCCCATCCCCCATCCCCCATGGCAGGAGAAACAGTCAAGTTTTTCCTGCCCATCACTCAATGGCTCAATCGCATCGCTCTCCCGGCAACACCGTAACAAGGAGCAACTTGCCGTTTGGATATATCCTAGCTGTGTTTGTGGCCTCACTCATGGTCCAGACTTTTTTCAAATAGGACATGTAGTTTGTCTGCAGCGAGTGTTTTGGTAGAAACTGCGCCTCCCATTCATTATAATGGGAAATGACCACAGACAAGTGCGCACACCATCTTTGGACCTTGAGTGTGACGCGATCGGGAGGGGGAGGCGGTCGCACTGGGGGCGGCGCAACGCGGCTCGGGCCCGCCAGTGCCCCAACGGGGCCCTAGTTAGGGCCCGAGCGTAGCTGCTAAGCAGCTGCGAGAGCCCTCTTGTTCCTGCATGTTTCCTTCTTTCGTTATTATTTTTCCTCCGCTTTAAACTGGAAAATGGCCCACTTCCCACTGGTGAAAACTCAGGAAATTTGGCAGGAAGACCGGGCCTGGTGAAAAATTCGATATTCTGAAGTCGCCCAAACAAAAAATGAAAAATGGCTCCATAGCGCCCCCTATGGTGAAAATTCACCTGACGCCTGTACGCTTTGTCAAAATGACACAAAATTTGACACACATGTGTATCTCAATAAGACCTACAAAAAAGTCAGTGCGGGCGTATCTGTCAAATGTACCGTTAAAGGGCTATTTCGCATTTTTTGCCGATCCGCACACATTGGAATTTCGCTAACTCCTCCGAAGGCTTTCGTTCCACTGGCACCAAATTTGCTCAGGCCAATCTACACCCCATGGCCATCTAAAGTTGTACAAATCATGACGCTGCACCCCACGGTTTACGTTCTAGGGGGCGCCAAAGATAACCCAAAAATCCACATTTTTAAAAGTCTTATAACTTTTTATTTTTGTCCTCACTGGCCCCCAAGTTTTCTAAGATGATGCAATGTCCATCCATCAACACATTTGTGAAGGAATTTTTACTCCCCAAAAGAGCGCCCCCCCATGGCAGGTGAAAAAAGTCCATTTTTTCTTGTCCCCTAACATGAAAATACACATTGTAGAGTGTCACGCCTGAACGCTTTGTCATATTGACACAAAATTTGACAATCACGTGTATCTCAATAAGATCTACGAAAAAGTCAAAGAGCGCGTATCTGTATAATGTACGGTTAAAGGGCTATTTCGCATTTTTGCCGATCCGCACACATTGGAATGTGGCTAACTCCTCCTAAGGCTTTCGTCCCAATGACACCAAATTTGCTCAGGTCAATCTACACCCCATGGCCATTAAAAGTTGTACAAATCATGCGCTGCACCCCACGGTTTAGGTTCTAGGGGGCGCCAAAGATAACCCAAAATCCACATTCTTAAAAGTCTTATAACTTTTTATTTTTGTCCTCACTGGCCTCCAAGTTTTCTAGGATGATGCAATGTCCAGCCATCAACACATTTGTGAAGGAATTTTTACTCCCCAAAAGAGCGCCCCCCCATGGCAGGAGAAAAAAGTCCATTTTTTCTTGTCCCCTAAGGTGAAAACACACATTGTTGAGTGTCATGCCTGAACGCTTTGTCATATTGACACAAAATTTGACAATCACGTGTATCTCAATAAGATCTACGAAAAAGTCAAAGAGCGCGTATGTGTATAATGTACGGTAAAAGGGCTATTTTGCATTTTTTGCCGATTTGCACACATTGGAATGTGGCTAACTCCTCCTAAGGCTTTCGTCCCAATGACACCAAATTTGCTCAGGCCAATCTACAACCCATGGCCATTCAAAGTTGTAAAAATCATGACGCTGCACCCCACGGTTTACGTTCTAGGGGGTGCCAAAGATGACCCAAATATACATTACAGCAGACAAAGTAGTTTTGCCCACTGAGTGGCGCCAAAGGGACTTGTCTATGGAGACTGGGAGTCACTATTGGCCGTTTTTGACTACTTTAGATTTTACCTTTATATTTCCTCTTAAAAAATTTTTACCTTGCCTTGCCTGGTATCATTTTTTTCAGCACAACCTCACCTGTGTGACTTTACAGTTATTTTATCATTTTCACATACTGTTTTTACACAATGGACCCAAATTCACACACAAAACATAATATCCGAGTGGAAAAAAGTAACATTTTTACTCTGAAAACCACAAATATGTGTGATGAACTGTTTTTAAAACTTAAACATCAAATAAAAATTTTAAACTTCAAAACATATGCAAATTTTTAACAAAGAACATAGTAATTTACCTCTATTTACATCAAAATGCAGGCAATGGCCCAGGCGTTCTTTGTAAAATTATTTACAAAACACTGTATAGTCTCACAAATGTCACTTTTTATTTATGCCACTACAAAAAAAACATGATGTAAATGATGCATGATGTAAAACATGATGTAAAAAACTTGTGTAGATCCTCCTCTATGTTAGTCCATGTGTAATTTTTCCATAATTCTTTGTTTTGTCCAGCATTTTTGTTAGTGTAACTGCAGATTGTGCTGACAGTGTCTATGGCAAAAAAACAATAAAACAAACTGAAAATGCCTCAACATGAACCCCTGGTGGTCTCTGAGGGTGAAACCTGCTAACTGCTGCAGCTCTGTCAGCTTCAGTCTCCCATGCAGAGCTCAGAGCGCATGTGTGGCTCTGCACCCTTAGCAGCGTTGCTAACTCCTCAGTAAGGAAAAGCCTGCTTCATGTCAGAGTCTCTAATCTCCAGAAGAAGTCGATAAAAGTCCCTTTCTTTCAAAAAAAAAGTCGTTAGGGGGTCTGAAAAGTCATTGAATCTAACAACAAAGTCGCTAGGTTTGCAACTACGTGTCCCAGACTGCATCCCTGCTGAGAGTCCCTCCATCCCTTCTCATGTTGCAGGAAGAACGTAAGCGCCCGCCCCTTGTCAATCAGTCACCATATAATTTTGGATTGGTTGTTGTGGTGAAGTTTTCCACCAATAGGAGAGATGTTGTGGTGTGTTTTTTTTTTTCTTTTGGCAAGCCTTTTCCGCCTGTAAGAGCTGTCGCTAATGTCTGCATGCTATGTTTTCCTGTCTCATACAGCGCGATCGAGCGCCGAACGTGATCAAAATAAGCAGAAAAAAAGTATCGCAGACATAATTTATCATAACTCTGGTTTTATTTGGCCTATCAACACAATTTAAAAACTGGTATATAGTTTAAGGTCCTCACTTTGGAGATAAGTTGAAACGGAGAGTCAACGAGGCTCCGTCTTGCAGCTACATCCGGTTAAATTTGTCATGTGACTTGAACGCTGGGGAGCGTCAATCGACTGCAGAGCCAGCAGACAAAGTAGTTATGGCCACTGAGAGGCACACATTTGTCATATGCTATAATCCTAACATATTTTAATGCTTTTTCTATTTAAACCTAATGGATCAGGGAGGCGGTCGCGCTGGGGGCGGCGCGGCGACGCGGCTCGGGCCCGCCAGTGCCCCAACGGGGCCCTAGTTATTATTTTTCCTCCGCTTTAAACTGGAAAATGGCCCACTTCCCACTGGCGAAAACTCAGGAAATTTGGCAGGACGACCGGGCCTGGTGAAAAATTTGATATTCTGAAGTCGCCCAAACAAAAAAATGAAAAATGGCTGCATAGCGCCCCCTATGGTGAAAACTCACCTGTCACGCCTGTGCACTTTGTCAAAATGACACAAAATTTGACACACATGTGTATCTCAATAAGATCTACAAAAAAGTCAGTGCGGGCGTATCTGTCAAATGTACCGTTAAAGGGCTATTTCGCATTTTTTGCCGATCCGCACACATTGGAATTTCGCTAACTCCTCCGAAGGCTTTCGTTCCACCGGCACCACATTTGCTCAGGCCAATCTACACCCCATGGCCATTAAAAGTTGTACAAATCATGATGCTGCACCCCACGGTTTACGTTCTAGGGGGCGCCAAAGATAACCCAAAAATCCACATTCTTAAAAGTCTTATAACTTTTTATTTTTGTCCTCACTGGCCTCCAAGTTTTCTAGGATGATGCCATGTCAAGCCATCAACACATTTGTGAAGGAATTTTTACTCCCCAAAAGAGCGCCCCCCCATGGCAGGAGAAAAAAGTCAAGTTTTTCTTGTCCCCTAACATGAAAATACACATTGTTGAGTGTCACGCCTAAACGCTTTGTCATATTGACAAAACATTTGACAATCACGTGTATCTCAATAAGATCTACAAAAAAGTCATAGAGCGCGTATCTGTATAATGTACGGTTAAAGGGCTATTTTGCATTTTTTGCCGATCCGCACACATTGGAATTTCGCTAACTCCTCCGAAGGCTTTCGTTCCACCGGCACCAAATTTTCTCAGGCCAATCTACACCCCATGGCCATTAAAAGTTGTACAAATCATGACGCTGCAACCCACGGTGAAGGTTCTAGGGGGCGCCAAAGATAACCCAAAAATCCACATTCTTAAAAGTCTTATAACTTTTTATTTTTGTCCTCACTGGCCTCCAAGTTTTCTAGGATAATGCAATGTCCAGCCATCAACACATTTGTGAAGGAAATTTTACTCCCCAAAAGAGCGCCCCCCATGGCAGGAGAAAAAAGTCTATTTTTTCTTGTCCCCTAAGGTGAAAATACACATTGTTTAGTGTCACGCCTGTACGCTTTGGCAAAATGACACAAATATTAACACACACATGTATCTCAATAAGATCTACGAAAAAGTCAATGCGCGCATATCTGTCAAATGTACGGTTAAAGGGTTATTCCGCATTTTTTGCCGATCCGCACACATTGGAATGTGGCTAACTCCTCCTAAGGCTTTCGTTCCACTGGCACCACATTTGCTCAGGCCAATCTACACCCCATGGCCATTAAAAGTTATTCAAATCATGACGCTGCACCCCACGGTTTAGGTTCTAGGGGGCGCCAAAGATAACCCTAAAATCCACATATTTAAAAGTCTTATAACTTCTTATTTTTGTCCTCACTGGCCTCCAGGTTTTCTAGGATGATGCAATGTCCAGCCATCAACACATTTGTGAAGGAATTTTTACTCCCCAAAAGAGCGCCCCCCATGGCAGGAGAAAAAAGTCCATTTTTTCTTGTCCCCTAAGGTGAAAATACATATTGTTGAGATTCACGCCTATACGCTTTGTCATATTGACACAAAATTTGACAATCACGTGTATCTCAATAAGATCTACGAAAAAGTCAATGGGCGTGTATCTGTCAAATGTACGGTTAAAGGGCTATTTTGCATTTTTTGCCGATTCGCACACATTGGAATGTGGCTAACTCCTCCTAAGGCTTTCGTCCCACTGACACCAAATTTGCTCAGGCCAATCTACACCCCATGGCCATTCAAAGTTGTAAAAATCATGACGCTGCACCCCACGGCTCACGTTCTAGGGGGCGCCAAAGATGACCCAAATATCCACATTCTTAAAAGAATCCACATCCCCCCCCCATCCCCCATCCCCCATGGCAGGAGAAACAGTCAAGTTTTTCCTGCCCATCACTCAATGGCTCAATCGCATCGCTCTCCCGGCAACACCGTAACAAGGAGCAACTTGCCGTTTGGATATATCCTAGCTGTGTTTGTGGCCTCACTCATGGTCCAGACTTTTTTCAAATAGGACATGTAGTTTGTCTGCAGCGAGTGTTTTGGTAGAAACTGCGCCTCCCATTCATTATAATGGGAAATGACCACAGACAAGTGCGCACACCATCTTTGGACCTTGAGTGTGACGCGATCGGGAGGGGGAGGCGGTCGCACTGGGGGCGGCGCAACGCGGCTCGGGCCCGCCAGTGCCCCAACGGGGCCCTAGTTATTATTTTTCCTCCGCTTTAAACTGGAAAATGGCCCACTTCCCACTGGCGAAAACTCATGAAATTTGGCAGGACGACCGGGCCTGGTGAAAAATTCGATATTCTGAAGTCGCCCAAACAATAAAATGCAAAATGGCTCCATAGCGCCCCCTAAGGCGAAAATTCACACTATTGACTGTCACGCCTGTACGCTTTGTCATATTGACACAAAAATTGACACACACGTGTATCTCAATACGTTCTACGAAAAAGTCAGCGCGGGCGCATCTGTGAAATGTACAGTTAGAGGGTTATTTCGCATTTTTTGCCGATCTGCACACATTGGAATTTCGCTAACTCCTCCGAAGGCATTCGTTCCACCGGCACCACATTTGCTCAGGCCAATCTACACCCCATGGCCATTAAAAGTTGTACAAATCATGACACTGCACCCCACAGTTTACGTTCTAGGGGGCGCCAAAGATAACCCAAAAATCCACAGTCTTAAAAGTCTTATAACTTTTTATTTTTGTCCTCACTGGCCTCCAAGTTCTCTAGGATGATGCAATGTCCAGCCATCAACACATTTGTGAAGGAATTTTTACTCCCCAAAAGAGCGCCCCCACATGGCAGGAGAAAAAAGTCAATTTTTTCTTGTCCCCTAAGGTGAAAATACACATTGTTGAGTGTCACGCCTATACGCTTTGTCATATTGACCCAAAATTTGACAATCACGTGTATCTCAATAAGATCTACGAAAAAGTCAATGGGCACGTATCTGTAAAATGTACGGTTAAAGGGCTATTTCGCATTTTTTGCAGATTCGCACACATTGGAATGTGGCTAACTCCTCCTAAGGCTTTCTTCCCACCGACACCAAATTTGCTCAAGCCGATCTACATCCCATGGCCATTCAAAGTTGTAAAAATCATGCCGCTGCACCCCATGGTTTACGTTCTAGGGGGCGCCAAAGATGACCCAAATATCCACATTCTTAAAAGTCGTTTTGGCCACTGCAGGAGTACAGAGTACTGCAGGATACACACACACAGACACACACAAACACAGACACACACACACACACACACACACACACACACACACACACACACACACACACTCAGAGTCTGTTTTTTAGCACCTGCAAAAACATGCTATTTACATATTTGACAACAATGCAGAGGCTCCTTTTGCCCCTGAAAAAAATCAAATTTCAAACACAACTTGACTGGTCATTTCTCCAAAAGACAACCATGAAGCTCCATCCAAACCTGAAGCAGGCAGTTGGTGCATGTGTACAGTTACCTGAGGGGAGTGAGGTGAGTGCTTCTGAGGAGAACATGAGCAGTGAAGATTCACCTTGGAGCGAGAACAGGGACGTGCACATGATTATACAGGGGCAGGGGCTCAAGTTTTTTCCAGTCGTTTATACAATATGGAAATTAATGTGAAATTAAAAAACAAAGTATTAATAGAAAGGTAATGACTGTCCTGTGTAGGTGACAGTGATATCCAATAGGCTAGGCACTCACGAGGCTGGCTGTGGCAAGTGTAAGTGAAAGCAACACGCACTGGCAGGAAGAACAGCAAACGCCGATGAAGGAAAAGGGTCTTTGCAGTGATGGGCGTTACCAGAGAGGACGATGGCCAGAGGACGCGAATGGGACGGGGAGGCAGCGCATTGGTGGGGGGGGGGGGGGCGCAACACAGCTCGGGCCCGCCAGTGCCCCAACGGGGCCCTAGTCTTTGTTTCTTTCTTTCTTTAGGGCCCGAGCGTAGCTGCTAAGCAGCTGCGAGAGCCCTCTTGTTCCTGCATGTTTCCTTCTTTCGTTATTATTTTTCCTCCGCTTTAAACTGGAAAATGGCCCACTTCCCACTGGCGAAAACTCAGGAAATTTGGCAGGACGACCGGGCCTGGTGAAAAATTCGATATTCTGAAGTCGCCCAAACAATAAAATGCAAAATGGCTCCATAGCGCCCCCTAAGGTGAAAATTCACATGACGGCTGTACGCTTTGTCATATTGACACAAAAATTGACACACACATGTATCTCAATAAGATCTACAAAAAAGTCAGTGCGGGCGTATCTGTCAAATGTACGGTTAATGGGTTATTTTGCATTTTTTGCAGATCTGCACACATTGGAATTTCGCTAACTCCTCCGAAGGCTTTCGTTCGACCGGCACCACATTTGCGCAGGCCAATCTACCCCCCATGGCCATTAAAAGTTGTACAAATCATGACGCTGCACCCCACGGTTTACGTTCTAGGGGGCGCCAAAGATAACCCAAAATCCACATTCTTAAAAGTCTTATAACTTTTTATTTTTGTCCTCACTGCCCTCCAAGTTTTCTAGGATGATGCAATGTCCAGCCATCAACACATTTGTGAAGGAATTTTTACTCCCCAAAAGAGCGCCCCCCCATGGCAGGAGAAAAAAGTCCTTTTTTTCTTGTCCCCTTACATGAAAATACACATTGTTGAGTGTCACGCCTGAACGCTTTGTCATATTGACACAAAAATTGACAATCATGTGTATCTCAATTAGATCTACGAAAAAGTCAAAAAGCGCGTATCTGTATAATGTACGGTTAAAGGGCTATTTCGCATTTTTTGCCGATTCGCACACATTGGAATGTGGCTATCTCCTCCTAAGACTTTCGTCCCACCGATACCAAATTTGCTCAGGGCAATCTACACCCCATGCCCATTCAAAGTTGTAAAAATCATGATGCTGCACCCCACGGTTTACGTTCTAGGGGGCGCCAAAGATGACCCAAAAATCCACATTCTTAAAAGTCATTTTGGCCACTGCAGGAGTACAGAGTACTGCAGTTCTAGGGGGCGCCAAAGATGACCCAAAAATCCACATTCTTAAAAGTCTTTTTGGCCACTGCAGGAGTACAGAGTACTGCAGGATACACACACATACACACACACACACACACACACACACACACACTCAGAGTCTGTTTTTTAGCACCTGCAAAAACATGCTGTTTACATATTTGACAAGAATGCAGAGGCTTCCTTTTGCCCCTGAAAAAAATTAGATTTCAAACACAACTTGACTGTTAATTTCTCCAAAAGACAACCAGGAAGCTCCATCCAAACCTGAAGCAGATAGTTGGTGCATGTGTACAGTAACCTGAGGGGAGTGAGGTGACTATTTCTGAGGAGAACATGAGAAGTGAAGATTCACCTTGGAGCTAGAACAGGGACGTGCACATGATTATACAGGGGCAGGGGCTCAAGTTTTTTCCAGTCATTTATACAATATGGAAATTAATGTGAAATTAAACCACAAATATGTGTGATGAACTGTTTTTAAAACTTAAACTTCAAATAAAAATTGTAAACTTCAAAACATATGCAAATTTTTAACAAAGAACATAGTAATTTACCTCTATTTACATCAAAATGCAGGCAACGGCCCAGGCGTTCTTTGTAAAATTATTTACAAAACACTGTATAGTCTCACAAATGTCACTTTTTATTTATGCCACTACAAAAAAACATGATGTAAATGATGCATGATGTAAAACATGATGTAAAAAACTTGTGTAGATCCTCCTCTATGTCAGTCCATGTGTAATTTTTCCATAATTCTTTGTTTTTTGCAGCATTTTTGTTAGTGTAACTGCAGATTGTGCTGACAGTCTATGGCAAAAAAAACAAAAACTGAAAATGCCTCAACATGAACCCCTGGTGGTCTCTGAGGGTGAAACCTGCTAACTGCTGCAGCTCTGTCAGCTTCAGTCTCCCATGCAGAGCTCGGAGCGCATGTGTGGCTCTGCACCCTTAGCAGCGTTGCTAACTCCTCAGTAAGGAAAGCCTGCTTCATGTCAGAGTCTCTAAACTCCAGAAGAAGTCGATAAAAGTCCCTTTCTTTCAAAAAAAAGTCGTTAGGGGGTCTGAAAAGTAATTGAATCTAACAACAAAGTCGCTAGGTTTGCAACTACGTGTCCCAGACTGCATCCCTGCTGAGAGTCCCTCCCTCCCTTCTCATGTTGCAGGAAGAACGTAAGCGCCCGCCCCTTGTCAATCAGTCACCATATAATTTTGGATTGGTTGTTGTGGTGAAGTTTTCCACCAATAGGAGAGATGTTGTGGTGTGTTTTTTTTTCTTTTGGCAAGCCTTTTCCGCCTGTAAGACCTGTCGCTAATGTGTGCATGCTATGTTTTCCTGTCTCATACAGCGCGATCGAGCGCCGAACGTGATCAAAATAAGCAGAAAAAAAGTATCGCGGACATAATTTATCATAACTCTGGTTTTATTTGGCCTATCAACACAATTTAAAAACTGGTATATAGGTTGAGGTCCTCACTTTTGAGATAAGTTGAAACGGAGAGTTAACGAGGCTCCGTATTGCAGCTACATCCGGTTAAATATGTCATGTGACTTGAACGCTGGGGAGCGTCAATCGAATCGAATCAAACCTAACTCTCAGATGAATCTTCAAAATTCACCTCAGAAATATGCTTATTATTCTTCTCAGAGTACTGCAGGATACACACACACACACACACACACACACACACACACACACACACACACACACACACACACACACACACACACACACACACACACACACACACACTCAGAGTCTGTTTTTTAGCACCTGCAAAAACATGCTATTTACATATTTGACAAGAATGCAGAGGCTTCCTTTTGCCCCTGAAAAAAATCAAATTTCAAACACAACTTGACTGCTCATTTCTCCAAAAGACAACCATGAAGCTCCATCCAAACCTGAAGCAGGCAGTTGGTGCATGTGTACAGTAACCTGAGGGGAGTGAGGTGACTGCTTCTGAGGAGAACATGAGCCGTGAAGATTCACCTTGGAGCTAGAACAGGGACGTGCACATGATAATACAGGGGCAGGGGCTCAAGTTTTTTCCAGTTGTTTATACAATATGGAAATTAATGTGAAATTAAAAACAAAGTATTAATAGAAAGGTAATGACTGTCCTGTGTAGGTGACAGTGATATCCAATAGGCTAGGCACTCACGAGGCTGGCTGTGGCAAGTGTAAGTGAAAGCAACACGCACTGGCAGGAAGAACAGCAAACGCCGATGAAGGAAAAGGGTCTTTGCAGTGATGGGCGTTACCAGAGAGGGCGATGGCCAGAGGACACGAATGGGACGGGGAGGCAGCGCGTTGGGGGGGGGGGGGGGGGTGCGACACGGCTCGGGCCCGCCAGTGCCCCAACGGGGCCCTAGTTCTTTCTTTCTTTCTTCTTTTTCCTCCCCTTTGAACTGGAAAATGGCCCACTTCCCACTGGCGAAAACTCATGAAATTTGGCAGGACAACCGGGCCTGGTGAAAAATTCGATATTCTGAAGTCGCCCAAACAATAAAATGCAAAATGGCTCCATAGCGCCCCCTAAGGTGAAAATTCACACTATTGACTGTCACGCCTGTACGCTTTGTCATATTGACACAAAAATTGACACACACATGTATCTCAATAAGATCTACAAAAAAGTCAGTGCGGGCGTATCTGTCAAATGTACGGTTAAAGGGTTATTTCGCATTTTTTGCCGATCCGCACACATTGGAATTTCGCTAACTCCTCCGAAGGCTTTCGTTCCACCGGCACCACATTTGCTCAGGCCAATCTACACCCCGTGGCCATTAAAAGTTATCAAAATCATGACGCTGCACCCCAAGGTTTAGGTTCTAGGGGGCGCCAAAGATAACCCAAAAATCCACATATTTAAAAGTCTTATAACTTTTTATTTTTGTCCTCACTGGCCTCCAAGTTTTCTAGGTTGATGCAATGTCCAGCCATCAACACATTTGTGAAGGAATTTTTACTCCCCAAAAGAGCGCCCCCCCATGGCAGGAGAAAAAAGTCCATTTTTTCTTGTCCCCTAAGGTGAAAATTCACACTATTGACTGTTACGCCTGTACGCTTTGTCATATTGACACAAAATTTGACAATCACGTGTATCTCAATAAGATCTACGAAAAAGTCAATGCGCGCGTATCTGTCAAATGTACGGTTAAAGGGCTATTTTGCATTTTTTGCCGATTCGCACACATTGGAATGTGGCTAACTCCTCCTAAGGCTTTCGTCCCACTGACACCAAATTTGCTCAGGCCAATCTACACCCCATGGCCATTCAAAGTTGTAAAAATCATGACGCTGCACCCCACGGTTTACGTTCTAGGGGGCGCCAAAGATGACCCAAATATCCACATTCTTAAAAGAATCCACATCCCCCCCCCCATCCCCCATACCCCATTCCCCATGGCAGGAGAAACAGTCAAGTTTTTCCTGCCCATCACTCAATGGCTCAATCGCATCGCTCTCCCGGCAACACCGTAACGAGGAGCAACTTGCCGTTTGGATATATCCTAGCTGTGTTTGTGCCCTCACTCATGGTCCAGACTTTTTTCAAATAGGACATGTAGTTTGTCTGCAGCGAGTGTTTTGGTAGAAACTGCGCCTCCCATTCATTATAATGGGAAATGACCACAGACAAGTGCGCACACCATCTTTGGACCTTGAGTGTGACGCGATCGGGAGGGGGAGGTGGTCGCGCTGGGGGCGGCGCGACGCGGCTCGGGCCCGACAGTGCCCCACCGGGGCCCTAGTTATTATTTTTCCTCCCCTTTGAACTGGAAAATGGCCCACTTCCCACTGGCGAAAACTCATGAAATTTGGCAGGACGACCGGGCCTGGTGAAAAATTTGATATTCCGAAGTCGCCCAAACAAGAAAATGCAAAATGGCTCCATAGCGCCCCCTAAGGTGAAAATTCACACTATTGACTGTCACGCCTGTACGCTTTGTCAAAATGACACAAAAATTGACACACACATGTATCTCAATAAGATCTACAAAAAAGTCAGTGCGGCCGTATCTGTCAAATGTACGGTTAAAGGGTTATTTCGCATTTTTTGCAGATCCGCACACATTGGAATTTCGCTAACTCCTCCGAAGGCTTTCGTTCCACCGGCACCACATTTGCTCAGGCCAATCTACACCCCATGGCCATTAAAAGTTATACAAATCATGACGCTGCACCCCACGGTTTAGGTTCTAGGGGGCGCCAAAGATAACCCTAAGATCCACATATTTAAAAGTCTTATAACTTTTTATTTTTGCCCTCACTGGCCTCCAAGTTTTCTAGGATGATGCAATGTCCAGCCATCAACACATTTGTGAAGGAATTTTTACTCCCCAAAAGAGCGCCCCCCCATGGCAGGAGAAAAAAGTCAATTTTTTCTTGTCCCCTAAGGTGAAAATACACATTGTTGAGTGTAACACCTGTACGCTTTGGCAAAATGACACCAAAATTGACACACACATGTATCTCAATAAGATCTACAAAAAAGTCAATGCGCACGTATCTGTCAAATGTACGGTTAAAAGGTTATTCCGCATTTTTTGCCGATCCGCACACATTGGAATTTCGCTAACTCCTCCGAAGGCTTTCGTTCCACCGGCACCACATTTTCTCAGGCCAATCTACACCCCATGGCCATTAAAAGTTATTCAAATCATGACGCTGCACCCCACGGTTTAGGTTCTAGGGGGCGCCAAAGATAACCGTAAAATCCACATATTTAAAAGTCTTATAACTTTTTATTTTTGTCCCAACTGGCCTCCAAGTTTTCTAGGATGATGCAATGTCCAGCCATCAACACATTTGTGAAGGAATTTTTACTCGCCAAAAGAGCGCCCCCCGATGGCAGGAGAAAAAAGTCCATTTTTTCTTGTCCACTAAGGTGAAAATACACATTGTTGAGTGCTACGCCTGTATGTTTTGTCGTATTGACACAAAATTTTACATACACGTGTCTTTCAATAAGATCTTCGAAAAAGTCAATGGCCACGTATCTGTAAAATGTACGGTTAAAGGGTTATTTCGCATTTTTTGCAGATTCGCACACATTGGAATTTCGCTAACTCCTTTTGAAGGCTTTCGTTCCACCGGCACCACATTTGCTCAGGCCAATCTACACCCCATGGCCATTAAAAGTTATTCAAATCATGACGCTGCACCCCACGGTTTAGGTTCTAGGGGGCGCCAAAGATAACCCTAAAATCCACATATTTAAAAGTCTTATAACTTTTTATTTTTGTCCTCACTGGCCTCCATGTTTTCTAGGATGATGCAATGTCCAGCCATCAACACATTTGTGAAGGAGTTTTTTCTCGTTAAAAGAGCGCCCCCCCATGGCAGGAGAATAAAGTCAAGTTTTTCCTGTTCATCATTCAATGGCTCAAACGCACTGCTCTCTCGGCAAAAGCGAAAGGAGGAGCAACTTGCCATTTGGATATATCTTAGCTGTGTTTGTGCCCTCACTCATGGTCCAGACTTTTTTCAAATAGGACATGGAGTTTTTCTGCAGCGAGCGTTTTGGTAGAAACTGCGCCTCCCGTTCATTATAATGGTAAATGACCACAAACAAGTGCGCACACCATCTTTGGACCTTGAGTGTGACGCGATCGGGTGGGGGAGGCGGTCGCGCTGGGGGTGGCGTGACACGGCTCGGGCCCGCCAGTGCCCCAACGGGGCCCTAGTGTTGTAATTGAAGCTTGCATCCATAGGCTAGTACCAACCATTGTTCTCCCTCTTACTCCTTTTGTTTGAGCACCCACCGCAGGGGTGTGCCAGTAAGACGGCTCTCCTCTTTTTTCTCTCTGTTTTGCCCTGATCTGGCCAGAAGACAAAGCATTCAAAGAAAAAGAAAGGTTCTTATCTGAGGCAGGGAAAAGGTTTTAACCCGAAAAGCTGAAGCAGAGAAACTCTGAAGTTGTTCGTCTTTTTCCTTCTCTGTCTGTTTCTCTCTGTCTCTTTCTCCTTTAGTGTTCCTGAGGGGAATGCGCAGTGGGCCACATATTTGTGTTGCTGTGTGCCCGCTTTATACTGCGCTCCCCTGCTGAGTGAGGCTACGCAGCATGGAGTGAAAGGCCATGCTGGAATGCCTATAATGCACTGTGGAAACTGTGACTGCTTTTGATTTAAATGGTTTCAGATGCGCCTTTTGGAGGTGCACAGCGAGAAACAGCTGGTTGCCGTGGCTATTGATATGCACAAAAAGAGTGTTGAGGCTGTTAAAGTAGCCCCGTAGGCTGGATTTAGGCTGGATCTTGGCACAACATGTCTCTTATCCTCATGTATCATGTTTTGTTATGGAGATGGATGTTTTTGGTAGATTATCATGATACTGATTTGCACAAGTCCCCTCATGAAAGCAGCTACCCAGCACCCTGAACTGGTATATTATACCGTCAAATTACTATATGAAAATTACAGTTAAGCTTTGAACTGCCACAATGAGCTTCAGTCTATCTGCAGCCGACTTCCTTTCAAGAAATTTCTTTGAAAAATCTTCTAAAAGACTGTAGATTGCTTTTGATTAAATAGATATCCCAGAGGACAAAAATCACATAATGGCGAGTCTAAAACGCACACTAGCAGGATTGTATATTCCCAATGCACTGGGAGGCACAGTTCCTGAAAAGAAGAAAAGTTTGTCACTGAGTTTAAAATGTCTCTCTTAGCACATGTAAAAAGAGAGAAAGACTAAAAAGTCCTTCAGGGCCCTTTGACTTTGTCAGGGGTTGGACTGACCCCATGTCGTGGTACTTGGGGGTTTTGGAGGCGACCATAGCTTCTTCCAACCTCAGTCGGTCTAAAACTCATGCTGCTCAGCTGAGTCAGTGGCCCTTTTTCCATATCTGACCCCAAATGATCTAAAGGGGCTGAGTGAGGGAAGAATTTGTGCCAAATATTTTCTTCACCGCTGCATGTTTTCTGAGACATTCTTCATATTTATATGGCATCTCAACACAAAGTGGAAAAACAGCACTCTGATGCTATATTTACATTCAGATAAAAGACTTAGTGTGAGCACTCATCTTCAAAGCCCACCAAAACAGATGTGTTGTCCATGTTTTGTGTGATTCAGACTTATTAAAGTGTAAGTCTGCAGATGTAATGACTGCTCTTCAACATACCTAAGACAGAGAGGAGATTTTTTGAAGGTACAATGTGAAGCAAAGAGAATATTTAGCGATATCTTGCTGTCTAGATCAAAACAACCCCTTGCTCAACCCTCCTGTCAGAGAAGTGAGAGTGGCCTTTGAGGACAAGAAGCTCTTGTGATGCATGGGAAGTATGATCCTTAATTTGTCAAGTTTCTACTATCAAAAATGTCTAATAAAACTTTTGTGCACACCAAACACTCCATTCTTCTTTAGTTTTCTGTCAGACCATTTCACACCAAACTTAACAAGTATGTTACTGATGTCCCTATTCTTTGCTACACAGTATGGCGATCCAAGATGGCAGCCAGGAGGTATGAAATGCAGTATAGAGGCTTGGAGAAAAATGGCTACTTAACGGCTAATTATATATTTTTTTCATCCACAGTTTGGTTTTTGTTGTTGCTGTTGGTTCAAAGAACTGGCGTTTCATGCACATTAAAAACCAGGCTCGGTTTATTTGATTTCACACAGGCTTCTTTAACAAATCAATTAAATGAAACAAAGACATTTAAAACAATGAGAAATAAGAAAATGTGTGGATCAAGATTATAAAGCAAACTATTTAAACCCTACGTTTTCTAAAAAAAAACATGCAAAGACAACTTACCGAATGTTGAAACTGAATAATGTATTGGCTTAAGAATAATATATTTTCATGTTCAATTCGATGCCAGCTACATGTTTGAAATAATTGAGACAGGAATGTGTCTGCTCTTGTGTCACATAACATTATCTTCAGATGTTTGGTAGCCAAAGAAACCAATATCTGTAAATTTATAAGTGAAATTTCTAATTTTTGCCTAACTCCCAGATTGATTTCTCTTTTATTGTGTTTGTTGTTTCACAGAATGCTTTCCTTGCACGATGTGGTTTATCATTGACTTGCTGTAATATGAAGGTTTCTCCTGGAAAAAGTCATTGTCTGGATGGCAGTATTTGCCGCTTCTAAACCTTTATTTAGGGCTCTATATTCGTGTCCCCTGGGGACGCGGCGGAGGGTGGCGGACCCCTTGCAGTGGTATTTTTCGTCTGGCGGAGCCCGGCGTACAGCCAATTTGGAACTTTCGTGGACTGAGGCGCACCGAGGTCCGCCAAGCTGGGCGTGGTGGTGTGGCAGAGGGAGGTGTCGACAGAATCAGCTGGCACAGTGACATTTTCGTGCTCGCCGCTGCCATGTAAAGTGTGCTGAAAGCTCACCGATTCAAACCTGGTCAGCTTTCAGTGCAGGCGGAGCGCAGCTGGTCTAGTGGTATTTTGGTAGACCGGCGGCATATCGGCATACGTCACAGATGCCTCAGCGGCAGGTTTCCACAGTGTCAGGCACGTTTTAGTGCAATAAATAATCATCAACAACTAATAATCTGAATCAGCACATACATTTAGATCTATATAGATATATTCTGATCTATATCTGATCTGATGAGCGCTTTTGGACACTCCACCTGATCGAATTAACACAGCTGAAACCGCATTAAATTAAATATCCACTTAACAGTCACACATGATGAAGTTAACATGATATTTAATTTGTCTCCCCGTTTATATTTAAAAAAAAACACGAGTACTGGATCATGACAAAGAGCAGCAAAACTTTCAATCTGTTTTTAGGTATTTAAAAATGCACACAGAGAAACGCAAATGACGCAAATTGGGTGGCAAGAACCATGCCAATTGAGCGGACAAGAATTCGCAAAAGCTGAAAATATCTCGATTTGAGCGGATATTCATGTCACAATGACCAATCAGCACAAAGATTCCCGGGTGAGGTATGAAAATGGACGGTTGTTCAATGGTATCTAAAATGGAGGATAAACAGATCAAGTTGGTGCCCCGAATAAAATGATACTCATTCTTTTAATTACCGAAACCAGAATAAAAAGGAGCTTGTATGGAGGAAAGTAAGTGAGGAGGTTGGATTACCTGGTAAGTGGTAAAAAACTTTTGTCTATCACTTGATCCTGCCGGATGAATTGGCAAGGATCACCATTGAAATTAGCATAAACGGCTGTCCACAGCTATCAGGAATCTCTCGAATAGAGCAAATCATTTGCACGAATGAAGCGGGTAAATACTTTTCATTCATGCGTCTAGATACGATTGAAGCGAGTAGATGACTTCACTCGCGCTTGGTGTGAGCACCCCATTAGACGCCACAGATGTCACTTGCAATTCTGGACTGTGTTTATACAGATTTTCCTCTTTGCATGTAACCATTTTAAACTGAATTTGTGAATACAGCAGGGAACCGTGTTCCTAGACAATGATTCTGGATGTGATGTGGTGCAGAGGCAGTGACTTCCACTGCAGAGTTATGCCTATTTTTTGTCCATTTTCTGAAAATGTTGCATCTCATACATCAACCTTAACCTTCAGCACAAAGATTCAAGCGAACATGGTGTTTACTGGGCAGCTGTTCTTTGGAGCAGAACACTAGGAGTGACTCTTTCATGATCATAAAGTGTGTAATTCTTTTGCTCGCAGTATTTAGCCCATTAGGAAAATTTACAAAATGCTGTTTATATATCAGCTTGCAGGTGCTTCACGTTTGCGCACTTTTCTAAACACACAAAATTCTAATGGGTATTTTAGATTCCCTTCCACTATGAGTGGAGATGGGGTTTGTCGTCCTGAATAATAAATAATCAGTGTGTCAAAGTGGAGCTAGCTGCTCAGTACAACAGTATTCTCCAGGTTTCTGTCACTATTTTTGAAAATGTACCTTTTTAACAGAACATCAGTTTTTAATAACCCTGTCCCAACTATTAGCCTTTTTTTTCATGTTAACTATGAAAACAAATACAGAATGAAGGTTCAGAGACTTAGGGAAGTCTTGATAAGCTGGAACAGTTTAAAACTATTTCACTGTGTTATTTGAGCATGTAAACATATTTGCAGAAGCACAAACTGAAGTAAAGCATCCTGCATGATTTCTTTTTTTCACCGTGAGTCCCCTCAGACTCATTTCAAACTGTTTCTTTCTTTTCTGTCCGGCACACAAAAGTAATTTTCTTCATGAAGAGGAACCATTGTTGTGTTCCAAACGCTGTGAGAGTGTCAGTGTGAGGCGCACACATACCTGCAGACACACAGACAAACACACACAAGCCTCCCTTGCCTCTACCTGCAGACAGTGTGGAGGAGAGATAAGGCTGCATCAAATGCACAACGCAGTATTGATTTCCATGCCAACCAATCTCACCCAATCAAAAAAGGTCACGCTGTGTAGAAATCAAAAAGAGGCCTCTTTGTTTCAGAATTGCATGCTGGGTAGCCTTCAGGCAGACAGATTCAGCGAGTGAGACAGTTTGAAGCGGAACGTTTTTCATCTGTGGCTAACCACCTCGTGCAGCAGGCAAAATTGGAAAACAATATTGATATCTGACCAATGTAATGGCTCAGATACTGGTGTGAAAAAGGCGATTTTTTTCTCTCTTCTTTCCTTTCAAAAAAATAGTTTGGGCTTACTTTTAAGCATGGCAAAAGTACATCCATTACACACCAGACTTAGAGTGAATTCAATCCTGGTAGAGCCATGCAATCTCTTCTAAACCTACTCTGCAGCTCCTGACTTTGCAGACATGATAAACAAAACAACAATTCAGATAACCAGGGGCTGGTGGGCGGATTTCACAGCCTTCCTATGACTGGGTGTGATGACGGTCAAGATGGGAGCTTTCGAAGGCGTTTTTGATGTGTTTGTGTTGTTCCATGCTGGGTCGGGGTCACCCCTACATGCATTAATGAGCTGATGTGGTGTTTGATGTTGGCCTTCAAATCTCCTTTGGTGCTCTGGCCCTGGTGTCCACCCCTCCATCCTCTCCCTTTCTTCCACACGTATACGCTCTCTACAAACACACAGTCATCATCACACACACAGACGGAAACTCACTCATTTACATCACCAGCAGGGAGCACACGGCCACAGACTCCTGCAGCGCTCAGCTAATGATGAAACGAAGAAGACTGTTTGGATTTTTTTTATTTGTATTAAAAAAAGGAGAGGATGACAAGTCAGTGTGGGTAGTTTGTGTGTCAACATGCTTGTGTTTATGTCTGTTAAGGAGATGACACTCATACAAACGGCAAGAAAAGCAGAAAACCTTTCCTGATGACGTGGAATCATTTCTCTCTTTGCTTCTTTATATTCTCCTCATGATTTTTTTCCAGTTTTTTCACTCTTCCCACTCACTCGCCAAGTCCCCCCAAAACTCACTATTTCTGTTCAAGCAGCCAGCGTGGCCTTCCAAATGCACAATTGCTTTCCTCTGTGAGCTCTCCTGTTTCCCGGTATGCTAATTTCCTGTGATGATCAGAGGGACACAGGGATAAAAGTGCGCTTTAAGCACTTTGTAGTTTTTATATTGTTGCCATAGTAACATGAAACTGGAGGCCAAATCAATGTGGCTTCTCTTATTTGCATGTAGGAATAGAAAGTCTAAACAGAAACAGAAGGGGAAGAGAGAATAAAAAGAAGAGGCGACGAAAGGGAAAACAAATGGCATCTCACACTGCAGAGCGTCACCCTTCCTTTACTACACGCTAGTTTAACAAGAACAGCTACTATTTATGCATGGCGAACACTTCCCTTACAACAGGCCAATCGCTCATTAAGCCCTCTTGCAAATAAACACAGACAACCTAACTCTTTCTGCTATCTGAAAGCTTTTAGCTGGTCTCAACAACACCCCTACCAAGCTCCCATTCTGCAACATTCACTTGATATGCACCCTGCATGCTGCTGTCTCACTTTGAAGTTGCTCACAGGGCTATGGAGCTATGATTACCCTGCCCCTCACAAACCTCCTACTCCTGCTCTGAACTGTGTGCTGCTGACTGCAGGAGCCACGCCACCACAGTCCAAGGGCTGTCCAAGATACTCCAACCAACCGCAGCCCTGCTCCCCATCCTGATCCTGCTTGTGAATGCTTAATTAGTTGCTAATTAGTTCAGCTCCTTCGTACTCTACACGCTCTATCTTGTCTTTATCAGGTTCCCAGACTGGGCAGCTGTTAATGAATGGTGTAATTTATTCAACCCAATCTGTTTGTCTCCAAAGTGCAGTATAGCGTAAAGCTTAAGTATATGCACATGCATGGAGGGATTGGCAAACACCTCATGCTCGATTTTCGTGCTTCACCAGAGAGACGTGGCACAGGCGCGGCGTAAGTCCGGTCCGCCACGCCAACAAGGCATTCCCAAGCACAATTTGGTATTTTGGTGAGCGGCGCAGCCCGGCGTAATTATCCCCCCTCCCTAACTCAGCTCCTCCCTGCGGCTTAAGTCGTAGCGAGGGAGGAGAGAGGGCGTGGAGTGGGTTTAACACAGCCGAGACCTGTATTGACCAATAACATCAGCTCCTCTCCTCGCCTTTAAATCCGCCACCAGTGAGGCGTATTACTATTTTCGTGAAGTAGTCAAAGAGTTCAAGAGATGTCTGAGGACAGTAATGCCACATGATGGCGACAGAAGGCAGCTCCTCAACAAGTGTCGCTGTAAACGCTGCAGAGGGCGTCCATCACACTCTCTCTTATAAGCACAGATGGATTTGGTGTGTGTAATGTTGGACCCACAAGTAAGACAAACACCCTTTTCCGCAAATAAAGACACTCGCATAAAGTTGCACGTATCCAAACCTCGCGTGACAAAGGTGGGTTGTGCGCAGAGATCACATCATAAATTCCAATAATGGCATTAAAATATGAACCACCTGTGCGTTAATGACGCATCGCGCTCGGTGCCCTGGATCTTTCTTTCATAGATGTTGGCATATAAAATAAATTTGGCTCACAAAACTGAATATTATAATATTTGTATGTAGGCTTGAAGTAAATAACTCATCTGATCACTGAAACAAATCATCTGTTCAGCCAAATACCAGCAGCTGCAGCAGGATGGGGCAAGGACACAGAGACATGTCCAGGTCGAGCTGCACGAGAAATAAGAGGAAGAGGAAGAAAGAAAAGGAGGGAGACGAATTACATATCTTGTTAACTCCATCATGTGTGTCTATTTACTAAATATTTAATTTAATGTGGTTTCAGCTGTGTTGATTCCGTCAGGTTGTGTGTCCAAACGTGTGCCAAACACACTCATCAGATCAGATATAGATCAGAAAATATCTATATAGATCTAAATGTATGTGCTGATTCAGATTATTAGTTGTTGATGATTATTTATTGCACTGAAACGTGCCTGACACTGTGGAAACCTGCCGGTGAGGCATCGGTGACGTATGCTGATAAGCCGCCGGTCTACCAAAATACCACTAGACCAGCTGCGCTCCGCCTGTGCTGAAAGCTGACCAGGTTTGAATCCTGGTTTGAATCGGCGAGCTTTCAGCGCACATTATATGCCACCGGCGAGCACGAAAATGTCACTGCCCCAGCTGATTCTGTTGACACCTCCCTCTCCCAAGCCATCACGCCCAGCTTGGCGGACGTTGGTGCGCCTCAGTCCACGAAAATACCAAACTGGCTGTATGCCAGGCTTTGCCAGACGAAAATACCACTGCGCAGGGTCTGCCACCCTCCGCCGCCTCACCGACGGACATGAAAATAGAGCCCCTCATTGTGTTATCAGAGTAGGGAACGTGTGTGCAGGCACCACAGACTAGACTTCTCTGTAAGACCCACTCTAATGAAAATCATGTTTTTCTTGTTGTCTGCATATTCATATGGCATTTTTCTGATGCTACAGGACATATGAGAAAAAAAAGTGTGAAATTGCATTTCTGAGTATTTCTGCATTCAAATCACTGTAAACCTCTCACAGACCCAAATGGCGGGTTCAGACACAATGGGATTTTCTATGTCACAAGTCCAAGCTTGGTCCCCCGGTGCCCAGCTCAACAGGCCAGACCCCGAGAAATAAAGAGGACAATAGCAGAACAAGCGTGTACTTTAGCAGATTGCAATGCTCAAGAGATAGCTAATCATAATATCGACTTTCATCATGACCCCAAAGATATTAGTGTGTGAGAGCTGAATAGCTCCTTTATTACCAGCCACTTCTACTACACCGGCAATGTAAGGCCGCAAGCTAGCATGAAGAGGAGTGTGCAGAGCAGCGCTGTCTCCACCCACAACTCAGAGGCGAATTGCTAATGAGCTACTGGAGCTCTGCAGAAGAAAAGCCCCTGAAAATGACACAGGTTATGTGATTTTGGATAAAAAAAAACTACTTAGAACACTAAATAATGATTTAAAAAAAAAAAAGAAAAAAGTGGAAATGGGACTTTAACTCCACACTGTTTTGTTTCATTACATTTTATAAAGACACTTAATGGCACCAAATCCACACATCCTGTTAGCAGTTTTCTCCCATTGATATATCTATATCTGCACCCAAATCACCCCAATGGATGTCAGCTTCACTTAATGGTCTAACTGCATTACTACGGTACCATTAACTCTGCAATATTTGAAGTGGCCTTTCCCCGAAGTGATAGCTGAAGGTTACATTCATGAGATTGGCAGGTTTTTGGATGGTATTTGTACCACAACTCAACTGTCATTATTTGTGTGCACAGCCACAAAGTCATACGTATGTTGCTTGAGGGATCTGATTCAAAAGTAAATAGGGGTAGATCCACTATCACCAGAGGTATTAGCTGGAAAAACACTTATGGACCGTATGGATGAGGTCTTTGAATTCAATTGCCAAGGGCGAACAGCTGGTGCAAGGCCACAAAGCTTGGGAGACTGGAGGTGTTCCTGTGGGTCCTGTGGAAGAACTGTAATAACCTGTCGGTCTGTCAGTGGCGAAATAAAGCACTTATGGTGGACGCAGTTTGATGATGCACAAGCTCGTTTCACAACTGCTGGCTGCTCCACTCCCTCAATACTGGACCGATTTCAGAAACTGTTCCCTCCATCACTCAAGCACGCACAAACACAGGGAAACAGGGCCCAGGTTGAAAAAGACTGAAGTATAGCAAATGCAGCACTTTTAAATCCCACCTTAGTATCCAGAGGTTGAGTCAGCCTTAATGAGGAAAACTGAAACTGGCCACATCCCAAGAAAATGATGCATCTGTAAGACTGGTATGTAATTACCCCCCAACAGCCCCAATTTCACCTGACACCACCTTTATCTTAATTCATGGCAGCCATTAGTCACCTGACACAGGTTGTTTGTCATCAGGTTACATCATGGAAATAGAGAAGTGTTTTCAGCAAAGACACAGGACTGGAATTCCTGCTGTGATAAGAGAATTTCAGAGATCCCAGGAGGGAGTCTCGGGGAATTTTGCAGCAACTGAGTCAAACATGTGGGGCAAAGACTGTTGGTGGATGGTACTCAGAGATGAAAGCCAGATCCCCTTGCCGTACTTCACACAAGGGGCCAAATTACAGATGATGTCGTCATTGTTTTCCTCAGCCAAACAGATTATCCTTCAATGAGGTCCTGGCTCAGTGACTCGGAATCCACTCATCAGGCCCGAGTCCATGTGTTAGTCTGGTGTGATATCTCTCAGGCAGGAGTTGAGTAAACACCAAGTAAACACTCTGACATCATCTGTGGGAACTCGTGTGACATCAGCAGGAAGTGTTCAAGAGCAGCGCACACATTAGGGTAGAGGAAGTGTTAAGTCTTGAATGTATATTTCAAACAAAGAGCTTTAAGTGTAAATAATGGATTTAAAAGACAGATTTATGAATGATGGCCCAATACTTCCTTCTAAACTGATGTAGTTATTGGGAATTGCTTTGGAAAAACAAAGCAGAGACCTCAGTTACACATCAACATAAAACATAAAACCTGGATAACAGAAACTAAGGAATGATGAGGTCTGTGTGTGAAATGATGAAATTCAATAATGAAGCCTTGTTATATCATGTTTGAAAGTTTCCTTTGTGTGATTATGTACAACAAACACAGATCACAGACAAATACACAAACAGAGCAAACAAAAGCTTGTCTGCAGGGAACAGCATCAATAATGCAATTATTGCAAAGCAATAATGATGCTACACAGGATTTAGGAGACATAACAACATTTTTTATGGAAAGAGTCTCCATAACTAAGAACCGAGGTCGTTATTTTTTATTGACAAAACTTGACAAATCTTGATTCAAACTTGAGGGGTGAAAGCTCATAGACTGTTTGGAGTCAAAATGTCCAGCCTGTCAGCACAGCAAGATGTTTAGAGCAGTCCACTATTGGAACTAGCAGGATAACCTGACCGTTGCACCACACACTTGACCTCAGTGAATAGAGGAGTTTTCAAGCAAAAATAGAGGACGTGTGTTATCAAAGATGCCAATCTTGACACCAAAACAAAATTAAAGGCTCATTTTATAGGAATTTAAAGTTCTGCACCTCAGTGGTGCAGATAAGCCAAATACTAGGTTATGTGTCAGCTTTGTACAAAGCAGACATCTTACTCATTAACAATAACAGGTAGGCTCATGAGCAAACTATTTAATTTCAGCACGTAATAAAAGAAGAATTGCACTCAAACTCTGCTAATAGACTTGTGTTTCTGGCAAAAATACTAAAAATTAATCAGTGTTAGAATTGACACAATACTGTTGGTTTATTGCAAATATTGTTATGGCAGAGGTTAAATGCTACTGAAATTCTCTTTTTATATCTGCTCTCAGTATTTCCAGGATTTTCTCTATTTCCTGAAATCGCCATTTGTACAGTTAATAAGTAGTGTTCAGCTGGAGACTCGATGTGATGACGCTTCGCTCAAACAGCATATCCCCCAGCTGAGCTATGCAATCTTTGTATGTCCAAAGGCTATATGTCAATCATAGAAAACATGAACCCCCTAACAACTTTTAAAAATGGAGATGTACAGAAAAAAAGTGGACTTGAGCACAATCCAGTCTTACAGTAACTACATGTCAACATCACAAGCAGGGCTGAGAAAATGTAGATTCTGTGTAATTAATTTCTAAAGTTTGTCCACAGCTCCATAGGGATTGCTGGAGGAGGCTGGATTTATGACCTATACTGCAGACCGCACCATAGAGTGCTGTTCCAACAGGGACTCACCCAGCAAGGAGGCAGACACTGTCTATTCTGTATATTACAGTCTATTTTTTATTTTAAGTCTTGGTTAGGTATTTTTGTAACTGTGTAGTTGAACTCAGTAGAATAATAAAGAGTGACATTCCTACTCTAAGTTCATTCACTTTCCCACACTCTATACAATGTTAACTTCTTGATTGTTCAGATTTTGAGTTTTACTCTGCTGAATCATATACACTGCATGCTAAGTTAGATATGTGTAGGAGTAGTGGCTGGTAGTATTTTTTCTGTGTTAATCTGAAGGGGGTTGTTTTCACTCTGCTCACCTTATCACAAGTCAAGCATAAGCTCATGTGAGTTACAAAAAAGCCTATGGGTCCAGATCCTTTTTGTTTCTTTTTCTTTTTTTTTTACAATAAGTATTTATTATTAGACATTGGACATAGCTAGTATGTGAAAAGCTGAGCAGGTGTCCTCACTGAAGATAAAAGGCAGGTGTGCGAGTGAGCCCTCACACACACTTGGACATACACTCCTCAGCTCCAGTTTAATTGACACAGCACCCCTGGACATTGACCAGGTGTTGCCTTCATGCTGTTCACATTTCTGTCTCCTCTCAGCCACCTGACTGTGGGGAATAAAAGCCCTGATTAATTTGGGTTGTAGCTTCCCTTTAAAAACCCGTCTGCTGCCGGCTTTGATCTGTTTGCACTGCATTTGATCTTTAGTGAGGCTGTTAACAGCACCTCTGAATTAGACCACTGGCCTCAGACGAAGTCCGCCCTAATTACCGTCTCCTCTGTTTAACAAAAGGCCCAGGGCCTCAGGCCTAACCAGTGCTTCTTCTTCAACAGACACACACATGCACACTTACACACGTCCAAAAGTTTCCTACCTCACACAAAGCAAAGACTTCAGATGTGTGTAATTGTAGAGAGTATGGTCACACAACAAATACGTTAGTATGGCTCAACTCCCATTTTAGTTGTTCACTATGTTATCTTTGTTATTAAATTCTCCAGAAACCTGACAAAAGAGTCTCTGTGTTATCCTTTTCTGCTACATGGCCTGTCCACATGTACGCAGATATTTTTTAAAATCTTTTCATTTTCTATATTTTTCTATGTTTTGATTCCTGTCCACATGTAAATTGCAGTTTAGTGAAAATTATGTCATTGTTGTGCTTACGGCTGAAGTGTAACTTTTGGGAAATGCTAATGCACTGGAAAAATGCAATTGTTGTTTCTATGTTCCGGGCATGAGAGAAGATGGTGGGCTGCTGGTTTGTTAAGGTTTGCTTGCTACTGTTAGGTTGAATTGAATCTTAACTGTTCTTCATCAGTATACCCCAGCTCGGGAGCAAATGAATATATCATACTCAGTCATTTTTAATTTGAACTCTGGAAGACACTGTTCATATTTGCACAATGATCTTTCATGGCATTTTGACATGACAGACTGATTTTAACTTTTTCTGTGGACAGGATAAATAAACATGTTTTTAACAAGTCTGTACATGTGTGAATACAGCCACAAAACAAACATCCAAAGAAATCAGGAAATTGATAATCTTAAAAAAAAAACAAAACAGCAGCTTACAAGAATTATTTCCACATGACGACCATAGAATAATACACGCACTATGACTGCGGAGATGTGTGTATTTCGTGGTTTTAGAGCAATTATATCAGTCAAAAGCTGTTTCTCTCACCACTGAGATGATATATAATTCATATGAATCTATGTATACACCTTCATACAACATATTACTGCATTGAAATGTAAATCCTCTCTGGGCTGTCCATAATGAAGCCATTTGGGAATTTCCATATTGTGAATCTAAGCATTTCAACCAAAGGTCTAATTGTATTTCTATAAAGGCTGATACAAACACAGAGATAATACGCAGCATTATTCGGAAACAGCTTTATCTTAGAAATGCAACCTAATTACACGCTAACAAATGCGGACTGAAACCAGCTCCATTATGGACATATACCAATACACCATCTTGGCAAGAAACCATCTCTCCCCTTCTTCAAGGTGCAAACATTAGAGTTCCTATGTAACATGTTAACCAGTGTTTATGCTTAAGAAACCGTCACAAGGTCCATTTGAAATAGCTGCAGCTTTTACTCAGCTATAATACGCAATTTTTCACTTCTTAGTGGAAACCTACACATGTAAATCATGAATCTTGCCTAGAGATCACAGGCACACTCTGAATGCCTTTTACATGTTATCTGATTTTCTATTTTAAACCCAGCCTTTGATGACTCTGCAAAGTAAGGCTAGCTTCCCATAAAACATCATGAGGGCAGCTGAAAAAGAGCAGCACAGTCACACAGTCAGGCCCACATTGTCTGTTCAATATAAGGTCCCCACATTCTCCTGTTCCGCCTCTGAACCCAAGTCACAGGGAAGGGTGATGGAGAGACTGGTGGGAGAGAGCAAGAAAAAAAAAAGTAATACTGAATGCAATTTAATCAAAGTCATAAATCTACATCAGTAAAAGTAGATAAACTATCTCAGGCACGGGTGACAGGGTTTCAGGCCGCAATTTGTTACCACAAACCACATCAAAACAAAACTACAGAAGAAATCTGTGCAGAGATGAATGCAACATTTTGGAAGAAATACTGATGAGAAATCAGCAGACCACAAACTAAAGTACCAGTGTAGATAATTACCTCCAGGAATACGCACAGAAAATAATACTTATGTTATAATCCAACAAACTAAAGTCACCTTTTTACTAATCTTTCATGCACAGGAGCTCTTGTGAAACCAGCCAGTAAATATTGGCTATTTGACACCTTTGTACATATGCCTGCACCTCATTCGAGGGGTTAGTACGCTGTATTATTTAAGATCAGCTGTGAATCTATATGTATTGACATTTTCACAACCTTGATTATGCAATAAACTGCAGTGAACATAAAAACAAGGCTAAACAATACCATTGTTGCTATGTAGGAAGAGGATTTAAGATTCTATGTTTCCTCTCTGATTCTTCTTTAATAACTTTATGTGATTTTCAGATAAAAAAGCCTCAAATTTCTCACAGTGGTGTTTTAAAACATTATTCCAGCTTCCATCTGGAACGCTTCATTTTGGCTTCTGTCTCTTGGCCTCTGTCTCGTCCCACTTTGGTGGAAACATAGATGACCCACTGAACCAGTAAGGAGAGTCTTTAATTCTTACATAAGAATTTTAGTAAATCTCGCACATAAACTACGGTCTCACATTTTCACGTAGTTGTCCGCGATTTGATCAGATTACATTTACTTTTAAAGATTATGACAAAATACATCTATCTTCTGCTTTGAACTTTGCATACATGTACACCAAACCATAGACACCATAAACACCCCCCCACCCCCCACCCCCATTGTTGTTTAATGCACTTTAATAGGAGGACAAATGCATTGTCTTACAGTTTACTGTACCTCAGAGAAATAAAAAGAGGGTTCTCTTTAATTTGTTAAAGATAAGAGACAATATAATTTGCAGTTATATACCTAAATAATAGATATTTTTTTTACATAAGCATTCATTGCATAGTTTGTTTTGAAAATGCACCCTACCATAGAAATTTTTTATTTTTTTTCTCTGAGAAATAATTAAAGGAATCTTTTTCAGTCATTATTTGTCATCACTAATTCTGTTAACCCGTCAACCCAGAATCGGAAATTGTTTTGAATCGGGAGTTGGGTGTATCGTTACGTCCCTAATGATGTATAATACTAAAATCTATGTAGGTGAAATCTACAAATGTAGATGAAATCCAGAGTTGCAGCTTTTTTTTTTTTTTTTTTTTTTTTTTTTTAATGACCTAGGAGGATTTAAGACACAAGGGACAGATTGTCCAAATAATTTTGAAATAATTTTTTACCATGTTTGCTTTTTGGAGGAAACACAGCTTGGATACCACAAGGACTTGTCGATTCAAAACATTTATTTGGAATAATTTGGAAGCATGTCACATTGAAAATAGGGTAAAACTGATCAAAGTTAGCATCCCTGTCAACTTGATGAGAATTGCTATACTGGCATAATCTGGAGTCACATAATATGGCTTTTCAAGCTGCATCAACAATTTTAAGACCAGCAGCCACAGCTAGATAGCATGGCCTCATAATGATTAGTTATGTGATCTAATAGTGATGATACCAATAATAACTAATGCTCTGATTTATTCAGGACCTGACTTGTCTGCCCTGTATGGCATCCCTGGCCCCAACGATAAAAAGCACCAGTTCCCTGGTAAAGCTTACAAGCATATAAAACAAGCTCATGGAGACCACAGTGTAGAAAACAAACAACTCTGGGGTCAGAAAGCGGAAACTAACAGAAAAAAAATGCATCTGAATGGAAAGATGGATAGAATAAAGTATCATTTTTGTTATAAAACAAGGCTTGTTTCTTTAGTGAGGATGGCGATCCTTACTTCTGCATCCATAAAGGTACATGTTGGGGTCTGAACTCTACCAAAAGCACCTTTTACACAAGCAAAAGTGTGAAAGTGTTATTACCTAAAGGTCATTTCCTTGAATCATTCATTTCATTTCATATTGAAGCCGTATTATTTTTGAATCTTTGCCTTTTAGATCTCAGTGCATTTACAGTGATGCTTCAGGTTCACACGAGGAGGCACTAAAACTTAAAGCTGTTTGGACAGATTAAGACATTCTTGGCTGGCTGTTGTTTTTATCTAGGGGAGTTTTTATGTAAAGTAAAAAGTTTGATTCACGTCTCGGGAAGCAGTAATCTTCCTCCTGTGGTATTCAGCTAAAGAAGGGCTCCAGAAGAACAGACTCAATCTTACACATATTGTTCATGTCAGTTCAGCTTGAGGTTTGTGGAGTCAAATATGCCTGAGAGCTGTTTGTGTGGGCAGTAAGGAATGCACTATATGGGCATATGGTTATGATACAAACATACTGCAAACAATTTGAGCTGAGCTGACATGAACAAAGCTCAGACCCAAACACTCACGTGTGGTATTTAGGAATGTTAAAGGTGGAGTTTTATACACCTGTCGATGAAAGACTTATTCATTAAAGCTTTCAAGTTCAGAGCCAAGGGTTGATGTTAATGGATGGTGGTGATGGAGGATTGGTGCTCTTTTCTTTTAAGAACATTTCTCTGAACTTTTTTAATGTAATCTGTCACTCTCGGTTATGACATTTAACACAACAACAGAAGAGTTGCTGTTTGAAAAGCCAGATAAGGTAACTGTTGTGTGAGTTTGGACAGTAAAGACATATTTTTAGGTTAGTGTTTGTATCCAAGTTTTATTCACTCCAGTTAAATATATATGCCTAAATAACTGGGGGACACATCTTAGATAATGGCCCACAAAAGCAGAACTTTTGCTACAAAAGTCTTCATGGACAATTTTTTTCAATATTATAAAAGAACTATAAAAAATAACAGAGAAGTGGGCCTTTTCTAAGTCATTTCTTGTACTTTCCCCTATAAACATGGTAGCTTGTCCTTAACCGGTGCATGTTAGAGAAACAAATATGCATTCAACATGGAAAACAAGCAGCTCCCTCAAATAACCAAAAGAATGAGGAAGGCCTTTGGACACAGTGGCCCTCATTTATCAAGCTTGCGTACAGCAGAAAACTTGAGTACACCTTGTGTACGAAAATTTTGACGTGAGGATATGGCATTTATCAATCTACACGTGAGTGTACGCTTTGACCAAATCTCACGACAGGTCTGACATCGTGTACGCAAGTTTGAGTCAGTGTGGATCTGCGGTGCAGCAAATGTGTCTCAAAATAATTGATATACAAACCTCAAACCTGTCATTAAGCACAATTAGACAGTTTTCATTGAAGATTAAGACGTAAATAAAATTAAATAAATTTGTAATGTCCTTAGTGAATAGGCCTATTTGATAACTCTGCCCAGAAACACTGCCACAGAGCAGGAGCGCCGTTTTAACACTGCGCACACACGTGCCACTGTGGAGCGCTGCGTTTGACTCCTAAAAGGCAGGTGTCTCTGTCTTGGCCCAGCAGCGGGGACGTTGTTGTACACTCCTGGAAGGGTGTGGGACATCATTTGGGCCAGTACAGTTTTGTACAATGTTGCTCTGGTGAATGGAGTGCCGTTGGCTGTGCCGGTGCAACGGGAGGACCCGATGCCCGGAGAACAATAACGAGGAGAGACTCCACAAAGGTGCTGTACAGAGGAGACAGGACCTTATCAATGCATTCTGACATGTAAAGTATAAGTTTAGAAAGTGCTCTTGCTATTTAATCAGTGATAAAAATCCAATAGAAATCCATAAAAATGTGCCTCAGGGGCAGCAACACACCGTTTGGTGACATTAATAATTATTTTTGTTCAGCCTCTGTCAGACTCTCCAGTTTGCTCTACATTACAAAGACGCAACAAATTAAAACTAAATACTTTCAATAGTAGGAGCAACGTACCCTTTGTCATGTCAATAAAAAAATATGAGGCACGTATGAGATATTAATTTATCATCATGAGCAACTTATTGACTAATGATTTATTCAAACTTCAGCCACTGTCTGCTATTCCGCAGCAGCGCTGTTCACCGCCACCTTAATCCTGCTCCAGACAGGAGTTTTCGGGACTGCTTTTATACCAGTTTTGATGCTTCCAAAAGAGAAAATCCTTGTTAGTTTCCACCACAGATGTGAGGATAACCACTTTCAGCTCGGAAAAGTTTAGAATCTTTGTAATATTTCTCCTCTTTCATGTTTGACCTCAGTGGGCGAGGCTTCTGAATCACAAATATTTAAGGGCGTAAACATGTTAATGATGATCAATTTCAGCCGCCGCATTTCTCAAGACCTGATCATACGTACGCTGGGATTGGTCAGATATGAACCCTTTCATAAATCTCACGTGTGCCCTATTGTACGATGAATCCTGAGCTCAGATCTGCGCAAGATTGATAAATGAGGGCCATTGTTCTTCATGTAGCCAGTGGTTTACAAGTTACATATCTCAGTAATGAACTGAATCATTTAAACCTTTAAGACAGCATGTAAGATGTCGACACTAAAGTATGTTATTGGTAAATGAAATGAAATGAAAAACACATGCTCAATGTAAATCTGATACCATCAACATGTCCACAAAAAAAAAAAAAAAAGATGGGACAGGACAATAAAACTCTGAAGCGCTTTATATTACATGTCACAGTCACCCATTCTCACCACATTCACACACTAATGGCAGGGGCTGTTGTGTGCAAAGCCCATCGGTTTTTGACTGAACCCAAGTGTCTTGCCCAAGGCATGCAAACAGCAGGACCTGAGATTGAACTTCAAGCCTCCGATTGGGAGATGACTGACTCTACCACTAAGCCACACAGCCGCCCTTTTCAAAGAGGGATAGATATGTAAACTTCCAACCAATCCACCAAAAACTTGACTGGGCTTTTAATTTAATTCTCTCTGAAGATCATGGACACTCCATAAAAATTTAATTAATTAATTAATCAATCAATATAACATTAATAATAATAATAATAATAATAATAATAATAATAATAATAATAATAATAATAATAATAATAATAGTAGTAGTAATAATAACAACAACAACAACAACAACAACAACAACAACAACAACAACAATAATAATAATAATAATAATAATAATAATAATAATTATTATTAGTATTATTATTATTATTATTGTTCTATTGTTTTCTTAATGTTAATGACTAGAATAAGGCTACCTGACCAAATCTCATACAGTTCCCTGATAAATCAACCTCTATGAAAAGAGTTACTATTGTATGCTATTAAAGTCCTAAGTGGGCATTCATGTGAAGTCACCTTTATGATAATCATGCTTGCCTTCCAGAGAGCAATTTGACCACATGTATTAGAGTGAACATATTTAATGAGGTTCAGGAAACACAGACAAAAACAACAAAGTAAGACATGCTTTATGTTCTACAGTAGGTGTGTTTTAAGCACACCCACAGTTCTGTTAATCTGGGTGACAGGAGTGAACAATGTAACATGAGCCATAGTTACCTTCCTGCTCTTTATTGACTTTAGCTCATCATTATCCACACATGACATCATCAGTACTCCTGCACACCTTTGTTGTGTTTTCCTCCATGCTTTAATTCCAAGCCACAAAAGATAAGAGGAGCCCACAGCATAGCAGGCAGTGAGAAGAAGAGTGCTGAAGAAAGAGCAAAGCAAAGGCAAAGTAAACAGATTTCAAAGCACTTTTATACTGAGACATCAAACATGCCGCACGATGAAACAACACGCCGTGGCTGGTTTTAATTGACACATTGACAACCTCAAACTTATGATAAGAAGAGGAGAGAGGGGGCAAGAAGGATGGAGGAAAGGAGGGAGAGAGGGGCCGAGAAATGACAGAGAGATCAGCCTAAACTAACAACAATAATGAAACGATAGAAGGGCTTAATTTTGCCTGACAGACGGCACTTTCATCAGATTACGTGCCTTGAACTGCACCTTGATTAATTATTAAATAACGCGTCCTGCACTCCAGCTCTGGCCCTTATTTGATGCTGCCACAAATGTGTTTGTGCAGACAGATAGAAGTCCACTACTGGACCCTGTTTACACACATCACAACAGAACAGCAGGCGAGTCCTTACACTGTTGCAAAGCACGACTGCAGCTCTGATAGTAATACTGTTGCCCCAGGGAGTTTTTTTTTTAGTTCTCTTTTAACCTCACACATTAACATTATACATCTCTGCAAAGTTGACTAAGGGGGTCTACTGGGTGTTTTTTATTCATGCATGGGGCTATAGGACGATCTGAGGCCAGTAAGCTGTTTCATTATTTATAATTACTACAATAACTACAACTCTATTAGCAGACCCCTTTTTTAATGAAAATTAGTCTGACAAGTGCTTTCCAGTAGACAACAGAACAAATAAAAAAGCAGACAGTTATGTGATTAAATGAGTCGTGTAAGTACAAATTGAATAAAAGAACGCAATAACCATCAGAAATACAAACTACACCATCAGGTTTTGAAAAACCAAGTGTCATCAATCACATTTTTCGAAAGATTCTGAACAAACTCAATATAAAATCCTGTTTTAAAGTGTTGTTTAAGACAGTATATGAAAATGACACTGATTTGGCTGCCTAATTTGATTTAGCCAACATTGGGAGCATAGCTTGAGTGACGTAAACACCATCAAAAACATTTCAAGGACAATTTCAGTGTGTCTTTCTTCCATCTTATTTGTACAGCTCAGTGGACACTATCATTATCTAACAGTGTATGACTCCACAGTCTTCAGTGTATGCTGTTTAAATTGCATTAGTGTGCAAAGAATCATGGGATATGGGGCTGTGAAGGATGCACCTGCTGAAGCATTCATACTGGTAGTTCAAGACATCAAAAACTAGTAGACAGAAAAATCCCTCCTCTAGCTGATAGTTTTTTGTTTTTTTTTAGGCCTGTTTGTTTTACAACCAACTAAAAACTCCTCAAGGGAGCTTCAAAGAGATTGAACAGTTTTGTTTACCTGTGTAAAGTGTTTCTGTGATGTTATAGCAGTGATGTACCTGTAAAATGAGCCATATCAAGGATTTCACTCCCTACCTTGCTGCCATATACTCATGTTGTGTTCTAAACATTGCCAGCAGAGGCTGTTCAGCCTGTCACATACTGTAACTGGACGCAGATACATATACATGCCGTCTTGATGCATCTCTATCAGTCTTCCAAACCCTGAGGTGCTGCATGATGTACTGTACCACAGGCGTGCTAAAATGAAGCAACAAGATTTATGATTGTTATAAATATCATCACACTGCCAATATTTTGACACACTGATGGATGCTTTCTCCAAATCAATAAGATATGGGAAACAGGGGAAACATCATTCAGCAAATCATAACCTCATGATTTTCCCTGAAATGGGAACAGCTTTCTTCCAATCCATGCTGCTAGCCCTGATCTGACACTAGATTAGAGGAATAATGGGGAAATCTGTGTCTACCTTCCCTTTTCATCTCCTCTGCCCTTTATTTGGGAGCTCTGTGTGTGCAGCCGGCTCTTTTGCAGCTCCTCTTGTTTGGTTTGGGCATATCTGGAATAGCTGTGGTCTTGTTAATACTTCCACTAAACCAGTGCATCTGGAGAGCCTTCAGCACACCTCCTTGGCTGCATGAGCACATACTGTATATACCCACAAAAATGGATGTACTTCTTAAACATATACAAAAAATGTACTTTAAAATACTCTGCCTGGGTTTTTGTCCTCGGATACACTCTGGAGCTCTGAATTTGTAATTTCAGGTCTGGGAGGACACCTTCTGCCCATAAACTCACACTTCCTCTCTGCAGTAATAAAAAGGGAGAAATTAGTAGATATAAACAAGTCTACTTAGATGGAGAGGTAGTAGTATTCAGTGAAGTCTTTGATCTAGTCTTAACTAGATCGCTTTGACAAGTCCAATTTATGGCTGCTTCTCGCCACAATAGCTCATTGTCTGGAGCTCTGCAGATGATCTAATCACTGCTGCCCTCAGAAGTCTCCAAAAGGAGATGAAGAGGAAACATAGTGGAAACATTGTCGTCCACCACTTTTGATGTGAAAACACATGATGGCTGTGCCTTATCTGATTTCTCTTCCAAATTAGTAAGACCAAATGAAATGAAGCAGATCAAACAAAATGAAGGAGTCTTTTAATTGCATTACACACCCACACTGGGCTTCCTGCGGTAAATTGTCCTCTTCGTCTAGAGGAATGGACAATGTGGCAAAGAGATGAAGAACAATGCTCCTGCACATGATGGTTTGTTGATGGATTCACAAGCTTTATCAATCCTCACACGACTGTCCACAAACACAGATATCAGACACAAACACACAAAGAAAGTGTCACACACAGATTTTTCCGGCTTGGAATAAACCTGCAAACTAAAAGACAATCAATGGTCCCTTATCGTCAGCAAAACTCTCCTCGCTAGAGAGTTCAGATGTCAGCTTCACACCCAGAGACAAAGCTGAGCACAAATACTGGCTCATGCCATCCACTATCTATGGCACCAAAAAAAACAAGGCAGATTCTGAAATGCCACCTCGTGACTTTTTGGAGGAGCTAATCTATTCTATTTAATGTAGTTCAGAGGGGCCCGGCTTGGTGCTGAAGACACAAGGCAGGATTAGTCCTCATACAGCGGTGGCAAGATGAAAGGAGATAAACCACTTAGCCTCGTTCTTGGATGACTTTATATATTTATTTCCCTCAAGTCTCTTCTCAACGTTTGAACAGGGATTTAGCAGTGAAGACACTTAAGTCTCTGGAAGTTAATCTTTTTTCCTCTTTCAAATAAGTTGTGGATTTTTCTTTTTTTTGAGTGCTGTTGAGTTTTATGAACTTTCAATAGTCGTTCAGTGAGGGTGGAGAGACAGAATTCCCCATGCTGAGAGTGGCCTTTGTAAGAATGAAACAGATTTTTAAGAATTGCCTTAAAACTGTCATGAGAGCAAGTTTTTCTTCAGTTCAATCAAAGGCATTGTGTTTGATGCACACTGTTTTGACATTTGAATGTGTTTAATCGGTCACTGAGCGTGTTTTTCTCTCTGAATCACACTTCTAAATAAATTCCCTTGAAGAAACCTTGTAGTTTGGATACAGATTTCCCCTGACCCTAAAATGTGCTGCACAGCCTTCATGTCTGGCTGAGAGTCTGACCCGTCTGCTCCTCAGTATCTTCCCACATCTCTATTGACTCTGCAGACCCTGCGCTCCGAGCCCAGCCTGCTGAGGGGTGCCGACCCCAGGCTCTGGCCCCTGCACATCAAAGGCTCCTTATGGAGGATGTTAATATTTGCTCAGGTGCATCTCGTGGGTCTCCCTCTCCGAGCAGAGACTGCTCCGAGCATATAAATATATCAGAGGCCAAAGGGACGTCTGGTCACGCTGTCCCTGTGTGTGTGTGTATGAGAACAGAGGAGGGGGTGACGGTGTGTGCTGTCACAAAACACACACATGCACACAGACTCCACCCCTCCTCCAGACTCCTCCGGTCCACAGCCCGTATTTGAACCCCCTCTTCTTTCTCTTTCCTTTCTTCTCTCTGACCCTCTGACCTGGGACTGCCCTTTGGTCAGGACTGACATGAGACAGGACAGCTGGGGACAACAAGAGTCCTGTCCCAACCAAATCCCCTCCTGCCTCCTGCCTTCTCCATCCCATGACCCTTGAATTGCCTTTGAACTTCTGCAGCCTGATGCCGATTCCCTCCTGAGACACCAACTGTTTACCCAACACAGTCACAAATAAGAACATAGTGGTAAGATTAAATATTACCTTTTGATGACCTTTTTGTTTATGGCGCAAGACCTCCATCTTACATCTGCACAATCCCATCTCAGTGTCACTGATTACAGCAGCTTACAGAGACTGCAGGCTTGTCTCCCAGTGCTGCTTTCACTCCTGTTCTTCTTTGGATGGCAGGTTGACTTGGCTCGCTGTGACCGGCTTGTTTACGCTGAGCTCTGCAAATCAGATCTAACCTTTGGCAGCCTCTATCCTCCTCAGCCGATGCAGATAGGAAGAAGTGGAATCTAGAAAACTCCAGCCTTATTTCAAAGGAGCTGAAGCCGGGCAGCCCCACATCTGTGGAATAATCTGATGCAAGACCAATGTGTTTCGTAACCGGATCGCTGACAATACACAGACTGTTGAGGGTTAGCAGTGCTGCTGTTGCTGCAGCACATGTAAACAGTCTATGTCAGTATTATACAGTTTATGTTTGGGGCTTGGGATTCTGGGCAGAGATGGAGTCTCCTCATTCTATTGTGAAAAACTTTAAAGACAGACCTCATCAATAACCAGCCATTTGGCTTTTATAAGCTCCTCAATCAATAAATATTGAAATTCTTATTTCTTAAAAGCTTTAAAAGCTGTTTGAGGAGATGGAGTTTAAGGGATATGCCTGATCTTTTCAGACATGCATTCTGGAAAATATCAGGGGCCCTAAAACAAAAATTTACCTGACCGTATTGTTCACACAATCACCCTTACAGTGTGAAGTCTCCCCTGTCAGATTAGGGGCATTAGTATGGAAGCAAATGTGACTCATATCTCAAATTCAAAAGCATTAGCAGAAATGCATTTTCATTTCAAAGTCATGGCTGCACCATTTGACTCAAAAATAAAAATAAAAAGCAGTATTCCAAAATGCATTTTCATTTTCTTCTTCAAGACTGCCCATTTTGTGACTAAATTAAAAAGAAAAACCAAACTCAGAAATGCTTTTTCATTTTCATGCTCGCCCCGCAAAAAGTGTCTCATAATTCAATCTGAGTTCGCAATCTCAAGTGGCGCCGGAAAATGATGTCATGGACCCCACTCGTTCTGGCCCCTTCTGGCCAATAGGGGGCGGTGAATCCGTGTATCATTCGTTCAATTGCATGGCCAGAGACTGCAGTGATTCTGCCTCCGTGCCATGTATTTTTAAAGGATCTCTATAACCATTTTGTCTGTTTCTCACTGTGTTTATGACCCTTTATTTGCAAAATATCACAAATCCATCGATCAGTGATGAGAATAATGAGGAGTATAAAGTCTGTTAGTCCGCTGAAACAGATAGCCGCAATCCGCGGTTTGATTTCATTCACGCTGACTGCGTGATTTCTGAGTTTGGTTTTTCTTTTTAATTTAGTCACAGAATGGGCAGTCTTGAAGAAGAAAATGAAAATGCATTTTGGAATATAGCTTTTTATTTTTATTTTTGAGTCAAATAGTGCAGCCATGGCTCTGAAATGAAAACGCATTTCTGCTAATGCTTTTGAATTTGAGATATGAGTCACAATCAAACCACAGATTGTTTCATTTTACCTCAAGTTTTTATTTTTTTTATTAATTTTTTATTTTTATTTTTTTATTATTGTTTCCCTCTCAACCCCGGGAAGATGTGTCTGCTTGCAAATTAAGCCAACTGATGAAGTTGGTGTTGACTGAGCTGTGAGTTAGAGGAAAAGTTTACCCAGCTTTAGTAATCCTGGGGGTGGGGTTGAAAAGACAGAAAAGTTAGGGAGAATAAGCAGATGCAGTTCAGCCACACTGACAAGAGTATAACCTTGCTCAAACTAAATAAAATGATGTCCAGGTATCACATCTAAAATATTTGACTTAAAAGAACCTAAATTGAGTTTTATGTCTTGATTTTTTTATGTTGATGTAAACAGTAATACTGCACTTGGCTCAACCTTAATTCTTTGCCTTGGTCAAAATTGGTTTCTTAACATTTTAGTTATTAAACCAAGCTAGATTGCTACTGCCAACTAGCTAGCCAGCTACTGCCAGCTACAATCATTCCAGCTATCATCCCACTTAAGCCAGCTTCAATTGGGCTATTCTATGCTGGTGAGTAACTGCTGCAAGCATTTTTCAAGTCCCCAAGGCCAGCCCCTCCTCTCACCAAAGCTAACACCCCTGGGGCCTGTTCTACGAAGCAGGATTACTGCTTAGCGAGGTAACTTCGAGGGTAAGTTCAGGGTTTCCTGTTCTACAACGCGGGTTCATTTCTTAGCAAGGCGAGTCTCCATGGCAACATACGCTGAACGGCTAACCTGCTCCGGGGCAGGTTAAGTTCCAGATTGAACTCACCAAGTATCAAAACCCCGCCCACTGACCAATGAGCTCTCTCGAAAAATGGCTTGTCCGTTCTTGGAGGATCCTATAGACCTCGGTGCTCACATTGTCTGGGGAGCACTCCGGCACACAAGAGTTTTCAGGGACCGCACGGACCCACTTCCTTTTCCAGATGACCACCTTTATGGAAGGCTCATATGGCCGACATATCACACAAAAAATGTAAACACAATAGGAATGAACAAATGAATGAATTCATCTTGGAAATGAACGGGCATGGGCTGTGTGATCACAGACAACACCTCGGTACTATTTAGTAGCAGCGCACGCCCCTTGTAATAACCCCCGTAAAAACTGTTGTTCAGGAAGCAACTTGTGCTTCCTACCTACTGTAATAACCGTTGTTCGAGCCCACATGCAACATTTTCGTTCTCATTCATGAAATGCTTAAATCGGGGACATTTTCGGGGACAGCTTTAGCCGGGGACAGATCATCCAATTTGGGGACTGTCCCCGGAAATCGGGGACGTCTGGTCACCTTAGTTGAAAGTGCATGTTGGACAGTGCTATTTCAGGGTGATAATGGCATCAAAGATTAATTATCTGCCAGTATTTCTTCCGTGCTTTTGCAGAGGCGACGGTGTTGCTTTTGAGGTTTATGATAGATTTGAATTCTTCATACTTTCTCATGATCATCTCCTGCTCCTCGTTTGTAAAGTCCACGGTCCTTCGCCCTCCGGCCTGCTCTGACACTCCAGACTGGTCCATGTCCACGATTGGTGAGATGCGGCGGGCTCCGCCTTACATGCATGCACGCGCTCATAGCAAAGCTGGATCCACTTAAGAGGTTGTTAACCAGCGTCGTAAGACAGTTTAGCGAGACCGCTGGCTACCGCGCTAAGTTGAGCAAGGTAGCTCCAAGGATACCTCGCTAGGTTGAACTTGCTTCGTAGAACAGGCCCCAGGTGAAGATCAGCTGGGTGCTAACATTTAGCCTATCAAGTCTGGTGGCCAAGTATGAGTTATCTAATATCCAGTTTCCTTAAAGCTCCTGTGAAGAGTTTACTAAATGAACTAGAATAAATACTGACATCTCTATATGGCCTGAAACAGCAAACAAGACTCAGCTTTTTTCAACTTCTGGGCCAAAGCCTGGCGTGCTAACTCTGGAGCATGTGCAGCAGAACACTTCAGCCGTTTTGTTTCAATGGAGCTGTGTACATGAGGCAGAAAATTGATCTCCAACTGCGTCATCCAGGTATGTTAAAACGAGAAATTCAATACTGAGTGATTTCAGTCAGCCTAACAAGTTAACATGTATTTCAAAAGGCCAGTTTCAGTCAGACTAATTCTTCTTTTAAACAACATGTAAACGTGCTGACAATCAGTGGTTGATTCTGATTGGTCAAAACCCCATGACAGCTGAAATCAAGATCTTAAACAGACTAAAACTAAGACATTCAAGTTGAGAGAAGAGTGGGACAGGAATATAAGCAGGATTCTCAAGTCTCACGCATTCCGCGTGTGACACACGCATTCCCACCCGTTCACACACCACACATTGTATTTCTCACGCATTTAAATGAACATGGTGATGTCCACCAAGTTGCACCTCTTTAAAAATGGAACAGGTGGGAATCAACTGAGTTCCTCCGAGAGTTAAGAAGCTGCGTGCCACGCGCAAGCCAATCAAATAAAGTATATCTACTGAACAGCCAATCATAAAAGCAGCATTGCTGTATCCGGGTAGATTTTGATATCCTGTGGTTTGACTAAAGAAGAAGACAGACACTCGCTGAAATAGAGTAGGTTTCCTAAGGACGAGAAAGACCCGATGATTTCAGTAAGTCAGTAACCTACACATGCAGAGGCCTCAACACCTCATGGCATATAAACTCATGATAAACTAAAGCCCTATGCTATTGCTATTAACAGCTGCATTGACGAATTTAGCCTCTGCAAAGCCATTTCCAGCCATTTCCCCCTCCACAAAAGCAGCATTTCTCATATATTCTTTTTAAAGTTCTGTAAAGTTAAGTATCTTCATGTTTGTGAAACCTATACTAAAGTACATTTCATCTAAATGCTCCACAGTGCTGATTTTAACAACTCTCCTCCATGACAGGCAACTTTACTACTTTATTCTTATAAATTAATGACTTTATTCTCCTAAATAATAACTTTAATCTCAAAGATTTAAAATGTTTTTTTTTTCTTAATGTGGCCCTTATACTCTCTTGTATTTATTTGATTATTATACTAATAATTATCTTCATAATAATAATTCTTAATAATGATCTTCAATCACTCTTCCACCCCCCCACCCCCAAGAAAAAAAAATCTCAAAACCTGAGAACCCTGTATAAGTTTTGTCAGAACTAGGTCAATATACATGTTTCCAGGAGGAAATGACCTTAGAGCAGTTTGTGTGTCTCAATTATGCACCTAATTTTATTTCTCAATGCCAGCAGCAGAAAATCCATTAATGCTGCTCTGACTGTCCATTTATTATCGATGGAGATGTGTTTAAAAAGTCTTTCACAATGACTTTGTCTACCTTTTCAAATTCAGCACTGGCCCAAGGACATGTGCGGGAGGAGATGTCATTCTTTGATGACATTTTCCTGTATTGCCTGTGACTGATGATAACATTTCCGAGGGATATTAAACAGGAGAGTTAAATTCTATAATATTGATCAACCCTTCTTATCAGTAAAGCCCAGGGCCCATCCTTCCAGCTCACGTTGTCCTTTAATATTGGCTGTTATCATTACTTTCTCAATGTGAAAGAATTTGGGGAATATCTCAGGACATTTGAGTTTAATGTAAAACTTAATCATAAGCAATACTTTCACAGTAACTGCATGGCTACACACTACATAGACAGGGCCCGGTGTTGACCAGTGATGGGTGTGGTTGTCTCTACAGTCATTGGCACTGCCGTGTGCTTTGAATTTCAAATGGCATAAACATACAAGCTAACTTCATAATCTTAGTAATTCTAATTGTTTTTAGATTGTGTTTATAAAATGTGTGATATATCATAAAATCCAGTGTCAGTGTCTCAAACTCAATGTACAAGATATTCACAAATGAGCTGACTGACTCTGTAATTTGTGTAACCCTGGATTAATCGGTGATGTCTTATTTCACAGAATGATTTATTGTATAAATTAAAGTAATGAATTATTTGTTTTCCTCCTCACTTGGATATTTGGATGTAATCTTTTTTCATCTTTTAGGCTCGTAGAGATACAACAAAGTGTTCATTTGACTTCTCTGAGAGAGGCCTACAATCTTGTCTATCCAGCAAATGCATCTTTTGCTGCAAACTAGGCTGTCCTGAAAATGTATGACATTACTTTGTATTACATACTGTAAAATGCCATACTGGTGCACTACTCCCTTCTAACCATAATCAAATATTCCCTTTCACATACCAAGTGTAGGAGTTTGGGGATTTCCTCGGGATTTAACCCCACATTTCCTGAGATAGAGTTAATGAGTATACCATACAATACCAGAGCGAGAGGTTTGAAAGATCTTATTCAGCCCTTTCTCTGTCCAATTCAAAAATGTTACAGAGGGATGACCTTCCTCAGAGAGCACGAAGTATTAATACAACCCTTCTAAGATTGAAGTAATCTGAAAATACTTTCCCAGGCGCCTTTAAGCGAGATTTCTCCTCCATTTGGGTTGTGATATACTGTTTGAAAACATTTGAAGTTGTCTTCAGGGTCAAGCTGTTAATATGATGATTCCTGGTCCTTGCAAAACCGCATCCTTGAATAGGAGCAGAGAACATCGGGGGTGCAGCTGAATTTATGAGTTCATGATTGAAGACGTGCAGCAGAGAAAGGCTGCAGTGTGCAATGCATCCTGGTGCACTCGGGAATTTATTATATTAAGTGACCGTAAGTTACTGTCAATGTTTATTCTGTATCTAGAAATGTCCTTTGAAAAAGCACATTCACAACAGGCCTCACAGGTGTTTCAGGGTTTAGCCTTTTAAAGATATTACACCTCCACAGCTGTCCTTTGCTCTGCAGCCTCCTGACTGACTGATAGTAATTAACAAAGCCTTTCTGAAATCATTATGGGAAGGTGTTGACTGACCTTGTCAGTGTTATCAATGTGCTATGGCTCTGTGCAGGGACAAACTTATTGACTTGACTGGAATTAACATTGACTCCCAGAAAGACATTTCTAAAGTGCTGCAACACAGAAGGAATCAACCACATATTAATGAAGCTGATAAATACATGCAGAGAAAATCTATAATTATTTAGAATAAACAGCGTAACCCCTATACACAACTGCTAGACTGAAAAGAGCCTCACATAACTGTGTGTTTGGTGCCATCTCATACTGGCATGTACATAATATAAATATGACAATTTTCTCATGATTATCTGTGGTGGAATCTCATGTGTCTCTCTGAGCATGTGTACGTCATTTAATGACAAAATATTTCATCACTAACACTGACTGAGTCTGGTGTTCACTCCCCTGTAAGGAGCTCTATGTTGCTTTGAAACTAATGAGTCAAAAGACAACAAAAACCTTGAGCAGATTTAAAGATAGGCATTTTCATTCTGACATATTGTTTGCTAAATGAAAAAGGTCACATCTTAAAATGTCAAATTTGACTCTTAGTCAGCTTTGATCCCACAAAACTAATATACAGCATGAATCACCAGACTACACTCCTGTGGTTATAAAACAGACTGAAAATGAAAAGTCATAATCAACAAGCATGAAAGCAGACAGACCAATAATTTCTATATGGTTCTTTTTAATGCCTGTGATTTTGGATTGTATAAATTGTATTGTCGCAATGTAAGCTGGGGACCCCAAGGATGACAAGCTTACAGCTGATGCTTAAAGACCCACTCCGGTGAAAATCATATTTTTCTTGTCTACATGTTCATATGGCATTTTTCTGATGCTACAAGAAATATCATGAGAGAACTACGTGCAAAATTGCATTTCTGAGTATTTCTGCATTCAAATCTCTGGCAGACCCTAATGGCAGATTCAGATACAGCAAGATTTCCTACGTAGCAAATCCAAGCTCCGCCCCGGAGCCCCGCTATGCAGGCCGGACTTGGAGAAATAGAGAGGACGATCAAGGAATAAGTGTGTGCGTTAGCGGATTGCAATGCTCATTAGAAAGTTAATAATGCTATCAACTTTCATCATGACCCCAAAGACATTAATGTCTGAGAGCTGAATAGCTCCTATGTTACCTGCCACCTTTACTACACCATCAATGTTAGGCTACAAGCTAGCATGAAGAGGAGTGTGCAGAGCAGCGCTGTCTCTGCCCACGACTCAGAGGTGAATTGCTCATGAGCTACTGGAGCTCTGCAGAAGAAAAGCCCTTGAAAACGACACAGGTAATGTGATTTTGGATAAAAACTTCATAATCACAATTTAAAGACCACTGATAATACTCTAAGTAAAAAAAAAGGAGTGGGACTTTAAGCTAATGGGGATCCTAATAATAAACGAATAAGCACTGTGAGATGGTAGGTGTGGGATCAGTTGATTTGCAGAATATTGAAGAAAACCCCTTTTTTTTCACTTTTCACACAGTAAGTGAAACATTTGACAATGAAAAGGAAGCAACATAAGTCATATGACAAGATCAGCCAAGAGATGAAGAGTATTAGTTTGTCAAGAGGGGGAGCCTAAAGTTGCAGCATAATGTTTACCTTAGGCTCTATCACATAATTCTTTTCACCTCATCTTGACTGAACTGACTTTGCAAATTTCCATATGTTCACACTGAATTTAAATTGACATCTGTCTGCATTTCATGAAGGAGAAAGATTAGATTGGTACTGGAGAACAGCTGTCAGCCAAGTCTTCATAGCACGTACAGTCCATAACTGCAGAGTGTGATGGGTCAATAAAGCTACACATACCACAGATATGAGTGTTGAGGGGGATTACAAGCTTTGTGTTTGTACAGACTTTTGTGCCCGCGTTGGCAAAGAACTTTTTAATCTTTAGATAGTTTTTACTGACAAAAAAGTCACAACCTGTTTCCTCAAACAGTCAAATATATCACTGCTAGTGAATTTTTGCTGTCGACAGTGTAGAGGAGCTGTTTCATCAGCATTATGTCAGTCATCTGATCTGACATCTACCCCTCACAGTGACACCAGCCTTTGAAAAATTACAAAATGTGGATTTCTAGTTGTGTTGCTATTGGTCTCATTTGCTCTTTATGGTCAGGTTGTTGCATCGTTATTAATTTCAAATAATGTTTGACATCCAGTTAAAAAGTCCTCAGAGGAGCTTTAAGTGTTAAAATAGCTGATAGTTGCCTGTGTGTTCACTTTAGATATATAAACGACACAGTATGATTGAAGCTACAGAGTGTTGGGTTGAGGGTGGTCTGCGTATGTGTGGATAAAATAATAGAGAAAAGAAAAATGATTGATATTTTTAGTGATGTTCTGTCTCCATAGTTATCAAAGATGATCTCTCTTCTTGATGGAGCCTCTCAACTGACCAGAAATCATAAATCATAAATGAAAATCAAATTTTTGAACAAGGCAGAGGTCACAGAAGAGCTGGTGAAAGGAAACAAGCTCAGCAGGATAAAACTAGCTGTCAGAAACCTACACTGACATATTGCACGTCACAAACTCTCCTCGTCAAATATTCATCACATCCCTTTTCCCTGCCTCTTTCATTCCAGCTTCAATAGTAATAAATACATTAGTGGATAAAAGAAAATCAAACCGGCTCCCGGAGGGAGCGTGTGAAGTCTCACAATCTCCATGCTGTTTGTACTTGGGAAGAATCAATTAAAAATGTACAGCTGGCATAGATTTATTATTCATACGCACATCTTCTTCAAGCCATCAGTGGGCTAACACATGTATTTGTCAGGCTGGTAAATACATCAGCAGAGGGGAGGATGCATAGAGTTGTCAAATTCGCAATGAATTGGAAGATTTGGAAGTTTATGTGTGGAAAATAACGAGTGTATAATTAATGTGCTGACATAGTGTGTGATTTAGATTATCTTTCTGAGGGTTGGAGATGAACACTAACAGAGGGAACTCCGTAGGTACGACTTTCTACAAGATGTTCATGAAAACAAAACCTGATGGCTTGAAATCCTTTAAATTCTACATTTTATTAAAAATGGTACAGAGCAATGTATCAAATCTAGTGAATGAAAAATACACACAAATTTGAATTGTGATGCCAGCACTACATATAAAGGTTGTCAGGACAGAGGCATGTTTGCCACTGTGTACCATTACCTAATCTTTAAAACCCCTCTGTAAACCCCCAAAAAACTGTTTCTGAAGATTTAATAGTGAAATGTTGCTCCATTCTTGTCTGATGTAGGATCCAAGTTGCTCAACAGCTCAGGGTCTCTTGTGTGGTATTTCTTGTTTTAATAATACTCAACGTTTGCAGAACGTGGTTGGCATTGTTTTGCTGAAATTCCGTAAGGTCTTCCTAAAAAAGTTGTTGTCTGGATGGCAACATTGTTCAAAAACCTGTATACATCATTCAGCTTTAATGGTGTACTCCCTGATGTGTAACCATAGACTGTATATAGAATGGACGCTGTCTGCTTCCTCACTGAGTGAAGCGTCACCAGAGGGTCACCAGAGGCTGCAGTATAGGTCATTAATCCTGCCTCCTCCAGCAATCTTTATGGAGCTGTGGACAAACTCCAGAAATTAATTTCACAGAATATACATTTTTCTCCCCTCTGGATGTGATGTTGACATGTAGTTACTGTAAAATTAGTTTGTGCTTAAGTCCTCTTTTTTTTTTTTAAAGTTACTGGGGGGGTTCATATTTTCTATAATTGAAACTTGATACAGCCTATGGGCGTACGAAGATTGCGTAGTTCATCAGGGGGATACGTTGTTTGAGCCGAGCGTCATCACAGTCATCACAGTCATCACAGTGACTCTCTCGCTGAATGTGTACAATGCTACTGCGCAAGTGGTGGTTCCAGGAAGTGGAAAAAAGCCCAAAAATATCAAAAGCAATTCGGCTTCAAATCCATGTAATGACAGAAGGCGGAGCCAAGTTGTCCATGGTATATACAGTCTATGTGTGTAACCTTCATGCTATTGAAACTTTTGAATCCACATACCACCATTATTGAGTTTCCCCTTGGGATAAATTATGTTCTTCTTATTCTTGTCACAGATGCTGGCTATTGAATTGTGCACTGATAATAAGCCTGGAGGACAATGGGGTGTCTATGACCTCCAGAAATTAAGTTACATTATCAACATTTAGACAACAGAATAGTTTCCCGCTCCCCGACAGTCCACTCTGGACTAAGTCTACATACATTGTTTTTCTGGCTATTATCATTTCACAAACACAACCTTTCTCTGCTCTCACACTATTGCGTACACACATGCACTTATTCTCAAATATGTCATGATATTAATCTAAGTACCCATGTTGAGATGTAATCGGTGCCCAAAACACTGGAGTCAGGTCTATTCATTCAGATGTGCTGCCATTACTGTATGTGTTTTTCATTGTTATGCAGACATGGTTTAAAGTTTAAGTGCTGGTCGCTGGTGTTTTAGCCATTCAACTATCCTACATGGCTCTGTTACGTTTTTTTTCAGTGTTGATAAAGGTCTGTAGTGTTACCTCTTGATGTAGCAAAAGTAGCACAACAGGTTCTGCACCGGTTGTGCAGCAGCATCTTTTTTTGCGAAGATAAATCCACAAAAGTGCCGTGCTGCCCCTCTTTGGTTTTTAGCTTTCTGCAGTGTCAGCTTCTGTAGTGGAATTAGGCTATAGTGCGACAGAGTGCAGTGTTGACTTCTCCCTCTACCTGCTCTGCTCGCTCCGAGGTCACGTGACCAGATCACATGACCAGTCAAAATCGCAGCCTTTGCCGTTACAACATCACGTTTCATCATATCGCAATGTAATTGCAAATGCAATTAATCATTCAATCCTAGCCCATGCAGTGCTTTCCACTACAAAGTCATGTCTTTTTTAATGCTGTGTGCAATCCAGTATTAGTTTTCTTCCTCTTCAGATTCTCTAAATCTTTTAATGGTATCATCTACTGTATATGATGAAATCCCCAAATTCTTCAAAGTTTTATACATGGAATATTATTCTAAAATGACTGAACTATTGGCTTACGCAGTTTCTCACAGAGTGGTGACCTTCTTCCGATCTTCCCCATTTGAGATAGTCAGCATGTCTGGATTGTCCCTTTTATACCCAGTGATGTTGCTAATCCCTTTGCAGAGGCATAGTTAGATGATTCTGCATCGAGGTTTGAAGCCTCCTCACTTTAATGTTTAAGACCTAATAGGGAAAAATGTACCTAAAAAGCAAACATAGAGTTGCAGAACTCGATTACACTGATACTATTTATCAAAGTATTTAAGTAAATTCTGCAGTGATCTTTCAGTGATCGTACAATCTCACAGTGCTTGAACATTATCCTAGTCATGAGGCTGCGTTTGACAGCATGACTGTTAATGACGATCTTGACACTGTCGTAGCTGTAATTGTGGTTTTTCAGCTTATGTCAAAGTCATGTTTGAAAGCATGTTGAATTGAATAGAACTGAGTTTCCTTTTGCTCGGTGTAGCTTTCAAAATGTGCTCCTATCTCTCCTCCTACATCTACTGTTCTTTTAAGTCAGTCTCTCCTCCCCACTTTCTTACACTCAGTTGATCTCTCTCTCTCTGTTCTTCCTCTGTCTGTCTGTCTCTCACACTCTGAGTGCTTGTTCAGGTGCTTGGGTAAAAACATGGATTATTGACCGGTGCAGTTTTGAATTTTTGACAGATTCTTATCTGATATTTTATCATTTCATCCTCACCCATCTGCCTGCCAGTCAGGTTGCTGGTGCTATAGATCCCTTATGGCTCAGCCAAAGAAACCATTGAAGCGCTGCTATGCAACCTCTCCCCCTGTGCTTTGCTTATAGGATCCACAAGCAGACCTACAAAGATGCGATTGAAGTGAAAGAGTCAGTCAAGTCAATCTGAGCTCACTCACAGGCACGCACACTCACACACACACACACACACACACACACACACACACACACACACACACGTGGGTGTTTCGTCTTGTAACATCTGAGATTCTTCAAATGTGCTTTTAAAAAAGTTTTCTCGCCAACCACATCAGAGGAGGCGAAACTTGTGAAAAGGGCTGCCAAGAAAGACACAAACACACAAACACATGCACTAACACACCTACCTCCAGGTTTCTCCTCCATGTGAAGAGTGTCCTTTCTTCTTCCTCCTCCTCCTCTTTTTCTTCTTCCTCCTTATTGCATTTTTTATTAAAAACATCAATCTGCCTGACGTTCACCTGTCATCTGTTAAGGGGTAAGTTGTTAATGGGGATCAATAGAATGAAGATGACTCGCACTCAGGTGGACGGGGAGAAGAGCGGAGTTTAACAGATGTTCCACACAAAGATAACCGAGGTGTGTAAAATGTGTGTGCCTTTCTATAAGCAGAGGTCTGAGCATATGTGTAAGTGTGTGAGTGTGTGTTGAGGTATGTATGAGATAACAGATAGAGACAATCCCTGAGGGGACCTTCTCCTTGAAAGCGTCATCCTGCAGGTGGTAAAGCTTTGGAGGAAACATTTCATACCTTCAAAATTACAAGCTCTGAAAGGTGAGCAGCTGATAGACAGCAGCGTTCAGGCTGAACTAACAGCTTGGTTTGGACTCAACGTGAGGCTGCATGTCTCTTTCATGACTTTGAACTTAATGGTGCAGAGTGCTCTTAGCTTTGCCCTTTTGCTGTGTAAATGTTCCTCTTATCTCTGAGATGTGTTGCCTCTAAGATAAGATGAGATTTAAGCTGAAGTTGAAATCCTAAACCAAACACATCAGGGTGAAAAAATCCAGGATTTTGATAGTTGCAGATTTGCTCTCCTCTAACACTGCTGTTGTTGCAGTTTCAGCTCTCCACCCCTAGAGGGCACATTAGGTCAGAGATCATGTCTTTTCTGAGGATGTGTACAGGATAACATTGTTTTTCTGCAGGCTGGGACCATCACAGGATCAGGTGTTATATTTTAGCCGTGGTATAACATAAAAAATACATGTAAAATAAGTCATTCAGAGGTAGAAGACGTGACTTGGCTGGTGATAATCCTTCTCTCATAAATCAGTCTGTCTCCTCTCATGCAATAAGTGCACGGTGGTTTTAAAAATTTCCACCGTAGTAAAATAATCACGAGTCAGACAAAGAAAAGAGAGAGTGAACGCACACAGTGACCTGCTAAAGCTGCTTTCTGACACAATTCCTTCTGGCTCTTTGCCACAATTTCTCGCTGCTTCCTTCCACATCTGGTTGTAGAACATAAAGGGCTTTTTGAAGGCTGGAGATACTGTAGGTTACTGGATGTTCTTCCACCTGCAGGTTGCTTCAATCACACACACACACACATACACACACACACACACACACACACACACACACACACACACACACACACACACACACACGGAGAGAAGCTTTATCTGGTATGTTAAAAGCAGCACATCCCAGACACAAGAGGAGCTGCTTGGATGTTTCCAAAGGCGGTGTTTTAGAAAGACAGCAGAAAAGGTGTGAGGAGGAAAAAATATGTGGCCTTTGACCTCTGAGGAAGTGATTTATACAGGACTATAAAGCAAGCCCCCAGGATCAGTGCTGGGTTGTGATTTGGGAGTGGTGGCCTCAGTCAGACTCAAGGCCAAGACACTTCCAGAGGCGTAAAAAACAGTTTTTTGTACATAAATGAATGAGGCTTGGTATCATAACAACATAAGCATCCCACTCATATTAAATAGCCTTAAAGTGTTCTATGAACGAATGATTTTCTTGCTTTTCATTAGAGCTGCCCCCCCCCCCCCCCTCTGTGGAATGGGCCCCACGTGCATCTATTCAAAATGTGTATCACAACATAAGAGGAATCCAGATTTTTTACATTTTTTTAATCTTTCTGTACAACTAACTTATGGAAGATTAAAAAGCTGCAGTGTTTTACACCAAAAGTCAGACTCCCAAACGTTCATCTTAGAAATAAATACCCTTTTTTAAGCTGTTGTCAACATCAAAATTCAAGATGTTGTGTCTGTTTGTCCTTGCAGAAAAGCTGTCAGTAAAAAATCTGATGAATGGGGCTGCCAGAGTTAAGAGTTCATCACAATGCATTTAAGGTCTTGTATTAATGCTTTCCTGTTTTTAATCACATGCTATTTTCTTTCCCCTCTGGCACACTGAAATTCAGTCATGGATAGAGAACGATAACACCACTGCAGTTTTGCATGGCACATTTCACTGTGACGCGTGAAAGGTAATTTTATCTAATTTTATCTCAAATGGAACTAAAATATCACAAAAGCACTGAATTTGAGCCCCTGCCTCTGAGCTAAGCACGTAGGTGCTGCTAATCAGCCAGACACCAGCAGGTATCTGCATCAGCAATAATTTGGAGTGTGTGGATCAATACAGACCTGAAGGAGTCAACAGGGCTTAGAAAATGAATGTGAAGTGACTGCAGGCCAGTCAGTATTGTCAAAGAGTAAAGTTTAAGGGACGTCCTGGTTGGCATGTTGTGATATGCCTTCCCCTTATAGAGCCATAAAAAGCAGAGAAATTAACCAAACTGAAAACCCTGAAAACCAGAAATCACTGGACAGCAGTGAGTAATCAAAATTATCTCAGAATAACTGCACACTATTAAGACATTTTGATGAAACATTTTTAACATGCATGCCTGCATATCATTTAATGTACATCCTTATAAGATTACAAAAAGACCCCGTACTTTATAAAATAAGCGATCTCATTACTCTAAGTCATGGCTTTAGATCACGCTGGAGAAGTAGTGCATGAACATAAAATCAATCTTTGAATACAAAATAATGGAGTTATAAACATGCCATAAAAACTGTGATAAAAAAATGCCTTGAGTCTTTGAGAGAGCGTCCAACAGCATGAAGACTCTCCAAGGAATGACAACTGTTATCTCAACTCACTGAGCCTGATATCCTGTGTTTGGTGCCTGCCTACCTCCACATCTTTTACACAGCCTATGATCTCAACACTCTTATTGGCAGTTCGCTTCTGAACATGGCTATTTAGGAGGATAAACAAATAGACTACCAAACATTTAATTGTCTGGATGCTAAATGACTGCAATGGTAAATCCAAATCTTAACGTTGGCCTCTTTAAGTAGGTCACTGACATCATAGATCTTTTAAATTCATGCACAAGTGTGTGCCAGCGAACAAAACTGCACCAGATTATCATAAAACTCAAGTATCACAACCGGACCCACAGCTCTACTTACTTTTACAAGAAAACAGAGATCCTGGTGTAAACACATGCAACAAGGATGCAACAGTAACTCACTGGATTTGTTGTTGGCCAGTTTGATGTATATCATTCCATGTCAAGGGCAACAAGCAATTTATGACATATTTCAGGCAGAAATCATTTTCTAAATTTTCCATCAAAATAGGAGCAGAAAGGAGTTCACTTAGAGGACAATGCCAGATATCTGGTGAGTTGTGAAAACAACAAACCCTCACAATTTAGAATTCTTCAACCATGTTTGCTGAAACTCCTTGGTCAGGGTACTGCTGGATAATGTGTGATACAGAAACCAACAAACCATTATTTTCCTTTTTTGTTTCAAAACCAGAAACGCATTAAATGTCATCTGAATCAAATACATAAGAGTCAGAGCACCTTCAGCTGTTTATTTTTTTTATTTTTTTTATTTTGTTGGTTATAAAATTTGTCCTTTAATCAGTTTGAGGTGAATATATTTTTTAAAAATTATTGTTTTATTTACAGTTTCAAAAACAAAAATGAATTCCCATGGTGTCCCTGTAAAAAAGAAAATTAAGAAACAAAGTCACATGTATAATTTGTGAAAGCAGGATGACAAACCCCAGTTTTATTCTTTATTTTGTTCATATTTCTTTAATAATTTCTCATTTAGGTCAGAGTGGTTAGACAAGCGGTGGAACTGAGAGGTTCAAATGTTCCAGACTGTAAAATTCAGCCAGCAAATATAACAACGAGAATGTACAAATCAAAGTGTCATCAGAGGAAAAGTAATTGATGTAGTGATTTGTCGGTCACGAACGAACCAGTTCAACGAGCTGGCTCTTTACTTGAAAAATGGGAGCTGGCTTCCGTCTGTGATACTTTTTTTTTCTCTCTCTCTTTTTTCCCCCCACGGACTGTAGAAAAAAACTACAAGGCAGAATAACAGGATTTATTTGATTATTTGTGTTGTAATAAATATTGAAAATCTCAATAGCTGTCCTTTTTTATTTCTATGCTTAAGTTTTTTGGGGTTTTTTTTTATCTGCTTTGTGTAGCAGAGTGGTTCTACAAGCAAGTCAGTGCACTCATTGGGTGGTTTCAGAGAGTTATAAGGGTTTGTAAATGCAATGAAAACAATTGGCCACAGCAATTTACTGATATTAGAAAACGTAATTTTTCCTTGTGAATACTTAAGTACAAAGGATGTATTGAATTATTTACGAGGTGTGTGGTAAGAGGAAAGAGGTATATGGCCTGGACACTGATGTAGATGTGATATGGAGCGTGAATGGTAAGAGTTATTGGCACAAAGGAAGTGAGTAAACACAAACTACTCAGTTGTTCAAATACGTGCAAATCAAGTCAGTAAATCATTTCATTCATGTCCAGTGTGAACAAAACACTACACTTCACTGAGAACACTGCAAGTACATAGAGAGATGAATGATTCCATATTCATGGAGGTATTTAGGAAAATGTTCCTTTGAGCAGCATCGACTGAACTCAGTAAATCTGAGAAAGCTTGTCTTTCTCATTTTCCTGTCTCCGTCTCTCCCTGTCCTGCCCTTGAAAAAAAAAAAAAAAAGAGGACAGGCTCTCACAGCCTGGGAACGGCTAACTACCAGAGGATCCGAGCAAAGCTAGCACATCAAAGGCCAACCCATTTACTCAGCAGCTTACACACACCCACACATACACAAACAGCGGCTTACTTATTTGGGGTTGCTTTCTCTGAAGTTCATTACAAGTGGCAGAACTATTACCCTGTCTGACAGCATGTGTGTGAGTCAACTACAAGAGGGGAGAGTTCAGCTCATAAACACTTTAACTGGCTGAGGAGCTGGAAAGTTTTGGAGTCATTTCTGCATTATGAATATCTTTCTTATTTCCAGTTTGTGAGAATGATTCAACCACGTGCATGCTTTATCCACAAATGCTGCAAAAATACAAACATTGAATAGCTTTCAGAGTCATTTTCTGTGATGAGCAGCCTCAGTTGTAGTAACAATGAATGATGAATAAGTAGACATCTCCTCCCACATCCAGTGATGTTTCATGAGGAGGAAGCCTCCTCCACACTCATCTAGTACACTTAATCTGAAGTGGCAATATTAGAAGCCTGAGCTGGTGCCAAGACAAATGCAGCTCGCACACACATTACTGCCTGTTCTCCATGGTTCCTGGTGTACCATGTCGAAGAAAGAAGAGGGGAGGGGTGGTGGTGGTGGGGGGGGGGGGGGTCTCCTCAGAGAGAAGAGAAGAATAGAGACGAATGCAGATTAACGTGAGAACAGTGGAGGAGTGTATTATGTGTGTGTGGGAGGGACAGATGATGGATACAAGATGTGTGAAGATCCTCAGGCTGGATGAAAGAGTTGGAGGAGTCATATTGAGTTTTTGGTCTAAGACTTTGAGCGGTATGATAATAACAGCAGAGAGTGAGAGCGGAGGTCATCGTGACATCATTAAAAAGAGGATTAATGTGCAGTTTCACCTTAAAAGTTAAGGTGGAAAAGGACTCCAGCTTCCCTGTGGCTCATTGTTACTGACGTGGGCTGCAAAGGCTTTATTTCAAGGCCAGGTCTGTTAATAAGATGAAATTTAAGTCCAGATGAAGAGAAACTCAATCAGAAGCGAGGCTGCAGTGGTTTTAGACAGACAGAGGGGCCGACTTTGTTGTAAAATTGAACTTGCATTCCTGCATCTTCAGGCAGTTGGATAGAGCTCGTCTCGGCACATGTTGAAACCATTACATGATGTCATGGTGGTACAATTTCCCACCAGCGCCTGCATGAGAGAGGAAGTGATGTCACAGACCCAGGCCATGCAGATGGCACTCTGATAGACCAAGAAGATAGCATCAAAACTTTGTTTGTGTGTCCTAATGTGTGTGTGTGTGTGTGTGTGTGTGTGTGTGTGTGTGTGTGTGTGTGTGTGTGTGTGTGTGTGTGTGTGTGTGTGTGTGTGTGTGTGTGTGTGTAAGGGGTTAATGAGACGTATCAACAGATGTATGGATCAGCTGGTGTATTTCCAGAACACCACCTGTTTGAGGTTTTTACTCCTTCTGGATGAACTGATAGTTCAAAACTCAAATCTCTGGATCTTTGCTCTTCAAGCTTATACGTTTTCAATTTTTAATTCACATGAACAAATAAAATGACGATGTTCACCACGGAGAGACATCACCTGACTCCATCTAAACGTAGAAGTCAATGAAAATTTTCTGCAAAAGGTTTTTGGAGAGTCTGGACAAAACATGTCCTACGTGGAAAAGTCTAATTTATTCTAAAAATTCAGAAATTCTAAATGTTTGACATATCCACAAAGTTAAATCTAAAGGATTCGTGCATACCAATTCTATGTTTTAGCACAGCTATTTATTTTTTGGGGGGATATTTGTTTAAATGAATCCGCTGTGATTAGAAGGTCCATGTTATTGCTTGTGTCCTCAGCAAGAGGTCACAATATTGACCAGCCCCAAAAAACTTAAGAAAAAAAACTCTACAATTGTGAAAATATTCATCAAATAAAAATTCAGGGCTATAAATATATAAAACAATGCATTGTCTGAATATCAAATAACTTTTTGCCTAAAAATCTGCCCATCAAAGTTGTGTCCTCAGTTTCTGTCAACTCTGTCAGATTATTCTATAAACCTCATTAAATCATGCAATATCATGATCAGCTGTATCCCTTAGGACCCCTTTTCATTTCCTGCTTCTGGTGAATGCAACACCATCACACATGGTCTGGTAAGTTTGACAGTTTTTGATATTTTAGACAATGTCAATATTTGTATGGTCACAGCTGGACCATGTCAACACTGTCTCTACGTTATTATACTTTTTTTTAAACCAAAGTGAGTTCAATTAAAGTATTTTAGTAAGATCATCAGGACAGCTAGCAACTGCCAAAAAACTGGCTAGCTGCACTGTACAATAAATGTTTTGGAGGGAAAATACATGCCCTTACGTCAACTCCGTCAGATTTTGTGTCTGACGGAGTTGACGTGTAAGCTGATGGAGTTGACAAATCCACCTATAACCTCTTAATGTGCTGACATTATGCTATTTTTGAACATGGTTAAGGAAAACAGTGTTATTCCAGGGTCTTATTTGCACATGAATGTACATATATAGCATATAATACGTTATTTTACCACACACACACACACACACACACACACACACACACACACACACACACACACACACACACACACACACACCTTTTCTCATTGATTGATTGATTGATTGATTGTACAATCCTAAAGGTGCAGTGTGTAGTTTTCACTACCGAAAATCTACACAGTGGTTTCTTATACAGTGCGCAAGAAGTTCTATGTTGCTCTTTTAAACCCCAGTGTAGGTGGGATACCAGACAGAAGAAAAACATTATTCTATTCTGGAATACAATGCCAGACACAACAGACAGTCTCTCAGACAGAAAACAGTCTAATCTATTGTCACCTATTGACCTATTGTCAATCGGTTTAAAAACAATTTCGATGTCATCAATTCCATCAGTTTCTCATCAACACCATCAGATGTTCGTCAACAACGTCAGATGTATGTTTTTCTAAAAACAAATTGTTTCTTCAGTTTATATTATTTAAGTAATAAAGGAGCATTGGCTCTACATCCTCTTGTCTCTTATTTAATTAGGGAATTTGTTTTTATAATATAAAAATTAAAACCAAAGTTTGAAAATGCAACTTTTTAGAAATCTTGGTTTTCAAAATAGTGTGAAATCACACATTAGGTTTATATATTATATTTCATGGCATATCAGAGTAACTAAACACTATTACAACAGACATCAGAACTTTAGATTCTTGTTGGTCTAGAATTATTAAAATTAAATCATTTTTAGTGTGTCTGATGGAATTGACACAAATCCACTGTCTAAGGGAAACGTGAATTTATAGAGAAATCGTTTTTATTTAGAGCCTGTTCCTTTATGGAGTTAAATAGCTAAGACCTTTCTCTACAGTAATTAATAACTCTAATCAATACAGTGTGCATTCTCAAAAAAAAGTTTTTTAGGAAGTGTTTTGTCCCGACTCTCAAGAATCCTTGACCTGCTGTATCAAAGCTCTCATCAGCTTACTTACTCTTCCTGGCAGGGCTGACATGATATTATGATATAGGTCAAGACACGGCTGTAACAACAAATTACCACATAAACTTTACTAGTAAGCGCACTTGACTTCCTTGCAGGTCATCATTGAAAGTTATGTTTTATCATCACCAGCCCTGTGACAAAAACTGCTTCTGTATTTATATATACATCTAGTATTTAAAACGGGTACTGCAGTCCATGTTCAAACACTGGTGAGAGCACTCTGCCCCAGCCCCCTCCCTACATCAATGCACACTCTGGTTGCCGTATCCTAGACATCGGAAGATTCGGGAGCACAAGACGAGGCCGTGACTTCACTGTAAGATGATAAGCCAATGTAATGTTTGTGCGACGTGTACAGTAATCTCTTTCATAAATTAAGGTATTATTAGTCATACACTTCCTTTCTGTCACCTGATTTGCAATTGGCTTTTGTTATTGATGGGCCCACTGTCGCTTTGCTAGCCATGTGTGTAAAATAGTGTTGCCTGCTGCCTTGAAATGCCCATCCCTACTACACGCCATGGTTAATAAAAAAATTCTACTGCTTTTTACGTATCTGTCCACTGTCTGCTTAGCTGTTTTGGAGAAAATAAGCCAGCTCTGTATTGGTCTTTAAACCCTTTGGACCTTTCTCGATTTTTATCTGAGCCAGCTTGTTTGCCCCCCTGGTTTGCTGTGATCACTAGTCTCACACTTTGCAACCTGAGGGGCACCTGAAAGTGCCACGTGGGGGTGCTGTGAACCACAGGTCAAACAAAAACAAAGAAAAAGTCCCAAAAACAGTAGAAAACACATCCAAACACTGCAGAGCAGCGTTGTGTGCATGCCCATAAAGTGTTCTGATGAGTGAGCAGCAATTGGAAACCATGTTCTTTAAACTGAAATCAAACGTTTTCTTCAGCACAGTGGTTAACTGACCAGAAGCCCAACAGCACATGTCCAATTCATACAGTATAGACAACCATATAGTGAGTCAGCTTTACTCATACCTTACGTCTTACTCTGCTGTCAGTCTTTGTTTGCTACTGCAGGCCATATCAAGTTAAACTTGTTTCACAATTGCCTAAAAAGTTCAAAATATTTATGCAATAATTACTCCAGTAACAGCAAATGCTCTAATTGTCTTTTCTTTGTCTTTTTTAATGCAGGTTAAGTCAAGTTATTATTTGAATTTTTAATATGAACAGTTCCAGTTAAGTTCCAGTTGTGTCTGTTAAAAATAAATAAATAAATAAATAAGGAAACACTGCGATGCAAAAATTAACTATCACTGTTTTATGCATTAAAAGAAGTTTGAGGATTTTACCAGTGGACTGCCGGTCAAACACCATGACGAGACTTCTATACAATATGTTTCTGTTAAAAATACAATACTCATGTTAGCCTATTTCAGATTATGCGATAAAAATAACATTCATTATTAACCTTTGACAGCGTCATAACATACTGAATAACACTGATGTTTACTCATCAAAAGTCTAGTTTTGGTTTAAGGGTTTTCTGTAAGTTATAATTTTACCAGCACATTTACAAAATTGTATTCTGAGTCAAGTATTTTCAATTGCAATGCATGATGACCACCAACATAGATATGAGACCATTCCTGATTCCTCCAGACCCCAAATCAGATCTTGGTTATGAAACTGTGTCTTTGCTACCTTGTTGTTACTTTGTGTAATAAAACAAACCCACCTGCCAGGTGGCCCTGAAGTTAAAGGACTTATAAGAATAACCTGAGCCTTATTGCTGCTCTTCTATTGGCCATCTTGATTTTGAGTCATTTCTTGCACAATCACTAAAATCTCTAGCCAGTAGATGGCAGTATAATGGATCACACCCTCATGTCCAGTCTGCATTCACAACTGATGTGAAACCATCTCATCAAAGCCTGTGCACTTTGAAAAACTGCTTTTGACAAGCTATCAAGTGTTTTTTTTTTCACTTTGATATCTGACTGAAATGTTGTTACAGTCTCAGAAAACAGAAATTTATAAATATTGAGAATAAAATGAACTGGAAATTAAAATACTGTTACAGATATTGAAATATCAGTTCTTTATGGAGGTAAAAAAAAAAAAAAAGGATAAGATAAAAAACATAATGATAATAATAATTATATTTTATCCTGAAATTGTTTTTCTAATTTGTAAAAGGTTTAATGTAGAACATGATCAAGTTATGCATGGAAATGCTATTGTCACTGCTTATAAACATGAACACTTACATACTGATGGAGTAAATTGGAACTAAACACTGCCACAACAGCTCAGTACACACAACCTGAAAACTCCCTGGTGTTTATTTGTTTGCATTTCAAACACCTCTCCCTTTGTGTGTTAAATGGTTAAGCGCTTAATCACTAGTTTCAGGGGAAGAGGGAGAGGAAATGGAGCGGGACGGTTAAAGTGGATTATTTAGCAAGAGGGAGAAATTGGGGGACGAAGAAGAAGGAGAAAAGGAGAGGGAGGCTGAGCAGCAATCGATGGTTTTTCCCCCGCAGCTCCACAGGGATTTGCACTGAGTGATCTGAAGTGGCACCCTGCTGTGCAAACCTGAGTGCTTTGACTCCACATAAAACCATTCAATCACAGAGTACCATGTTTTGCTAAAAAGCCCCTTATGAGATCACTACCAAGGATGAACAAACAGGCAGAATGAAAAAGACAGAGCACCTTACTCATGTGAAGGAGAAGGTAGATAGAAGCCGGACGCAGACTTACACGCACAGATACATCAGATTGATCTGTTTCCCAAAGTCCTGCTGTACAATACTCTCAGGAGAAGAATTTATGAGGGAAACTTTATTTTAATGTATTTATTTTAATGGGAACTCTATTCACAAATACGTCAAATTGCTCTTTCTGACATGGATAAAACACTCTGGATGTCAGCTGAAATTTGGACACTTATTCATTCAAATAAATTCTGAATTACAATCTGGGGTTGATTTGTTTATTAGAGACTGATTCACAATGCAGACTGAAATGAACCAACACTGCCAGAAAAAAAATAAACAAAAAGTCGTACTGCTGGTAAAAGTGACCCGAATTCGGTGAATATTTTGGCTCATTTGTGACTCGTGCCTTATCTCCCTATGGCAGTATGAACAACACAAGTCATGCTGAATCTGATCTCTTTCAATCAGAGTTGTACCACTTCTATGTGGTACAAAATCAGATATCGATCAAATATTTCCCAGTCTGTCAGAGCAAAGACAACATGGGACAAAGCTGCAAAGATGGTAGTCAGCTGGAGAACAGCAAGGTGTTAGACCAAATGAGTATTTGAGGTGATACTTCTGTACTAGCTAAACTAGAGGGATCGTATTGTAAACTGACCTGTGTTTTAAAATATTGTAAAAGACACAGCCAACCTTGGCAGCAGAAGGGCTAAGGATACAGCAAAAGGTGGAGAGCCTCAAAAGTTCAGCCAGGCTAAGACAGCTAACCATTGTGGCGGTGATGGTTATCTGTTTGTTTTACAGCAAACACTACTGTATTATGGTTGATAAGCTGTCAGAGCTGCTTGACAGCTGAAGAGGAGCCTCAAATTCGAGAGTGGGACTGATTCAGCTGGAAGCCATGGCACTGATTTTGAAACAGGTTGGTGTATTAGCTGCTTCTCAAGCTATTACAGACTAAATAATGTAAATTAAATATCTAGTAAATAGATACACACAATGAAGTTAACAAGATATGTAATTCATCTCCCTTCTTTTCTTTCTTCCTCTTCCTCTTATTTTTCGCGCATCTTGGCCTGGACATGTCTCTGTGTCCTCTCCCCGTCCTGCTGCAGCTGCTGCTGCGGTGGCTGAACAGATAATTTGTTTCAATGATCAGATGGGTTATTTACTTTAAGCCTACATATGTATATTATAATATTCAGTTTTGTGAGCCAAATTTATTTCATATGCCAACATCGATGAAAGAAATAGCCAAGCCACAGAGCACGATGCGTCAATACGCACAGATGGTTCCGATTTTAATGCCATTATTGGAATTTATGATGTGATCTGTGCACACAACCCACCTTTGTCACATGAGGTTTGAATATGTGCAACTTTATGTGAGTTTCTTTATCTATGGAAAGGGTATTTGTCTTACCAGTGGGTCCAACATTACACACACCAAATCCATCTTTGCTCATATTAGAGAGTGTGCAGGACACCCTCTGCAGCAATTACAGCGACACTTGTTGAGGGGCTGCCTTCTGTAGCCATCGTGTGGCATTACTGTCCTCAGACATCTCTTGATCTCTTTGACTACTTCACGACAATTGTAATACACCTCGCCGGTGGCGGATTTAAAGGCAAGGAGAGGAGCTGATGTTATTGGTCAATACAGGTCTCGGCTGTGTTAAATCCACTCCACGCCCTCTCTCCTCCATCGCTACGACTTATGCCGCTGGGAGGAGCTGAGTTAGGGAGGGGGGATACTTACGCCGGACTGTGCTGCCCACCAAAATACCAAATTGTGCTTGGGAACGCCTTGTTGGCGCGGCAGACCTGACCTATGCCACGTCTCCGGCGAAGCATGAAAATAGAGCCCTCAGTAAGCGCTGTGTTCACACTGCATGCAAAACAAAACTGAATCTGATTTCTTGCTCATCTGTGACCCAGATCTGTTTTGCTAACAGTGTAACCAGCACAAGCTAGTAAGTAGATGGACTCTGAGCTTTCTAAATCAGATTGGGCAGATAGCTGAAAGCTGCAAACCCTACTTTGTAGTACAGGTCCCTGACCTTTGACCTTTGTAAACAACATAAACAAAGAGTGTGATCTAGACCAACTCTTTAGCTAACACTTGTTGTCAATATGCACTGTATCAATAAAGACTGAGAACTGGTTGACCCCTTTTCAGGCCCTGAGTTTGTTTAGTGGTATCTGAAACATTTTCTGACTATTATGTGCTCAAATAGTAGATCAGTAAACCTCAGTGTGCAGCCTTAAGCCTTTGAACAAAACTCACCCATTTTCTGGTGAGGACCTGCCACATTGCCAAATTCGTTGGTACTTGAGATGCAGGTTGGACCCAACAACCCCAAACAACCAGGAGGCCTCTTTCAAATGAGCCTTAACAGCTCCAAACCAAAACAAACGTCTTCTCTGTCTTTTAAGGCACTCAGGACCTCGGAAAATGAAACCTGAAACGTTCATATTGACAGTTCCTCCTGTTAGCACACACAAAAAACAAAGTCAGGATCATGATGCAATCCATCAAGCAAAAACAGAAACAAGGGGCAGCCCCCATGCAAAGTGATACTGCTGCATTTTACAGCCCTCATAATGCACCGTGTTTCCACAACACAGACCAGCTCTCATTTGTGGCTCTATCACTCTTTTATGTTGACCCCTATGACCCCCAACTCCAGCTCTGTGGTCAACCTCAAGCAGAGCGGAAGTGTATCATAAATCAAAAAACATGTAGTGGCTAACCAGGAAACACCATGCCAGTCACACTTCTTTCTGATTTTTCTTCTCTTCTGAATATTGTTTATCTTTTCTCTGAGAAAGGTCAAAGAATAAGGAGAAAAAAAAGCAATATCTACACTTGCCAGTTGTCACAGATAGTTGAAGTCACTTTCTTAATGCTCAAACGACATGCTGTGTCTTAAATACCAACTGTAATGCACATGTCACTGCCGGATTAAGCAGCCATGTCATGCACAAAGCCCTCTGACTGCAGATGTTAGCAGTGGAACCACATAAAACGGCCTGCAGCAGCAGCAGAGACTCTATCACAGGTCTGCCAGTAAAGAGCTGCTGGTCAGCCTACAGTGCGCCCTGTTTTTAAAGCCACATGTGCACATGAAAGCCTTGAGACATTAAAAGGTTGACCACCTGTCCCAGTCCTCTCTCAGGCCTGAAGGAGACCACAGGGAGATCCTCTTCCTCCAGCTCACCACCTGCTACTACCACCTCCCCTTTAATGTTGGCCAAGTCTTTAAAGATCCCACAATGGCACTTTGTAAGAGCGCCCAGTCCAGCAATGGTTCCAACTTGCAAAAACCACATCACACTGTGCTGAGACTGGTCTTAAAATACAAAGTGACAGAGTGTGAAATATCTGAATTATTAGGATTTATTCAAAAATAAAGCTTCATAGGATTTAATACCATATTGAACTCTTTGGCAAATTACAGGAATCAAGACAGAGAGAAATCTGTTGCGCAACCAAACAAGGTTCTGCACCTTTTCACCCCTTAATTTGATTTTAAAAAAACAAAGTTTAAAGGAGATTTGTAATTTTTAACCTTCTCAAATTAAAGGTCCTGTGTAGGAGGAGGAATGCATCAGCAGCATAAATGAAAGAAGTAAAATATAAACTCCATTAGCATGTATCACTCAGTGTTTTATCACCAGGAAACAACTATGGAGTAGTTTGCCTTCGAATGAGCCCCTAATTTCTGCTAGAGGAGCAGGTCCTGTCCAGGGGGTTCGCACTGGTGTACAGCAGGATTCTTCTGCAGCCAAATCAGTAAAAAACACGGTTCTTTTGCGTCATTTATCTCATTTTAAGTTTTGGTGCCCCTCTTTGTTATGTTTTACACGTAAAGAAGGCTGTTGAACTAGATGCAGCTCAATTCTATGAACTGCTGGGTAAGCTGTGGCCAAAAAAAATCACATTATTACCTATGAATTGAGAGATGTTGAGTTTTTAGCAAGTAGCTGACTATTACCACCGAACATTGCTGCATGTGAGGTTGTATGAATTGGGTAAATGTTATTCCAGCATTGACAGGCTGGGGAAAAGAAGTTTCTTGGTTTCCAGTTTAAAGCCAGTGTTTTAGTGCATTATACTTGAATCCTGGCTTATTTAGCAAAGCAGAGCAACTCAACAGCTTTCATGAAGAAATGTGAGGGTTGGATGTCTACAGTAAGACTGAGATTATATGATCCAGATTAATGATTGTGATTTTTAGTTCGATCATGGTGGTCAGCTGTTGGCAGATTTACTCAATTAAACAGCAGAAATGCGCTGACAACAGCCAATCAGAGTCAAGCTTTTCCTGCTCACTCCTGTAAGTTGCCAAAGAAGTTAACAGGGGAAGTAAACAGAATGACTAAATGTGGAACTAAACGCGGATCTGAGGGCAGCAAAATAGATGTCAGCCATGACTTTTAGTCATCCTTCAGAGATGCCATTGAGATTAGGGATTAGAATAGAAGAATATAATATTCCTTTCTTGATCCCCCATGGGGGAATTTTTTTTTGTCACAGCAGCATCACAGACAAAGATAGTGCAAAAATGCAGTTATAAAAATAAAGATCCTAATATTAAGAAGAGAAAAGAGTGTGGTGTGAGTCCAGTTTTATTACAGTTAGCTGAAAAGTCTTATTGCAGAAGGGAGGAATGACCTGCGGTAGCGCTTCGTCTTGCAAGGTGGAAGTCTCAGTCTGCTGCTGAAGGAGCTGCTTAAACCCCCAGTCTGGTGCAGTGGGTGAGAGGTATTGTCCATGATGGATATAAGCTTTGCTAACATCCTCCTCTCACCCACCTCCTCCAGGGAGTCCAAAGCACAGTCCAGGACAGAACTGGCCCTCCTGACCAGTCTGTTCAGTCTCTTCCTGTCCCTCTCCGTGCTCCCTGTCCCCCAGCAGACCACTGCATAGAAAGGTGCAGATGCTACCTCAGAGTCAAAGAAAGTCCTGAGCAGAGTCCTGCACACTCCAAAGGACCTCAGTCTCCTCAGCAGGTGGAAACGACTTTGGCCCTTCTTGTACAGGACGTCTGTGTTGGTTGACCAGTCCAGTTTATTGTTGAGGTGGACACCCAGGAATCAGTAGGACTCCACCATCTCGATGTCCAGACCCTGGATGTTCACTGGAACAGTCTGAGGTGTCCTCCTCCTGCGGAAATCCACGACCATCTCCTTTGTCTTACTGGCGTTGAGCTGGAGGTGGTTTGTGCCACACCAGTTGACAAAGTCAGTGATGACAGTCCTGTATTCCCGCTCATCCCCTGATGATACACATCAGACGATGGCTGTATCATCAGAGAACTTCTGGAGGTGACAGCTCCCAGAGTTGTAGCTAAAGTCCGAGGTGTACAGGGTGAAGAGGAAGGGGGAGAGCACTGTCCCCTGTGGAGCCCCCGTGCTGCAGACCACCATGTCCGACACACAGTTCTGAAGCCTCACAAACTGTGGTCTGTCAGTGAGGTAGCCCACGGTCCATGCGGCTAGGTGACAGTCCACGCCCGCCCTCTCGAGCTTCCCCCTGAGCAGTGAAGGCTGGATGGTGTTGAAAGCACTGGAGAAGTCAAAAAACATGACCCTCACAGTGCTGCCAGTGTTCTCCAAGTGAGCCATGGACCTCTGCAGCAGGTAGATGACTGCGTCATCCACCCCGATGTTCGGCTGGTACGCATACTGCAGAGGATCCAGATGAGAGCTCACCAGGAGGCGAAGGTTCCTCAGCACGATCCTCTCCAGGGTCTTCATCAGTAGGAAGTGAGGGCCACAGGTCTGAAGTGGTTGGGCTACCTGGGGTGTACAGTCTTGGGGACAGGAATCATGCAGGAAGTCTTCCACAGTGCTGGGACCCTCTCCAGACTCAGGCTCAAGCTGAAGATGTCCGGCAACCTGAGAGGCCGACCACTGGCCAGCCAGCAAGAGCCTCTCTTTGCCACTGAAGAAGGGAAACCTATATCCAGATGGTGGTTTTCTGCTCGCCTCTGCCTGCTCTGCCAATCCTGCTGGCTCCCACCTGAGCGCTACTATACGCATAGGTGCAGCTACAACTGCATCCTCCATTGTCCTCGTCTTGACGCTCAAGGCTATGGGTCTGGTCCTCATCAGCCTATGAATGATACCTCAGGCCTTAGGCTCAAAAAATTGTCATGCTCAATTAGCTATGAGTGCTTTGAAAAATGCTGCTGCACCATAATCCTGTCCCATACCTATTGTATTCTTAAGCATATTCCCTATTATTACTATGTTTTGAGGGTAACCTATACCACACAAGCTTTGGAGGTGGGTAGTTTCTTGCTGCTGGCTGCTGCTCTCCCTCCCCTGTGCTTTCATGTAGCTCATTAAAGCTGTAGAGGGCTGTCTGGTATGGTTGTTCTGGGGGGCTTTTAATTTATTTGCTGCTGCTTTCCCTGCCACGGCTTTCATGCGCTACATGAAAGCTGGAAGGGTGACCTGGTATGGTTGTTTTGGGGGATTTTAATGTATTTATCTTAATCCTATTTATTTGCTGCTGCTTTCTCTGCCTTGGCTTTTCATGTATGCACATGAAAGGGAGGGGAGGAGCTCTCCACTTTATAGCTTATGCCATTCCATGCAAGCACATAGAAGGGCAGGGAACTCTCAGAACAGAGCCATAATAAATAATTAATTTTGACTAAAGTGGTCCTGACGGAAATGAAGCATAGCGGTAGTTCAGGCAGGACATGAAGTCAAGCTAAATGCTACAGTCAGCTGATCTTAAGCCAGCCCTCAGTCAGCTGACAGCTCAGGTGATCGCCCTCTACACATCCTATTGGCTAATGTCAAAATGGCCCCCTATTTAAACTGCTTCTCCTGCCTACTCTGCCTGCTGCAACCACTCTGCAACCCACCTCCACCCCAGCTCCTCCTGTTTATGTTGTGTCTGATTTTACCAGTGTCATATGTATTGTCACTGATGCTTGCTCTGTTCTGTGGGGAGATTTTAATGTATTTATCTTAGTCCTATTTATTTGCTGCTGCTTTCTCTGCCTTGGCTTTTCATGTATGCACATCAATCAATCAATCAATCAGTCTTTATTTATATAGCACTTTTCATACATAACATGTAGCACAAAGTGCTTTACACAGAAAAAGGAATAAAAAAACAAAGAATACCCAAATTTACCCCAACCCAAGATTAAAACTATACCCAAATCTACCCCAGCCCAACCCCTCATTCTCACCCCATGATCTAATTGCAACAGAAACGGTATTAAAATGCATAAACTTAAAAAGGGCTTGATTTTATGAAAACAGGAATGTGCGCACTGAGGAAACGTCATTTTAAAACTCAAGATAAGGAAACACTGGCGGTTTATCTTAAAATCTAAAAACAAAGAAACAAAGAATGAAATTTAAGAAATAATAAATAAAATGAAATTAAAGCAACAGTAAAAGATACTAAAATAGGAGCACCAAAATAGCTCAATAAAAGATGATCCTGTGATTAAAACTGGAATAGATAAATACTAAAACACTTAAACAGAGTTAATGATATAAAATTAAGTTAAAAGCAAGGGAGGGGAGCAGCTCTCCCCATTATAGCCGTGGCATTCCATGCAAGCGCATGGAAGGGCAGGGAACTCTCAGAACAGAGCCATACCGCCAATGTTAAAATGTTTGCTTGTACTAAATAATTAGTTTTGACTGAAGTGGTCCTGACTGAACTTAAAAAGTTCATAGAGGTCTCCCAAACCAGTCCGCTGCTATTTCAGTCTGGAATACTTACTCTTCCATCAGCATTGTTTTGATCTGCACAAACCCCTGACGCTAGTATGAGTTTTCAACAGAGGCCACTTGTCTGCTGTAATTCATGCAACTTGATGTGGCCAAACATGGTTATGAGTAGGTCGAACAGAATCAAATTGATAATGCAAGATAACACTGTAACTGTACCTCATAAATTACTTTCTTCACTAACAAGCCTGTTCTGTATTGTGAGGATGTTTAGAAATCAGAGAGGACTTGAAAACAACCCTACAGTGTGCATATACAGTATCTTCTAAGTGAGGCCAAGTACTTTGGCTTTAGAAACAGTGATGTGGGTTGACTCTTCCCAACATGTTCTGTATAAAGAGATGAAAATAAAGTGCTGGTTGTGCAACTCCAGCACACATCTGAGTCATCTCTGTGGTAGAAAAAAAAGAAACAAAAAGTGTGACATAGCAAAGCCTGTTTCTGTTGATCATCCTCCTTCTGTGACACTGCCTTCCTCTTGTTGCTCAAGGCAAACCTTTTCATCTTTAGTAACCACCCAAATAGCCGTCCATGACACTACGGAGTCCATTTAACTCCACAAGAATACTAAAGACCAACAGCCTTCACTGATCTCTCCAGCAGAAGAAAATTACAGTAATGACAAGCAGTGTGGATTATATAAGATGTCTGAGGGATCAGCTTGTACCCTTTGATGGAAGTTAATCAAACTGAGCGGAGCACGGGGCAAACAGGAAAGGAAAGAAAAAGAAAGGAGTTTTTTATTCCAAGCTGTCCTCAGCCTTGGGTTTAATGGTGAAAGTCAGAGAGACTGAGTCACAGAAAAGGACACAATTTTTTCTCTGCTGAAATAAAAGAAAACTGTTATCATCACTAAACTTGGCCCGAGACTCTTTTCTCTTCGTTCTGGAAACAGAAAAAAAAAAAAAAGATCTGCCCATCCTCTATTCCTCCCACTGCCATGTAGGTCAGTGTCAGTGAATCAGATGTAACATATATTAGCAAAAAAATGCTGCACCACAGCCAGACCCAGACTGTCCATCTGTTGGTTCTGGCATATGTCTGAAGGGATAGTCCTCGTTTGAGCTATTACTCTCAGAAAGGATTTAATGATAGACATCTACTGAATTAATGTGTCTCACTGAGAACATCTGCAGTTTTTCACTGTGAATTAAAAAAAAAATAGCATTCACAATTTGCTCAAAAAGACAACTTTTATGAGGGCAAAGAGAGACTTTATGTTGCAAACCGTTTGCAGACCCTTGGTTATTTCCCAGCAGGAATACAGTATTTTGGCACCTTTTTCGTTTGGTCTGGCTGCTAACACCTGAAGGCCTGATCTGCTGACTGTCTTACCCCCTCAGTTCCAGATCCTGTTGGGTCTTCTGGGCTTGGAATAAATTTTCTTTCCAGTACTGGGGCTCTCAACTTCAAAAAGGCAGGGGCATCTGTAAAAATGTGGAAGTGCACACAAAAAATCAAGTACCACTGCATCTTTGTGCATGGTGATGCCATTTATATTTTAATGCGAAATGAGACTTTGACTCAAAACATAAAGAAAAATGAGCAAAACCTTTGCATCTATGTGAAACTTTACTCAGCATAAAGTAGAGTCAAGTTGAGCACATCTTACTGACAGAAATTTACTAAGGTTTTAAATGTGTTTGTTTTAGCTCTAATTAATAACATGGGTGTCAATGGGACCTGGGCCTTCTAAGCCAGCCTCAAGTGGACATTTAGAGAACTGCTGTTTTTACCACTTCCACATTGGCTATTTTGTCAACATGAACCAAGGTCACCACTTGGTTCTTATTTGCAGTAAGTAACAAGTCTGTCACTGTATCCACCAACTCTTGAGGAAAATACATATATCCCTCTTCGGGCGTGACATGTCAAAAACCAAGTCATGAGTTTTTGCTTCAAGAACAGCAAGTTTGCATAAATGTGTTGAGTTAAATCACTTGAATAATGTCAGAAATACAGTTGGATTCCCTCATAAGCTCATTTGTGACCTCTTTCATATTACACATTACATGTTTGATCCATTGTTAACATAAAAAATGTTATTTATTTCGGCACAAAGGGCAACATTTTAACACAAAAAACATAGCAGTAAATGAGTCAAATATGACAGAGCAGTCTGTAAATGCATTTGTGTGTATAATCACACAAAGTCACAAATGTGTCTTTTCAACTGACTTTGCTGCATGATTTAAATCATTAGTGTTTTTACTGCTGGAGGTGCACATGTGAACCCGGTTCAGATCTTCAAAGGAGGAGCAGTCTGTTCCCATGCTTGTTCCTTGGATCCTGCTATTACATATGAGAAGATCAGGTTAAATGATCAAAGACCCTTGGTTTTTGGGGCTTAAGTGTTGCTCTATTTCATCAAAGGCCAGCAGTTTTTTAACCTCCACTACCTCAAGCTAACATTAAACTAGCAGGTAATGGAGCTTTGAATTTCTTGTAAATACAGTACAGGGATCTTTCTATGGGAACCAATAATAAGAGGATGTAATGACACAAATGGCAGCTTCTTTTCTCACATTCCTCCTGCCTCCACCAACAAAGCCACCTGCCTCTTTTATCTGCAGACAAAAAGAAACAATACAAACAAACTTCAAAAGCATATCCAGCTGACACTTGGTTTTTCCTCTGACCATAGTGTTTATCAGACGGGCATACATCAGGCCGGTCAGGAGCATTGTGCTGGAAGTAACCCACTTCCTCTAGCCCCTGGTTGATTGTCCCGACATGTGTCCGTCCAAACTCCAACATGGGAGCCATTAGCTTCAGCTTCCTGTTGATGACTAATGTATTCACATGGAGCGATGTGGAGCTTGTTTCCAAAGGAACAGCAGTTAAACACATTTGTTTTGTGTTCCTCAGCTGGTTAATACATCAGTAACGGATGAACAAACTGACTCTTTGATGTAAAAACCTTATCTGAATTTCAAGCACATTAAATGGTCATGCTGAAGCACGTTGAGCAAACCATATTGCTGATACAACAGGGTTCAGCTCTAGACGAGGCCACCCAAACTGCATCTGTGAAACTGGGAATTTAGTGTGAGTGAGCTTTTACCCATTACAGACAGTCCAAGTTCTGATATCCGAGACTTACTTGAATCTGATATAAAATACATCCAATTTAAACAAGCGAAATGCATTTTTGAGTGTCTTTACTCGCTTTTCTTTGTGAAATGATCCCTCCAAATCTGAGCTTTGAACAAACATACGGAGTAGTCAAAATGGGAAAAAAGTAGCTACATAGAAGTTCCCTAAAATATTGTCCATAAAAGCCCAAATTTGGCTTGGTACACATTTTATTGCCCCTTTTCCATCATATACACCAGTTAGTGTGTCATACTTCAAGGATCCAGGCTCAAAGTAAGGCACATGTAATAAGATGGTCACAATTTTAGGTGTCTGACACTTAGGGCTCTATTTTCGTTCGCGCCGGTGAGGCGGCGGAGGGCGGCGAGCCCCGCGCAGTTGTATTTTCGTCTGGCGGAGCCCAGCGTAAGGCCAATTTGGTATTTTCGTGGCATGAGCCGCACGGAGGCGAGCCGAGATCCGCCAAGCTGGGCGTGGTGGTGTGGCAGGGGGAGGTGTCGACAGAATCAGCAGGCGCAGTGACATTTTCGTGCTCGCCACCGGCGTGTAAAGTGCGCTGAAAGCTCGCCGATTCAAACCTGGTCAGCTTTCAGCGCAAGGCGGAACGCAGCTGGTCCAGTAGTATTTTGGTAGACCGGCGGCGTATCGACATACGTCACTGATGCCTCACCGGCAGGTTTCCACAGTGTCAGGCACATTTCAGTGCAATAAATAATCATCATCAACTATTAATGTGAGTCAGCACATACATTTGGATCTATATAGATATATTCTGATCTATATCTGATCTGATGAGCGCGTTTGGCACGCGTTTGGACACACAACCTGACCGAATCAACACAGCTGAAACCGCATCAAATTAAATTAAATATCTAGTAAATATTCACACATGATGAAGTTAACTCGATATGTAATTCGTCTCCCTCCTTTTCTTTCTTCCTCTTCCTCTTATTTCTCGCACAGCTCGACCTGGACACGTCTCCGTGTCCTCTGTCCGTCTTGCTTGCTGCTGCGGCTGAACAGATGATTTGTTTCAGTGCTCAGATGCGTTATCTACTTTAAGCCGACATACGGATATTATAATATTCAGTATTGTGAGCCAAATTTATTTTATATGCCAACATCTATGAAAGAAAGAGCCAGGCCACGGAGCGCAATGCGTCATTTACGCACAGATGGTTCCGATTTTTATGCCATTTTTGGAGTTTATGTTGTGATCTGTGCGCTAAACCCACCTTTGTCACGTGAGGTTTGAATATATGCAACTTTATGTGAGTGTCTTTATTTGTGGAAAAGGGTGTTTGTCTTACCACTGGGTCCAACATTACGCACACTAAATCCATCTGTGCTCATATGAGAGAGTGTGGAGGACACTTGTTGAGGAGCTGCCCTCTGTCGCCATCTTGTGGCATTACTGTCTTAAGACATCTCTTGATCTCTTTGACTACTTCATGAAAATAGTAATACGCCTCGCCTGTGGCGGATTTAAAGGCAAGGAAAGGAGCCTATGTGATTGGTGAAAACAGGTCTCGGCTGTGTTAAACCCCTATACGCACTCTCTCCTCCCCTTCTATGATTTATGCTGCCGGGAGGAGCTGAGTTAGGGAGGGGGGATACTTACGCCGGGCTGCGCGGCTCACCAAAATACCAAAATGTGCTTGGGAACGCCTTGTCAGCGCGGCGGATCTGATTGACGCTGCGCTTGCGGCAGATCTCCGGCGAAGCACCAAAATAGAGCCCCTTATCTTAATCATCATGGGGATTGTTCAAGCAACAATTTGTGTAGGAAACTCAAGAATATATGAAGAAAGCACAAAATTGTTTATGGATAATGAAAAAATAATGAATACTTCTCACACAAATTTCACTTTCTTGTTTTGATAACTTTAAGAAAACAGAAAGAAAGAGTGACAGCTGTGTCATACCAATGATCCCTCTACATATTCCTCTCCTCAAACACGCTACGATACAATTGATGTTCACCACAGTAAACTGCAAAGCTTCAGTTCTAAGAAATAATATGCTACAGTGCTATAAATGTGCAATAAACTAGAGCAGAGGAAAATAACTCCACTCCCCTTGTCATTTGGACCCCTGAGATGGATTACCCCCATGAAGCCCTTGAACATTGGTGTGGTGTATTTGGAAAACTTTTAATGCTCACTGTGTCAAGCTGCTGTCACTGGTGTTTTCTAAAGGAGCTACAATCATATCCCCTCTGTGTCCTGTAGAAGGTGATTATGGTCCACCAAACATCAAAGTTGGTTTCCACTCACACCCTCCTTTCCCTCACACATACACAGAATGCAGGAGCTGACACACAGACAGGCATCTTTCTTATGCTTGTTTTGATAAGTAGCACAAACAAGTGCTTCCTACATGTGTAGATAAAGCTGGTCATGACTTGTTCATTAAAATGTTGAAACAAACTGTAGAAACATAGCTAGCTTGTAGAAACCTGTGGCCTTTTGAGAGCTTTGAGCATTCTTGATCTCAAAGGGATGGTTTTCATTTTGAAGTGGGGCTACAGTGGCTGTGGACTGGCCACAAAGTAAAGCACTAAAAATGTTCCAAGTAGAGTTCACCTTTTAAGGCATAAGTGATGGGTCAGAGTTTGTGAAAATGGGCTAAATTACACAGAACTGACCTCAGCTGCAGTGGATAAAAGCTTAGCCCCCATGCTGGATCTTTACCTGGTTTCTCAAAAAAGGGGTTCCTGTGAGGATTTAACTTATTATTGAAAAGTACCGCTTACAACCCCCTTCAAAAATACCAAACTTTTCCTGAGAACATCACATACCCCAGCAAATGACAAAACCAGGACTTTCATAGTTTTAGCTTTAAACTCTACAGTTTGTCTTTACAAAACCCCGAGTGTCAGAAGCCCACATTTCAACGTTTTACTGCTGAAGTAAAATGTCTTATTGTTTTCATCAAACTTATCTGCTCAGATGCTTAAACTCAGCTTGTAATTTGTTGTACACATCACTACACAGAAGACTTCAAGCATTTTTCTGTGTTTTGCCAGCTGACAAGAGACCCTTCCTCTATCTCTGTGAAAGGACTCCAGTCAGCAGCCAGGTAGTCAGGTGCTGTTTTACCCTTCCAGCTCAAGCTGTTTGATGGTACAGAAACATATTTTCTCACAGCCCTGTCTCTGGTTTACTGTATCCATCTGCACGCCAGCCAGATCTGGTCCAGATGGAGAGGAATATGAATGTTTCTGTCTCTTTGTCCGTCTTCTGGTCCTCTGTGTGTGATGGAGAGAAGTTGGAAGAATGTGCTCTGAAGACAGACAGTCTCTTAAACATGAGGCCTGCATGTGTTGCTGTGCTGCACATACTATAGACTGCTTTGTGTCCAAACTCAGCCCCTCTGGGGCCACATCATCAGTCTCTAATATATCTGTCCTATAGCCAAAGTCCTATAGACGAGAGAAGGTTTAACCCCATCCTGCTCCCAATCTCTCTAAACAAATTAGACTGGTTTGCAAATGGCTGATGCTTGGATACAGGGCTGTACTCGGGCTTTTGGGGGGCATTTACATTTTAATGTGTTTTTTTTTTTTTTTTTTTTTAGACCGTTTTTCACTTTTTGTCTGCTGGAAGGCAACTAGAGGTTTTTTGTTTGTTTGTTTGTTTGTTTTTTTTTCATTTTATTTGCTGAAATGGAATCTAGAGAGAACATTTATCATGTTTTGGCCACAACAAGGGGAAGAGGGCATGTTTTACTCTGGGGGAGTTTTACTGTGTAAGAGGTTTTTAAAAAATGTTAAGTCAACAGACTGGCATCTAGAAAACTTTTTATTTATTTATCTGACATAAGGGTACCAGAGGGGCAATCATTCCCCCTGCCCATTCCCTAAACAACACAGGAACCTGGGTATTTACAATTCTAATTTCATTTTGCCATCTCCCCTGGTACATTACCTGCTTTTTTTCAGGTTGTGGTGGTAAAGAAGAATAAAGGTATGTAACTTTTATTTTTTCAGGACGTTTAAGATCAAATTGGTTCCTTCCGTCAGAGCTGGGGGTCTTGTGACATGCTTGTCAGGGGCAGCGTATTTGGTGTCAAAGTTCACCTTAGTTGAACTTGGCTGCAAAATCTGGCAGTTAAAAAGGGCAGAGCATGACACCACAACTCACATACAACTATCCTTGGCAGTCCATCACACTCAGCTGCCAGGGGCGACGCTTCACTTGCACATTTAGTGGTAAAGGAGGGTGTAAAGGGGTCTACAGATTTTATCAGAACTGTTTCTTACACTAGGAATAGAGGACTGCATCTCATAGTTTTTGTAACTTCAAAAAAGTAGAACCATTAAAGATTTATGTTCAATAATAATTTATGATTAATCACCATCTCAGGCTCTCCTCTCCACTTTTGAGAGTGCCCACGAGGACAAAGAACAAACACTTTTGCATTCAGATGAGCTCATGTTTAAAGCTCCAACCTGAGGGGTTCTTGAGTCAAACACGGAGCTCCTTTAAGATCATCTCTGGCTGTGAAAAATAAAATACCTGGAGGCAGAAAGCAACATGATACTTTTTTCTGTTAACACTGACTGCTGCATGTACTCAGATGAAAACCACAACCACACAAGTAAAAAGAAAAAACAGTTTGACTATGCGCATGGTTAATTAAATGGTTAACTTCAGTTTATTTTGTAATCAGCTAATACTTTAATACTTGAATATTGTTGGCTTGTTTAGATTTACAAGGTGCAATCATCATTTCACATTTTACTGAACTTTGGCTGAGCTTTATTTTCCAAACTCTGGGTTGGCAAATTACTGAGTTCTGCAGTTTCAATTTACTTCTCACAGAACCTCTACATCTTATTGCTGGTGTCAACTTTTTCTCTCAAAGATGGTCTCTTTTTTCTGATCTGGAATTTCACCATGTTAAACCATGCAGTGCACTACACCAGAGCTTTCAGGAGTCTCAAAGTAAAGTGGGAGAAGTCACGAACCACAGTTTTTTTCTGGGCGCACCTGTGCTCCCTCGTCCTGTAGGTTCCTCTGGATTGCTACTGAAGACAGCCTACTGCTGAACTGGCCGCTGACTTGTCTGCTTCAACTACAAGCATCTGTCCAGCATACTTATTATCCCTGTTACAAAGCTAATGCTGATAAAATAACACCAGTTTTTAGTGCTGTTACAAAGCTAACTTTTTGACTCTTTCTGCTTCAATTGATCACTTACCTTTGCTTCACTTTTACAAATACTTTCACTGCTATGCCACAACTACAGCACCTAACTTCATCAACAGTACACATTGGGTCCTAGCCAAAGCACTAGCCACCAAACATCTTTTTAACTTTGCCTAATTTCTTTCCCAAAGAGACTAAACATAACTCACTTACTCTCTTCCAGCAGCCGCTTGTTTGTAGTGAGACTACTCAGGCCAGTCCATTACGGACTGCTGCCGGGTGACGCAGCTCAAGGAGGAACATTCATGATCATTACTTCATCATTTCCTTGAAGTAATAATCACCATATAAATCATTTTGCACTGCAGGCGCGGTAGTTCTTCTGCCTTCGCATCTGATTGCATTTCTATGAAGAAACGACCATAAATGTTATTCCTTGAGCTGCGTCACCCCACTGTAGTCTGTAATGGACTGGCCCGAGGTCTCGCTACAAACAAGCGGCTGCTGGAAGCAAGTGGGTGAGTTGTCTCTTTGCTAAAGAAATTAGGCAAAGTTAAAAAGATGTTTGGTGGCTAGTGCTTTGGATGAGACCCTATATGTACTGTTGATGAAATTAGGTGCTATTCTGAGCATTATTTGTGGCTATAGAGTGACGTTTTGGTTGAGGTTTGTTTACGGCTCCTCAGACCGCTGTGTATTGCTATTGTGTGGTAGTAACTAAAGTTGGTATAACTAGAGAAGCAAGCGGTCGGCAACATTCATCTCTCAAAGGGGTGTCTAACTTTGCATTGCGATGTGTTTGACCCTAAATTAATTTTGCGTCGGAATATCCCTTTAAGTTGGTAGGTGTGCAAAAAGCAGGGTTATACATGTGAGATAAGTCACCCTTCAAGGTGGGCCCTCCAGTTTAGGAGACAGATATAGCGTTCAGACGAAAGGTCATCTGAAAAGAATGAACTATAAACTCTCCATATGCTTCCTCCACACTAATGAGCACCTTAGATCCCTGTGAGTGTTTATATCCTTTAACATAAAACATACCTTTCCCTTTATATTCTAACTTTATGGTCTTTGCTGGCCTCCTCTGCATGTTCTCCATCTACCTCTCAGGATTGGTGTCCAGCTGGCCGGGAGCCCAGGCTGTGCTCTGTCTAACTTGAAGTGTTCCATACAGCACTTTGGCCTGATAGTACATCTCACGACTTAGCTGCACCAATCAGATATCTTTGAAGCTCCACTGATGTGGCTTTGTAGCCAACAACAAATAACATGTACTTTTATTACTTGCTAGACGTTTTGTATTTTCCCCCTAATCCTTTCAAGTTTGTCCTCAGCAGCAGTGTGTGTACTGTGATCTGTCTCTCACTCCCTCCCCGTCCCTCATCCCTCTCTCTTTCTATCTAATCCCAGACGAAAGGGAGTTGGACTCTCCAAAAGTTGGATTTGTAAATAGCATGAACCACCACATCTAAGAGGGAGACGGAATTAGCAGGAGAACACAAACTCAAAGCTAGAAACGGAGAGAAAAATATTTGATTGTTTAATATTCAGCCCAAAAATTCCTGTAATACGAGTCTGATCCAAGAGGTAACAGGAAACAGAAAAACACATTTTCAAGTTAAAAGTTAGCCTTGGAGCCATGCACAGTTTTTGTCCTCACATGAAAAAAAAAGTTGTGTTTTGTACCTCTTCATAAAAAATGATCAAAAGTCATTTGAACATTTTGTTTTAGTAGAGTCTGATCAATAACATGATTTTTAACAACGGAGACCAGGGAAGGTATTCAATATGTCAACAACCCTGACAAACAATGTGACTCAAAGTGACAAATGCAGCACTTTCATGTGGATGACGTGCCCTGCCTGCTTCTCCAGGAGACGCCAGCAGGACACCATGATCCAATTGGAAGCCGCTAGCAAACAATACCAGGGCCCAGCGCCATCTCCAGCTGCTTCCTCCCAACAAAGGCCCTCTCTGGAAGTGAGTGGACTTATTTATTCCTCTTTTATTAAGTTGACATAAAAAACCATGCTGTTTTTGTTTGTTTATTATGACGAGGACAGCTAATGGAAACATTAAGCGATGCCCCTCGATCAAAGTTCTGAGCTGCAAGTGTTCCTTGAACACTGGGATCAGCCAGAAACCCTGTGTGACCTGTAAACCTGTGAGATGTAAAATCGCTTTGAATAATTTTACTCTCCTCTGTCCATCTCTCCCCTTCTTCATCTCCCTCTCTCCCCTCTCTAAACCCAGCTCAGTCTCAGCAGATGACAGTCTAACGTGAGTCTGGTTCTGCTCGAGGGTTCTACCTGTTTCTTGCACTGCTCTTCCAACCCTCTTCATATAAAGGAGCCAGCCAGAAGACAATGTGGTTTAAGGAGTTTATGTCATTAACTTATAGTAACCAATCCAAGCAGACTTGATTTCCGGTCATTTTACTTGTCCTGGAGCTGATGTCCAACATGAAAATGATGGGTTTTTTTCTGTTTTATGTGCAGGATGTGTTACTGTGCATTTTATTTGATGCAGAAGTAGATGATTTGCCACATTGTGCAGCTTTTCTGTGGAAGGACGGCCTGAGTGGGCAGGAGATTGAAACCCCCATAGAGGAGTGTCTTACCTCTGTCGGTGTTATGAAAGTCTGCTGATTACATTCTGATGACCTCACTGTTTCCTCTGTAACATGGGCTACACTTGAGCTCTATCACTTAAAAATGAGATCTTATGACAGCTCAACACAAGGATTTCTGTAACCTTTGAGAGACAACTCTTCAGCTGCTCTTGCACTGAGTACCTCTGCACTCGTTCTGAGAACTTGGCCATATCCCATGCACAGCCCTGTGGGGAATGGCAAAACCTCACGTCTGCAGTCGATTAGGGAGAGAGATTAAGGCCTGCCAGGAGAAACCGGGCCATTGTGGAGGTGTGGGTACTGGGAGAGATGGAATGAATAAAAGACGAGTTCAAACCAAATCAGGCCTGCTGGGCTTATCAACCATCAGCTGCAGAGGGGTTGGAGCTTCCTGATAAAGATGCAAGGAGCCAAAGGCAGAAAAAAAAAAAAAAAAAAAAAACTGAGCCATTAAGTTTACATAGGTCTCAACCCCTACCACCAACTGCTCACATGCTATCCCAAATCTGCCAACCCTTTTCTTCTTTTACCTTCATCCCAACCGTCACTCAGCATGGTGGCCGCTTTGATTCCAGAGTCATGCTGGCATTTTAAGCTCTTAACCAGTCAATGGAGAGCTTTCTGCCTTTATTGTCATTTACAGTGAGATATTTCTCTGCATCTTCTCATGCACTAATAATTAAAGAGTTCTGCAGATATTTGTCTTCATTCATTACACACACTAAAATTTAAATTTTACATCCCCTATTATCTGTAACCCTCTTTCTCAGTTAATAAATCACATTTTTGCCATCTTAAACTGTTTGTCATGCAACTTGATGCAGAGGTGTCTCCAGAGGGTGGTAAAGGGTGACATGAGTGCCCTTAAAATCTAGTTTTACTAAACAATGATTTGCTTTTTGCCTTTTCAGAGATAAAATTTCCATTTAGATTGACTACTTGGTCTGTGTTTCAACAGGCTGCCTGTAGCTTTCTTTCCATTTTAAATCCACTCCTTTCTTTTTGGTAGTGCTTTAAAAAGTTAAAATAACTATATTTCATGGGACAGGTGCTCAGTCTTTCAAAACCTGAGGACTCTTGTACACTGGCTGTTAATTATAAGGTTGGTAAAATATTGGTGCATTTGGTTTGAACACTAGTAGCTACAGATATCTAATTTTTTTAATCCTGGAGGATTTCAGCTTAAAAAGACCAAATGCTATCACTTTGTTAAAATCTGTTTTTTAAAGTTAAAAAAAATATATTATTTATTTGTAATACGTTCATGTAAGATATGATGAGGGCAGATATAAAGTGTGAAAACATGGTATTCATTTAAGTGTATACTTGTATGCACACATAGTTAATGCCACCTCTGTGTGACTCAGAAGGGGTGCTTCTGGCTTTGTCCTCTTTCTTTGTTTCATCTTGAATAAATACTAATGCTTTAACTGGAGGGAACCCTTCATTATGTGACAGTCAAATATATGTGGACATAACTAACTATTTCAGAGGTTGTATTTGGCTCGGTGATGTTTGTTAAGGTTAGGACCAAGCGGTTCTATTCAACATTGTGGTACTGTGGCTTTTTATCCCCAAATCTCAAATTTCTTCCAGTAATTTCACTTCCCCCCAGCCACTCAGGCTCAATCAGAATAGTAGCTCCACCATCTAGTGGCTGTTTCTGAAACATGTCAGCTTTCTACTAAAATCCCCCACCTCTTTCACACTGCCACAGTCTCTAACACAGAACATAAAATAGTTCTCATGTTGCATGTGTGGTAACACAAATAACTTCAAGCCAATCATTTGAAGTTCATCCATACTGCGCTAATGATGCTAATAAGGCTAATGACAAAGAGGTTCTTCTGTGCTCCTTTCATGTCAGCCATGAAACAAGAACAACAGCTCTCTTCCTTAGGACAGTATTGAATGGATTTTGGCTTCAGAGGGTGGCTCAGTTTGCTTTGAAAATCAGGGGGAAGGCTTTTTATCATGAGAGAAGAGGCGACTTGAGCAAGTGAGAGAAAGCAGGGGAAAGGATTGTTTGGAGTCAGAAACACATTTCAAAGGCTTCTCCAAAAACAGCCTGTGAAATCTGAGATGAAACCAGCTAATAAAGCGCCACACGGCAATAAATAATGCAACAAGAGGAAACAACATGAAAGATCTTTTCATCTCCATATAGAGAGGATAGGCAGAGGAAGCAATGAAAATGTGTAGATGCTTAGTTCTGTAGTCAATACAATAGTTTGTTGGACTTGCCTTTGAAACTTTAGAACATTTGGTCAACAGCAGAGATGTTTCCTTGTTTGCCATCCCGGCGGTGGGCTCAATTAATGTGGGAAAAAATGAAATTGTGGAAAGGAAACAAGATGTTTTCAGGATGCTAGGAACATGAAGAACATAATGAACTTTGACTTTGCCTTGTCTTTCTTTTAGCACATGTTGATTTTTACACATTTTCTCTTGTGGTCTAATTTCCTCTCTGGATCTCGTTAAGTACATTCTTTTATTTCTAGTTTCCATTAACTTCTGTGATTGAACATTATATTTTTTCATAATTTCCAAAGTACAATTTGGCTCTGTCCTAACCACAGACTATGTCCCAAGCCAATTCTTATGACTCAGTACAAACAACAGACCAAAAAATCTCCTTGCACCCAACCAAAATAGTTCTGTACACCAGCTGACAGCTAAGGACCAAGATCAAACCAACCACAGGACAGGGGGGTGGGCACAAGGGTAACAAAGGGGTTTCCTCTCCTAATCTCTGCTAAATTAGACTGGACATGCATAGCTGTGTGGGCTTCCTGGAGAGGATGGAGGGGCTTGGGCAGTGACTGGAAGTAGACTATGTGGTCATGATATTACTAATAAAGGCAGCATGAAGGCTGACCTTGTGTTGGAGCTGAATTTGAGAAGTATGAGTGTGTGTTAAAGGGTGAGAGTGAGACAAGGAGATAGAGACAGGGGCAGAAAGAAAGAGTGAGGATACAGACGGACAGCTGTGTTACACTGACATCTTGTGGTCTCATTATGATATTTGTGTCTATGCCCAACTGTGTCATACAGTAATCAACATGAGACATATACACAACTGTAAACAGAGGACAACATCTAAGCACTTTATAAACACAGCTCAGCTTTATTAGTATACCATTCAAATGAGTATACCCTCTTACCACAACTATGAGCATATTTTAGAAATCTTTAAGTGTGTGCCAGGCCCAAAATGGAAGCATTCCCTCAGAGAACTGGTTTGTAAATAAAAGAGAACGGATTTGGGATGTAGGGGCAAGCAAGGTTATGAAAAGCTTTATTTATTTATTTTTTTAAGAACCAGAAAATCAAGAAACAGGAGGCCAGTGCAGAGTTTTAAGGGGGGGGGGGGGGGGGGGTAATGTAATCAGTGTGTGTGTGTGATAAAACTCTGGTTGCAGTGGTCTGAATAAGCTGTAGTTTTCTGAGAGACTTTTGGCAGACCATTGAAAAGTTAGCATAGTAATCAATGCAGCTGCAAGCATGAATCAAAATGTCAGCATCTTTCTGGTATAAAAATGTCATAACTTCTAAAATATTCTTTAGATGATAAAATGAAAAGGAGATGATCATGTTAAAATGAGAACTAAAATTCAAATCAGAATCAAAAACCACCTCCAAATTTGTGACATTGGTTTTGATTTGTTTTTTAAAACCTCCCAACACGAGTTCGTCTCTGTCTGAAAGATAGGTTATCTGCATGTTAAAATGCTCTGTCAAAGTTGAATAAGATTAAAACAATTTGATGGACACTCATGGAGCTCTACCTTAAATTTTAACTTTACAAAACTTTTTTGGACATGCTCAGTCAGGAGATAACTGTTTATTTAATCCTCTGTTAAAGGTTTCGTCTGTGTGGGTTCAGGCTGATCGCTGTATATTTAACAGGAAAGGGTCAAGTCTTAACTAAACTATTATAAAAAGGTAAACCTGTTCTTTCTGAAGAAAGAGAAGCAACGTCTCTTTTTCTGAATCCCCTGCCAGTGTTAACCACGCCCTCTGCTCTGTCGATGACCTGCTGCGCCTCGCCTTCTAACGGAAGTTTGCGGTTGCCTAGCAACAGTTGGAGTTGTTCGTGTGTTAGCGGTAAGTAATTAAAGCGTTCATAGTATCAAAATTAGATTAAATCATTAGCACCGATGCATCTAGAAACGTTTTATTTGTATGATGTTGCTCCATAAGTTAGTTACTTAAATCTTATACTACCGTCCGCTACCGTCATTGTAGGTTTATTGTGCTTAACCGAACCTTTTCGCTTTTACTCGAGCTGAGGTCGGGCTTACAAGGGAAAGCAAACTAACGTTAACGGCTAGGATGGCGTTTTCATTTAGTGCTCAAACTTTCTGTTCGAAACAGCCAAAACAGAGAAAAGAGAGTTGAGAAAACAATAAAACAAACAAACAGAAAAAATAAACAAGATAAGTGTTATTTGGTTTCCCAGTCACAATTGAAAAAACAGCTTATCGCCTGACCACCGTTAAACCATGACAAGAGAGTCTCTCTCTCTCTCTCTCTCTCTCTCTCTCTCTCTCTCTCTCTCTCTCTCTCTCTCTCTTTCGCTCTCATATATATCAAGGCTAAAGAAGAGAGAAAGAAAGAAAGAGACAACACAGACACAGGCAGAGAGACAGACGGGATGGAAAGTGATAAGGCCTCAGGGAACAGTGGAGCAACAGTCACTCCTCAGGTAAACTGCTTTGTCACAGAAGAATATTCCATCATTTTTGTCCAGGGGATATTATTCCTTTCATAACGCCATATGAATACATTTAGATATCGTTCCAGGATTTGTTGGGATACTGTGATGTTGCATTGTTGGTCTTAACTACAAAGTTTGTAAAGTACAAATATACAGGATATCCAAGCGTGGTATTGTATAATATGTTTGTCCTTTAAAAATGAAATTAACTAATTCCATGAAGTCTAAAATGCAGACCTGCAACATATATTTAAGTGGAAAAATTCAGATCAGTATAAGTGTCACAAACTTATGTATAAGCTGCATGTCTGTGTCCTTCCAGCCCTCTCAGGATCAGCCAGGACCAGAGCTGGATGCCTCAAGTGCCCAGCCTCGCTCTGATCAAAGTGGTAAGAACAAAAAAAACAAATACTATAAAGCAGTGGTCCTCAACCTTCTTGAGTTATGACTCCATCAATATCATTACTTTGTCTGTGACACTTCTTGGCTGAATATAGTCCCTTGTCCACCTCTTGCTGGCATCTTTGATAACTCTCCATGAAAAGATAATGCAGTCATTAATCAGCATTGTGTAAATGGGATCATTTTCTTACATGATGACCAAAATATTTTGAAACCTCAACAGGAGTTGGGACCCCAAGGTTAAGAGCCATTACTTCAGAAAATAGTCAGAAAAAGACAATAAAATAATATAAAATACTTAAAGCACTTTCAGTTAAATACCCACAAGTACTTTTTAACTCTGCATTGGTTTTCTTTTTTCCCCCCTTTTTGTCTGCATCAAGGCACTGCCTTACATACTTTACATGCTATCTACTTTTGCATTTCAGTGCAGGAGGATGTTTTTCAGGCGTCGCCTTACATACCTTGTACCTCAGACCTTCAGCGATCTGAAGACATGGAGGATCATAATCCACTGCCAGAGGAGGAGGAGGGGGGAAACTTACCTACTCTTGACCCTGAGCATGTCTGTATCTTTTTATCGATTGAATGTTAATGCTCCTAAATTTGAATAATGCCATCAATGGCCCTTTTCACGCATGCACAAGACTCCAGGGTATTTCCTGACTTTATTGGTTGTTTGTGAATGCAATTGGCAGAATTTTCACCCACTGCAATCCACATTTCTTCCTGCCAGTCCTTCTTTAAAATGTACACAAGAGATTTATGTAAACCAATGTGTGAATGCTGTTGGAAAAGGCACAAGAATTCACTATGAGCGAGTGGGCAGAGTGATGACAATCAGGTTGAGCGGAGTCTCTCTTATTTGCACTCAGCGCTGCTTTCCTCAGTGGTCACTATAATGTTTTCTAATGTTGTTTCCTGTGCTTATACACAATGTAATATTATAACCACAGAAACAGCTACCTTTGTAAAAATGTTCCACCTGCCTTCTCCGTTCACCAAAAACAAAGGAATATACTGAATTATGAGAGTGTGTCTGATAGGAAAAAAACTTGTGTTTTAAAGATCACGTGTAACTTCAAATGCCCAGGGTCATTTAGGGTCTAGAAAATGCCTGGAGTTTTTGTTTGAAAGGGGCTTTTTGCCTGTTTTTCTGCCTGGTATGTTAGGTGCACAATTGATCCTTAAGACTTAGCTTGGGCTTTAAAGAATTATATTTACACCAAAAGCAGTTGTTTCATATTTAGTTGGTTGATATTTCTGTTGCCTTCTTTCATGACTGTTGTGTTTTGTTTCATCTGTCGGGCAGCCCTTGGTCATACAGTATCAAGCAGCTGTTCGCGAAAAGCTGCTCAAGGAGCTGGAGAGTGTCAACAAGAGTCTGGAGGAAAAGGTGGGCTAATGTCACTGAACGTCAAAAACTTATTTTTTGATTTTGTTAACTCTCCCTTACATACACACATAGACCAAAATAAAAACACAACACTCCCTTGATTTTACGTGTTTGGTCCCTGTATGTCCAGAAGATGGTGCTGTTGACCTGTAGAGAAATTGAAGCGAACCTTTTTTGTTTATTTTGAGTTGCTGTCCTACAGATAAATCATGTCTTCAACAATAAAAAAATCATGAAAAAAAGGAGAAACATTTAAGTATGAAAGAAAAGATAAGATCCCCAAAGGAAAACTCAAGTTTCAAACAGAAGAAAGTATAGAAGGATTATCTGAATAGCCAGTAGAGTAGTTTGATGATCTCTTTATCTCTCTGCTATTTTCCCAGCGTGCATATTCGAAAGCAAGTGACAAAAAACTCCAGGAACAGAGTGTTGAGCTAGACATGCTCAAGAAGCAGCTTGCTATATCTAAGGCTGGGCTGGAGGAGGATTGTAAAGCCAAGTCAGAATCAGAAGCCAAACGCCGGCAGTCACAGGCAAAACTGGAGGATGCGAGGAGAGAGTTTACCAGAACTAAAAGGAGACACGACGAAAAGAAAGCCAAAGGTGAGGCTAACTGTATCCTCTTTCCCCCAGGATTTTTGATCCATCTGTCTTTATCTTTATTTAGGAATTTAACGTTATAGAAATAATTTGTAACAATTCTCATGATTGACAGCATATCAGAAAGTACAGCAGCAAGTTTTAGAGGATAGGCTGGAGTTGTATTTTTTTGAAACAGTTCATTATAATGTTTTTTTTTTTTTGGTCATATTCAGAAACTATAATCCTGTGCCTCTCACACAGTTACATCTGTTATCCACATCCACCCAGGAGAGAAAATATAGACAAACAAGCCTAACACAAAAGGGCTTTTAGGAAGTCAGAGCAACTCTATTTATGTCATGTAATTTAATGGAGAACTATGTCTGATCTGTTTTTGTTGGCTGTTCAACCCCTGAAATTGCGCTGAATTTCAGAATGCAAGTATCTTTTTGAGGCAGTGTGGACTGCAGCACCAGGATTGTTACTTTATTGCCAAGGATTTGGTTTGAATTGCAATTTAGGTTTAAGATTCAGATTTTTATGCTTTTTATGAAAAACCAACAGTTAAACTCAGTTGAAGAGACTTAAAGGACATATCCGTCGGTTTAGTCCTGATAACTATAAAACAATGTTTCAGCAATAACAAGACAGTGACTGCAAAGGCCCAGGATAAAATTGATTAGTGTTTTTTATTTCCATAGTGGCTCAGCTAGAGGCTGAGTTGGACAAACTGATGAAACAGGTCACCTTCATAAAAGGATTGAGTAAGGATTTGCGCAGTGATGTGAAAGTTAAGAAGAATGCCAGGAAAAAAGCGGGACATAGGAAGAACCAAGCTGAAGAGCAGAAACTACAGCAGGTGGATAGACAGTTCACATCCAAAACAGCTTGTTTTGAACCACAAGGCATTATCATGGATTATCGAGCTTTTATCTGCTGAACATGTTTGTCTTTATCAGGATATGTATGTGGAGCGTCTGACAAAGGACCTGGAGAAGGTGAAACAGCAGTCAGCCATGTATGAGGCGCAGGCCACTGCTCAAGTGGAGAAGAAAGAGACGATCAAACAGGCACTCTCTGAGGTAATTTTAGAGTTGCCCAGAAGACCTGCAAGCCTGCAAGTACTGTCATTACCAAGCAGGAACTACAAATACAAAACCAATTCCAGAAGAGTTGGGACGCTGCACCACTTCTTTGAAAAATGTTTGAACACCACTTAATATGTGATGGAAAATTGTTCAAAGAAAGCACACCAATCATTGGAACTGAGAAATGTGGTATGTTATGAAGAATATATGCTTGTTACAACTAATGCCAGCAACAAGTTCCAGAGGAATTCAGACTGGGGTATGTTTTCCATTGTTCTGCATCACCTCTTCTTTGAACAACGCTATTTATATATTTGGGGAATGAGAAGACTCCTTTCCAGAGTTTTGAAAATGAATGTAACAATGTTATCTGATACAGGATTTGTCGCCTTTGATGTATTTTTCAATTTACGATGCCCCATATGTTTTCAATGGGTGAGAAATCGTGGCTGCATAAAGACCACTTAAACACCTAGCTTTATTGACTGTGGAGCCATGCTGACGTGGACTGGCATTATCTGACTAAAATATGCAGAGTCTAACCCTAAAGAGACACTGTCTGGATGGCAGAAACCTGCCTGTTATTCAGTAAGAATGGGGCTTTCACAGATGTGTAACCTTGTTCACACCTTGTACCATCACAGATTATGCTTTTGGAAATGAAAACAAGTGAAGTGGTTGCTCTAACATGAATAGCGGAGGGCTAAAAGTCCATGATTTCTGAAAGGAATGTCTGATTTTGATTCATTAGGCCACAAGACAATTTTCCTACTTTACTCCATTGTCTCAGTCCATCTTAAAAGGGTTTGAGCCCACAGAAGTCACCCCTGGTTTTGGAATATGTTTGCATGGGCTCATGCAGACAGAATTAAAAAAAAAATCTCTGTTTTTTCAAATGATTTTATGCACTTGAGATGATAGTGTCCCTAAATTCTTTGCAGTTTCATACTGAAGTGGGATTACTCTGAAATTGTTAAACAATTTGTTCATCCAGTCTCTCATAGAGTGGTCTTCTTTACTGCTACTACTAAAACTACATAAATAAGCATATAATTTTCAGAAAACAAACAAACAAAAAAATGACAGTTTGAACATTTAATACGTTTTCATTGCACTATTTTCCGTTATTTATTGTGATGATTGGCGAACCATCAAATCTGTACATATTTGGAATTGGGGTTGTACATATACTTGTTGAAGAAGTAGCTACACATCAGTCTCAAAATATATGATCTGGAGTTTCTGTCTGTGTGCAGGCTGAGATGCAAATTGAGTCTCTGGCGATGACTCGTAAGGAGCTGCTGCAGCAGTGTAACAGCAGTCTGACAGGCCTGAGAAAACGAGAGGAAGCCTACTCTGCAATGCAAGGGGCCATGGGGTAAGAATGTTCCAAAGAAAGGCTGACTATACCTCCATTTGATTTCCATCATTTTGGTCAAAGCGTTTCCCCTTGAATAAATGTAACTGATACTGCTAAAGAAATCCTTGATGAACATCATCATCATAACTATGATGGCTTTCTGAATGAGAGAGTCTTGGTTTGTCGAATTGAGAACAAAGCAAAAAATGGAGATAATATTTAGTTAATGCGGCTCAGGCCTCCATATTAAGGCAACATTGACGTAGTGATGGGTATAGAGCACTTTTTATAGAGAGGTAGATAAGCATATCAAAAACAATGAATGTTGGCTCAGTCTTTTTTTGTTTTCACAGGACTGTCACAGCCCAGGAGGTCTTGCTGGACAGAGAGATTGAAGGGTACAAGAAATCTATCTCTAAAGAACGTGAGCGAAACGAGACACTCATCACGCAGCTTAACTGGACTCAGACGAAAGTTACCACCTCTGAAAAGCAGATCAGTCAGAGGCAGGCCCAGCAAGAGGCCCTACATCAACACTACACTACCTGCAGTCGCAGCCTGGGGGATACTGAACACACTCTTGCTGTGCTGTCTGAGGTAGCCATAGGACACTGGCTTTTTGTTTCAACAGCTCTGCAACAAAATTTCCCAGAGGCGTGTCCTCTGCAACTATTACACACTGTTTTTTTTTTTTCCTTCTTCTTCGTTTTAGGAAAGCAGCACTTATCAGGCTCAGGTGGATGATCAGAGGAAGCAGTTAGAGAAAGAGAGAGCTGTGCGTCTGGAGTTAGAGGACAAGATAAAGAAGCATATGATGCAGGAGCTTACCCATAACAAAGCTGCAAAAGAATCCCAAAGACTCACCATCAAGATGACTGCACTAAAGAAGGAAAAGGTACTCAAAAAACACTCAGAGTAGGAACACCCAAAGAGTTGTTTATTGTCTCCTTTTTATGGAAATAAGCTTCATTAAAAAAAAAAATCTAACTCACAGGCTCTAGGTCCTCATTGCAGCAGTGAGAGTAAAATTTTAACTGTGTGATGCAAATTGGTGGTAACTGTGCAGCAATATTCAACGGGAATGTCTTCATAAAAATTCACAGTGAACTTGACAAGAATTCCAGATCTAAATGACCTGTAGAATTAACTTCAAAGCATCCACACACAAACACACAAGCTGATCTATGGAGAGCAGGCAGTGAGGGTTGTGTATTTCAAATGTGCAAAATAACACGCCTTTGCTTTCATGAATATGTCATTTGGGGTGCTTCTGCCCTAACATGCTAAATACTGGGAAAAGAACATTCAAAGAAGTTCATTTAGTACACACACTTAAGGATTGACTTAGGCTGAGAATAGTATTTGTGACTGTGACTCTGTCTTAATATAATGCCCTTGAAAAGAAAGAGCAAATCCAGGTTCTCAGTGTCGTCAATGTTGCTATTGATACAGCCAAGAGGAGACAGAACTATAGACACATATCAGTCTGATTCAGTCATTTCTCATGAACTGTTTGAGGGTATTTTTTCATGTCATTTATGTTGAGAGACCTCATGACGCCTGAATGAGTGAGGAGGAGCATGCTCAGCAGCACAAAATACATATGTACTGTATGATAAGGATAAAGAAGACAGTTGCATTTTTTCCTCAGATCTCTCAGTTGTGGCAGCTGGAGAGGAACATAGGGGCAGTGGAACTGGAGAACAACAAGGTCAGCCAACATCTGGGCAGCTTGGCCGTCATCCAGAAGGACTTTGATGACCAGATCTCCGAGAAGACCAAGTTACTGGCAGCCAATGAAAGAAAGCGTTCTTCTTTTTTCACACTCATTGAGCGACAGGGCACTATCAAAGCTAACTATTATAAACAGATCCATCAAATCACAGCCAGGACTGGGGTGAGTGAATCTCAAGAAGAAGCATTCCCTGTTTGCAGTTGTTAGTGTGAAATATGGATTTATTTGCATTTGATTACACATCACATGCTCTCTGTTTGATTTGTTTGTATTCATTCACAGCATGGAGACCTCAGTCCCATGGAGATCAAGATAAGGGCACTAATGGCTGAGACTGAGGAGGTGGCAGCAAAAATCCAGAGTGTCCAGCAGCTCCTTTTGACACGGATGGGGACAGTAGTAATACTGAACAAGGAAAAAGAAGCAAACAGCAGAGATATAGCCAAACTGCAGATAGAGTTCATAGACATTCAGCAGAAGACAATTTACCTTGAGAGTGAGTGATACACCACTATTTACAAAGAAACAAACAAATGCACTGAAAGGTACACATGTTAAAAGCATGTTCTTGATATTCAATCATTTTAGCCTGACATCCAAATGACATTCAGAGTTATACCATAAAGATGTGCTGTCACTTTGCCTTCTTCATCCTACACCAACCCTGGGTTTCTACGTGGTACAGGCAAACATGACATTGATTCTAGTAGGCTAACTCCCAGGCATGGGATTATTGCAGATATGAAATGTTTCTGGGCTACTCCACCTGCTCTCTTTTCTCTTTATCATTTCTGCAGAGATTAAAAGATTGTATTAGCAGTGCAAATTATGTGGTTGAGTGAGCAAGGCTGGAAGTTAAGATTGGCAGTTGAATGTAAATATCTAAACACGCACTTCAGCCAGATTACCTCCTGTTTCTTCTGGATTTTAACATCTTTTTTTTTCCCCAAAAATAAATGTTGCTGATTTCCCTTTGGTGTGTACAAATAATATTAAGAGAAGTCTGAAATTTGAATTTTCAAAACGAGGACATTTTTCAAAAGGCAAGCATGTCCAAATTCTGTGAGGTTGATGTTGAACCATCTCAAATCCCTCCAGGTCAGACAGAAGCAGAGCGGCACGATGAGACTGAACTGGAGAAAAATACAAAGCTGCTGAGAAGAGACCTGCTGAAGCTTGACACACAGCTGTTCGAGAATGAACGACTCAGCAAGGCACTGAAGCAGGAGAATGCACTAACAGAGAAAGACTTCATGAGAAGACTCAAGGCATGTCGTAGCCCAATGATCTTCGTTTTTCTCTCTTTTTTTTGCACAATGCTTTTGAAAGTCATTTTAAATGTGGTAAAAATGCCTTCAGGAGGCTGAGCAGGAGTCCGCAGAGATGCAGATGAAACACGAGAGGATCCTGAAGGAAAAGGAGAGACTCCTCAGCTGTCTGCTTGAGGCTGAGTAGGTCACATTTATATTTTTGTTTTTTATTTTATCCTCATTTTATGTTGTATGGCAGTCAATTGTTCACAGATTTTTGTCATATTAAGGCTTGTGGTTATTTTTAGGTAACTGACTCGAAAGCAGCTACACCACAATACTTCAAATGTAGACAGATAAATAGGGAATTTGTAAAGTTAGGATTGGTGACTTTAGTGATTCATCCAAAATATATATATATATATATATACAAAAAATATACGGTAAAGTCATCTGAAATTAATGTCCACAGCCCCGTCTATCAGTTTTTTTTTCATTTTAGTGGGCTAATACTTTGGTTCTGATTTTTACTAGCACTCTTTGTTCTGTGTGTGTGGTTGACAGTCAGCAGATCATGCTGTGGGAGAGGAAGATCCAGCTTCTTAAAGAGACTCGTTCTGTTGTGGACGCAGAGATGTACCACGGAGACATCCGTACAATGAAGGCTGAGATACGCCAAAAGAAGGTAAAACCTTTAACACATAATGCTTCAAATGATGCCAGTAAACTGTTATATTTTGTTGTTTTATTAACAATATTTCCTTTTAAATGTGCCAAATATTTTTAGAGCGGAAGTCAAATTTTAAGAAGCCATGTACGTAAATAAAAACCCTAAAGCTTGAAAAAACTAGAAATTATTTGTGCATTGTAATTAGAAGCACATTGTTCTTCTCTGTATTTATGCTGTTGTGAAAACAAAACCAGTTTTATTTCAGTACAAATGCCCAAACCTCTCCACTTTGCATAAACTTATATGACATATTTACAACTTTTTTACATGGAGGAAAGGTTTTGTACCGTAGACATACTCTCAGAAGGATACTACATCAAAATTTATTTATTCATTTTTTTTTAAATTAGAGTATTGACAGATTGCATTAACATCACATATTAACAAATAGAAAAGTTCTAAAAAAATTTCTTTTTGCATTTTAAACCAAATTTTCTGATATACGTGATGTCAGTGTAATCACACTGGGACTTAGGGAAAAATATTAACACAATATTGTTATTATTTAGTACTATTTTGCCCCTTTCCACACACCATAGTTCAGCCGCTGTGGCATCTTCTTACCCCACTGCACTTTTGAATATCTCACTTCAAAAAAGTCCCAAACTGGTCTGATGACACGTCAAATGTAATTTACACATTATGTCAAATCGTATTAATATATCACTGGAAAACTTACCATCAAGGAGTTAAGCATATATATGCAGCTTGTCAGTCGAATGTCTGTTAGCAACTGCATCAACAAAAGCCAGCAAAGCACTTTTTTGTGCTGTGGGTCAAACACTTTGGGGCTGTCATGTTCAAGACCACAGTTGAGTAGGAGTGCAGCATGTCTTTAAGTTATGAAACTTAAAGATTAGATCGAGATGAGATTAGATACAACTTTATTTATCCTTTTGCCCAGGTTCTTTTAAAGGTGGGTTAGGCAGGATCTGAGGAAGTGCCAGTTTTTGGAGGAAATCTTGAATGTAAACACTACCCCTTCCAACCAGTTTTCCCTTCAGCTCCTCCTCTCCCCTCCCTCTCTGCTCCAGCAAGCCCTGCCCACAAACAGATGCTCCTGTTCGCTCGTATCTTTCCAATTAAATTCAGATATAATGCAGATAAATACTTCAGATAATTACAAACTGGGCCCAGTCAAACACGTTTGCAGGACTTCTACAACTAGGATAAAGAAGTGACATACTCCATGACCTGGGGTAAACAGTTTAGCGGCGCTACAACACACAGCAGGTCCCGTTTGACAAGAAATACTTCTGTTACAGACACTTGGCTTACTTTGTTAAAGCGGTTTACCTGTTCAGCAGAAAGGTTACAGAGTCCGTAAGATCCTGCAGCTTCCCCCATCGTTGATGCTTCATTGATGTTGACCTGGCTTTTTTGCACTTGTCCGGTCTACCTCCATTTTAAGCGCTAGTTATCACCCACTTCGTTTTCTTGTTTGTGTTGGCAGCCGTGGCCAAAGGAGGATTCAGACAATATTGGATTATTGATTGGATTCTCAAATCAAGACACTGGTTAGAATTTCTTGACGTCTTAAATGTAGACATAACACTTTTTTGAAAGCCACAGTAACAGAATACACAGTTCAAAAAATTTACTCATTGGCAGTCTTAGAGTCTCTTGATAACCTACTCAGTGGCATAGTGTGACCAAACCGAATGGTTTAACCTCTGTTGAAATTTTTTCTGTTGAAAGTTTTATTCGTTAGACATTAAAGTCTGGTCTTTGTGCTTTTCTTTTTGTTTCGGAGCTTTTTTAAAAATACATTGACTTTATTTAAGAGTGTGTGTGTTTTTGTGCAGCTGCGAATCAACCAGCTGACAAAGCGGCAGGGGCAGCTTGTCCGAGAGAGTGAAGCACTGGTAGAAAGGAGGGCAGCCCTGATGGAGCGCTGTAAGGCCATGTCCAACAGTCCCAAAAAAACGACCAGAAACAGCAACCCCCTTGTCAATCAGCGCCTGCAGCGCAAAATCAAGGACGCACACAAAGTATGACACTGGAATTCTGTTTCTGCTTTCATAGATGGAGCGAAATTATGGCAAAATTATCTGATAAGCAGTTTGTATAATTGCAGCGTGAAGCCAAGTGTGAGGAAATGATCAGGGACCTACAGGAGAGCCAGGTCAGTCTCAAGGACAGGCTTCTGCAGCAAGAGCAACGACTGATAGATCTCCGCAGCACCAACTCCATGCTGGACCATGAAATTGTAAATCTCCGGGACACCAAAGACAGCGTAAGAAGCACTTCCAGTATTGTGCACTGCATTACAACACAAACATTTTTACTGCCACGTAGATGTCTATATCAGTCGTCTTAAATGCGCTTAGTGACTGTGTGTATTTTTTTTAGGCTTCGGCATAGCCTTAGTCCACCGTAAATTCTCAAATACAGGCCTCTTAGGCCTATAGGTCTTTTAATATAGGTCTTTTATTCATTTGTACTGCCTCAGGTACCAGGCCTTTATATGAAACAAGCTTTGATTAGAAGCAGGCTCCTAAATCAAATTCTGCCAGTCTCAGAATGATAACTGTTCATATTTTACACAAAGTTATTGTCAAACTCCAGCTAAAAAGACATTGCATTATTCAGAAAACACAAAGGGTCCGAATTGAGCAACCAAAAGAGAACAGTTGTGGAATAAATCACATTTGTCATTTCAGAGAAATATATCTGCATCTGCATCTTTAAATTAACCACAAAACAATCATACCAACAAACTCATTAGATTAGATAAGATAAAATATGATAAGGTAAGTTATGATAGGAAGAATTTATTCATCCCTGAGAGGAAATTCACTTATCTAATAGTCATGCAGTTTCCTTTTTTCTACACATGTGCAGTCATACCTGTTATTTCCACAGAAACTGCAATGAAATTTGTGGTCATCATTTCATATTTTTCATAATTTCTCCTGTAAATGAAGGAGGAAAGGTTTTTGGAAAGGTTTTGTAATACTTAAATCCAACATGGTCCTTTTTTGGTTATTGAGTGCAAAGATGACCAGTAAAGAGACCAGTATTTATGTAGAAAAGTAGAAATAAAAAGTCAGATAGGACTAACAGCCTAAAAATATTCTGTCGCAGAAATGTCTCAATCAAAATTAAATCACTTCGTTGGTTTGTACCACTGGATTACGAATAGTAGTATATTTGCACTGTCAGTTACACAGATGGATTAGAAATGATATTCATTTTGTCAAGTATATGAATTAATTACATGTTTTGACCATTTCCACAGCAATTCTTCTTAACACTGTCAACATAGCTGTTTGCTAGTAACAAGTCAGCCAGTCTAAGACATAAACACCGGTCAACCCGGCCTCTGTCTGTAGACATGATAAAGCGCGAACAAAGGTGTGCTGAGAATGTTTATTTTATAACGTACATCATGTTGTTGATTTATTGATGTGTGCATCACTGTTTCCACCCATGACAGCCACAACCACACACCTCGAATGGCAGGCATAGCTGCCTGTCGTTTGTTCACCCTCTGGGGCACTGTTGGAAATTTTCAGAAAAGTGACAACACATCAACACTCATTATCTACCTTTTCTTTGCCTATAGAACCTGTCCCACTTGGTGACTCTGCAGAGTAGGAGCAAGAGGCTGCAGGAGGTGAGCAAGGGCAGCTACCGAGCCATGTCCACCCCTGAATCCATTGAATCCTCCCTGCAGAAACAGATGGAGCGTCTGCACACGACCAATGCCATCTTGCATCGTGTGTGTCAGGAGTTCCCCCAGCACCAGGAGAAGCTGCGCAAGATACTGTCAGCACTGGCATCACGTTTACAAGCCCTGGAGCAGAAGACTTTGTGAGAGAAAGGAAAGGATGTAGACCTGATATTAAGTACAGGGACAAATGGAGAGGATGGTGTAATGCAGCAAAAATACTTTATTGATTTATTTATTTATTTATTCTCAAAGGGAAAGTTTTACAGTTCCTATAGTAATGGTTCAACATCAGTTTTCCCTGTTTATTTTAAAATAAAAACTTAGGTTGTTCACAATCAGTGTTACAATCAAAGCAAAATGCAAACGATAAAACACAAGCCATCCTTTTCTTCTTAAGTCATCTGTTATGAATTTCCTGTTGGGAATCAATAAAGCGCTTGTATTTTTGTCATATTATGCCATCCTCTGCATTTTTCACTGTACTCACTAAGGACAAAAGAGACTGAAGGGCACTGAAACAGATATGTAAAGTTGACTGTCATCAGCACAAAAATGATAGCTGATGTGCAATAATATTTCCGTGTGGAAGCATGTGAAAATTAAATAGATCCAGGAATGCATTCCTGAGCGGCACCATATTTAATGTGTCTGACACATGGGAACAGAGGCTGATAAAAAAAAATGGTCTGTTAAAAAAATATGAACTGAAGCAGGGTAAAACACTACCAGATGCCTGCACTTTGTGAGTCTGTTGATTAAAATGTTGTGACTGACAGTGTCAAACGCAGAGCTATGGTCCAAAAGAACAAGTACTGTCATGTTATTTTCATCTAAAATTAATTTGATGTCATTTACATCTTTAAGAACGACAGCCTGATTGGAGTTTATTTTCTAGAATAGTGTTGTTGGTTAAATGAACAAGAAGTTATTATACAGGGCAGAGTTACTGTAACGCATTGTGTTGACAATTCTGTCTCCCCATATATATTTTTTAAATAGGAGGAAAATCCCTCAGCTTTAAGAGATCAGTTATTGTTATCAAAGACCAGTAACAGATTGAGACTTCTCATACCCTTGTTTTTAAAGGTGCAGTATCAATAAAATCATTATTTTAAAGATTTCAGACTTCCTGTCTTGCTGAGTAGTTTCTATTGTAAAAAATATGACATGTTTTTAACTTAAATCACAGTTATAGTGATCATGTTGATGATAGTTTTAAATGCTATCATAGTGAGGGAATTTTCCATGCAGTGATTTAGGGTGATTCAAAACCATGGTTCATTGTATTTTTGCACAGGTCTGTTTATCCATGTGAAGTTAATAGTCGTTGCACTTGCAATTGTTGCAATCAGAAAGAGCATAAATTCCCATCATTCACAGCATTTATGCTGAGGTTGCTTACCTAAGACAAGGATCCAAACTATGGAGCCAGATCAGGCTCAAAAGTATTGAAAAGTAGTGTAAGTGAAAAAATAAAAAGTGAAGTGGAAAAATAAGATTTGAACCTGAAAAAAAATTAAATGGTACCTGAAAGTCTTGAATTTCGAAATTGAACTTGAATGCAGAATGCATCCAGAATGCATGAAAAAAAATCTGTTCAAATGTAACTTTGATTCTGTTTTTTAATACTTTTGAATAAATTACTTATTTATATTTTTCACTTCAATGTATATTTCGATCTTGGAGAGCTTTTTTTTTTCGATTGAATTTTATTTATTTATTTCAGATTCAGATCTTATTTTTACGGATTCAAAACGTTGGTTTTTTTTTCGGTTTCAGATTTTTATTTTTCAGATTCAGATCTTTTTTCGGATTCAACTTGAAAAGTTTCAGGTTCACTTTTGACCCTGTTTTTCCGTGGGGGCGGGCCTCGACTGAGAGGGGCGCGGTCTGCCATGAGTGACAGGCCTCCCCTTCCTTCCCCACCCCATCACCCTGCGTTCAGGAAGTGGCATGAATACACATTAGCTTAGCCTACAATTAGGCTGTATAAACAATAATCAATGACAATGATCAACTTTGGGTTTTTTTTTTAAACAGGGGGACAAAGTGCTTTACAGATGTAGTTACTGCTCTAAGATATTGACATGATAGGAGTATATACAGACTATTTTTAGTAGCCTTCTTCGACTGAATTTAATTGAAGTAAAGGCTTCAGTGGAATTCATAATGAAACACAAAGTTTCCAGTTTTTGTTGGGTTACCTATGAGACAAAGGCCTACTTAGCTATAGTTTTCAAAACGTTGTCGTTTTGTACCGAAATAAGGAAGGTTTTTAAATTAAAATGCTTTTAAACTCTTAAACTAGTTGACGAAAAATAACCTCCACTTTACTTCAAGAGATATTTATATTCTATTGAGATTAAAGTAAATTAAAGATAATATTCAACTTTCAGATATAACCTACCAGTGTAAGGGTTTTTCTAAAGTAAACAGCATTTTAAATCTCCATGGTAACTTGTAACGATGTAAAAACTTTAAATCATTACAAGCAAAGGAGAGCGGTCATTTCTGAAGATCAAATCTGAAGAGAACAGCACGAAAAACTTAAGCGGCTCACGAATTTACAACTTTTGACGGCTTCATCGTAAATAAAACCTCCCCAGACGACTAAGGACTCGGACTAACACCTCTAACCAACACCTGAACAGAGAGGACAACATCTACGACATGGAGACCGTAAGATTTTATGACAATATTAGCATACAAACTTGTGTTACTGTCGAGACTTTCGTGATGGTTAAGCGATGCATCGACAAGGATTAAACGTGTGCATAGATATTTACAGTGTTTATGACTTTAATGTGACAGGCATTATCAAAACTAGAAAAAAGTTGCATTTCCTTGCAGAAAATGCGTGGAAATGCTGAGTGCTGGAAGCTGAAAAAGCAATGCTAAACTACTAAAAAAAAATGGAGGAAGGTTTAAATGTAAAATTGGTTAAAGAGCTGGAGAAAGAAAAGTAGAAGTTAGATGAAAGTGAAAATTGCTGAAGTACAAATAGTATGAATGTGCTTCATACATTAAAATTGCATTCATGCTAAATAAGGCTAGAAAAACTGTCTGAAATTGCAAAAAAAAAATGTATAAGGAAAAAAATTACCTGAAAACACAGAAAAGTAAGAAGCGGCATAAGTTTAAGTTGAAGTACTAGAAGAAGTATGATAATAGGTAGTTGTACTCGTGATATTAGTAGTCACGTAAGCAGTAGAAGTAGTTTTAGAATAGAAGAAGTAGAAGTCAAAGCAGTAGAGCTCGTGGTAGAAGTAAAAAAAAATATTAAGAGAAGCAAGAGCAGTGGAGGTAGAAGTGAAGATACAAGTTAAAGTGATATAAGTAGTAATTGTAGTGGTAGAACTGGGATTTTGTTTGAAGAATTAAAACATACATAAATAATGAGAATGATTTTGAAGTGGGAAAAATTGTGTTAAACAGGTTTGAAGTATCAGAAAGGTTTGAGTCAGTTTGAATGAGTTTGGATTTGTCTGACGAATTCAATAATGCATGAATAATGAGAATAATTTTAAAGTGGGGAAAAGTTTAATAAGAAAAATTCTTAGTACACCCCATAATGTCCTCAATGAGCTGAATTTTTGAAGCCCAGAATGGTTTCTGTAGCTCAAAGTTTGTGGGTGGAGATAGGTGGTGATGCAGACACATATTAACTGTGTGCACATGCAGGTCTTTTAGACACAGACACACATGCACACACATTGTCAGACTGTGTGTGTCTCGTTAATGATTGCATCCTAAACAGCTGTGAGATCAAAGGCATTAACTGACCTACTGTTTGAATGAGAAGCTGCCTCTGGACTTCTTCACATAGCATGATTTCCTTATATCCCAGAATGAAAATAAGAACATCGTATGAATCCTCCGCCCTTCATGAACACAATGATCTGTTTTTCATGTCTGTACTCCAAAAAATGTGGCCACAACAGCGAGTTAAAAGTCTAGACGTTCGGATGTCAAAGACTCTTCGTGCTTAAGAGCAGAAAAGCTCATGTTATTGTGAGAAATCTCTATAAGAGATTTTTTATGTCTTCGGGGCTACTTAAAGCCGTCAGTCTGAAACTTATTTGACAGTTTCTTTTATACTAACCAATGCTTTCTTATTTCTTCTTTAAATCTGCACAGAAGAGTCAACCCATTCCTGTAAAAGGAGAAGCTCCGAGGATTGCGTGCTCGGGCTTCAACAGGAGGTAAGAAACACGTTTAACTTACGATGACAGTAAAATGCAAACTCAAATTTATAGGGGTGTGACATTAAACAGTAGTTTACCAATGTGTCTCTAAAACAATCTTTTACCTCTTTTGCATTTAATATGCAGAGTGTAACATTTGAAACATGACAGAGACCTCCCAGCAGATTATAATCTGAGACAGTTCAGAGTTAAATCTATGACAGTGCCAGCAAAAATCTAAAGATTCGCAAATTTAGGATTTGATTTTGGACTTACACTGTGTTTCATACTCTTTTTGTCACAAGACACACGTATTTATGTTGTACATATCAGTGGTTATTTTAACTGAATAAGACAATTCAAAGGCTTCACATAAGACATTTACTGATCAATTAATCAGTCAGACAAAGGAAATGTGTAAAAACACTAAATGAAATAAAGAAGTTTTATCATCGTTTGCTCTTACTGGGAGTCTCTAGTCAAAAACTAGTAAAGTCAGGTATGATAGATAAGATACTCCTTTATTAGTCCCACAAGGGGAAATTCCCAGTAAGGGAAACAAAGACCATTTTAATTTACTGTGTTTGAAATTGAAGGAAAAACATGTTTTGTATGAGGCCTTTCCAGGAAAATATGCATTAAAAAAAGCTTTGTTTAAAAAACGCTGTGTCAACTTAAAGAGATTCAGCACTTAAGTTTTTAATTAATAAGTGTGAACAAAGAGGGGGTTCATTTATCAATAACAACTGTTGTGAGGCAGGCTTGTAGTGAGGACCCAGAAGCAGACACTGAGACAGAGCTCAACGTAAAACGAATTTAATGTCCAAAAACAGAAAGGGATAGATAAGGAAACAAAGGAAGTCCGGTTGGTTGGCTGGTTGGCTGGCTGGCTGGCTGTCGTGTGGGCTGGAGACACTGCAGGAGAAACCAGAGGAGACAGGAGTTAAAGGACATGCAAAGAGTCACAAGGAGTAAAGTTCAGAACGTTATACCAACGACGAAGGCCAGGAGATGCGTCTGTACCGCTAGGAAGGGTAGACAATACTCAGGCGCTGAGACTGAGGGCTGCAGGCTTCTTAAAGTCCCTTGATTGGAGATGAGGAGCAGGTGTGTCGTCTCACTCAGCCTTAGCGCCGGGGGAGGGGAGGAAGCTCTGGAAAAGAGTACAGCCAGACCAGGCAAACAGGGAAAAACAGGAAGTCCAGCCAAAATAACACAGGATGAGGAGGCGTCTCACCACAACAACAACACAAAAACAGGGAATAACCTTCAGGTGTTTTAAATCACTGTGAGTGTGCTGTATTATTTTTGATACATAAAGACTCTTTTTCAGTTTGACTCTGATACTTCCTCAAAGACCATCCAGTGCGTGTTTATTGTACTTTATCGTCTGAATATCACCATGGTTTGAGTCTGTGTGACTGTCATGAGTCTCTGCAGATATTTCTGTTTATGGATTTGTTTTGTTCATTTAAATAACCAACCTGTGTTTCTGTGTTGACCAGTAACACTGCGTCAGAGGCTTCTAACGCAGAAAACTGCTGCCCAACGAACTTTTGGCTGCACAGGCTGTTTGGTCAACCTCTGGCATGTTTCAGAGCTGTTAAAATAAGATCATTTTATAAGTGTGACATTTAAAATCAGACACTAAAAATATTTGACACAGTGGGTTTTCATTTTTATATTTGTTGTTACTCCACAGAGAAAAGGCAGAAGTCTAATCAGCCATCAGCGGAGGTGAGTAAACTGCTCCAACAATCAGCTGTTTATTTGTGCAGCCACAAAAGCTTCTGATAAATGTTGACTAGTCACTGCAGACTCCTTAAAAATATCACTACAGGTTGTTAAAACAAATGTCACCACACGGTAATGGGTGTGTGCTTGTGTCTGCAGAGATATCACCTCCAATGGTCTGGCTGGCTCCACAGCACCCCCACCTGGGGAGAAAAAACAAGCAACCAAAGGAGAAGAAATGGGGTTGTTCTTGGTTTTTTAAGTGCTGTAGTGTAAGTAAAGCATAGGAATACCAGTCTGGACTTCAGTGTTGTTATAAGCATTAGTTTTGGTTTATCTTTCAGTTGATTCTGTAACTGACAAATCAAAATTATTTTTACTCCATTAGAGAGAAAAGCGTGTGTCTCCTCTCTCTGATCATAAAGATCAGCAAAAGCCTCCTCAGGAACCCCAGAGAAGGTAACAAACTCATTTTGTTCACAGGATGGATCAATTTTGGTGTCACCTGATGAGTTAAATCATCACGTGACACAAATCAGGTGTTATCAATTCTTTCTTAAAGCTCCCATGAGTAATTTTTTGGTTTGTGTTGCTTCTTATGCTTCTTTTCATAACCTCTCTTTCAAATTGTGTTAAGTCTTGTTTTCAAACAAAAAAATCTCCCTGCTCAATTTTACAAGTCATTGGTCATCTTCACCTGAGATATTTTTGAAAAAGCCTTTTTAAAAAGCTTCAATTTAGCTAAATCATCTGACACCTACACCCCTGACAACAGTTTCTAACCCCACAAATAACTTTGTAGAGATGATTAAACCCTTCAAAGGTGGTCTGATTTGCTTTTTAAGGCCACACAGAGGCATCCCTATCAATATCAGTCAGTAAAATCGGCTGAAAATTCCCCACAGTAGCTTTAACATGAAGTCACTTGTACATGAAAATCAGTATATCTGCTAAATATGTCCTGACACATTATTTTTTTCCCCTTGAAACACACTCACAGTCTGTTCCTCAGTCTATGAATCATTTATTTATATATTAAGAAGCGCTGTAATGCTGTAGAATAGCCAACTTGATTTTTTGACTTTAAATTTAAATGAAAAGAGCAGTTTAATACACACTTTCTGTACCAGATTTAATGTGGAGGTTGATATCTCAATAAAGAAAGTTATGGTTTGAGTTAGCTTGAGGTTATCGCTTTCATCCCCTTTTTAACATTATGTTCTTACTTGGGACATGTTTTGATTGGCATTGAAAGTCAATGTAAGGATGCCTAGCCCAGGTTCACATTAGAAAGAATCGAAGGTCCACACGAATGGTCATTTTGACAAGCTTTACTGATTACATATCTGGGTTACAGCTTCATCAGGCCACAAGTGTAACACAAGTGCAACACAAGTGTGACACAAGTGTGACCAACACAAGTGTAGCCAAGAGTGACCACCCCAAGTGTAGCCACCCTAAGTGTAGCAAAAAGTGGTCCAAGACCATTCAAGTATATATAGCGGTTCACAATCCTAAACATACTGTTGGTATTTAGTTGACCCTAAGAGAAATCCATGTATGGTAAAAACAAAGGACAACATGTTTCAAAAGCCTTAGATGAACATGTGGAAGGTCCCAAGAAGGAAATATCCTGACAGAACGTATTTTGGGGACCTACATGGTGTAAATAATGTGTACAGGGTTCCTTGCTCAGGGATGGTTGTAGGAGGCCCCCGGCTCCAGCAATCTAACACCAAAGTGTCTGGGGTATTTGAGTGACACAGCTCCACCACTCTAAAGGCTGACATGACTGGCTAAAGAAACTCATCCTAACAGTCAATAAGGATTATTGGCAGTGCTGGTAATGTGAATTAAAAACTCTGAGTGTTGTGTTGGTCAAATCTCGTCTCCTTAAATTCAATCCCACTTCGATCTCAATACTGATTTTTGCTAAAATAACCTTCTTTTCCATGGATGAGGTCAACTGTAAAATATGATTCAGTACACGTAGATTACTAGCCCCACACACTTGTAGCTCTTTGCTGTTCATTGTTATTTACAGTTTGTTTTTGTCTCACTGCAGCACTGACAAGGTTTCTCAGAGCAGAGTGCCACAGAGCGAACCGAGAGTCGCCTGTCAGCAGGTCAACCTTGGGTGAGTACACGTGATTTTCTGGATTCATCACTTAAATCCATGCAGCTACATTTTGATAAAAACAATCCTCAGTTTGTGTCTGGAGCTGTGATATTAAGATATGATTCCATTTGTTGTGTTTGTGTGTCAGATTTCCAAACCCAGCCCAGATATGTTACATGAACTCCAGCCTCCAGAGCTTGCTCACGCTCACACGGTTTGTGAGGGACATCAGGAGCCAGGAGGAGGTCTGGAGTCTGATCCCAGAGGCCCAGCTGATGAGGTGTAGTATCTGTAAGCACACACGCACACACACACACACACACACACACACACACACACACACACACACACACACACACACACACACACACACACACACACACACACACACACACACAGTTAACTGTTTAAAATAAGTGTAAAAGATGACCAAAGTAGAGGGTTAGGTTGTTTTATGCCAGACTGCATGACTAAGAGTGGTACACACAGCAGATAACAGCCAGCATAGCTGTCTGCGGGAGTTCCTACGTTAAAGCAAAGCTATGCGCTGCAGATGGGTCACAAGAAGCAACTTACACCACTTTGAGTCAAAAATGTTTATTTTTATTTTTGTTTTAGATTATTATATATCGCCTTCAAACACCTGAACTATCCTTGAATAATTTCACACGAAACATGCCAAGTACAAGGTTTACGTTGAGAAATGGTCTCTGATTTGTTAGTTATGTACACCAATGTTTACTGGTTTGGTTCAGAAAAGATCGTGGCTTGGATTAAAATTCAACTGTGATCTTTACATCCTCTCAAACAGCTTCAACAACAGAACGTGTTGTTGAAGCTACGAGTCAAACTTTTGACGTAAACTAAAAACTAAATACAAGAAAGAAAAGGAATAATGCATCAAAATTAATATTGCTATTCAAAATTGACCCAAAGCTTTTTTTGGTCCTCAGGATATGAGAAATATTAAGCTTTTGTCTTTTTTTTAAATGAAAAATCTGGTTTATTGTGTTAATGAACTAGCATTTAATGATTAATTATTAATAATAGGTATTAATATACAGGACTGAAACTGAGGAAAAGATAAAAATAATAAATAATAAAAACTTATGAAATATGTCAATGTCAGATAATTCAAATGAAGTATTGTAATTAAATGGGGTTTCAAATCTGACATATTAAAAAAAAATTAACATACCCCAAATCATTTTAACTGGTGATCACAAAAATGTCCCAATCTGAGTTTGATTGTTTTTTTTAATGTTAGCTCATAGTGTAAAATGTTGGATAACAATATATTTTTTTCAATGCATTGTGTATGGAAACTGGCATAGGGTTACAATTCTGGAAATTATTTATCATTTGATATTTATATATTTATAAACAGAGTTGAAGCTGGTGAAATAAATGTGATCTATTATAAGTTGAAAACAATATTTATGTATAATTTTATGTCAGTTTTTGGCTTTGAACGTATTATTTGCCCTGTACTGTAAAAAGAGATTTTTTTTTAAGTCTAAAAATGATTCAACATTTAATATAAATGAACAGTAAATCTGCTTACAAGATTTGACCCATTAAAAGAAGAGATAATATCCATGTTAAACTATTTCATGACAGATTTTTTGCTAAGGATAAGTTAATTTCAGGATGTCAGGAACTTTTTGTTGCTGAGACATGAGGCTTCAGTTTATCCGCAAATCTTTAAATCAAACTAAAACAAGCTCCTCTCTGTTCCTCTGCCCTCTGCAGTTATTTCATGGACATTGTTCGTCTCCATGACTTGGGTGACACTCACCTAAAACTTAGGGCTCTGGGTAAATTTAAGTGGCTTCTCTCTATCCAGGCCCCAGAGTTTATGGACCACGATCAGAAAGTAAGTCAGCTCGTTTTCTTTAAAGTTTCACTAACTGCTCCTTGTCTGCTTATCCAATCAAACCTGTGTCTCTGTTTGCTCAGGATGCCCATGAGTTTCTGACTGCAGTTCTGGGTCAGATGAGGGACCTGGCTGCGCCACTGAGGCAAGTTGCCTCTATCCTGGGGAGGACCTACAGATGTCCTGTGGAAAGGAACCTGGTGTTCAGGATGCAGATTTGCAGAAAATGCAAGAGGTAAAAACATACAGATGGTTGCAGGACAAATTTACCTCTAGTTTGACTAATGTGTTTAATTTTTTGCTCATTTTTATCAAGTCAGGTCAAATCTACAGTAATCTTTTCTTTTATCTTTACATTTTCTTTTCACAACATGTATAACTACAGTATATAATCATATGTATTGTCCTTTTATGAAGCCACTCAAATGTTTCACTCTGCGGTTATTTTTGGTTGTTGATTTTCCATGTTTAATGTACACCGTATCTGACAGCATGTTTTCTCTGCAGGAGACAGACTTGGAGTTCAACTGCGAGTGTGGAGGCACAACATCAGCACAGTGCTCCACCTTCACAACCCTGCCAAAGTGGGTGACGTTACATCCATCCCAGACTCACTGTTTCCCCCTGTTGCAGACACATGCACAGATTATTTTCTGTTAATTTATCCTCAGTATTTTCATGCTCAGAAATTCCCTCAGTTAATAATCCTGTGGTCATTCCCTCTCTGCTGCTCTCCACAGTTTCTTGGTGCTCCAAATTAAGAGGTTCCACTTCACTGAGTCCTATGAGCTTGTGAAATGTCACGACTCCGTGGACCTCACCAGGGAACTTATTGTGACATCTAGCCAGGTAAGACATTTATGCGCCAGAGTGTAAGAGTGTAGAAGTGTGTGTGTGTGTGTGTGTGTGTGTGTGTGTGTGTGTGTGTGTGTGTGTGTGTGTGTGTGTGTGTTTGTGTGTGCTTGTTTCTAACAGTTGTTCTGTGTGTTTGCTCTCAGGCTAAGAGCTGGTACACTCTGGTTAGTGTCATCAGTCATTTAGGCAGCGAAGGGAACGCAGGTAAAAGATTCACTCAGTGAGGGTCAGATCAGCCAGTGCAGTCTTCTGTTAGGTCCTCAGATCCATAACAGATAGATAAATGCCAATCAAAGGCTAGAGTCTTTAAAGTCTCAAGAATATCAAATTAACATTAGCCTTCAAACAATGTCTTTGTAAGAAAGATAAAACATTATGAAGTAACTGGATCGGTTTTATTCAGCAGAAAGTGCAGCCCGCTCTTGGACCTTGGTAACATTTTCCATCATTTTACTTTCAAAGAACTGCTGAACTCCTAAAAATGTTTGAAGAAACTGGTTATAAACCCATTTTTATGATTTATAGTCACATAATTTAACATGTAAGCTAAAGCACCAGAATTAGAATCGAAAGTATACTTTTATTTTTAGAAATGCAGCCAAATAAAAGTGAAAGTCGCGGGCACAAAAAAAACTACAGTAAAGTACAGACACTTCAAAATTATACTCAAGTACTATATTTAAGTAATGCTACGTACCTACTGTACAACACTGTTCTAGACTTTGCAATTCATTGTATTAAAAAAAGGTTTAACCAGGTTTTAACTTGGTTATAAACTGAGATATTACCTGGTTATATCCTGAGACATTACCTGGTTATAACCTAGTTATATCCTGAGACATTACCTGGTTATAACCTGGTTATAACCTGGTTATATCCTGAGACATTACCTGGTTATAACCTGGTTATATCCTGAGACATTACCTGGTAATAACATGGTTTAGCCTGGTTACATCCTGAGACATTACCTGTTTATAACCTGGTTATATCCTGAGACATTACCTGGTTATAACCTGGTTATATCTTGCGACATTACCTGGTTATAACCTGGTTATAACCTGGTTATATCCTGAGACATTACCTGGTTATATCCTGAGACATTACCTGGTTATATCCTGAGACATTACCTGGTTATAACCTGGTTATAACCTGGTTATATCCTGAGACATTACCTGGTTATAACCTGGTCATAACCTGGTTATATCCTGAGACATTACCCGGTTATAACCTGGTTATAACCTGGTTATATCCTGAGACATTACCTGGTTATAACCTGCTTATATCCTGAGACATTACCTGGTTATAACCTGGTTTTAACCTGAGTCATTACCTGGTTATAACCTGGGTATAACCTGAGACATTACCTGGTTAAAACCTGGTTATAACCTGAGACATTACCTAGTTATAACTTGGTTATTACCTGGTTACAACCTGGTTTTAACCTGGGACATTACCTGGTTATATCCTAGTTATAACCTGGTTTTAACCTGTGACATTACCTGGTATAACCTGGTTATATCCTGAGACATTACCTGGTTATAACCTAGTTATATCCTGAGACATTACCTGGTTATAACCTGGTTATAACCTGAGACATTACCTGGTTATAACCTGGTTATATCCTGAGACATTACCTGGTTATAACCTGGTTATATCCTGAGACATTACCTGGTTATAACCTGGTTATAACCTGGTTATATCCTGAGACATTACCTGGTTATAACCTGGTTATGACCTGGTTATAACCTGAGTCATTACCTGGTTATAACCTCGGTATAACCTGAGACATTACCTGGTTATAACCTGGTTAGATCCTGAGACATTACCTGGTAATAACCTGCTTATAACCTGGTTATATCCTGAGACATGACCTGATTAGAACCTGGTTAACCTGAGACATAACCTGGTTATAACTTGGTTATTACCTGGTTACAACCTGGTTTTAACCTGGGACATTACCTGGTTATATCCTAGTGATAACCTGATTTTAACCTGTGACATTACCTGGTATAACCTGGTTATATCCTGAGACATTACCTGGTTATAACCTGGTTATATCCTGAGACATTACCTGGTTATAACCTGGTTATAACCTGGTTATATCCTGAGACATTACCTGGTTATATCCTGAGACATTACCTGGTTATAATCTGGTTATAACCTGGTTATATCCTGAGACATTACCTGGTTATAACCTGGTCATAACCTGGTTATATCCTGAGACATTACCTGGTTATAACCTAGTTATATCCTGAGACATTACCTGGTTATAACCTGGTTATAACCTGAGACATTACCTGGTTATAACCTGCTTATATCCTGAGACATTACCTGGTTATAACCTGGTTATAACCTGGTTATATCCTGAGACATTACCTGGTTATAACCTGGTTATAACCTGGTTATAACCTGAGACATTACCTGGTTATAAACTGGTTATAACCTGGTTATAACCTGAGACATTACCTGGTTATAACCTGGTTATATCCTGAGTCATTACCTGGTTATAACCTGGTTATAACCTGACACATTACCGGGTAATAACCTGGTTATAAACAGGTTATATCCTGTGACATTACCTGGTTATAACCTGGTTATAACCTGAGCCATTACCTGGTAATTACCTGGTAATAACCTGGTTATAACCTGGTTTTAACCTGGGACATTACCTGGTTATATCCTAGTTATAACCTGGTTTTAACCTGTGACATTACCTGGTTATAACCAGGTTATATCCTGAGACATTACCTGGTTATAACCTGGTTATAACCTGTTTATAACCTGGTTATAACCTGGTTATATCCTGAGACATTACCTGGTTATATCCTGAGACATTACCTGGTTATAACCTGGTTATAACCTGGTTATATCCTGAGACATTACCTGGTTATAACCTGGTCATAACCTGGTTATATCCTGAGACATTACCTGGTTATAACCTGGTTATATCCTGAGACATTACCTGGTTATAACCTGGTTATAACCTGAGACATTACCTGGTTATAACCTGGTTATATCCTGAGACATTACCTGGTTATAACCTGGTTATAACCTGGTTATATCCTGAGACATTACCTGGTTATAACCTGGTCATAACCTGGTTATATCCTGAGACATTACCCGGTTATAACCTGGTTATAACCTGGTTATTACCTGAGTCATAACCTGGTTATAACCTGGGTATAACCTGAGACATTACCTGGTTATAACCTGGTTATAACCTGACACATTACCAGGTAATAACCTGGTTATAAACAGGTTAAATCCTGAGACATTACCTGGTTATAACCTGGTTATAACCTGAGACATAACCTGGTTATAACTTGGTTATTACCTGGTTACAACCTGGTTTTAACCTGGGACATTACCTGGTTATATCCTAGTTATAACCTGGTTTTAACCTGTGACAATACCTGGTATAACCTGGTTATATCCTGAGACATTACCTGGTTATAACCTAGTTATATCCTGAGACATTACCTGGTTATAACCTGGTTATAACCTGAGACATTACCTGGTTATAACCTGGTTATATCCTGAGACATTACCTGGTTATAACCTGGTTATATCCTGAGACATTACCTGGTTATAACCTGGTTATAACCTGGTTATAACCTGAGACATTACCTGGTTATAATCTGGTTATTACCTGGTTATAACCTGAGACATTACCTGGTTATAACCTCGGTATAACCTGAGACATTACCTGGTTATAACCTGGTTATAACCTGACACATTACCAGGTAATAACCTGGTTATAAACAGGTTATATCCTGAGACATTACCTGGTTATAACCTGGTTATAACCTGAGACATAACCTGGTTATAACTTGGTTATTACCTGGTTACAACCTGGTTTTAACCTGGGACATTACCTGGTTATATCCTAGTGATAACCTGATTTTAACCTGTGACATTACCTGGTATAACCTGGTTATATCCTGAGACATTACCTGGTTATAACCTGGTTATATCCTGAGACATTACCTGGTTATAACCTGGTTATAACCTGGTTATATCCTGAGACATTACCTGGTTATATCCTGAGACATTACCTGGTTATAACCTGGTTATAACCTGGTTATATCCTGAGACATTACCTGGTTATAACCTGGTCATAACCTGGTTATATCCTGAGACATTACCTGGTTATAACCTGGTTATATCCTGAGACATTACCTGGTTATAACCTGGTTATAACCTGAGACATTACCTGGTTATAACCTGGTTATAACCTGAGACATTACCTGGTTATAACCTGGTTATAACCTGGTTATATCCTGAGACATTACCTGGTTATAACCTGGTTATAACCTGGTTATATCCTGAGACATTACCTGGTTATAACCTGGTTATGACCTGGTTATAACCTGAGTCATTACCTGGTTATAACCTCGGTATAACCTGAGACATTACCTGGTTATAACCTGGTTATAACCTGACACATTACCAGGTAATAACCTGGTTATAAACAGGTTATATCCTGAGACATTACCTGGTTATAACCTGGTTATAACCTGAGACATAACCTGGTTATAACTTGGTTATTACCTGGTTACAACCTGGTTTTAACCTGGGACATTACCTGGTTATATCCTAGTGATAACCTGATTTTAACCTGTGACATTACCTGGTATAACCTGGTTATATCCTGAGACATTACCTGGTTATAACCTGGTTATATCCTGAGACATTACCTGGTTATAACCTGAGACATTACCTGGTTATAATCTGGTTATAACCTGGTTATATCCTGAGACATTACCTGGTTATAACCTGGTTATAACCTGGTTATATCCTGAGACATTACCTGGTTATAACCTAGTTATATCCTGAGACATTACCTGGTTATAACCTGGTTATAACCTGAGACATTACCTGGTTATAACCTGGTTATATCCTGAGACATTACCTGGTTATAACCTGGTTATAACCTGGTTATATCCTGAGACATTACCTGGTTATAACCTGGTTATAACCTGGTTATATCCTGAGACATTACCTGGTTATAACCTGGTTATGACCTGGTTATAACCTGAGTCATTACCTGGTTATAACCTCGGTATAACCTGAGACATTACCTGGTTATAACCTGGTTATAACCTGACACATTACCAGGTAATAACCTGGTTATAAACAGGTTATATCCTGAGACATTACCTGGTTATAACCTGGTTATAACCTGAGACATAACCTGGTTATAACTTGGTTATTACCTGGTTACAACCTGGTTTTAACCTGGGACATTACCTGGTTATATCCTAGTGATAACCTGATTTTAACCTGTGACATTACCTGGTATAACCTGGTTATATCCTGAGACATTACCTGGTTATAACCTAGTTATATCCTGAGACATTACCTGGTTATAACCTGGTTATAACCTGGTTACATCCTGAGACATTACCTGTTTATAACCTGGTTATATCCTGAGACATTACCTGGTTATATCCTGAGACATTACCTGGTAACAACCTGCTTATAACCTGGTTATATCCTGAGACATTACCTGGTTATAACCTGGTTAAAACCTGGTTATATCCTGAGACATTACCTGGTTATATCCTGAGACATTACCTGGTAACAACCTGCTTATAACCTGGTTATATCCTGAGACATTACCTGGTTATAACCTGGTTAAAACCTGGTTATATCCTGAGATATTACCTGGTTATAACCTGGTTATAACCTGGTTAGATCCTGAGACATTACCTGGTTATTACCCGGTTATATCCTGAGTCATTACCTGGTTATAACCCGGGTATAACCTGAGACATTACCTGGTTATAACCTGGTTATAACCTGACACATTACCGGGTAATAACCTGGTTATAAACAGGTTATATCCTAAGACATTACCTGGTTATAACCTGGTTATATCTTACGACATTATTTGGTTATAACCTAGTTCTATCCTGAGACATTACCTGGTTAGAACCTGGTTAGAACCTGGTTATATCCTTAGACATTACCTGGTTATAACCTGGTTATAACCTTAGACATTACCTGGTTATAACCTGGTTATATCCTGAGACATTACTTGCTTATAACCTGGTTATATCCTGAGACATTACCTGGTTATAACCAGTTACACCTGAGACATTACCTGGTTATAACCTGGTTATATCCTGAGACATTACCTAGTTATAACCTGGTTATAACCTGAGACATTACCTGGTTGTAACCTGGTTTTAACCTGGTTTTAACCTGAGACATTACCTGGTTATAACCATGTTATAACCTGAGACATTACCTGGTTATAACCTGGTTATATCCTGAGACATTACCTGGTCCTGAGTCATGACCTGGTTATAACCTGAGACATTACCTGGTTGTAACCTGGTTATAACCTGGTTATATCCTGAGACATGACCTAGTTATAACCTGGTTATAACCTTAGACAGTACCTGGTAATAACCAGGTTTTGACCTGGTTATAACCTGGTTATTACCTGATTATAACCTGAGACATTACCTGGTTATAACCTGGTTATATCCTGAGAAATTACCTGGTCATAACCTGTTTATAACCTGAAACATTATCTGGTCATAACCTGGTTGTATCCTGAGACATTACCTGGTTATAACCTGGTTTTAACCTGAGACACTACCTGGTAATAACCTGGTTTTAACTTGGTTATTACCTGGTTATAACCTGAGACATTACCTGGTTATAACCTGGTTATGACCTGGTTGTAACCTGAGACATTACCTGGTTATATCCTAGTAATAACCTGGTTTTAACCTGAGACATTACCTGATCATAACCTGGTTATAACCTGGTTATATCCTGAGACATTACCCGATTATAACCTGAGACATTACCCGGTTATAACCTGGTGATAACCTGATACATTACCTGGTTATATCCTGGTTTTAACCTGAGACATTACCTGGTCATAACCTGGTTATAACCTGGTTATATCCTGAGACATTACCTGGTTATAACCTGGTTATATCCTGAGACATTCCCTGGTTATAAACCTGGTGATAACCTGGTTTTAACCTGAGACATTACCTGTTTATAACCCAGTTATAACCTGGTTTTAACCTGAGACATTAACTGGTTATAACCTAATTATAACCTGGAATTAACCTGAGAAACTACCTGGTAACAACCTGGTTATAACTTGGTTATAACCTGGTTATATCCCGAGACATTACCTGATTATAACCTGGTTATATCCTGAGACATTAGCTGGTTATAATCTAGTTATAACCTGGTTTTAACCCGAGACATTACCTGGTTATAACCTAGTAATAACCTGGTTTTAACCTGAGACATTAACTGGGTATAACCTAGTTATAACCTGGAATTAACCTGAGAAACTACCTGGTAACAACCTGGTTATAACTTGGTTATTACCTGGTTTTAACCTGACACAATACTTGGTAATAACCTGGTTATAACTTGAGACATTACCTGGTTATAACATGGTTTAAAGCTGAGACATTACCTGGTTATAACCTGGTTATAACCTGAGACATTACCTGGTCATAACTTGGTTATAACCTGGTTTTATCTTGAGACATTACCTGGTTATAACCTGAGACATTACCTGGTCATAACCTGGTTATAACCTGAGACATTACCTGGTTATAACCTGGTTATAACCTGAGACATTACCTGGTTATAACCTGGTTATAACCTGAGACATTACCTGGTCATAACCTGGTTATAACCTGGTTATATCCTGAGACCTTACCTTGTTATAACCTGGTTAAATCCTGAGACATTACCTGGTTATAACCTGGTGATAACCTGAGACATTACTTGGCTATAACCTGGTTTTAACCTGAGACATTTCCTGGTTATAACCTGAGACACCACCTGGTAATAACATGGTTATAACTTGGTTATTACTTGGTTATAACCTGAGACATTTCCTGGTTATAACCTGGTTATAACCTCGTTATAACCTGAGACATTACCTGTTTATTACCTGGTTTTAACCTGAGACATTACCTGGTTATAACCTAGTTATATCCTGGTTTTAACCTGAGACATTACCTGGTTATAACCTGGTTATTACCTGGTAATAACCTGGTTATAACCTGAGACATTACCTGGTTATAACCTGCTTATAACCTGAGACATTACCTGGTTATAACCTGGTTATAACCTGAGACATTACCTGGTCATAACCTGGTTATAACCTGAGACATTACCTGGTTATTACCTGGTTTTAACCTGAGACATTACCTGGTTATAACCTAGTTATATCCTGGTTTTAACCTGAGACATTACCTGGTTATAACCTGGTCATAACCTGAGACATTACCTGGTTATAACCTAGTTATATCCTGAGACATTACGTGGTTATAACCTGGTTATAACCTGATTATATCCTGAGACATTACCTGGTTATAACCTGCTTATAACCTGAGACATTACCTGGTTATAACCTGGTTATAACCTGGTTATAACCTGAGACATTACCTGGTCATCACCTGGTTATAACCTGGTTATTACCTGGCTACCGCCTTCCGCCTTTATACGGATTTGAAGCCAAACGGCTCTCGGTAATTCTGGGTTTTTCTCCGCTTCCTTGAAACCAGAACTGTGCAGTAACGTTGTGCACATTCGGCCGCGCAGTCGCCGAGAGTCCCTGTGATGATGCTCGGGTCAAACAGCGTATTCCCCCGGAAGAGCTTCGGAATGCCTGAACGCCCATAGGCTGTACCTGGTGTCAATCATAGAAAACATGAACCCCCTAATAACTTTTAAAACAGAGCTGTACAGAAAAAAAAGTACTTGGGCACAAACCAGTCTTTCTGTAACTACATGTCAACATCACAACCAGGGGGGAGAAAAAATTATGTTCTGTGTAATAAATTTCTGAAGTTTGTCCACAGTCCCTTAAGCTTTGCTGTCGGAGGCGGGATTTATGACCTGTACTGCAGCCCACCATCAGAGGGTGCTGTTCTCGGAGTGGCTTCACCCAGCAAGGAGGCAGGCTCTGTCCATCTTATATACAGTCTATGGTTATAACCTGGTTATATCCCAGGACATTACCTGGTTATAACCTGGTTGTAACCTGAGACATTACCTGGTTATAACCTAGTTATAACCTGGTTTTAACCTGAGACATTACCTGGTTATAACCGAGTTATAACCTGGTTTTAACCTGAGACACTACCTGGTAATAACCTGGTTATAACTTGGTTATTACCTGGTTATAACCTGGGACATTTCCTAGTTATAACCATATTATAACCTGAGACATTACCTGTTTATAACCTGGTTTTAACCTGAGACATTACCTGGTTATAACCTAGTTATAACCTGGTTTTAACCTGAGACATTAACTGGTTATAACCTGGTTATAACCTGAGACATTACCTGGTTATAACCTGGTTATTACCTGGTTATAACCTGAGACATTACCTGGTCATAACCTGGTACAAACCTGAGACATTACCTGGTTATAACCTGGTTATAACCTGAGACATTACCTGGTTATAACCTGAGACACTACCTGGTTATAACATGGTTATAACCTGAGACATTGCCTGGTCATAACCTGGTTATAACATGGTTATAACCTGAGACATTGCCTGGTCATAACCTGGTTATAACCTGGTTATATCCTAAGACATTACCTGGTTATAACCTGAGACATTACCTGGTTATAACTTGGTTTTAACCTGAGACATTACCTGGTTATAACCTAGTAATATCCTGAGACAATACCTGTTTTTAACCTGGTTATAACCTGATTATATCCTGAGACATTACCTGGTTATAACCTGGTTATAACCTGAGACATTACCTGGTTTTAACCTGGTTATAAACTGAGATATTACCTGGTTATAACCTGGTTATAACCTGAGACATTACCTGGTTATAACCTGGTTATAAACTTAGACAATACCTGGTTATAACCTGGTTATAACCTGAGACATTACCTGGTCATATCCTGGTTATAACCTGGTTATATCTTGAGAAATTACCTGGTTATAACCTGAGACATTACCTGGTTATAACCTGGTTATAACCTGAGACATCACCTGGTCATAACCTGGTTATAAACTAAGACATTACCTGGTCATAACCTAGTTATAACCTGGTTATATCCTGAGACATTACCTGGTTATAAGCTGGTTTTATCCTAGGACATTACCTGGTTATAACCTGAGACATTACCTGGTAATAACCTGTTTATAACCTGGTTTTAACCTGGGACATTACCTGGTTATACCCTAGTTATAACCTGGTTTAAACCTGTTACATTACCTGGTTATAACCTGGTTATATCTTACGACATTATTTGGTTATAACCTAGTTCTATCCTGAGACATTACCTGGTTTAAACCTGGTTTGAACCTGGTTATATCCTTAGACATTACCTGGTTATAACCTGGTTAAATCCTGAGACATTACCTGGTTATAACCAGTTACACCCTGAGACATTACCTGGTTATAACCTGGTTATAACCTGAGACATTACCTGGTTATAACCTGCTTATATCCTGAGACATTACCTGGTTATAACCGAGTTATAACCTGGTTTTAACCTGAGACACTACCTGGTAATAACCTGGTTATAACTTGGTTATTACCTGGTTATAACCTGAGACATTTCCTAGTTATAACCATATTATAACCTGAGACATTACCTGTTTATAACCTGGTTTTAACCTGAGACATTACCTGGTTATAACCTAGTTATAACCTGGTTTTAACCTGAGACATTAACTGGTTATAACCTGGTTATAACCTGAGACATTACCTGGTTATAACCTGGTTATTACCTGGTTATAACCTGAGACATTACCTGGTCATAACCTGGTACAAACCTGAGACATTACCTGGTCATAACCTGGTTATAACCTGAGACATTACCTGGTTATAACCTGAGACACTACCTGGTTATAACATGGTTATAACCTGAGACATTGCCTGGTCATAACCTGGTTATAACATGGTTATAACCTGAGACATTGCCTGGTCATAACCTGGTTATAACCTGGTTATATCCTAAGACATTACCTGGTTATAACCTGAGACATTACCTGGTTATAACTTGGTTTTAACCTGAGACATTACCTGGTTATAACCTAGTAATATCCTGAGACAATACCTGTTTTTAACCTGGTTATAACCTGATTATATCCTGAGACATTACCTGGTTATAACCTGGTTATAACCTGAGACATTACCTGGTTTTAACCTGGTTATAAACTGAGATATTACCTGGTTATAACCTGGTTATAACCTGAGACATTACCTGGTTATAACCTGGTTATAAACTTAGACAATACCTGGTTATAACCTGGTTATAACCTGAGACATTACCTGGTCATATCCTGGTTATAACCTGGTTATATCTTGAGAAATTACCTGGTTATAACCTGAGACATTACCTGGTTATAACCTGGTTATAACCTGAGACATCACCTGGTCATAACCTGGTTATAAACTAAGACATTACCTGGTCATAACCTAGTTATAACCTGGTTATATCCTGAGACATTACCTGGTTATAAGCTGGTTTTATCCTAGGACATTACCTGGTTATAACCTGAGACATTACCTGGTAATAACCTGTTTATAACCTGGTTTTAACCTGGGACATTACCTGGTTATACCCTAGTTATAACCTGGTTTAAACCTGTTACATTACCTGGTTATAACCTGGTTATATCTTACGACATTATTTGGTTATAACCTAGTTCTATCCTGAGACATTACCTGGTTTAAACCTGGTTTGAACCTGGTTATATCCTTAGACATTACCTGGTTATAACCTGGTTAAATCCTGAGACATTACCTGGTTATAACCAGTTACACCCTGAGACATTACCTGGTTATAACCTGGTTATATCCTGAGACATTACCTAGTTATAACCTGGTTATAACCTGAGACATTACCTGGTTGTAACCTGGTTTTAACCTGGTTTTAACCTGAGACATTACCTGGTTATAACCATGTTATAACCTGAGACATTATAACCTAATTATAACCTGGAATTAACCTGAGAAACTACCTGGTAACAACCTGGTTATAATTGGTTATAACCTGGTTATATCCCGAGACATTACCTGATTATAACCTGGTTATATCCTGAGACATTAGCTGGTTATAACCTAGTTATAACCTGGTTTTAACCTGAGACATTACCTGGTTATAACCTAGTAATAACCTGGTTTTAACCTGAGACATTAACTGGGTATAACCTAGTTATAACCTGGAATTAACCTGAGAAACTACCTGGTAACAACCTGGTTATTACTTGGTTATTACCTGGTTTTAACCTGACACACTACCTGGTAATAACCTGGTTATAACTTGAGACATTACCTGGTTATAACCTGGTTAAAAGCTGAGACATTACCTGGTTATAACCTGGTTATAACCTGAGACATTACCTGGTCATAACTTGGTTATAACCTGGTTTCATCTTGAGACATTACCTGGTTATAACCTGAGACATTACCTGGTCATAACCTGGTTATAACCTGAGACATTACCTGGTCATAACCTGGTTATAACCTGGTTATATCCTGAGACCTTACCTTGTTATAACCTGGTTAAATCCTGAGACATTACCTGGTTATAACCTGGTGATAACCTAAGACATTACTTGGCTATAACCTGGTTTTAACCTGAGACATTTCCTGGTTATAACCTGAGACACCACCTGGTAATAACATGGTTATAACTTGGTTATTACCTGGTTATAACCTGAGACATTTCCTGGTTATAACCTGGTTATAATCTCGTTATAACCTGAGACATTACCTGGTTATTACCTGGTTTTAACCTGAGACATTACCTGGTTATAACCTAGTTATATCCTGGTTTTAACCTGAGACATTACCTGGTTATAACCTGGTTATAACCTGAGACATTACCTGGTTATAACCTAGTTATATCCTGAGACATTACGTGGTTATAACCTGGTTATAACCTGATTATATCCTGAGACATTACCTGGTTATAACCTGGTTATAACCTGAGACATTACCTGGTTAACCTGGTTATAACCTGGTTATAACCTGAGACATTACCTGGTCATCACCTGGTTATAACCTGGTTATTACCTGGCTACCGCCTTCCGCCTTTATACGGATTTGAAGCCAAACGGCTCTCGGTAATTCTGGGTTTTTCTCCGCTTCCTTGAAACCAGAACTGTGCAGTAACGTTGTGCACATTCGGCCGCGCAGTCGCCGAGAGTCCCTGTGATGATGCTCGGGTCAAACAGCGTATTCCCCCGGAAGAGCTTCGGAATGCCTGAACGCCCATAGGCTGTACCAGGTGTCAATCATAGAAAACCTGACACATTACCAGGTAATAACCTGGTTATAAACAGGTTATATCCTGAGACATTACCTGGTTATAACCTGGTTATAACCTGAGACATAACCTGGTTATAACTTGGTTATTACCTGGTTACAACCTGGTTTTAACCTGGGACATTACCTGGTTATATCCTAGTGATAACCTGATTTTAACCTGTGACATTACCTGGTATAACCTGGTTATATCCTGAGACATTACCTGGTTATAACCTGGTTATATCCTGAGACATTACCTGGTTATAACCTGGTTATAACCTGGTTATATCCTGAGACATTACCTGGTTATATCCTGAGACATTACCTGGTTATAATCTGGTTATAACCTGGTTATATCCTGAGACATTACCTGGTTATAACCTGGTCATAACCTGGTTATATCCTGAGACATTACCTGGTTATAACCTAGTTATATCCTGAGACATTACCTGGTTATAACCTGGTTATAACCTGAGACATTACCTGGTTATAACCTGCTTATATCCTGAGACATTACCTGGTTATAACCTGGTTATAACCTGGTTATATCCTGAGACATTACCTGGTTATAACCTGGTTATAACCTGGTTATATCCTGAGACATTACCTGGTTATAACCTGGTTATGACCTGGTTATAACCTGAGTCATTACCTGGTTATAACCTCGGTATAACCTGAGACATTACCTGGTTATAACCTGGTTATAACCTGACACATTACCAGGTAATAACCTGGTTATAAACAGGTTATATCCTGAGACATTACCTGGTTATAACCTGGTTATAACCTGAGACATAACCTGGTTATAACTTGGTTATTACCTGGTTACAACCTGGTTTTAACCTGGGACATTACCTGGTTATATCCTAGTGATAACCTGATTTTAACCTGTGACATTACCTGGTATAACCTGGTTATATCCTGAGACATTACCTGGTTATAACCTGGTTATATCCTGAGACATTACCTGGTTATAACCTGGTTATAACCTGGTTATATCCTGAGACATTACCTGGTTATATCCTGAGACATTACCTGGTTATAATCTGGTTATAACCTGGTTATATCCTGAGACATTACCTGGTTATAACCTGGTCATAACCTGGTTATATCCTGAGACATTACCTGGTTATAACCTAGTTATATCCTGAGACATTACCTGGTTATAACCTGGTTATGACCTGGTTATAACCTGAGTCATTACCTGGTTATAACCTCGGTATAACCTGAGACATTACCTGGTTATAACCTGGTTATAACCTGACACATTACCAGGTAATAACCTGGTTATAAACAGGTTATATCCTGAGACATTACCTGGTTATAACCTGGTTATAACCTGAGACATAACCTGGTTATAACTTGGTTATTACCTGGTTACAACCTGGTTTTAACCTGGGACATTACCTGGTTATATCCTAGTGATAACCTGATTTTAACCTGTGACATTACCTGGTATAACCTGGTTTTAACCTGAGACATTACCTGGTTATAACCTGCTTATATCCTGAGACATTACCTGGGTATAACCTGGTTATAACCTGGTTATATCCTGAGACATTACCTGGTTATAACCTGGTTATAACCTGGTTATATCCTGAGACATTACCTGGTTATAACCTGGTTATGACCTGGTTATAACCTGAGTCATTACCTGGTTATAACCTCGGTATAACCTGAGACATTACCTGGTTATAACCTGGTTATAACCTGACACATTACCAGGTAATAACCTGGTTATAAACAGGTTATATCCTGAGACATTACCTGGTTATAACCTGGTTATAACCTGAGACATAACCTGGTTATAACTTGGTTATTACCTGGTTACAACCTGGTTTTAACCTGGGACATTACCTGGTTATATCCTAGTGATAACCTGATTTTAACCTGTGACATTACCTGGTATAACCTGGTTATATCCTGAGACATTACCTGGTTATAACCTAGTTATATCCTGAGACATTACCTGGTTATAACCTGGTTATAACCTGGTTACATCCTGAGACATTACCTGTTTATAACCTGGTTATATCCTGAGACATTACCTGGTTATATCCTGAGACATTACCTGGTAACAACCTGCTTATAACCTGGTTATATCCTGAGACATTACCTGGTTATAACCTGGTTAAAACCTGGTTATATCCTGAGACATTACCTGGTTATATCCTGAGACATTACCTGGTAACAACCTGCTTATAACCTGGTTATATCCTGAGACATTACCTGGTTATAACCTGGTTAAAACCTGGTTATATCCTGAGATATTACCTGGTTATAACCTGGTTATAACCTGGTTAGATCCTGAGACATTACCTGGTTATTACCCGGTTATATCCTGAGTCATTACCTGGTTATAACCCGGGTATAACCTGAGACATTACCTGGTTATAACCTGGTTATAACCTGACACATTACCGGGTAATAACCTGGTTATAAACAGGTTATATCCTAAGACATTACCTGGTTATAACCTGGTTATATCTTACGACATTATTTGGTTATAACCTAGTTCTATCCTGAGACATTACCTGGTTAGAACCTGGTTAGAACCTGGTTATATCCTTAGACATTACCTGGTTATAACCTGGTTATAACCTTAGACATTACCTGGTTATAACCTGGTTATATCCTGAGACATTACTTGCTTATAACCTGGTTATATCCTGAGACATTACCTGGTTATAACCAGTTACACCTGAGACATTACCTGGTTATAACCTGGTTATATCCTGAGACATTACCTAGTTATAACCTGGTTATAACCTGAGACATTACCTGGTTGTAACCTGGTTTTAACCTGGTTTTAACCTGAGACATTACCTGGTTATAACCATGTTATAACCTGAGACATTACCTGGTTATAACCTGGTTATATCCTGAGACATTACCTGGTCCTGAGTCATGACCTGGTTATAACCTGAGACATTACCTGGTTGTAACCTGGTTATAACCTGGTTATATCCTGAGACATGACCTAGTTATAACCTGGTTATAACCTTAGACAGTACCTGGTAATAACCAGGTTTTGACCTGGTTATAACCTGGTTATTACCTGATTATAACCTGAGACATTACCTGGTTATAACCTGGTTATATCCTGAGAAATTACCTGGTCATAACCTGTTTATAACCTGAAACATTATCTGGTCATAACCTGGTTGTATCCTGAGACATTACCTGGTTATAACCTGGTTTTAACCTGAGACACCACCTGGTAATAACCTGGTTATAACTTGGTTATTACCTGGTTATAACCTGAGACATTACCTGGTTATAACCTGGTTATGACCTGGTTGTAACCTGAGACATTACCTGGTTATATCCTAGTAATAACCTGGTTTTAACCTGAGACATTACCTGGTCATAACCTTGTTATATCCTGAGACATTACCTGATTATAACCTGAGACATTACCCGGTTATAACCTGGATATAACCTGATACATTACCTGGTTATATCCTGGTTTTAACCTGAGACATTACCTGGTCATAACCTGGTTATAACCTGGTTATATCCTGAGACATTACCTGGTTATAACCTGGTTATATCCTGAGACATTCCCTGGTTATAAACCTGGTAATAACCTGGTTTTAACCTGAGACATTACCTGTTTATAACCTAGTTATAACCTGGTTTTAACCTGAGACATTAACTGGTTATAACCTAATTATAACCTGGAATTAACCTGAGAAACTACCTGGTAACAACCTGGTTATAACTTGGTTATAACCTGGTTATATCCCGAGACATTACCTGATTATAACCTGGTTATATCCTGAGACATTAGCTGGTTATAACCTAGTTATAACCTGGTTTTAACCCGAGACATTACCTGGTTATAACCTAGTAATAACCTGGTTTTAACCTGAGACATTAACTGGGTATAACCTAGTTATAACCTGGAATTAACCTGAGAAACTACCTGGTAACAACCTGGTTATAACTTGGTTATTACCTGGTTTTAACCTGACACAATACTTGGTAATAACCTGGTTATAACTTGAGACATTACCTGGTTATAACATGGTTAAAAGCTGAGACATTACCTGGTTATAACCTGGTTATAACCTGAGACATTACCTGGTCATAACTTGGTTATAACCTGGTTTTATCTTGAGACATTACCTGGTTATAACCTGAGACATTACCTGGTCATAACCTGGTTATAACCTGAGACATTACCTGGTTATAACCTGGTTATAACCTGAGACATTACCTGGTTATAACCTGGTTATAACCTGAGACATTAACCTGGTCATAACCTGGTTATATCCTGAGACCTTACCTTGTTATAACCTGGTTAAATCCTGAGACATTACCTGGTTATAACCTGGTGATAACCTGAGACATTACTTGGCTATAACCTGGTTTTAACCTGAGACATTTCCTGGTTATAACCTGAGACACCACCTGGTAATAACATGGTTATAACTTGGTTATTACTTGGTTATAACCTGAGACATTTCCTGGTTATAACCTGGTTATAACCTCGTTATAACCTGAGACATTACCTGTTTATTACCTGGTTTTAACCTGAGACATTACCTGGTTATAACCTAGTTATATCCTGGTTTTAACCTGAGACATTACCTGGTTATAACCTGGTTATTACCTGGTAATAACCTGGTTATAACCTGAGACATTACCTGGTTATAACCTGCTTATAACCTGAGACATTACCTGGTTATAACCTGGTTATAACCTGAGACATTACCTGGTCATAACCTGGTTATAACCTGAGACACTACCTGGTAATAACCTGGTTATAACTTGGTTATTACCTGGTTATAACCTGAGACATTTCCTAGTTATAACCATATTATAACCTGAGACATTACCTGTTTATAACCTGGTTTTAACCTGAGACATTACCTGGTTATAACCTAGTTATAACCTGGTAAAAACCTGAGACATTAACTGGTTATAACCTGGTTATAACCTGAGACATTACCTGGTTATAACCTGGTTATTACCTGGTTATAACCTGAGACATTACCTGGTCATAACCTGGTAAAAACCTGAGACATTACCTGGTTATAACCTGGTTATAACCTGAGACATTACCTGGTTATAACCTGAGACACTACCTGGTTATAACATGGTTATAACCTGAGACATTGCCTGGTCATAACCTGGTTATAACATGGTTATAACCTGAGACATTGCCTGGTCATAACCTGGTTATAACCTGGTTATATCCTAAGACATTACCTGGTTATAACCTGAGACATTACCTGGTTATAACTTGGTTTTAACCTGAGACATTACCTGGTTATAACCTAGTAATATCCTGAGACAATACCTGTTTTTAACCTGGTTATAACCTGATTATATCCTGAGACATTACCTGGTTATAACCTGGTTATAACCTGAGACATTACCTGGTTTTAACCTGGTTATAAACTGAGATATTACCTGGTTATAACCTGGTTATAACCTGAGACATTACCTGGTTATAACCTGGTTATAAACTTAGACAATACCTGGTTATAACCTGGTTATAACCTGAGACATTACCTGGTCATATCCTGGTTATAACCTGGTTATATCTTGAGAAATTACCTGGTTATAACCTGAGACATTACCTGGTTATAACCTGGTTATAACCTGAGACATCACCTGGTCATAACCTGGTTATAAACTAAGACATTACCTGGTCATAACCTAGTTATAACCTGGTTATATCCTGAGACATTACCTGGTTATAAGCTGGTTTTATCCTAGGACATTACCTGGTTATAACCTGAGACATTACCTGGTAATAACCTGTTTATAACCTGGTTTTAACCTGGGACATTACCTGGTTATACCCTAGTTATAACCTGGTTTAAACCATTTACATTACCTGGTTATAACCTGGTTATATCTTACGACATTATTTGGTTATAACCTAGTTCTATCCTGAGACATTACCTGGTTTAAACCTGGTTTGAACCTGGTTATATCCTTAGACATTACCTGGTTATAACCTGGTTAAATCCTGAGACATTACCTGGTTATAACCAGTTACACCCTGAGACATTACCTGGTTATAACCTGGTTATATCCTGAGACATTACCTAGTTATAACCTGGTTATAACCTGAGACATTACCTGGTTGTAACCTGGTTTTAACCTGGTTTTAACCTGAGACATTACCTGGTTATAACCATGTTATAACCTGAGACATTATAACCTAATTATAACCTGGAATTAACCTGAGAAACTACCTGGTAACAACCTGGTTATAATTGGTTATAACCTGGTTATATCCCGAGACATTACCTGATTATAACCTGGTTATATCCTGAGACATTAGCTGGTTATAACCTAGTTATAACCTGGTTTTAACCTGAGACATTACCTGGTTATAACCTAGTAATAACCTGGTTTTAACCTGAGACATTAACTGGGTATAACCTAGTTATAACCTGGAATTAACCTGAGAAACTACCTGGTAACAACCTGGTTATTACTTGGTTATTACCTGGTTTTAACCTGACACACTACCTGGTAATAACCTGGTTATAACTTGAGACATTACCTGGTTATAACCTGGTTAAAAGCTGAGACATTACCTGGTTATAACCTGGTTATAACCTGAGACATTACCTGGTCATAACTTGGTTATAACCTGGTTTCATCTTGAGACATTACCTGGTTATAACCTGAGACATTACCTGGTCATAACCTGGTTATAACCTGAGACATTACCTGGTCATAACCTGGTTATAACCTGGTTATATCCTGAGACCTTACCTTGTTATAACCTGGTTAAATCCTGAGACATTACCTGGTTATAACCTGGTGATAACCTAAGACATTATTTGGCTATAACCTGGTTTTAACCTGAGACATTTCCTGGTTATAACCTGAGACACCACCTGGGAATAACATGGTTATAACTTGGTTATTACCTGGTTATAACCTGAGACATTTCCTGGTTATAACCTGGTTATAACCTCGTTATAACCTGAGACATTACCTGGTTATTACCTGGTTTTAACCTGAGACATTACCTGGTTATAACCTAGTTATATCCTGGTTTTAACCTGAGACATTACCTGGTTATAACCTGGTCATAACCTGAGACATTACCTGGTTATAACCTAGTTATATCCTGAGACATTACGTGGTTATAACCTGGTTATAACCTGATTATATCCTGAGACATTACCTGGTTATAACCTGCTTATAACCTGAGACATTACCTGGTTATAACCTGGTTATAACCTGGTTATAACCTGAGACATTACCTGGTCATCACCTGGTTATAACCTGGTTATTACCTGGCTACCGCCTTCCGCCTGTATACGGATTTGAAGCCAAACGGCTCTCGGTAATTCTGGGTTTTTCTCCGCTTCCTTGAAACCAGAACTGTGCAGTAACGTTGTGCACATTCGGCCGCGCAGTCGCCGAGAGTCCCTGTGATGATGCTCGGGTCAAACAGCGTATTCCCCCGGAAGAGCTTCGGAATGCCTGAACGCCCATAGGCTGTACCAGGTGTCAATCATAGAAAACATGAACCCCCTAATAACTTTTAAAACAGAGCTGTACAGAAAAAAAAGTACTTGGGCACAAACCAGTCTTTCTGTAACTACATGTCAACATCACAACCAGGGGGGAGAAAAAATTATGTTCTGTGTAATACATTTCTAAAGTTTGTCCACAGTCCCTTAAGCTTTGCTGGCGGAGGCGGGATTTATGACCTGTACTGCAGCCCACCATCAGAGGGTGCTGTTCTCAGAGTGGCTTCACCCAGCAAGGAGGCAGGCTCTGTCCATCTTATATACAGTCTATGGTTATAACCTGGTTATATCCCAGGACATTACCTGGTTATAACCTGGTTGTAACCTGAGACATTACCTGGTTATAACCTAGTTATAACCTGGTTTTAACCTGAGACATTACCTGGTTATAACCGAGTTATAACCTGGTTTTAACCTGAGACACTACCTGGTAATAACCTGGTTATAACTTGGTTATTACCTGGTTATAACCTGGGACATTTCCTAGTTATAACCATATTATAACCTGAGACATTACCTGTTTATAACCTGGTTTTAACCTGAGACATTACCTGGTTATAACCTAGTTATAACCTGGTAAAAACCTGAGACATTAACTGGTTATAACCTGGTTATAACCTGAGACATTACCTGGTTATAACCTGGTTATTACCTGGTTATAACCTGAGACATTACCTGGTCATAACCTGGTACAAACCTGAGACATTACCTGGTCATAACCTGGTTATAACCTGAGACATTACCTGGTTATAACCTGAGACATTACCTGGTTATAACATGGTTATAACCTGAGACATTGCCTGGTCATAACCTGGTTATAACCTGGTTATATCCTAAGACATTACCTGGTTATAACCTGAGACATTACCTGGTTATAACCTGGTTATAACCTGAGACATTACCTGGTCATAACCTGGTTATAACCTGGTTATATCCTGAGACATTACCTGGTTATAACCTGGTTTTAACCTGAGACATTACCTCGTTATAACCTAGTTATAACCTGGTTTTAACCTGGGACACCACCTAGTAATAACCTGGTTATAACTTGGTTATTACCTGGTCATAACCTGAGACATTACCTGGTTATAACCTGGTTATAACCTGAGACATTTCCTGGTTATAACCTAGTTATATCCTGAGACAATACCTGTTTATAACCTGGTTATAACCTGATTATATCCTGAGACATTACCTGGTTATAACCTGGTTATAACCTGAGACATTACCTGGTTATAACCTGGTTATAAACTGAGATATTACCTGGTTATAACCTGGTTATAACCTGAGACATTACCTGGTTATAACCTGGTTATAAACTGAGACAATACCTGGTTATAACCTGCTTATAACCTGAGACATTACCTGGTCATATCCTGGTTATAACCTGGTTATATCTTGAGAAATTACCTGGTTATAACCTGAGACATTACCTGGTTATAACCTGGTTAAAACCTGAGACATTACCTGGTCATAACCTGGTTATAAACTGAGACATTACCTGGTCATAACCTAGTTATAACCTGGTTATATCCTGAGACATTACCTGGTTATAAGCTGGTTTTATCCTAGGACATTACCTGGTTATAACCTGAGACATTACCTGGGGCCAGTTCTACGAAGCAGGATTACTGCTTAGCGAGGTAACCAGGTTATAACCTGGTTATAACTTGGTTATTACCTGGTTATAAACTGAGATATTACCTGGTTATAACCTGGTTATAACCTGAGACATTACCTGGTTATAACCTGGTTATAAACTGAGACAATACCTGGTTATAACCTGATTATAACCTGAGACATTACCTGGTCATATCCTGGTTATAACCTGGTTATATCTTGAGAAATTACCTGGTTATAACCTGAGACATTACCTGGTTATAACCTGGTTAAAACCTGAGACATTACCTGGTCATAACCTGGTTATAAACTGAGACATTACCTGGTCATAACCTAGTTATAACCTGGTTATATCCTGAGACATTACCTGGTTATAAGCTGGTTTTATCCTAGGACATTACCTGGTTATAACCTGAGACATTACCTGGGGCCAGTTCTACGAAGCAGGATTACTGCTTAGCGAGGTAACCAGGTTATAACCTGGTTATAACCTGAGAAATTACCTGTTATAACCTGGTTGTAACCTGAGACATTACCTGGTTATACCCTGGTTATATCCTGAGAAATTACCTGGTTGTAACCTGGTTAGATCCTGTGAAATTACCTGGTCATAACCTGGTTTTAACCTGAGACATTACCTGGTCTTAACCTGGTTATAACCTGGTTATATCCTGAGACATTACTTGGTTATAACCAGGTTATAACCTGGTTATAACCTGAGACATTACCTGTTTATAACCTGGTTATATCCTGAGACATTACCTGTTTATAACCTGGTTATAACCTGAGACATTACCTGGTTATAACCTGGTTTTAACCAGAGACATAACTTGGTTATAACCTAGTTATAACCTGGTTTTTACCTGAGACACTACCTGGTAATAACCTGGTTATAACTTGGTTATTACCTGGTTATAACCCGAGACAATACCTGGTTATAACCATGTTTTAACCTGAGACATTACCTGGTTATAACCTGGTTATAACCGGAGAAATTACCTGGTTATAACCTAGTTATAACCTGGTTTTAACCTGAGACATTACCTGGTTATAACCTGGTTTTAACCTGAGACATTACCTGGTTATAACCTGGTTATAACCTGAGACATTACCTGGTTATAACCTGGTTTTAACCTGAGACATGACCTGGTTATAACCTGAGACATTACCTGGTAATAACCTGCTTTTAACCTGAAGACACTACCTTGTAATAACCTGGTTATAACTTGCTTATTACCTGGTTATAACCTGAGACATTACCTGGTTATGACCATGTTATAACCTGAGACATTACCTGGTTATAACCTGGTTATAACCTCAGACATTACCTGGTAATAACCTGGTTATAACCTGGTTTTAACCTAAGACATTACCTGGTTATATCCTAATTATAACCTGGTTTTAACCTGAGACATTTCCTGTATATAACTTGGTTATAACCTGAGACATTACCTGGTTATAACATGGTTATAACCTGAGACATTACCTGGTCATAACCTGGTTATAACCTGGTTATATCCTGAGACTTTACCTGGTTATAATCTGGTTATAACCTGAGACATTACCTGGTTATACCCTGGTTATATCCTGAGAAATTACCTGGTTGTAACCTGGTTAGATCCTGAGAAATTACCTGGTCATAACCTGGTTATAACCTGAGACATTACCTGGTCTTAACCTGGTTATAACCTGGTTATATCCTGAGACATTACCTGATTATAACCAGGTTATAACCTGAGACATTACCTGTTTATAACCTGGTTATATCCTGAGACATTACCTGGTTATAACCTGGTTTTAACCAGAGACATTACCTGGTTATAACCTAGTTATAACCTGGTTTTTACCTGAGACACTACCTGGTAATAACCTGGTTATAACTTGGTTATTACCTGGTTATAACCCGAGACATTACCTGGTTATAACCATGTTTTAACCTGAGACATTACCTGGTTATAACCTGGTTATAACCGGAGAAATTACCTGGTTATAACCTAGTTATAACCTGGTTTTAACCTGAGACATTACCTGGTTATAACCTGGTTTTAACCTGAGACATTACCTGGTTATAACCTGGTTATAACCTGAGACATTACCTGGTTATAACCTCGTTATAACATAAGACATTACCTGGTTATAACCTGGTTATAACCTGAAACATTACCTGGTTATAACCTGGTTATAACTTGAGACATTACCTGGTTATAACCTGGTTATTACCTGGTTATAACCTGAGACATTACCTGGTTATAACCTGAGATGTTACCTGGTTATAACCTGAGAAATTACCTGGTTATAACCTGGTTATAACCTGAGACATTACCTGGTTATAACCTGGTTATAACCTGAGACATTACCTTTTTATATTAACTATATAAAAAAAAGAACTTTTTTCCCCCCGAAATTTTTTTATTTAATTCTGAGATATAATTCTTGTTAATTTAGGAAACAAGAGCAGCTTTATCCTCAAATAATGCAGTACGCCTTTGTGTTGAAGAACTCTACATTTCTGTCAAACATTAATCTCAAATATACCTCAAGGTAGGATAAAAAAAACATGTTAAAAATAACTTAATTGCATTAACCAAGTAAAAAGTTGAGATTTTATGGCGTTTCCGGGTTAAAATTGTGTAATTTCCTGTGGTTTTAATCAACATCAAAGCAGAGCAGTGGATTAGCTCTGGTGTTAGCCACACGAGTGTACCCGAATGTAATGGCGTTTACTATGGCTATGTGCTATTCAAGACTCAAATGTTTTGGTCGCCATATCTACTATTTTCAAAACATGTCTGTTTCTCACACATTTAAATGAACATGGTGATGTCCACCAAGTTGCACCTCTTTAACTATGGAACAGGCAGGAATGAAATGAGTTCCTCTGAGAGTTCAGAAGCTGCGTACCACGCGCAAGCCAATCAAATAAAGTATATCTACTGAACAGCCAATAAAAAAGCAGCATTGCTGTATTCGGGTAGATTTTGATATCTTACGGTTTGACTACAGAAGAAGACAGACACTCGCCATAATAGAGCAGGTTTTTATAAGGACGAGATAGACCCGATGATTACAGTAAGTCAGTAACCTACACATGCAGAGACCTCAACACCTCATGGCATATAAACTCATATGATAAACTAAAGCCCTATGCTATTGCTATTAACAGCTGTATTGACGGATTTAGCCTCTGTACAGCCATTTCCCCTCCACAAAAGCAGCATTTCTCATATATCTCAAATATAAGTTCTGATACTCATGACAGTGTAATGCTCATGTACCAAAGGATTAAGTATCTCCATGTTTGTGAAACCTATACTAAAGTACAATTCATCTAAATGCTCCACAGTGCTGATTTTAACAACTCTCCTTCACAACAGGTAACTTTACGACTTAATACTGATATTAATGACTTTATTCTGTTTTTTTTCTAATTGTGCCCCTTATACTCCGTTGTATTTAAGAGATAATTATACTAATAATTATCTTCAATTACCCCCCCACGGAAATCTCACTCTAAGCTTAGTTCAAAACTTGAGAGCCCTGGTTGTATTTAAGAGATAATCATACTAATAATTATCTTCAATCGATCTCATTCAGCCAATACAGCCTAATTGTAGGCTAAGCTAATGTGTATTCATGCCACTTCCTGAACGCAGGGTGATGGGGTGGGGAAGGAGGCGGAGGCCTGTCACTCATGGCAGACCGCGCCCCTCTCAGTCGAGGCCCGCCCCCACGGAAAAACAGGGTCAAAAGTGAACCTGAAACTTTTCAAGTTGAATCTGAAAAAAGATCTGAATCTGAAAAATAAAAATCTGAAACCGAAAAAAAAACCCATTTTGAATCCGTAAAAATAAGATCTGAATCTGAAATAAATAAATAAAATTCAATCGAAAAAAAAAAGTACTCCAAGATTGAAATATACATTGAAGTGAAAAATAGAAATAAGTAATTTATTCAAAAGTATTAAAAAACAGAATCAAAGTTACATTTGAACAGGTTTTTTTCATGCATTCTGGGATTTTTCAAAGTTCAATTTCGAAATTCAAGACTTTCAGGTACCATTTCATTTTTTTCAGGTTCAAATCTTATTTTTCCACTTCACTTTTTATTTTTTCACTTACACTACTTTTCAATACTTTTGAACCTGATCTGGCTCCATACCAAACCCTGCCCTCATGCATCCTGCACAACCTGGGCAAGATTATACAGTTTATGTAATTTTAATTCATGGATCTTTACAGATATAATGTGCCTTAGTTTTATCTTTTGCTGGACTTGGATTACCCTTTTTATTGCAGCTGAAAGAGAGGTGGGTCGTTGGACTTCCGAGTTTTAACATCAACTTAAATTTTCATTTTGTTTTTTTCCACGGTTAATTGCATTGCTTTTTAAATTGCTACAGCACTATCTTCAATTCCAGTTTCTCCACAATATAACAGGTCACTATCACCTCATCCAGAAGATGTGTGACAGAGTCTGTAAGACATTCATGTCTGTCACTATCAGCCAATATATTTACATGCACTTTAAGAAAACAGTTTATTGCAGTCCCACTGAAACTGTACTTTTAAGATGCATGTATACATGTTTGTCTGACATAAATCAAACTTTTCATAGTCAAACTGACATACCGGGATAATGTGGTTAAAAAACTAATTTACCTCTATATAAAAGGTTAAATCGAACTGAAACTGGCATAAGTGTACTGAGCATACCCCAATGTCCACACACCATGCTCTGAGTGGTTGTGCCAGTGGTTGAACAGCATTGAGACCTTGCTAGGAAGAAGGTAATGAGCAAAACCTCAATAGACGAAGAAAGGATGTAAAAAAGATGAAACTGCCCTAACAAACAGCACAAAAGTGATGTCCTTTAAGCTTCTTGCTATTGATATGTTTATTTATCATGGACATGCAGCAACATTGGTAATGTCTATGATTTAAACATGCACATGTCTCACATGTACTGCACTCAGTGTTTTCAAAATGCTAGCTTGCAAAGTCTGTCCCTGGGAGGATTTTAATAGTCAATTAAAGATATGAAAAAAGACCAACAAAGTATGATATAGTTATAGAAACAATACAGTTATAAAGTAAATGCTGATAGAAATATAAGTCGAAAAATAAAGGACTATCCACAGTAAATAGTTCACTTACGTTCTAATGTATTCATGAACCAAACTGTCAGTGGTGTGAACTGATTTATTGAATCTATTGCTTTTTTTGCACATTCTTAAACACCTTTACCTTGTTAGACACTTGCTAAAATATTTTAAACACATTTGCTCTGAGCACTTCTGATGCAGACAGTAACTATAGGTAAGAACAAGAGGACAAGAAAAACCAAGACTTAGCGTATAGTAAGACTCTGTCTCTGGGATTACCACCTTTGCAGTGCACTGTATGTGTTTAATCTTAATCTGTATGATGAGAGATGTAGCTGCTCCATGACTTTGAGTGTACACACCTTGTATTTTAGCGATCACTCAAACTGACAAAGGTCTGGTCTGAGTACCACAATATTGCAATACAGAACATCTTGGAATGGTTGACTTCTCTCCTGGTGCAATAATTTTTCTTCTGTAAATGTTCAACCACAATTTTAGTAATTGCAGTATTTAATTTGTGTAATAAAATTTGCAGACAAGTTACTGCCATCTCAAATGTATTAATTTTTTCTTGAAGCGATCCCTGTCTGTTTTCAGTTTTTGTGCTGTGGTGGTGCAGTTTTTATACTGACTGTTATAGACCGTGTCTATAAATAAAAACAGTGTTCAGAAGCTATTTAGACCCTATAATTTTTTTTACCATCATAGGCTGGCATTTTAACTTTGCCCTGACAGCACATTTAATGTTTTCCTTCCCTTAAAATACAGAACACAGCATCCATGATTTCCAAAAAGAATATTACATTTTTTTTTATTTTTAGACCACAGTGAAGTTCCAAGTTTGCCTTAGTCCACTTCAAATGGACTCAGATCCAGACAATTCACTGGAATTGTCATCATTCTAAATCATGTGTATAGGGTTTTCTCCTTGCATGGTACATGGTAGAGAAATCTTCAGATATTTTGTGCTGATTTATATCAACAATTTTTACAGTTTTATACTGAGGATCATTATTCTTACAGCTGTGTCTTATGTGTAGTCCTGTATGGTGTAATACTTGCTTAATACACATTTTATACTTACTGCTGTGTGAATGAAGTAAAACAGTGTTTGATTCAGAGCACATATTAAACTATTTTGGTGTTTTTTTTTTTGTTTTTTTGTGTGTGTTCAAAGTTTAGAGAAAAGGGTGATAATGTGGTATTGTCAGTGTTTAGATGTTTGTAAAAATATTTTTTTCAAACAGGAAGACAGTAACTTGAATAAAAAATAGAAATAGAAATACATACATACAAAAATTAAACAAACTGACTGCCTGTCCATGGCAATCAAATACACACAGTGAAGATGAGTGTATGAAGTGTGGCTTTTCTTGTAAGCACTACTATTTATCACCCCTGCCCTGGACAGTTGTTGCACTTTTTAATCTGGCTTTGAAAAATAAAACACTTCTGGTCACTTAAATAGCTGACAGTAGCAGTAGAAGATTGGCGCCAGTAGGAGGCGATATCTATCTATCTATCTATCTATCTATCTATCTATCTATCTATCTATCTATCTAATCAGAAATCGACCGACTTTGATAATATTCAACGACTTCGAGGTTGAAGTCGTAAATTAAGGAGAACGATAATAAACTCATAAATTTACGAGGATAAGGTCATAATAATCTGACCTGTTGTATTAGAGGAAAGTTATCAAAATGAGGGCTTTATGGTGGCTTAATGGCTTTGATCTCGTAAATTTACGACTTTGTTGTCATTGATTCATGACTTTATTCTCGTAAATTTATGACTTTATTTTCACAAATTTATTACTGTATTCTCGTAAATTTACAACTTTAATCTCGAAGTCTTTAGAAAAATCTCAGTATGGCCATATATATGGAGAGAGAGAGAGAGAGAGAGAGAGAGAGAGAGAGAGAGAGAGAGATCTTTGTGCATATGCATTAACAACAAACACAAACAAATCCGCACGAGAAATAAAGCAAGGTGCATGTGTGTATAGGAGAGTTAGTCTGCACTGTATCATAGTCTTTACGCTGTTTATTTTCTCTGTTTGAAGCAATGGATCGACATCAGAGTTAAAACTTTATTTGTGTGTTTGCGTGAGTACGTGTGTATGTGTGTCTGTGCGTGTGTGAGTGAGTGAGTGAGCGAGAGAGAGAGAGAGAAAGAGGGAGCGAGAGACAGGATTACTGCTGCTTAAGCCGCGTGCGCCTCAACCGTCTACATCTCGCGCGCTCACCTGCTCTGGGACTTTATCAAATAAAGCTTTTCTGGAAGATATCTCGAGCCGCTGCTAACATGCCAGATGATATGGATTAATTGACTCCTCTGTGTCGGTATAAGGTGCGGCTTTTGCGGCGCTTTTCGAAGTTGTTCTCCATCCAGGACGGTCGGGACGGCTGTCTCTGCGCTCAGGAGGGGATTTGTGAAGAGATACCTGCTACCCGGTAAGGTCTTAACACCTTATTGGCCTGCAGTCAGCCAACAAGGCTCTGTTAGAACGAGACATTAATAGATCTGTGTTAATAGATATAGTTTGTTTGTTTCCATTCTGTGTCTTTCCGCTGCAAGCTAGCAGTTGACGCTCTGACAGACGCCTGACAGCCGTTATTGAAGGTTCAAAATCACCAGTCAATAGCCCAAACACATGCACCAAAGTCCTTTGAAACTTGAGAGAAAGCACTGTAGCCTACTTAACAGTGCTCTAGCCAGGAGATGAAACAAGGTTAAAGTCTGCACCCATTGACTACCAAACCTTTATAAATCCTCATAGGACATCTGATTAAAAGAAGAGTGCACATGGAGGGAAGGAGGGAGGTTGATAAAAAGGACTTTAAAGCTTACTGAAGGGGGGGGGGGGGGCATGTAGAAGGTGGAAAGTACTGGGTGGTATCAGGAGTGTCATCCTCATGCTCTAAATGTTTCACTTCAGTCAGTTTAGATACAAACAGGCTGAGAATTTCCCTGCCCCCCTTTTAAGGCAAATGACTCAGTAGTTTTCTATATTCAACCACTGCTTAAGAATTGATGAACAGACTAACAGTACGTTGTCTGTTTGAAATCGAAATGTTTTTTCCTGATGCATCACTGTAACCAGAAACACGCTCACATACACAACAGTCATGATGTGCACATGGACACACTAAAAAATCCACAACTACTACATACATTTGACAGGAAGATGATGCTCCAGACATTCTGCTGCATCATACATCAGCCCTCTGGAGCACATTACACTTTGACTATTCCATTGTGACATGTTGTGCACGTGGCTTAGCTCCATCTGCATGTAAGGTGTCTACATTGGTGGGTGCACACATGTATCTGTATGTAAAGAAAGGACATGGATACAAAGACAATCTGCATGACACTTAGTGCAAAATTGAAACAGAGGAAGGCTGCGTTCTGAAGGCCCTCCCAGGCTTTACTAATTTATGATGTTATTTTTAGGCTCAGCTACATTTTTGATGCTTCGTATTTGTCAAGTTTAATACCGACTGAAAACTCTGGGTGTGTCTGTCATCCTCTTTGTAGGAAACTGTGTGCTCACAAAACATACTGTAAGGCGCTCACATGAGCTCTGCACACATATAGGCGTACAAATCATGCACAGAGATTCATGTGAGGCCCCATTTAACCTTATTATTTATGACAATAATAAGGTTAAATGGGGAAGCATCTTTAAAAACCAACATCAGTGTTGCTTGTATGAAACTGCACACATTCAGACACAAGTGCACTGTTAAGCCTTATTCCCTGATGGGACCACATCTCTCTCAGCTCTCCCCTCTCTGTCAGTTTCAAGCTTCACACCCAATGGAAACAGAAGGAGCACTATCAAAATAATAAATTGAGCATCTCACCCAAGAAAAGAAACATATTGTTTCAAATTTTGCAGAACTTGGGCTGCTTTTCAAACCTGAACATTATTGAAAGTGAATCTTAAAAAGCTTCACTTAACACTTTAAGGTGCAATGCGTCCTAACCTCCCAGACAAAAGAGCATCCCCTAGCAGTTTACCTCTTATCATTACAAAAAGACTCAGTGTCTCATGGCTTAAATCACATGACACAACAGTAAATCAAAAACTGACAAGGTTAGGAGAAAAGGCTTTGATCATGCCTAGAAGGGTTTTAGTTCAGCCCTAACCTCCTTTGCCATAATGACAGCACTTTCAGGCTGTTTGGCTTTAGTCTGTTACTCCTGATTAAAGAGTCTCCACCAACAGCAGAAAAAGTTAATAAGCACTTTTAGGGGTGAAGGCCCACCAGAGGCTACCCATCGCTTGTTATTAGATAGAGACAGAATATACCTGCATGCTAAATTACCAAAGCTTTCTTTAACTGACAATTTAATAGATTCTGATAAAGAATGCATGGAAACCAAAGAAATTGTAGATATTCAAATTCAAATGTTTGTCATTGACCAATACTTAGAAGAAGCTACATAAACATAACTTAAATGTAGTTCTTTCTAAAGGTCCTTACACACATGAATACAGAACGTGAAATCACAAAATATTTGGAGGCGAATTTTGATGCGCCTGACTTTACACATCAAGCCCGATGCGATTTTTCGACTCCCCGGGGAGAAAAAGACGCATTCCGGGGAAGACTTTTCTAGGGGAAAGTCCTGCCTCCTTCGCCTCTGATTGGCTAGAAAAGCGGGAAACGTCATCACATGCTTAAGCCAAACGGTCAGCACTTATAGCCAATCAGAGGTGAAGGAGGGCAGGACCTTCCCTTAACAACCCACAACGTCCCAGCTGGAAGCGAGAGGACAAAAATGGAGTCTACTTTAACTTCAAGTGATGGTGAATTGGTACTCCTTTTGCTTTCTCAAAAGAAAAAGAAATGTAGCACATGGGTGCATCCAGTATTACAAAAAAAAAGAGAACTTGGTGAGTTTCACTGCTTGGTTCAGGAGCTGAAACTGTACCATGGTCACTTCAGAACCTATTTTTGGATGTTCGTTGGACAATTTAAAGTTCTGCTGAAACAATTAGCTCCAAGTTTAAAGGAGCAGAGGACAGAGAACACTAGACACTTGCGTTGAGATGGCTTTCTGTCATGATAGCGTATTGAGTCGGGGCCAGTACCAGATAAGCACATGAAACTATGGTAACAACCATTAGCTTACGTTAGCACAGATAAAAGTTAAAACAAAAATGTTTAGCAAACTGTTAAAGCACACAAAACATCGTCATATCAGATATCCAACGCTATGACTCTCCAAGTCACACGTTGTCCCTCAGGTCATTATCTTTGTAATGTGTGTGTAAACGATCATAAACAATCAGCCGGTCGGCCATGTTGGATATACCGGTGAATCTGACGTCGCAACAACACGCAATCTGATCGGTCAGAAGTGGACACACTGTATGCAAAACTTTAGAAAAATCGACCATGATCCGAAAAAAATTATGCCGCAATACCGCAGAACGGGAGAACGTCCCCTCCCCTTTTTATCCTGCTACACTTTCATGGCCCACTACCTCATTTTTATAATGAAACTTTGTCTCTCTAAGAGCCCAACCCCTTTCTTTCATGTGTAAATTGACCCAGTTTTGCATATTTGTAATGACAGTTAGGAATAATACGTACAGTAGGTAGTTTGCAGTCAAGCAGTATTTCACCAACCCCAGTACTCAGAGTTTGTGTAAGCTGTTTTTTTCAAACCCTAATTTTCACAAGATACTGCTGCGTTGCATTTTAGTTCCCCCAAAGAATAGAGAGCGCCGCCATTGCAGCTAGATATCTTGATGAAATGTCTCAGCTAGATATCACACACTGCTCTTTCTCCACTCTGCCCACATGCAGCTCTGTTTTCCATGTCCTGTGATTAATATTGGCTGACCGGCCCCAACAACCTCTCTGAGGAAAAGACATTCACTTTCACATTGTTATAAAGGAATGGGTGTTTTGAAGGCAGGTTGTGTGAGGTAAATAGACCAGCCAGTAAACCTACATAAAAAGGATCAACCCATTTCACCAAGTTATTTAGCTATTATCAAGAAAGTCTGACCCTAACACTCGTGTTGGTGTAAATGTGCTATGTGAATAATTTGCTGTCAGATAGTTAAAGCTCTATTTTCAGAAGCAGCACAAACATGCTGCTCTGGATACAGCGCACTGATTAGCTGCTCAGGTGTGCAGGTGAGACAAAAATCACAAACTAATAAAAAACCGTGGAAAATCTGGAAATGTGTTCAGAAAATGGCCTGAAAAATCTTTCATCACAGTTTTTATCACACAGTTTTTAATCACATAATAACATGATGGTCAGCAAATGTGTAAACCTTATCAAATATGGTGCATTGGTTATTGAAAGAGGGGCTGATCTGAAATAAACTCTTTAGCAAATACTTTGCCTACTCAATAATGTTCAGCATTTTTTGGGCAAAAGTCAATTTGACTCGAAACAAAAACCAAACAGCATGTTCATTTCAGTTAACATGAGGATAGTAAACGAGCTGTGTACAACACTGCTTGTCTGTTATCCAAAAAAGTTAAACTCAGTGAAATATTTACAGTTTTACTGACAGCAAACCAGTAGGTACTGATAAAAAAAATCCACTAAAAGGCAGTCCCTGTACAGAGAACTAATGGTTGTGAGTGGAGAGACAGCTCCAGCTGATGTAATCCCTGTCCTGACGCCTGTTCTTACATAAGAACAGACCATTGACCAAGCATTCATGATGATGAAAAGCACTCAACTAGAGGAAAGACGCCTCAGCCAGGTTGAGACTGATCCACTGTACTCAGCTGCAACATTGATGGATCCCAGAAACAAGTACCAGCAAGACCTGTAAATAATGTATCTTGTGAATGCTGTGATAGGTCTTCTGTCATAATTAATTAAATATAATAATTTATTTTAATGAAAGCAGTGTGCAGCTTTGTGATCTAGGAAAAAAGTATCAGGAGCAGCAAACAGGTATAACAGTATAGGAAGAAGAATTCCAATGGTCTGTTGGGGCAACGGCTGAACGTGCAAGGAGGTCCAAAGGCTACATGATACTGAGGCAGAAGATTTCTACTTCTTTGTTGAAGCGGCAACTTGTTTAGGTCAGTAAAACAAAAATAAAACAAAAAAAGTAAATAATACATTATCATGTGTTCAAATTTCCCGTTCAGAAAAAAAAAAAAAAAGGCAAAAAATAATCTGCGAAAGTACAATCGGAAAAAAATAATAGAAGAGCCTTGATAGTGGTCTTACCAAGGACTCATATCGTTAAGGAGTCTTAATAATAATGTCAGTATGGATGAAAAATAATGATTCCCATCCCCACTGGTAACAGATATTTGGAACAATCAAATGAAACTTTTACCATCATAAAGAGGACTTTACAGTTACCAGTGACACTAGATTTACAGTTATGTTACAGTTGTGTGATAGCAATGTTGATAGGACACGAGGTGTCTGGGCACACAAAGAACTTCAGGGGCACAATGAAAATCATATAATGTGTGTCTTATTGGTCGACATAAGTTCTATTATTTGAAATCAATTTAAGGTCTTTTGGTCATATGACATAGAAGCTATTAAAGAGAATGTTCCAAATTTGGTTTTAAATTTAACACAATAATTTTTTAGAGGACAAATTAGGGAAATAAAGAGGTGTGTCTTATTGTCCGACCTTAGTCCCATTATTTCAAATCAATTTTAGGTCAATTGAACACATGACATGGAAGCTATTAAAGTGAAACAGCCTTTTTTGAGAACATCAACCGGTAATTTATTGATGGTCCCTTATTCAACACCCCACGTTGACAGCGAGGGTGCCAAGTAGATTTAACCACGCTGCTGTTCCTATTCCAGGCTATAGAGAGTGAGAAAACACCGGCAGATCCACAGTGAATGTCCATCGAATATCCAAACAAAAACTTACTTCACCGTGGTATTTACATGAACAAACATTTGTTGCCTCTGCTGATTTTTTTATGCACACATGTGCCCCTTAATACATTTTACAAGTCACACATATCTATTTTTAGTCGCAAATGCGAGTGAAACGGTCGCATTGTGAAGCCCTGGGTGAGATAGACTATTCACCAAGGTCAAACATTCATTGACCCCCAGGGAAGCTTGCCTGTTCTGACTTTTTAGTTAGTGGAAGATCATTAAGGGGGAAGGGAGGTGTAAACGACATCGCCCACAGTAGGTATGGGCTGGTATAAGATTCTGACAGTATAACAACCTAAAAAATCACAGTATTAGAATTATAAATACAGCTCTGAATATGATATTTCGTAGCATCATTACTACTCCTACTTTTGCTTAGAGTAATCTTACATATCGTGTAATGTATAATGTATAAATTATAATTCTTTTTAAACATCTGTTGGAATCTTCTTCAACAATTGCTTTTTTTAGTATTTTTTGGGAAATCTTTGCCTTTTTATTGATAGGACAGGGTGAAATCATAGACTGTATATGGACAACGTGGTTCCGCCTCCCGCCTGTATTTGAAGCCAAAAAGCTCTCGGTATTTCCGGAAATTTTTCTTCATTTCCTGAAACCAGCGCTACACAGATTCTGTGTAGCATGTTGCACATGCTATTAGTTAGCATGTTGTGGGTGATCTACTATGATTGCGTGCACAATTGATAACAGGTGCAACAGTGGTGTGGACAGCCCTATTTAATGAGAATTTTGTGTGTGCAGTCACCATGAAGAGCTCAGGAGAGCAGAGTGGCTGTTAACAGGAGAGATGGGAAAATGTGGAGTCACCAAGTCATCTCAATGCCATGTATTTGTTCTGCTCAGTTACTGAACCAGGTGCCTTCACTAATGAGCTCATCTTCCTGGCTGCTCATTGGAATCAGCTGGTTCAGTGACAGAGCAGAACAAATACATGTCATTGAGATGACTTGGTGACTCCACAATTCCCATCTCTGGATAACGATAAATTAAGTTTGAAGCCATGGAGTTGGAGGTCCTGGAGGAGGCAAATAAACACATTGGTGAACTCCAGCAGAGACATCTCAGTGTTGCCAGAAGAAACTTGATTTGGGAGGCCACCTATGATTGCTGTGAGCAAAATCAGATGATCTGGGATGAGATAAAAAAAAAAGAAAGCAAGATGCCCACAGAGGAACAAAGAAAAAATTTTCCCTTAATAAAACCTCTGCAAATAAAACCGGTGGGGGACCAGCAGAAATCAGCCCTTAGGTCACTGAGCAGCTCAAGAAGGCATTGTTGGATAGATAATATGTCTCTACTATTTCTATTTCTGACAGTCCAAACTTGTTGACACTCCCTCTCTCCGTCACCTGTCATTGCACCTTTGCCTCCTTTTCTCCACAATGACTGGAGCCATTTGTGCATAACACTGTGCCAGTTTGTATCTGACGTTCAAGCATGCTAAATAAAGACGCAAACACACCAACAGCAATTAGTTTCAAGTTTGATCAATCACATCGCGGATGCTAATACTTAAATTTGCCTCTTCTCCTTACAGTATTTTGCGTGTTCTAATGATCTACATACATTCTGCATGTTCATGAAGGCAAACGCGCTAAATTGATTGCACGTTGTATTTTGCTTATTTGACAGACACAATCTTCAGTGCACTCAATTACACGCAAACCTTTAGTAGATCAGGCCCTTAATGTCAACAAATGCATCTCACTCCTCTGAAGTTGCCTACATGCATCCCCTGTAACCCATGCTTGCGTCCCTTCCTTGAGTCTTAGTCCTTCCCCCCAATGTTGCATGGCGACATATAAGGAAATAAAGTGAGGGAGAGAATTACCAAAAAAATGTTTTAAGAAAAATGGGCATCACTCTTCCCATTTCCCTTCTCTCCTTGAGATCCTCTCTCCTAATAAAGCTCCAGCTATAGCTTTATCATGCTCTTCAGTATGGCAGGTCTGTAACTACTTCTGGTTTGGTAGAGGACTAAAGACCAAGGGAACATCATTTCAGACACCCAAAATGCAGGGCTGATACTGTACTCTGGATTCTTGTAAAAGGATACTTCACTGTCAGGATAGACCAGACTAAATATTGATGATTTTAAGTGGTGCCATTAATTTTCTAGTGAAGCATTTGTAAATAGCACAATTAAAAACAGCATAGGTAAATAGGAGCACACTGGTGTTGCCTTGTATCCTATTTTCATATTTGCAGTAAACACATATATTGATGGAGCAGAGATCGAAGACAAATGTGTTCTCTGAATCAGAGCCAAAACTCTGCTCTGGGAGTCCAAACACTCATATTCTGCGCTGAAATATGAATTAGCTAATGAGGGAACATATCATTCAATCTATTGTTACTGCTAGCATTGAAGATAAAACCAACATGTCTGTGTAATCTCTGTCCTTGAGTGAGCTAAGGAATAACTTTGAGTTAATTCCATGCAGGATTAATCCCGCCAGCATGTGTGCTATAAGACACGCACACACTCACATTACACAGCCAGCCTCTCACTGTCAGTGCTAATCAAATTGTCAGTATTTACCTGGAGAGGTCTGTAGGTCACAAGGACAATCTATGTATGCATTTATGTATCAACCCCTGGCTGTGATGTGAGCTGCTTCATGGGCTCTGTAACCTCTGTGCTCTCCACAAGGAGTGAGCATATACAGTGATGTCTGAGTCAAGAGAAAACATATCAGAGAGAAAAAAAAATAATAAAACAAGTGTTTTTTGGATCAAAGGTCAAACATGTTGAAATGCATTAACAGGCAGTAGATGCATGTGCCGAAACACCCCCAAAGTGGTTAAAGCCTTTCATGTCTGGTTTTGTTGTGTGATTTTGAGTATTTGTAAGAATTTCAATGCACACTCAACAAAATGAAATCAAATGCAAACACTAGTTTGTGTTAGACTTCACAGGTTATAAGATTTTAAGTAAATCAGGCCAAAATGTGTGCAAATATGAAAGAGCGTTAAAAGGCAGCAAAAAATTGCATCAAAATAAAAATATTCCTCAGCTTTACTTTATCGCCAGTTTCTTCCAAGAAAGTTATCCCAATTGGGAAGCCCGAAACTGTGTGTTGTGGTGTTAGGGTATCATTAGCTCTCTTGACAATCCCAGACTTGTTTTGCATTTTCCACCTTTAAAACAGACTCTCAGGAAGGAAACAGGACCACGTGGACCTAGAAGATACGGAATGAGTACAAAAAGCTGTCTCTGTGTTTTGGAGTTAAAGCATACAATAGCAAAAGTGATCTGATTGGTTGAGTTGCAGGTTTGATATGATGCCCCTTCACTGAGGAAAGCATACATTTAACACACACAATGAAATATCAATATATCCCTGTGGTCAGTGCAGTGGATTTGAAGTTGACAGATACTCATGATTCTGGACAGTTACACGGCTCTTTTGAGTTAGTATTTGTTGTGCACCAATCTTCCTCTTCATGGACAGTCTGAAGAACAATGCAGGATCCACATTTATCCACAGAGCTGTCAATCATGATGTTACGTCCCCTCTTTCTACGCACTGAATATGAGCACCTGCATGTTAGAGCTTTAAAGTCTCACTCTGATCTTTTTTTTTTACTACTTGGTCTTTAAATTGTGTTTGCAGTTTTTTTGTTTGTTTTTTTTTAATCCAAAATCACATTACCTATGTCATTTTCAAAGGCCTTTCTTCTGCAGAGCTCCAGTTGCTGTTTAGCAATTCACCTCTGAGTTGTTAGCAGAGACAGCGCTGCTCTGCACACTCCTCTTCACGCTCCTCTTCACGCTAGCTTGTAGCCTAACATTGACGATGCAGCAGAAGTGGCAGGAAATATAGGAGCTATTCAGCTCTCAGACACTAATGCCTTTGGGAGCACGATGAAAGTTAATATTATAATTAGCTTTCTTACAAGCATTGCAATTGGCTAATGTACACACTTGCTACATAATCATCCTCTCAATTTCTCTGAGTCTGGCCTGCAGAGCTGGGTGCTGAGGGCAGGACATAGATTTGGGACGTAGAAAATTCTACTGTGTCAGAGCCTGCCATTTGGGTCTGTGAGAGGTTCACGGTGATTTGAAATAGTCAGAAATGCAATTTTCCTCTTAGTTTTCTCATGATATATCCTATAGCATTGGAAAAATACCATAAGAACATGTAGACAACAAGAAAAACACAATTTTTATTAGAGTGGGCCTTTAAGGGTTTTTGGTATCACATGAGCTAAAAGCTGACTGATCCAGTGAAAGAAGTACTCACTCCATAACAGTGAATACAAGAAAGAAAAGTAGTTAAAATGACATGTAAGATGCGATTTCCTATTTATGTCACTGTGAGGATGCTGTAATGGACTCCTGTGAAGGTGTATAGGCCACAGTCCACTTTTTAGATAACAGAAATGAATAAAACATGGGTCTCACAACAAATCAATTGAAGAACTCTGTTATAATGCAATTGGCAGCACTTGCTTGCAAGCTTCATCCAGCTCTCACAATTCTCAGACACAACAGCTGGTGCAGATAGAGACAGATATTACTGCAGGGTGACGCTAAGGTGAGGGGTGAAACTTTTATTAAGGAGAGGCGTGGCTTAGTACGATATCCCCTATCAAATAATGCTCCTAGTACAGAATCACTGCATATCACTAATATACTTACTCCATTTACAGTGTCAGAGTAGTGGGAGTGTGCTTTGATACTCTTACTTCAAAATTCTCCACTAAGATTTCGAAATAAGCGCATCTTAGGACGCGTTTACATCAGCCTTGTTTAGACCAGTTGAACTGAACCCTGGAGCATTTACCTCCTTGGTGCGGTTGATTTTGGTTTATGTAAACGCTGGCCTCGAACTCTGGTGTGGACCAGTCAACTGCTCTCCAGTCCGCCTGGTAGGGGTGGTCTTGGATCAGGATCAAGTGAACTCGAGGGTGGTTTACTTCTGGTGTGAACCCCATCCGCACCAATTACAGAAAGCGAGCCTCGAAAAAACATTAAGGTCGGCTCTCATTATTGCATGTCATCTTCTGTAGTATGACTGTCTGATTGCAGAGCGTCTCCAGCGATGTGCATGTATTAATGCATTATTTAATTGCTGCAGTCTCCCCAGCCGTTCGTATGTGCGGTCTGTGACAGTCTGCTGATATGCAGTCAAGATCAGCACCAACATAAAAATGAGCTCCATCATGTATATAATGTTTGGTACTCTTAATAAAGAAGTCTGTGTTGGAGATGGAAGATCATCTTTTATTGCAGCTCCCATGTGTAGCCATCACTTTTGTATCATACTATATTCGCCTACAATACCCATAATGCAACAGTACACACAATGGTAAGTGGTAAGGGACATAAGGCTTGTTACGCTAAAATATAACAATGTACAGTAAAAATTGCAAGGGATTTGTCATCTACCCGCCTAAACTGTATAAGCAATTTCCGATCGGCTATCGCTGCCACGTTAGAATTTTTGGACTGTATGAGTTTGGCCTTTGTGAACACAAACTAGACCAGTCGAGAAATTGCAACAATGTGTCATCAATGTATCATCCTTCCTTTGTTTCGTATCAGAAAACTGACCTTTTGGTGTGAACACAACCTCAACTCCGCTTTCAAACACCTTTCTCTTACTGGTGACAAGCGCCCAGGGTTCTGGTCTGACACATGCTCGAGGCGTAGTAGCACACCATGATGGGAACACCAATCTGGTGTTAAAACTAAGTAAAAGCATATTTTCCTCTAAAGACTTCATAACCTCACCAACAGCATTAATCTGTAAGGTGATTTTGACTTGATAGCTAACTGATGGCTGCTGCTTGTGCTGCAAATAAAAATGAGGGATAAATCAAGAAAGATGAGGGCTTGTATGAAACTGTCACCAATCTTGATTACTTTGAGACCAAGCTACAGTTTTTTGCGGGAGAAAATCTATGTATTGCCACTCCTGTTGGTCTTTCCACTTCTTGAAGCAGGCAGGTCTGACACAACCTCTTACCAAGCTGGGGCAGGAGGATGGAGGGTGAGGGCAGTGCCCTGTCGTGGACATAAAGCAGCAGCTCTCACCTTTGGGAATGCTGGCTGCTGGTTGTGATCATCCCTGCAGTTTATTTTTGACTTACACAGTTGATATTTTTAATGCAGAAATGAGGAAAAGCTTTGTTGCAGTTTTGAATTCCAACACGGCTGCATGCAAAATTTCAGAGTAACTAAGAACACCATCTCACACCGTTAGCTGGTAGAAGTGCATTTACTGTAGTTGACCAGAAGTGGGGATGGGACATGTCCCCTCCTTATGAGAAAGAGTGCCAGCTGCAGCTCTTACCTAATTCTCACAATCCTACTTCATTTCTCTACAGGGTTCATGTCAGGCAGGTACTTTGGCCATTAAATAGAAAACTATTTTGAAGAACAAATTGATGCAGGTGAATTTTAAATTCCCTTCCGGGGTCAATAAAATTCTTTTTCTTTTTCCTCTTCTTTGTGATGACTGATACTGGTCATTTTGGCCCTGATTAATTGACCAGCTGATTAATTGATGAGTCAACACATTAATTGGTCTATCTTTAATTCAGACCTTTATCCAACCGCGAGACTGTCAAACTAAACATACTTGAGACTTAAATCAGATATCAAAATGTTAGTGGTAAACTCAGGGTGTTTTCGTGCCTGAAAATCAGGACCAAGGTCAGTATTTGTTACATTATATACATTTGGTTTGGTCTGTGTAGCTTTCACACTGACATTATTGCAAACGAACTAACAGACTTCATATGACAAACCTATGTGATATCGTCATCAACTACGTGCTTTGTGTGTCTCTGTAGTTTACATTGATTGGTCATTAGGCTGGCAGGCGTCTGACGTCAACACATTGGAAAGTATGGGTCTTGAATGGTGTATACATGGATAAAATTAGGGCTGAACAGTTTTGGAAAATAATCTAAATGCAATTTTTTTCCTCAATAATGTGATTGCAATTTAATAAGCAATTATTTTTTCAAGGTCCTCTTCTCGTGTATTTTTCAACAAACACAAACAATAAATCAATCTGTATTACAGTAAACTATATCAGATTATTTATACTTAAAGGTACTAAGGTATTAATTATACTAAAAGGTCTTTCTGGCAGTTATGATTTCACACACACAGACACACAGGCTCTCTCTGCTCACTCACTATCGCGCACACACATGCAGGTGCCATCATATCTGTCACGATACTAATCTACGTACCAATGTCGTGATGGAGTTGGTGCCCAAAACACTGGAGTCAGGTCTATTCATTCAGCTGTGCTGCCGTCATTGGATATGTTTTCTGTCGTAATGCAGACGTGGTTTAAAGTTGAATCGCTTGTCGCTGGTGTTTTAGCCTTTTAACTATCTTACATGGCTTTGTTGCATTTTTGTAAGTGTTGACAAAGGTTCATAGTGTTACCTCCTGATGTAGCAACAAGTTCTGCACACGTTGCCAGCGGCATCTTTTTTTGCCAAAATAAATCCAAACAACTGTTGTACTGCCCGTATTCGGTACCAAGCTTTCTGTAGTGTCAGCTTCTGTAGCGGAATCAGCCCATAGTGCAACAGAGTGCAGTGTTGACTTCTCTCTACCTGCTCTGCTTCGCTCTGCTTGCTCACAAGTCACATGACCAGATCATGTGACCAGTCAAAATTGCAGCCTTTACAGTTGGAAATTGTGATACATATCACTATTTAATCGCAAATACAATCATTGGTTCAGCCCTAGATGAAATCATCATTCCCCCCATCTAGTGCTGGACGATAATTCGATAACAATATATATCGATCGATAGACGTGTGGAGCGATAGAAAAAAAACGGGTCGATAAAAAGTTCGATAGAAAAACACAGTTTCCCTTTCTTTTTCATCATAGCCTATCATGTAGCTTTTACTACAGTCATTACTTCCTCCCAACCAATCACAAACGCAGACCCAGGTACGCTACGGCACCAAGCCCAGCCCCTATCAAACCACAACAGACAGCACGTGTATTAGAAATAATGTAACAGCAAGGAGAAGCGGAGGACATTGTCCCGAAAAAAGGTTTCAGTAGTTCACCAACATGGCAATGTTTTGGTTTTTAGAAGTCTGACAAAAAGCAAACAGCGGTCGTTTGCAAAATTTGCAGAGAATTAGTAAAAACCAAGTCCGGTAACACAACCAACTTGTTTTACCATCTAAACCGGTCGCACCCGCAGGAGTACGAGCTGTGTCGGCCGCGCCGCGGCTCCACGTCGTCGTCGGAGGAATCCTCTGGAACCGCTGTTAGCACCAGCACAAAGCAAGTGAAGCAGACCAAACTGGACTTCGTTTCTTGCCAAAATACGACAAAGCGTCCAAGCGGCATAAGGACATCACCCATGCAGTAACATGCTCCATAGCGAGGGACATACTGCCAATAACTACCGTTGAAAAGCCTGGCTTCGACCAGCTTCTAGCCACTCTCGACCCGCGATATGAAGTGCCCGGCCGCAAGTATTTCTCAAACACAGCGCTTCAGGCATGAAAATGGGTCAGGGGTTGAAAAGGTGAGAAGGGTGCGGAGGAAATACGCTCCGGTGTAGCTTCTTAAAGTGGAAGAAAATGAGCTCATATTTTACAAAGACGCGAGTATTTGGATCATGGCTACTAGCAGGGGGGGCATTCGGCAGGGGTGCATTCTACGACACAACACCGGCGTGGATAAGTCCTGCTTCTCGTGCTTAGTTTGTTTATTAAGTCAATCACATGATATTTAAAAAAAATAAATCTCCCGACCCCAGTTGAAATATTTCAGTGTTCAGACACCAGGCTGTGGGCAGTTTCCCACACAGTTAAAACTGGTAGTATGCTATTCCCACCTAAAGCTATTCTGTTTATTTATATATTTGTTTGTTTTGTTTATTTTCATCAAAAGACTATTTAAATATTTATTTATCAGATTTTCTGGTCACTTTAGTCTTTATGTTTGTCAGTATTTACTGACGTCACTCAGGCCACTTAAGTTGATTTTTTTTTTTAAGTTCTTTTTTAAAAAAACTTTCAGTTGTGGTAAAAAAAAAAAAGGTGGTTGAATAAAGGTTTGAATTTGAATTCAGTGCTTGTGTGTTCTTTATTAAAAGTAGGTCATTAAGCAATAGCATAAAACATCCAGGGCTGCAATTAAAATATATGTTAAATAATTATAATAATTATATCGATAATTATCGATATCGATCAATATGATTTATTTTTTATCGATATGCTTTTTTTCTATATCGTCCAGGCCTACCCCCATCATACTTTTTTTGAATTTCTACCTCCAACAGCGATAACTTTAAGAGCTGTACATGAGGCTGGTCCGAGGAAGTCTCATGAATTAGATCATTAGATAACAACTTTATCGACATCAACAGGAAAGGAAGAGAAAGGATGCAATCCTACGAGCCATTACAACAGAGGCTCGGGAGAAAAGTATGTGTTTTAAAACTCTTGAAAAGATGAGCTGTCAAAAGTGTGGTATGACTTAATCTACAATATTATAAAATTTCTCATTGTTGGACAATCTCCATTCAACATAATAAAAGATATTTCCACTCCTCGCGTCATTTCCTGTCTTTGGTACGAAGGTCCGAACCCTTCAAAATAATGATTTCACACCGGACATGAACCAGACCATGGTTCAGTTTGGTCCAGACAAAGACCACCTCTTTTGGTCGCACCAAGTTCCGGCTGTCTAGTCCGGATCAAGGTCCTTGGGAGGTTTTACACCTATCATTTTGGTTCGGACTAAACAGAAAAGTCGGAAAGTCTGGACCAAACGACGTGGGTGTGAAAGCCCCCTTAGTTTCTAAGTCAACCTTGTTGTTGATCAGACCGTGAATGTGTGCTGATAATCACATCATAAAGGGCACATCTGCACTTTTTTCCACCTCTCACACTTGCAGAAAATGTTTTAGAAGTTGCAGACATGTTTTTCTTTGTGGATAAAGGTTGTTTGGCAAAGTGAAGAAATGAAAAACAGATGCACCAGTGATACTCTTTGATGCTCCCTGTTTGCTTGCTCTGCTTTTCTGTCTTTGGCTTGTTAGTGAGTATACAAAAGCAGATTTTATCCATTGTTTCATCTGATAAAACTGTATAATCTGAGTAAAAATGAGAAAGAAAAAAATGTATACCAGCCTAAACACCCATTGTGGATTATTGAAATTTTTAAATCCATAACTTGGAAGAGAAAATGAGAAGATTGACACTGACGTTGACAGGTTCTAACAATACATAAGCCATGATTATGCAGCCTCCTAACATGAAAATGTGCAAAGTTATCTGGCCATTTTGCTGTTTTGCATGAATCCCACTCAGTAATTTTAACTGCACTGAGGATTGAAACCAAACAAGAACTGACACTCAGGTGTTTGACTTTTTCCCTAACTTCCTGGTCAAGTTTGGCACGCTTACATCTTCCCTTCCCATCCCCTCTCCCGCTTACCTTTGGTTTCTTCTCCTTCTCTCACTCTCTGTCTTTCTCTGGGCTCCAGGACGCCTGTTAGTTGTTCCTGGTAGAGTGAAGCAGCTGCATTATCTAAATACATTATTGATGCACGCAGCACTCTGACTGCCTCACACAAACACACGCACACATTCACACTAACTTCGACCGCTCACTCACATAATAAAAACATAGGCCTACATACACTCACAAAACCAAATACTGTGTCGCACAAAGACACACACACATACACAATCGGTAGGAGCATGTGCCTCAATTTGTTTCTGAATGCGAGTGGGTGCAATAGAGAAAGGGAGAATGGCCACACACGTGCATGTTGTTTCTTTATGGCTGAGAGAGCACAGCTGATTCTCCCTGACAGTGTTTTTTTTAACAGGAAGATAATGCAGTTGCTCTGTTTGAAATGCACATAACTAAAATTAGGCAGAGCCTCCATGAGGGGCCTCATGCTGAGCAAATATTTCAGTTTGCTTAACACCCTGAAGTACTTTAGGAGGAGTTTGACACACAGAGGAGCTGCAGGAAACATCAATCTTTAAAAAACCAAAGAGTTATCCAAAAAGACATATTTAGAGCAGCAGGATGAGATGACACAGAGGAGTGTGAGGAGGAGCGGTAACGATTAGAGGGGAGGGATGGAGGTAGAAGGGGAGGGACTGTAGAGTTTCCAAGCATCTCTTTTTCCAGGGCTTTGTAGGGTCTCATTAAATATGGATGGTGTTTGGAGCAGAGCGGGGGCAAGTGGGACTCCACAAACAGCACAAGTAGCCCGGGCAGGCCCATCCTGCCACCATGGAGCCCCTCTGTCTTTTTTACCACTTCTGCCTTTCTGTTATCCCCCTCTCCTCCTAAATAAACTTTGGTGTAGCACTCTTTTTTTCGTCTTTATTTATTTTTATTTTTTACATCCCCCCCCCCTGTCTATGTCTGTTTCAATGGACATCTTTCATTATCATTTGGCCTGCCTAAGCTTGTCTCATTTTCTCCTCTGCTCCCTCCTCTCTCCTCTATCTTTGCTCCTTTCTGCCTCTCGCTCTGTGATGATTGCCGGGTTGTTTGATTAGCACCTGTGAATGAAAAGCAATGCTTCCCATCCACTATTCCCTCCCCACTTCAGAGCTCTCCCCTCCTTTCAAATGAAAATTGCATGATGCATGGCATTTTCATTGTTGGGGCCATCTATCAGTGAATTTATTCTGTCTGGCTGAACACGTGTCCATCAACCTTCATGGATTTGCCACACTATTTTGACTGTGATTCAGCCTGCAAAGAGTCTTTATTCTGACGTTGTGTTTCCCTCCAGGAGATGAAGGCACGTCACACTGCTCCTCTTCAGCAGAGCGATGGACGGAGAAAAAGCAGAGCGGGGCTGTAACTGGCGCCTTCATGGAGCCCTGATACGCAGGGCAGAGAGCAGGTGTGTGTATGTGTATCATTCTGTCTAAGTCTGTAAACTCTATTGTGGCACAGACTTGGTTTGTTTGTGTTCACAAATAGAAAGAAAACAAGATTAGAGGATTAGAGGAGTGAGTGAGACAGACAGACAGGGGAAAAGGAGACTTGTGAACCAGATATAGGGCAGGTGTGCTATAGTTTTAAGAAAGTCTGGTACCCTGAACAAACCTGTGAGGTTTCAGTGAAGCTCAGTGTTATCTGGCTCAGCAGGAGTGACGCACAAAGTCCCTGTCACAGCCGCAGACAAACTCTGTAATCCCATTTGCCTGCTCTGAGTGTGAGGATGAGGCTGCATGTGTGAACATTCAGAGCATTATGAGTAAGTGCAGCATAAACTTATCTCTGTTTTCAAGCATAGTTATACTATAATCCACCATGACCTCCAAAAACTGATTCTATGCAAATAAATGAGAAGGGCTATCAACAGAAAACAATAGCTGCCTATATGAACGCAAGACAAGAAAGTTTCACCCTGCAAGAACAACATAAAAATAAATAAATAAATAAAATAATAATAATAATGATAATGATAATAAAAATAATAACAACTACAATAATAATGATATATATATATGTTAACAATAAAACAAAAAACAATTACAAAATAATAATAATAATAATTATAATAATAAATGAAATAATAATAAAAATGATAACAACTACAATAATAATGATAATTATAAAAACAATAAAACAAAAAACAATAATAATAATAATAATAATAATAATAACATTATTATTATTATTATAATTATTATACAACAACAATAATAATAATGATAGTAATAATTATAATGGTGATGATGATGATGATGATGAGGATGATGATAATAATCCTAATTGTAATCATAATCAGAAACAGACAGTGCGAATACATTTTTTACCCACTCATACATAAATTAGCTGATTTTCTTTTATTTTATGTTTTCTGTTGCTTACTAACTTATGCTTAAAGGATTAAAGGATCAAAAAACAAATATGTTTGCCATGCAGTTCTTAAATATTTTTAAGATCTAGTTTGTGTCAAGTCACTGCTATGAAACCTTATTATAGTTTCACTTTTGTATGATTTTCTGTAGATGATTTAGAGCGCAAATTTGAGAAACAAGAAAAGCATTTCAATCCAAACCGACAAGTTCATGAATTAAAGATAAATATTCTTTTTAAAGAGATGATGTGATATTCCATTATTGTCTGAGTCTCTTGAGCAAAGGGAGGGTATGTTTCCCAAGCTGCAAATCTATCCCACAGTGGAGTTCAGACTCTGGGGGTGGAGGTGTTGGCTGGTGATGTCTGAGGCTATTGGGATGAGGAGGCTGATGAAGCTGATGAAAGCACTGAGGGTGTGCTGCAGAGCAAATATGAAGAAATGAGCAGGTGATGAGAACAGCCGATGACCAGAGGAGATATGAGTGAGCATGTGTGAAGAAGTGACTATAACACAATCACAAAAAAAAACAACAACGTGCAGACAGAGTCTGCAGAGTCCTCCACTTTATTTAAAACTGTGGAAAAGTCGTTGTGTCATGTTAAAGGTGAGGATCTATCAGGGTTTGACTCTGGTTAGTTTATCCACAACACTTAGTAATCTGTATGTGACACATTGCTGTAGGATTGAATGTACCAAGAGATTATGCGCAGCAACAACCACCCTTAATAAGCACTAATTTTATTGATTCATTTGTTTCAGGGGTTTGGATTTTTAATTTCATTAAGAATCAATGGTAACACGGTCAGTAAGTGCAGGATGCAAATAAACAGAGTGGAATATGGATGGAGTGAAAAGAGGTGTCAAAGGGGGGAAGGAATGAATTTACAAGTGAGAGCCCAAGTGTGGGCTGCAGGGGATAATCTGTAAGTGCTGCTGCTGCCGCATCACTCAGCTTGTTAGTGTTTGGATTTCTCTGCAGCACTTGTTACACTGCCCGTTCCCAACCTCAGCACTGGAGGAAAAACCCTTTCTCTAAAACTCCTTAATGCTACAAGATTTACATCAGAGTTACTGCAGCATCTGTCACAGAGAAATGACGCCTCACAAGGAGAGTAAAATTAATTTAGGAAAGAAGTCGCTGACTCTAGCAGTATAAGTAGGTTAGAAACTGGGAAATCAGGTCCAAGTAAAAACTTTTTTCCCTCTTCAAAGGGGGTGTCATTGACTTATCAGAAAACTTTTATTTATTTATTGTGGTTTTGGTACTAGTTGACTTTACTCAAAGTAACAGCTAGAGGAGCAGCCGCTGTACAGCTAAAGGTGAATCAGGACCTAGGTCCCCACGTGGGCTGGAAAACACTTACAGCATGTGCTATCCTTTTATCTAAAATTGTACAAATCTTCAAAGGTCCTGAATATTCAATGCTTACTGTAAAGTAAAGTAAGCACTTAATGTGTACAAGTTTAAAAGTTCCTCATTGAGGGGAAAACATGTCCATGTTGTTTGTTTCTTGACTGTACCATAACTGTTCACTTTAAACTGAGGAACAGACCGAAACCACTTTAAAACATGTTAACAAAAGGGAGCAGAGACATTGTAAAGGGAGCAGTTTAAAGGCTCATTTATGCTTAATGTTACATACGGATCCAGATACGAACAGAGCTCTCTGCCTATGCTTATTTTTTTTTTTGTCCATATTTCTGCAAGTATCCTTGAAGTTTACGGATATGTGCCAGACAGAGCAGTACCCCCGGAAACTGCGGGGGCAGTGTTGCTGCTGTTACTACCTGATATACATCTCTAGAGAGAAACAAGGAAGACAACAGCAGGGCTTTTTGAGGATCATTGTCAATTTCTCTCATCAGTACTACTAGAGAAAAGAATTCTTCCTTCAACTGCGAGGCATTTAGTGGCCAATAAAACGCTGCCTCTGTTATTGTCTCCTATACAAAATATACATTATCACTAGCTCCTCCACAGTCACCATGTTTCTTTTTGTTTGTTGTTGTCAGAAATATTTGACTCTGGCCTGCCCCCTGGTGGATGTCATGGTTAACATCCATGCCAACGTAAAGGAGGCATGGAAGTATGTGGGCACTGGGCAGTGATGGAACCATGTTTTGAAACGGACACATACATTTTCATACCTAACGAACAAACATAAACGAGCCTTTAAACAGTTCCCACACAGGAATCAAAATTTCCTTTGCACAGAACCTAAACTGTGAAGCTCTGGCTTTATTTCAGGTGCTGATTTGTACAGGACTTCCAAACTAATTTCAGGTGTTCGACTCAGGCCTGTGAGTGTAACATTTTGAAGCAATGGTGCTCTGTGAATGTTGCAGCTGTTTTAGCTGCTTCAAATTTATTAATGTGATAGGACCTGAAATCCCTATTGAATGGGTGTAATTTATTGATGATTCTCATGACAGAAGCAGACTTCCTGGTATAATATGATATAAATATAAAAGTTCTATCATGAACTGAGGCTCAGAGAGCAGAACACAAATTCAGGACAACAGATCACAAGACGAGTAAGTCACAAGACAAGGGTTTATTCCTAGAAACAGGCAGAAGTTGGTACACTGGTAAGCAGCCACATCAGGCAGAGGTTTCCAATAAACATGAGGCAAAAGGCAAAATCCAAAAAAGGCAAGTAAGGTTCATTCATGACTATGGCCATTAATGTGGGTAGGGTGCTGGTACAGGGATTACTGTAAACATACAGGATCCGTATTAAGCAAGTTCTGTCAGTGTTGTGTATTTTGCTCTGTATAGCTGTCTATCGTGTCATATAGTGATATGTCAGTTTACTTAATAAAGTAAACTATGTTCCTTTATGCTGTGTTGTTACCTTCAGACAGAGTTAGCAGTTAAGAGTCCTGTTGGGGTCCACATGGATCAGGGATTGACCATCGGATTGATCTTTAGCAGAGATGACCCAACATCAGATATTGCATCACTTTATTGTTTATTTCAATCAATCAATCAGACTTATTTATATTACACTTTTCATTCATGAGGTCATTTTTTACGTTGTTCTCTGCTGCGGGGATACCAGCTTGGCCCAGTTTTGGAACTGTGCCAGCAATAATTTCGAGGTCAGTAGGTAGTTCAAGTACCTGACAAGACATCTTGAAACTTCTGCAGATGTTTTCAACACAAACCTCCCCACAGACTCCAAAAACCACAGCTTTCAGACCTAGAGACCTGAGCTCCGCAGATCTTAGATAGATGGCAGAAAAATACATGTAGTTTAGAAATATGAGCTATGATGTCAATCTTTGGCAGACTTTCATTTTGTCACATCAGGCCTTAATAATTCAGTGCCTTTCTGAACGATTCGAGCCTCTTTAAAACATGTCAAATCAAGCACAGATAAAACTGGATTAACTGATAAACAGGAGAAAGCACCGATACTAACTCCAAACTAACCCGTTTGTTTTGCATGTGCTTGATAATCACAGCATATTATTGATAATTCATGCATATAATTCATATTCATATTCATATTCATACATGTCAGGACATACATGTGTTTCAAAAGTGAACAAGCACCAAGACAAGACTGTCTTTTAGTTTGTTGAACTTGAAACATTATCCCGGTATCTGCGATGGTAGCAGAGTTGCAAATTGCGTGCATGTTGATACTGTATGGACATGTGACATGGATACAGAATGGTGTGATGCATGTCATGTGACCAGTATCACAAGTTCTGCAATGTTGCACATGTTAACATTGCAATGTCCTACATTTAAACTGTGCAGCTTAGGGAGCCACGATAAAACATACAGCATAACAAATACTCAATTTATGTTGAAGGCAGCCAGAGTTAGATGTTCCTTTGGTTTACTGAGTGAAGGTCATGTGGAAGTGGCATGAAGCTAAATTAAGGGTTCACACTGAACCTCCATGTTGCAGGGTTTTTTTTTAAAACTCTTTTACAATACTCATTGCCACCCCCAAAACAAACAAGTAAGATTGGAAAACTGCCTGACATTCCACTTTTACATTACAAGGCAAATAATGATGATATTTGGCCTTGGATGCTCCTATTTTACTCATAAAAGCCTGGGGATGAGAGATGCATTGTGTCTTGTGATTAATGTGAGATCAGAGCACACTATAATGCTCCCAGCAGCCTCTAATGTTACACCTTTAAACAAAATCTGCCGACATTTCCTGTCTTGGTCTCTTAGCTTGAAACGCTGTGGGTGCAAAACTGGAATAGCTATGCAACCTCAACACTATTTTACCGGAGTGGACTGAATGATCGACCCACAGTGATTGTTCTTCAGTAAATTCCATGAAAGCAGCTTGCATTTGGAATTTGGCTAGTTTAGGTGTGCCTTAAAGTTTTTTGGTAAACATAAAAATGAACAAATATTAAGATGAGATCCCTTAACTTTGAGAGTGAAATAACACCTGTGGAAACCCAGGTATGCAGAGCTTTTGTGCTCAGTTTAACTCACGAGACCAGCGTTCCGGTGAGCTATTGGATTATTTTGACCCAACAAACCAAGGTACACCCTGGCTTTGTGTGTCTGTAACCTGAGAAGGGAAATTCTGAAAGCGAGGCAAACAGGAAGAGCGAGCTTGGAGAGATGTAACTGAAGAGGGGCAGAAAGGATAAAGAGCAAGAGAGAATGAAGCAGAAGAGGAGTTTTTACTGACAGATGGATGGATAATGCACTCATGAGTCAAGATCCCCAAGGAGACATTGCTGTTTGTCACCACAGTCCTCCTCTCACCTTTCACACGTCTCTGTTTCCCGTCATTCATTCATTCAGTTTATCTCTTCCTTATCTCTCATTGGACATTTCTATGTATCCTTTTTATTTTTTATGTATTTTTTTCTTTTTTTTTTTTCTTTTTTTTTGGCAGAAGCCAAACTTGCTTTCTCCTCCTCTCTCCTCACTTCCTCCCTCTCCACCCTCTTGTTTTCACTAATGGATGGTGCTAATGCCCATCAGCAGCAGCAGCGTCCATCTGGGGGTGATTCCTTCCTGCATCTGCTCACTAAGGGAAATAACAGGCCTGCTGAGATCAGTGAGTCATTCACTCATCCATCTATGAATTCATTCAGTTATACTCCATCCATCTGTTAACCCTTTCAAACCTCATTGATTCATTTGGGTGAAAGATTCATTCATACATTTGTTAACTTTCCCCCTCCCTCCTAAAATGCTTTTCTGTCTGTTATCTAGAGAGACTACATGAAACCTTACAAGCATATGAGTATCTTTCACCCTGTCACAGCCTCATTGATTCAGTCTTTAATGATGTCAAGGGGTATTCAGTATCAGCTAATGATCAAGTCTGACTGCCTGACTGCCTTGGTTGTCAGACAGCAAGGAGTGTGTGTGTGTGTGTGTGTGTGTGTGTGTGTGTGTGTGTGTGTGTGTGTGTGTGTGTGTGTGTATTTCCCGTGATTCAGAGAAAGACATTAAAAATAAATGTGTGTATTCTCCAGTGTTTGGACCTCTTGACAACCCTCTGCCAGTTTGGTCAGAAAAGAAAACCTAAACCTTTGCAGTGAAACACTCAAACACAACAACTACAGCATCTACAGTGGGGCAAAAAAGTGTTTGGCAGCCACTGATTCTGCAAGTTGCCCCCCTAAAAAGATAAGAGAGGCCTGTATTGTTCATCATAGGTAAACTTCAACTGTAAGAGACGGAATGTTAAAAAAATTTTTTTATAATGGTGCAGAAAATAAGTATTTGATCAATAACAAAAGTTCCACTCAATACTTTGTAATGTAACCCTGGTTGGCAATGATGGAGGCCAAACATTTCTTGTTGGTCTTCACCAGGTTTGCACACACTGTAGCAGGTATTTTGGCCCATTCTTCCGTGCAGATCTTCTCAAGAGCTGTGATGTTTTGGGCTGTCACTAGGCAACACAGACTTTCAACTCCCCCCATGGTTTCTCTCTTGGATTGAGGTCCGGAGACTGCCTGGGCCTCTCTAGAACCTTAAAACGCTTTTTACGTAGCCACTCCTTTGTTGCCCGGGCGGTGTGTTTGGGATCATTGCCATGCTGGAAGATCCAGCCACGTTTCATCTTCAATGCTCTCACTGATGGAAGGAAGTGTTTGCCCAAAATCTCATGATATACAGCCCCATTCATCCTGTCCTTAATATGGATCAGTCATCCTGTCTCCTTTGCAAAAAAGCAGCCCCAAAGCATAATGTCTCCACCCCCATGCTTCACAGTGGGTATGGTGTTCTTGGGATGCAACTCAACATTCTTCCCCCTCCAAACACGGCGAGTGGCATTTAAACCAAAAAGTTCCATTTTGGTCTCATCTGACCAGATGACATTCTCCCAATTCTCCTCTGGATCATCCAGATGGTCTCTGGCAAACTTTAGATGGGCCTGGACGTGTGCTGGCTTAAGCAGGGGGACCTTTTGAGCACTGCAGGATTTTAATTCATGACGACGTTGTGCGTTACTAACAGTAACCTTTGTTACTGTGGTCCCAGCTGTCTTCAGGTCATTGACCAGTTCCCCCGTGTAGTTCTGGGCTGTTTCCTCACCGTTCTCAAGATCATTTGTACCCCACGAGGTGAGATCTTGCGTGGAGCCCCAGTCCGAGGGAGATTGTCAGTGATCTTGTATTTGTTTTATTTTCTAATAATTGCTCCAACAGTTGATCTTTTCTCACCAAGATGCTTGCCTATTGCAGATTGGCTCATCCCAGTCTTATGCAGGTGTACAATCTTGTCCCTTGTGTCCTTAGACAGCTCTTTGGTCTTGGCCATAGTGGAGAGTTTGCAGTCTGACTGTTTAAGGATGTGAACAGGTGTATTTTATACAGATAATGAGTTCAAACAGGTGCCATCAATTCAGGTAACAAGTTGAGGATAGAAGAGCTTCTTAATGAAGAAGTAGCAGGTCTGTGAGGGCCAGAATTCTTACTTGTTTGTAGATGCGAAATACTTATTTTTTGCACCATTATACAAATAAACTCTTAACAAGACATTCTGTCTCTCACAGTTTAAGTGTACCTACAATAAACATTACAGGCCTCTCTCATCTTTTTAAGTGGGACAACTTGCAGAATTAGCAGCTGCCAAATAATTTTTGCCCCACTGTATGTTTAATTTTAGTTTTAGTTCTTATGAAATCAGTCGACCGTACTTTTTCTCAGTCGATTTTTTCTCCCACCCCTAGTACTTTGAATTTTACTGGCCAAATATATTTATTTGGTTTATATTGAACACATCCTCTCTGTCAGCAACTTGTGTCTCCAAAAGCACTGCTTTCAAGAGAGTTTTAAAAAACTGGTTTTCACATAACTGAACACTGCACAAGATTCAATCATAAGCTTTTAAAAATGTTTCAGATCTGTTAAAGATTTGAAAGTCTACTGACAGGCATTATGGGAGATCATTAGAATTGATTAGTGCAAGAAAAAAAGAAATTATGAAATATGGAGTATATATATTTTACAAACTGTTTTGTAAGCAAGCCAAATGACCAAATATCTGTTAATTGCGTCAGACAGAGATTATTCTTGTTTTGTTTACAGATGTATGAAAAGGTTTTGGACTGTTGTCTTCACAACGTCCATAAACTCTGACAATTCAGAGAATTTTCTTTTACGACTGTGAGCTATTTATTTATTCAACAAGTTGAAAAAAAGTGGACTGATTCCTCATGACAACAGTTGTTGCAGCCTTGAACTCAACAGCTTCCACCATATTGGCCAGCTTTATTAATGCTTTAGACCTTTTCTAAATGTAACCTGATATAAAGTAACCTCACGTGGCTTTCACAAAGGCCCATTAACGCACAGCTCCATGTTCATATAACAGCCTGACCAAACCCCACAGACACCAGAGGTTACCCATGTCCATTACATGCTTCTCCCCGGCCCACAACAGCCAGTCGATAAACATTTGAAGTGACCACCTGCCTCACAGCAAACACATCAGGGACTCATATACAGGAGGGACCGTTTTTATTGATAATTTTGAGTTAATGATTGTGTTGTTTATGGAGGCTCGAACCACTGTGCAATTGGCCCATAACTTGGGCTGAGAGCCTATTAGGCCACATGAATCTACATGTGACATCATTATAGGTTGCAACCTGTGTGTATGTTGGGTAGTCTTGGTGGGTGGTGCTTGGAGTGTGTGGGCCTGATGTTTCTGTGATGCATCGTATCTGCAAATTGTTCTGACGCCTGCTTGTAAATTGCATCACAGCATGTTAAGGAAGCAAACAAACTCTAAAATCTGATTGTCTAACAGCAGATGAAGGATGAACTAGTCTGGCTTTTAAGTCATGTTACCAATACCTGAGAGAGAACTAAGTACTGGTTGATATTGACTGTCAGTGTGCCAGTGATAGAGATAAACTGTATGCCTCTCTTTGTGGAAAATCAAGTTTTTTTGGCATAACTATTCTGGAGGAATCTGAATAAGATAAGATGTGTGGACAATGCTACTTCTGCCCTTGGAAACACAGGCTGTGCAGGTATTGCAAGTAGCCCTTCATGACTCATTAGTTTCAGAGATTAGAGGTTACAAGTTCTGCATTTGGGGCATGGCTTAAGGCTAAAACCCACAGGATCTGTAATGGCTCCATTCCGGCACAACAGGCGGATAAGATACCCAAGCATTATAATCCATGTGTGTGATTCCATACAATCCGTCCGCCGCCCAGCTCCGCTGTGAATCAACCCTGACGGCCGGATCAGATACACAAGGCTTTTATTTTTGCCGGGCGCTGCAGCACGGTGCATGAATTCAGTGCAGCACAGCACGAGCAGCAGCAGAAGTTGTACGTTGCTACAGAGTAAAATATTCAGTTAATTTTCAAAATAAAATGAAGTCAATACATTAAACTGTTCTTCATTTGATAATATGAGAGGCCAGGGTTGTAGGATGTCTATGGGCAGTCTATGGACTACACCATTTAAGGCTTCAGAATTCCAGTTCAGTGTCTGAGGCCATTTTCCAGTTCGCCAAATATACTAGCAGTACGTACTGATTTGCCCAAAATTCAGTATGCAGTATGAGAACAAATGTGAAATTTGCAATATGTCAAAAATACCCGGGTAACATACTGATTAGGGAAGATTTCACAGTATGCATTGGACCAGTCTGCTTCATCTACTGTTACCCACAATGCAAAGCGCCTGGCAAGATGGCAGATTGACGGAGAGTGGCGAAACATTTACCCAAGCAACAGAGGATTACAAATATAAGTGCTATTACTTATTATCTTTACTGTTTTACCTTGTATTGTTGCAAAATGTGTTGTAATGAGGTTACTGTTGTTGTTGTCTTCCTGCCACAGCTTGTAACGGCCAGCAACCTGCTGTTAAGTGTGTCCTTTCACTGTAATCTACCTGCTAAGCTAATAACAACGACACAATTTTTAAGATAGCTGTCAGCCCTGATGTGCCACATTGTGAATGGTGGTGATGGGAACATCAGAGGTCCCTGACACCACCTGATATACGACCACCTGACCACCTGATCAAGTTAGTTATGAAATAAACTTGTTGTCAACAAACATGTTTGTCTCAGAGTGTTGTTTATTTGATTTACTGACAGTAAAAATCTGTAAACTTGATCATGAGCTTACTTTTGCTGCCCAACTAAACCCCAGCTCACCCTTGAAACATAAGCGGGGTAGGGGAGAGTGGGGTAAAATGAGCCATTTTTTATATTTCTGATCACTACATCAAGGCAATCATAGTTTTGTCTCTAACTAGTGTATCTGCATAAATTTCAAGATGTTGTGCATCCCTGCAAACCAACAGAATGAATGTAAACATAACTGTCTTGATTGGTTAGAAGGTTTCCCAAGTGCTTCTAACCTTCACAGACTCCATGAATTGATGCCTATCACCTAAATACTTGGTCACATGATCAATTTCTTTTACCATTTCTAAGCAACAGGGGGTGGCTCAACTTACCCTTTGGCTCAATTTACCCCACTCTCCCCTACTACCATCGTAATCATTTTCCAAGAGAACAGCCAAAGGATTTCTCCTTCTGACAGCCTGTCTTCTCCTCATTTCAGCATTATTTATGCAAACTACTGACAAGAATGCCATGTTTTGTTACCATACTGTTCAGTTTTCACCCTCTATTTCCATCGCCTCATATTTCCAGCTTCTCCTAATCCTTTATACTGTATGGTGCATGTGATATTTACCACACAGTGTGTGCCATCAGCGATGTTTACGTCACACAGCTGGACAGGCAGCCAGCATTAGAGTGGGTCCAAAGCTATAATGCAGAAAGATGAGTAAATGTTGAATGGTATTTGAAATAACTTGACCCTGGAATTGAATAACAACTAGATTGATTTAGACTGATGCCTCTGTACATGGGGCAACTGCAGGACCAACTATGTAAACCAGTGCCCAGTGTCAGGCTGTGCAGCTAATCCCACTTTCATTGTTTTCTGGGTAAAAAGTCTGAATTTGTCACAATAAAAAGAAAATTATTGTGAAAGCTATCAGTTTTTTCTTACTCAGCAGGTGTCCGTTTTGCCCATTGGATGGTGGCCATACAGTGGCCATGCTTTTACAACATTTTGATGCAGTTTTTGAACTTGATGCTAGCTATCAGCCACTCTCAGATTAATCTGTGTCAATTCAGCAGAGAAAAACATGTGTTTTTAGATTTTCAGTTTGAAATTTGTCACACCACTAGGATAACATGGAATAATTAAACCAACTGTATGTCTGACACAGTCTCTGTCTTTGGTCTCTGTAGGTAAATGGAGGTGCAGGACAGGAGCCGCTCCCCGTCCCGAAGGACCAGCCGTGTGGAACAGGTGGTGGGACGATGGCTGAGACGGTCCCGAGACTTGGGCAGCAGGTCTCACTCCCTGACCAGGTGGCTTTCTCTTTTTGTTTCTTTTACATTCATTTCTCTGACTTTCCATTAACTCGGCTCATTATCCTATTAAGTTCACATAACAGACCCTCAGGTAACAAATAAAAAATAAAGGAGCATCTCACCCAGCCAGAATGTTAAGGGCAAAAAAAAAGTTGAACATTTTCCAAGGTTATTCAACTCAAATGTTTCATGCATTTTACTAATTCTCTTTTCATAATTACATTAAACAGCTGGCAGGGGTGGTGGTGGGGGTGTCACAGAAGGTCACTGAAAAAGGTTGGCTGTTCACAGAGTGCTGTATCAAAGTTTATTCATGTTAAAAGGAAAGTTGACTGGAAGGAAAAAGTACTCATGCAACAAGGATGATTATAACCTTGATTAGGTTTTAAAGAAAAGTCTATTTAGGATCTTTGGAGAATTTTACAAGAAGTGACCTGAGGCCAGTGTCAGAGCCTCAGATGTCTTCAGGAAAAGGAGCTGCAACTGTTACATTCCCAATATAAGAGAACACGTTATTACAGTCTCACCAGGGCTGTCTTCATTTTTGTAATAAGTGCAAATACGGATATGTTGTTTTTTGCAACATGTCACTACATCATTTGTTTTATTTTGATGTCTGTCTGCTCCTCTCCAGAGACCGGGCTGCAGTGGAAGGGAAGTCAGCAGAGTCCAGTGGCTCAGACCAGAGGAATTACCCTTTCCGCTTCAATGTCCAGATCCAGCGAGACCCAAACCTCAACTCTCATGGCCTCATTCTGTCCTCCCAGACCCCTATCTTGGTGCAGGAGGTCACTCCAGGTAAAACAGAGTTATACAATGAAACATAGCTGAGGGAAAGGAAAACAGTTCTACAAAAAGATCATGCAGTTTTAAAAGAGTGCATTCAATATATGTAACATTCATTGACCCCTTTGCCTCGATCTTAAATTAGTGTCTCTTCTAAGGACAATATTGAGTCAAAGTAGACTGATAACATCATAAAGCCTTCAAGTGTATTCACATGATTCTTTTATTAGCAGCTATCTAACACACTTGTTCCTGGAACCCATACAGCATTTCTCAGACTTGGCGTCTCTGACGTAAATGATGTCCAGCACTGCTCATTAGGAGGGAGTTTATTTTCATTGCTGACACAGCATGTTTAGCTGAGCCATGCTATGTCTGCTTGCTAACTTTCATCCTGTGGTGATGGTGCCCATTGTGCCACTTTTCATTGCCAAGGTCTGTTGTTGTGTTTGTGTATGTTCTGTATTTGTGTCCTGCAAAATAAGCAGCACATAACTCCTGTTTACCTGAAAGGTTGTGAATCCCTGTGGCTGCAGCCCTGACATGACCTGTCCCACCACCTGTATGCTGTAATGAAACTCAGAGGAGTGCTGCTAAATTGTTCAGTATCAGGATATAATTTGATGTTGGAAAAATTAACAGCTACTGAAGTCTGCCCACTGGGAGTACTGTTCCTTTCTCTCTCTGATGTACATCTCTCGGCTGAATGCGAAAGAAGCTCAAACTGCAGAAGATTGCAAGTTCTGAGCCATATGCTATTACTACTCTCTCCTTCTCAGCTAAAGAATCAGTGTAGCTGAAAGCTAAATAGGGCTTCATCTAATTGGCCAAATTGTGCAAATGAATATGCATCAATATGAAGTCTATCCTGAAATTATTTACAAACTAATGACCCTGTAGAGAGCTCAACTATCCAACATTTGCATGCTGCTAGGGCCGTAAGCGAAGGGTGCTAAAAACAAATACATTCAGATTTTTTTAGCAGAAACGTATTCCTCCATCCTGTTCTCCCTCTTGGCTCTTGTTTTGCATAGAGCAAGTCGCCTCAGCAAATGCAATAGTGGAACTGGGCCAGAACACTGCAGGCCTCTGGCCTCTGTACAAGTCAATCTGTAAATGTGAAAACTCAAAGCGAGCTCTTACTTTTGTTTAGACTGTAAACATGCACACAAATTAGCTGACAAAGGAAAAGTGTGGTGGCATTGATGTGTTTTCATGGCATGTGTAAGTGAAAGAAAGAGGAAATGAATGAGTCAAAGTTTGAAGAAGGAGGCTATTTACTTTTTATTTAGACTCTCAGTCAGACAGTTCCCTCTCCCAGGCTCTTTACTGTAACCATGTGCTCCTCTCCTCAGATGCCTTATACTTTAAATCCACAAACAATGATGTTCAGTTTGTGGCTGGGCCCCTCATTATGACTGGGATCACATCCTTTAAGGGTGGATGAAGACTAGCTCCCAAGTATCGTCCAGGGCTCTTTCATTTGTCTATCATGGTGAATAACTTACATTCATAATACATGCACTGTCTCTTTGGCACCACTTGAGTAAAATATGTCGAAGCATGTCATTAGAAAGATCTGACATTGTGAAGTTTGGTCAAAAAAAAGTTATTGGTAAGATAAAGTGAAAAAAATATATAATAGATCAACATAAAGTCTGCAAGTAAAACAACCCGTCTCCTATAAGGCCTGTACCTTCTTCACACAAAAAAAGAAACCCAACTCATATTTAAGGATATTATTTTGGCCTAAATACAAGACAGCCCTGGTTCTAAGATCACCAAAACTTACTGTTAGACGCACTCAACAAAACACAATGATAGCAGGACTGGGCGATTTGGCAGGAAAAAAATGATCACGATATATTTATTTATTTTGTCATATTGTCTGATTTCGATTAACCTATTATCATGATTTTTTTTAACCTGCCAGTTTTAAACATCTATACTAAAAACTAAAGAAACTAGAGATTATTTCAACGTTTTATTAACATATATAACAAAGGATATTGAATAAGATTATATTTATTTTACTAATATTTCAAGTATATAACAAAGCATATTGAATTAGATAAACTGTAAAAAAAAAAAAAAAACTTTTACTCAACAGTACAACAAATGTAGATAAATACTAAATAATACAGTGAACTAGTTTACAGTCCTGAGTGTTTTTGCAGATATGCAAGACTCAAAATAAACAAATTGCCCCTTCAGAGATAATGAAGACGCCTTAAAATATAAACATTAGATGATGTAAATGTAAATGATACGATTAATTGCTGCTTTGGTCTGGTGGCTGCACCGCTAGTCGAGGCTAAACTGTTAATGCTACATGTGCCCTCAGCAGTGGCAAGCTGTACAGACTCCGCTCACAACGCATGTTCATGCTTTCCGCATAGTCACCCAGGAAGTACTTTTTCAAATGATTAAACAGATTTGTTGTGTTGCTGGTTTTTGGGGGCACTGATCACTGCCATACCTTGCACATCGGCTTAATTCCTCGACGCCACTTTATAGATACCCGAACCACCACCACACAACTGACATTGAATAACTTTTCTTCTTAGCAATGGCATCTTCGGAGGATGACTTAAAGTCATGGCTGACATCTATTTTGCTGCCCTCAGCTTCGCGTTTAGCTCTACGTTCAGTCATTCTGTTTACTTCCTATCTTTACTTCTCCGGCAACTTACAGAAGTGGAGCAGGAAAAGCTCGACTCTGATTGGCTGTTGTCACACACATTTCCACTATGTTTGATCAAGTAAATATGCTCACAGCTGATCACCATGATTGAACTGAAATTTATCACGATAATTAATCAAGATCATATAATCACCCAGTCCTAGATGATGGTCAACATCTTTGAGATGAAAGATAATCCGTGTCTGAAAATGTAATTGTCACAGTGAAGTCAAATAAAAATAACTGCGTACTTAAGATAAGCAGCCAAGTATTCATATCTTTAGACACCATAATAATATGAATAACCTGAAAATCTAATAGATGGATGGCAAGTCTAGTATCCATCATTCAATGCACACTCATATGTTCAAGACAGTCTTCATGCACTCCCCATCTTTGGACTTTACATCCTCTGGTTCTTTTTAGTCATTTGATAGTTGTGTTACATCTCTGCTGCATTGTTTTCCTTAGAAAGTGCATCCTCAGCTCTGCCTCAGCTGGACTTGTTCTTCTCTTGTGCTACCTTGCAACATCTGCTGTCTTGCCATCTAATTACTGAACCCCCAATATAAGGCAGTCCCACTTTTATCAGATGTATTTCACAGATAACAGACCCTTGTATACAGTACCTGCGTCAAGATAGTAAGACATGGGTCGATTGGGATTGGGGTGTGATTTCAGTCGTAGCAAGGTCAGCAAGATAGGTAAAGTTTGAATACAGTTTTATGTGTGTCTTTACATACTCAATGCAGACATTACTGTATAAAGGGTGATACAATAATTCTTAACTTTGCCGCACGTCTTTTAAGTAGTGCTTGAAATGTTGTCACATCTAAAGCAGAGCTGCAGTCTCACAGTCCCTTAATATCTTTCCTAAAATAGAAGCAATTATCATCTCATACAGTAGCTTTTCATATAATCTAGCTTTAGCCATCATAATTCTCATTTAATCAAAGAATTTAGAGCTGCTGTCAAACTGTATATGCTCAGTTAATCTTTCAAAGATGACTAGAACAGTTGATGATAACATGTCTCAGGCCTTGAATCTATACCACTCCTTTTCTTCTGTGAATACAGGTGACAGAATAGTTTCATCAGGAGAATTAAAAAGTGAGCTGGCAACTTCACACAGGGGTATTCACAAAGGATGTCCTCCTGATCTGCCCTTTGGCCCCTTTTTTGATAAGGAGTATCTGCTGATACCAAGTTCAGATCTGATCTTTGAATTTGCCAAGATAATGTAGCCCACACTCCAATATCACCCATTGCCTTTTCTGTATTCTCTGCGTTGTCACACAAATTGACCTGCAAATGACTTGTTTTTTCTCTTATTTTCCATGTGATCAGCATTTTGTTGATGGCATGATTCACTCGCTCTGCTGTATGAGACTCTGCATGTGAAACTTGTATGCTTAAACTCAAATGTGAAGGGAACAGTCCTATGTGTACTCAGGCTCAGCAATGACAAATGTCAGACTTTCAAATGTTTGCTGTTAAACTTGCAGCTCTCACATTGTGTCTTGTATTTTTTTTCCAAATATGGTGTTGGTACAACACTAAAAAGATGATTAGATCAAAAATGCAGGTGCCCAATCAGCTAAAAAATACCAGATCGACAGTCAAGATCAGGAATGGGACTTGTATAGTACTTAACAAGTTAGTTTCAAAAGAAATCAGTCACCAATAGATCTGCTTGGTCTCCTGCCCATTTTATTGATTTTTCCACAGTTGGATAATTGATTTCCTGACATTGAGTGGAGGAAACACTCAGGGCTCTATTTTCGTGTCCGCTGGTGACGCGGCAGAAGGTGGCGGACCCCGCGCAGTGGTATTTTCATCTTGCAGAGCCCGGCGTACTTTCATGGACTGAGGCGCACCGAGGTCCGCCAAGCTGGGCGTGGTAGCGTGGCAGGGGGAGGTGTCGACAGAATCAGCTGGCGCAGTGACATTTTCGTGCTCACCGCAGGTGTGTAAAGTGCACTGAAAGCTCGCAGATTCAAACCTGGTCAGCTTTCAGCGCAGGTGGAGTGCAGCTGGTCTAGAGGTATTTTGGTAGACCTGCGGCGTATCGGCTTACGTCACCGATGCCTCACCGGCAGGTTTCCACAGTGTCAGGCACATTTCAGTGCAATAAATAATCAACAACAACTAATAATCTGAGTCAGCACATACATTGAGATCTATATAGATATATTCTGATCTATATCTGATCTGATGAGCGCGTTTGGCACGCGTTTGGACACTCAACCTGACTGAATTAACACAGCTAAAACCACATTAAATTAAATAAAATATCTAGTAAATAGACACACATGATGAAGTGAACAAGATATTTAATTCATCTCCCTCCTTTTCTTTTTTCCTCTTTCTCTTATTTTTCGCGCAGCTCGACCTGGACATGTGTCCATGTCCTCTCCCCGTCCTGCTGCAGCTGCTGCTGCGGCAGCTGAACAATGATTTATTTTAGTGATCAGGGGCCTCATGTATCAACACTTGCGTGGGACTCATACCAGAAACGAGCGCACGCAAGGTCCGTCACACTGAAAAAAATCTGTATGTATCAAGGTGTGCGGGCGCCGAAAGCCACGTGTGTTTCCTTGATAAATCCCAATCAGCTTGGAATTGAGCGCAGATGTCGGAGTGACCGGGCCCGCCCCCGTTACACCCTCCTATAAATATGCAGATTTATTTAAATAGGGTCTCCCTGTCCTCGCACGCAGACAAAATGACAAGAAAAACTAAATTTACGGCGTGCGAGGTGGAGGAGCGACAGCGTGTTTTGTTTGGCAGCCTGTCCAGTGGCGTCAGTGCAAAACGAAAACGCTTGGAGTGGGAGAAAGTTTGCGAGAGGGTGAACGCGGTGGGTTCCGAGACACGCACCCCCGCGGAGATTAAAAAAAAGTGGTCGGACCTCAAGGTGGAGGTCAAGTGGCGTACAGCTGCTATGACTCCCCCCAAGCATGTCCAGACGCAAATGTTTCTTTAACGGGTTTAATGAAGTCTTCTCCTCTTCATAATCATCCACAGACCTCCACAAACCGTGAAACTAGCAATACACAGTATTGGAATAACAGTTAGCACACTTACTATGCACATGTACAAATATTCATAACGAAAATAAAGACAAACAAATACCTCGTTGGCTGCATACTATGAAAGGGAATCTGTAGGCTTCTTATCTTCCAGCTTTGAAGTATTAGTTTGACTTTACCGTAAGTTTTAGCAATCTTAACGTAGCTTGACTTGGCAGCTAAAGGGTCAGAGCTGTGCACACGACCTCTGCTTGCTTGCATCTGACGTTACCCAGAACGCTACTGGCCTAGCAGCTCAACGTAAGTGTCAAAATAAAAGTACCCTTACACTTCAATATAAAATGCAAATAAAATACAGAAATAACCTGGTAATTCTCAAAGTGGGTTTCTCATACAAAATAAACAAAAAATATTCTGCAATATGGAAAATAAAATAGCAACAGTTACACTCCCACCAAATCTCACCAATCTTAAATGTGGGATTTCTCTACACTTAAAGACTGTTGCGAATCAACTCTTAAACATTGAAAGAACTTTACCACTCAACAAGGAATGATGAAAACATTAAGCATCAATCTGCTTCAATCAGTGTGACAAGCTTGTGTATAGGCCTATCAAGATACACTGTTTTGGTTGTGGGTTTACCCTTTGCATCAAATGTGGTGTCACTAACTAGCAACCTGACCTTTCTCACTCTATCATCTGACCCTGGATAGACTTCTGCTATTCTGGCCAACTTCCATTCGTTCCGTGGCGCCTGATCATCCTGCAGAAGCACAATGTCATTTGCCTTCAGGTTTCTTCTGTTCTTCTGCCACTTTTGTCTTAGCTGCAAACTCAGCAGATACTCTTTTTTCCAGCGAATCCAAAATTCATTGGCCAAGTACTGAACTCTGCGCCACCGCTTTTGAAGATACAGGTCTTCCTTGACAAACTGTCCAGGCGGAGGAAGGATTATGGTGGACTTCATCGTGAGAATGTGGTTCGGAGTCAATGGTTCAGGTGCGGATGGATCATTCAAATGTTCAGCGGTAAGTGGTCGGCTATTGACGATTGCCATCACCTCGTATAGGAAAGTTCTCAGAGATGAGCTGTCCAATCTTTGCGCTGACTTGTCGAGAATGGCTGTCAGAACACTCCTGATGGTCCTGATTTGCCTCTCCCAGACGCCGCCCATATGACTTGCTGCTGGGGGATTCATTAGAAATTCACATCCTAGAGCCTTGACTCTCTCTCCGTCCATTCCTTTCATGAGCTCTGCGAACTCCCTTCTTGCGCCAACGAAGTTGGTTCCTTGATCACTTCGAAGCTGACGAACATTTCCTCTTATAGCAATGAACACTCTTAGCGCATTGATGAACGCGTCCGTGGTCATGTCGTCAAGCATTTCCACATGTATGGCTCTTGAACATAGACAGGTAAGTAAAAGTCCATATCTTTTAACCTCTTTTCTTCCTTCTTTGACATAGATGGGTCCGAAACAGTCTATGCCTGTGTAGGTGAACGGAGGAGTTGTTTCCATTCGATCTTGAGGTAAGTCACCCATTCTTTGTTCTTCGGTGTATCTCCTGTACTTTCGACATTTGACACATTTGAAGATGTGTGACGATACTGCGCTGCTACTTCCCAGGATCCACCATCCGTTAGCTCGCAGTTCGTTCAACGTCATTCCACGTCCCTGATGATGAACTCTCTCATGGAAGTGCTTGATCAGTAGAGCTGATATATGACAGTTCTTCGGAAGTATAGCTGGATGCTTGATGTGTGGATGCAACGCAGCTTTACTTAAGCGTCCTCCGACTCTCAAGACTCCTTCTTCATCCAAAACTGGACTTAACTTGTTCAGCTTGCTGTACTTGGTCTTAGCTATAACTCCCTTTGCTTTCAAGCTCTTCAACTCATCTAGGAACGCTTCCTCTTGAACTAGCTTAATGATCACAGTTTCTGCTTCTTTCCTTTCTTCTAGACTTGTACTCTCATTGGTTGGTCGTTTCTCACCTTTGTGTTCCTTGACACGTCGTTTCAATCTGGCAACTGCTTGAACTACCCTTAACCAAACAGAGAACTTCTCAAGACGGTCGAGCAACGATCTGTCCTTTGCCTTCGTGTTAAACACAACAGCCTTACGGAGCTCAGGATCATCTTCCTTAACTTCTCCCACCTTGCATTCTCGGACAGGTAATTCTTTTTGCCAAAGAAACTTCGGTCCAGAAAACCAATTGGATGTCTCTAGTTGCTCTGCAGTCAACCCTCGTGAGGCATGATCTGCCGGATTGTCCTCAGATGCAACATAGGCCCATTGTTCAGGCTTTGTGCTTGACTTGATTCTTTGTATGCGATTGGCTACGAACACTTGAAATCTTCTGGCGTCATTGTTTATGTAGCCTAGAACGACTGTTGAATCCGTCCAGAAGTATTCCTTCAGGTCTTGGATTTCCAGTTCGTTTCGGAGCATATCGCTGGCTCTAACTGCAACTACTGCCGCAGACAGTTCCAGTCTTGGTATCGTCAACACTTTGGTTGGTGAAACTCTTGACTTTCCCATCACTAAACTGCAATGGACTTCATTGGATTCATTGACAACGCGCAGGTAAGTACAAACACCATACCCTGAGGTACTTGCATCACAGAAGTGGTGAAGTTCATAGCCTTTGATGTCGCCGAACCCTGAAGGTAGGTAACATCTTCTAACTTCCATTTCAGATAGATTAGGTAGGTCTCTAATCCAAGACTCCCACTGAGGTCTTAAGCTCTCTGGAAGCTCATCGTCCCAGCCGATCTTATCTCTGCACATCTGCTGGAGAATTTGCTTTCCATGGAGAACGAACGGTGCCATGAATCCTAGCGGATCATAGACTGAGGCTACGGTAGAGAGTACACCTCTTCTTGTCGATGGATTGGACTTGACTTGAACTCTGAATCTGAATGAGTCAGACGAGACGCACCACTCTACTCCAAGCGCTCTCTCCATGTGAGGTAAACTCAAAGCCATGTCTTGATCTTTGCTTGTGGCACGTTCCTCTTCTGGAATGGATGCCATGACATTCTCATTGTTGGAAACAAACTTGTGAAGTCTTAACTTGCCGGTAGAACAAAGTTCTCTTGACTCTTTGACGAGCTGAATGGCTTCCTTCTCAGTAGGAACACTCAGGAGCCCATCATCTACGTAGAAATTCCTCTGTATGAAGCGCACAGTGTCTTTGCCAAACTGACCTTGCCCTTGAGCTGCCAGGTGTTTTAGGCCAAAGTTGGCGCAGCCAGGGGACGAAGCCGCTCCAAACAAGTGGACTTTCATTCTGTAGGTGGATGGCGTGTCTTCCAAGTTACCATTCTCCCACCATAAGAACCGTAAGTAATCTTGGTCTTCAGTTTTCACATGAAACTGGTGAAACATTCTTTCAATGTCGCACATCACTGCAACTGAGCCCTTTCGAAATCTGAACAGGACACCCACCAGGGTATTCGTCAGGTCAGGTCCAGTGAGCAGATGGTCATTGAGAGATGTTTCCTGAAACTTGGCCGAACAGTCAAATACCACACGTATTTTCCCCGGTTTCTGCGGATGATATACTCCATGGTGTGGAATATACCATGCCGGGCTGTTCTCAATTTCTTCCTTGGGGACCTTCTCGGCGTCACCGCGGGAAATTATGTCGCTCATGAAGTTCACATAGTCTTTGTAGTAAGTTTTATTCTTCTTTAGCTTCCTTTCAAGACAGTTTAAACGATGCACTGCACATATTCTGTTGTTAGGCAACACTGGTCTATCCTCTTTAAACGGCAATGGCATCTCAAAGTGACCATTGTCTTTCTGAGTTATGTTTTCTCTCATCTTGGACAGGAACTTGAGATCATCTTGAGACACAGGATCCTCTTCTCTAGCTCTTTCTGAGAAGTCTAATTCAAGAATCTTCAAGATGTCTGAAGAAGTCACTTCCTTGACTTTGGATCTGTTCACATAATGAACCTCTGTTTTCAGATTGACAGTAGAGTCAACTCTTGGCGTCACTTGCCTGACTACTATGCGATGACTGATTCCGATAGCGTCTCCATATGCTAAACAGGGATTGCCATGGCCGACAATACTCCATCCCAGGTCAGTACGTTGTGCATAAGGCTGATTCTCTTGGCCCGACACGATTTCTCTTGGGAGAAGGGCTTGCGAGCAGTTGTAGCCGATGAGCAGGCCTACCTCACAATCCTGCAGAGGTGCTACATCATCTTGGAGGTGCTCTAAGTGAGACCAAGCCTTTGCAGTTTCGCCCGTTGGTATGTGAGTTTTGTTGACTGGAATAAAGTCACGCGTGTAGATTGGTGGTAAGCTGATTCTTTTGCTTGAATAAAAGCCTCGAACTTGTAGGTTCTTCACTCGTTGTGACTTTACAACTGTAGTTCTTGAAGTCATAGTAGAGAGCTTCAACTTGACTTCCTCTTTGTCCGCCTCCAGAGCGTCAGCTACTTCACTTAGCACAAAAGTAGTGTCACTTTGGGAATCTAAGAGTGCATAGACAAGCACCTCTTGTGCTGACTGAGTGGAAGACGAAAGCCAGACAGGAATTATTGCCGCTGTCTGCACAGTAGCTTCATCCTGAATAACTCTCAGAGTAGTAGAAGCTGTGGCTGTTTCTTTAGGTTGCACTGCTTGAGGCTTTGCTTTGTTCTTTTCGTTTTGATTACTTGATTTCTCTGAAGCTTGGCCTTGTTTAACTTGCGATGCCTTTTGCTCTTCTTTGTCTCTCTCTTGATGCAGGCAGGTAGGATGCTTCTTTTTGCATGTGTCACAAACACTCCTACTGTTGCAGCTCTTTGAGACATGACCTGGCTTAAGGCACCCAAAGCATAGCTTTTCAGCCTGAACAAACTTGACTCTGTCAGGCACTTCCTTTTCTGCAAACTTTCTGCATACATGTAAAGTATGGCCGTTCTTTTTACAAAAGAGGCATGTTTTAGCAGTCTCTTCATTAGAACTGGTGGTCAGTGTCTTAGCTTTAACATTTTGTTGTTTTTGCTGCTTCGGCTTTTCAGTTTCACCTTGCTTCAGTGATTGCAACGATGTAACTGGGTTACAAGCAATTTTCACTTCTCTGGTCAGAAATCTCACAAACTGACTGAAGGAAGGGAACTGGCCACTCTGTTCTTCCATTTCCATGACTTTCCGGTTCCATCTTGCGGTTAGCCAATCTGGAAGCTTTGCGAGAAGCTGTCTGTTCTCATTACAGTCATTCAAAATCTCCAGTGCCTTGATATGGACCATAGCTGCTTCGCAGCTACGCAGAAAATCAACAAACTCTTGAAGTCCAGAGCTATCTTTAGGTCCAATCTTGGCCCATGTTTGAAGTTTGTCTCTATATGCCTTCGCAACGGTGAATGGGTTTCCATACCTCTCTTCCAAAATCTCCCATGCTGCAGCATAAGCAGACTCTGTTCCAAGAAGGAAATAGCCATCCACTGCATTCTTAGCTTGACCGCTAACATATTTACGGAGATAATATAGCTTCTCTCTGTCTTGAATATTCTTCTGGTCAATCAAAGTTTGAAACGACAGTTTCCAATCACTGTACTTCAACGGATCCCCGCTGAATATTGAAGGTTCAGGAACTGGAATTCTGTTGGCACTTAGAGCATCAGCGAGTACCTTAATGAGCTCTGCTGTGCTTTGATTCGAGGAGGTGATCACAGGTTGTGGGGCAGAAGGTGCAGACAGAGGCAGACGGCTTGAAGGACATGGCGGCTTGATGTCTGCTACCATCTCATGGCTTAGAATGTCTTTCGGTTCTTCTTTAATGTCCAACCCCTGATTATACACCTGCATTCTTGCCTGTGCTGCACTAAGCTCCTTCACCGTTTCCAAATTCTTTATTTTTCTTCTTTTTTCCTCTAAAGTCATCTGTAGAGCTGTGTGTTCTTCCTCTAGTTGAGCTTTAATCTTTGCTTCCTCTTCTTCTCTCTCTAAGCGACGCCTTATAACCGCTGCCTCTTCAGCCGCTATCTTCCTCTTAGCTTCCGCTTCTAGACGCTGTAGTTCCGACTGCTCTCTTTCTTGTTCTTGTAACACTTTCAGAACAGCTTGGCTTGCTGCAGCGTCCGCAGCAGCTTCTTGATGCTTGATGGAAGATGTTCTTGTTTGCTCTGAGGCATTCTTCAGAATAGAGGTAACTGAACCAAATTCACTCTTGCTTGCGTCCCAAAGAGAGCCTGCTTCTGGCCATTCTGGGTCTCCTTCTGGAACTTTTCCATCCAGGTGGCTAGAGGCTATAGCAACGATGAAGCCTGAAACCTCAACACACAGGTCTACTCTTCGCCGCACATCTTGGTCTGGAGTTGAGACTTGCCGCAATTCTTCATAAACATGCTGAACGTCTGCGGAAAGGCCTCTAACATCTCCAAGGATATCATTAAGCATGCCTTCTGATAAAGACTCAGATGACTGAGATAATGACTGCTTGCAGAATTTAACATGTGTTCTCCATTTTCTGTAGATGTAGTCAAATCTATGCAGAAGTGCTTTAATTTTCTCGTCTTGCATTGCTTTACCCTTCTCTGTTAGAGTACGGGTTCGCTCACCACGTCTGAGCTGCTGTGCTTCGTCCAGCTGAGGCTCAGCATCACCGACTTCATCTTCTGGAGGGCCTTGTAGATTTTCACTTTCCCTAACACTATCTCTTACCTGAGTAGTGGACTCACTTAACTCTGCCATAATTGAATGTTAAACTTAAACTGGCAAGAAATGTCTATTTCAATAATGAAAAACGTAAATAAAGTCTGTATTCACTAAAACTCTTGTGTTGCGTGTAAATGTCTCTTAAATGTCCTTGTGTTTAAATGTCACACACTATACTTGGCAATGTACTCAAACCAAAATTACAATATGCTGTACTTATCACAAGCAATATGCTTAAGTAGCTCAAAAATGTACTTACAAACTGAAAAAGTTGTTTAAATAAACCTTAGTTCTCTTAGAACCGTTCAGAAAATTCAAATATCAAAATTGCAAATAGCTTTCACTTTACATTACCAAAATACACTTTAAATTGTGAAAATGAAATAATTCACCTTTAACTTCCAAGCATTTAAATTATATCCTTTAGCTTTAAACCTTAAACTTACATGCACTTAATACCAAGCTTAAATTCAAAGTTGACTGGATAAATGCATAGCCATTAACACATTAGTTCAAATCAGACATCCTTTCCATGAACCTTTAAATCAACTCTTATTAGTTAGCCGACTCTTATTGTCCACGTGCTTAATGACTGTCAACTACGTGTTAAATATGCACTCATCTGCCGGTCCTTTGACGACTGTAGCCACGAAGTTGCGATTAGCTCGTCGTTGGGCTTGCTTCTCACTGGCGTCGGTGAGCACGCCGACCTTCACTCGCATCGTCGAGCAGTCCGAGTTTCACTATGACTCCCCCCAAGCATGTCCAGACGCAAATGTTTCTTTAACGGGTTTAATGAAGTCTTCTCCTCTTCATAATCATCCACAGACCTCCACAAACCGTGAAACTAGCAATACACAGTATTGGAATAACAGTTAGCACACTTACTATGCACATGTACAAATATTCATAACGAAAATAAAGACAAACAAATACCTCGTTGGCTGCATACTATGAAAGGGAATCTGTAGGCTTCTTATCTTCCAGCTTTGAAGTATTAGTTTGACTTTACCGTAAGTTTTAGCAATCTTAACGTAGCTTGACTTGACAGCTAAAGGGTCAGAGCTGTGCATACGACCTCTGCTTGCTTGCATCTGACGTTACCCAGAACGCTACTGGCCTAGCAGCTCAACGTAAGTGTCAAAATAAAAGTACCCTTACACTTCAATATAAAATGCAAATAAAATACAGAAATAACCTGGTAATTCTCAAAGTGGGTTTCTCATACAAAATAAACAAAAAATATTCTGCAATATGGAAAATAAAATAGCAACAGTTACAGCTGCCCTCCGGAGGAGTACCGACCAGACAGGTGGGGCTCCGGGGGACGAGACCCTCACGCCGTTTGAGCATTATTATTATTATTATAGGGTAAGTGGCGTGTTACACAAATGTCCACATGCTTTGTCATCCCACTGAGCAAAAGACGTATATTAGACGTCTAGTCTAAGTTTATACCTCATTTCAACGTCGGGATTCAGTCTATTTTTAGATGTGATTTATACTTCGCCCTTCATTTTTCGATAACTTTTTATGCAATAAACAACTGTAATGTGCATAACTGACCTCTAAATACTGGATTACATTACCTATGATACCGTGGAGAGAGATGTAAACGCAACAGATACACAGAAGCAGGAATTGAAATGAACCAATATTTTTATTGTGTCACAGAAATCAATGTGTCGGCCGTGTCGCCGGCTTGCGTAACCCCGGCCCGCGGCAGCCTGTCCGCCGGCTCGGAGTCGTGGGCCAGGACCAGCGGCATTCGGGCCACCCCGGCCCCCGGCCCCAGCACCAGCACCAGCATCAGCTCGCATCTCATCCGTCTGCTGCTGGTTCGTCATGTGGGGCGACATGCTGCTCGGCCACGGGGATGTGGTGCACGCTTGTCACATAGTGAGTCACCAAACACCGCCACACAGCTTCGCCAAAGTGCCGTCAACGCAAGTATCGGCTCAACGCCAACTTCTACACCACCTCCTCACTTTGCGTGGATTTGCGCTGGAACCGACGCTCGTGTCGCGATGATAAATCTGGACGTGTGCGCCGATCTTGGCGAACGCAAGGTTTTCTGGCGCCGCCGGCGTTGATCAACGAGGCCCCAGATGAGTTATTCACTTTAAGCCTACATACGAATATTATAATATTCAGTTTTGTGAGCAAAATTTATTTTATATGCCTACTTCTATGGAAGAAATAGCCAGGCCACGGAGCGCGATGCGTCATTTACGCGCAGATGGTTCAGATTTTAATGCCATTATTGGAATTTATTATGTTGTGATCTGTGCGCACAACCCATCTTTGTCACGTGAGGTTTGAATATGTGCAACTTTATGTGAGTGTCTTATTTGTGGAAAAGGGTGTTTGTCTTACCAGTGGGTCCAAACTTAGACACACCAAATCCATTCGTGCTTACATGAGACAGTGTGGAGGACACCCTCTACAGCGCTTACAGTGACACTTGTTGAGGGGCTGCCTTCTGTTGCCATCGTGTGGCATTACTGTCTTCAGACATCTCTTGATCTCTGACTACTTCAAGAAAATTGTAATACGCCTCGCCCGTGGCGGATTTAAAGGCGAGGAGAGGAGCTTATGTGATTGGTGAAAACAGGTTGTTTTAAACCCACTCCACGCCCTCTCTCCTCACTCGCTACGACTTATGCCGCTGGGAGGAGCTAAGTTAGGGAGGGGGGATACTTACGCCGGGCTGCGCCGCTCACCAAAATACCAAAGTGTGCTTGGGCACATCTTGTCGGCGTGGCAGACCTGACTTCCGCCGCGCATGCGCCGCGTCACCGGCAAGGCATGAAAATAGAGCCCTAAATGTTGCAAATACCACAGCACAATTTTCTAACTGGTGTCTGACTTCAATCAGAAAACTACTTAGAGTCATGAAGTCATCACTGTGTGTTATATTCTGCTTCTGTACACTGAAGTGTCTCTGTTTGTTTCTGCGCTGCAGAGATCCAAAGATCTGAATCCCCCTGGGGTATGGGGTCAGAATAATCTGCTTTCTCTTGTCTGGCTCTAGTCTTCTCTGTCACCATCTGCTTCTGTCCTCTGTACACACACACACATTCACATGCACACACTAACACACGATCAAACACACTCTTGCTTGTGTCTCTTGTGGCTCCATGAAGTCTTTGCTCAGTTTTTCCTCACACAGTCTCTGCAGCACGTGCTAAAGCATCTTGACAGTGAAATATGAGTCCCTTATTCTTAAAGCATTTTCAGAGCTCCTATTGTCCTATTCATCTTACTTAGTAGAATGTCTTCATCTATCTCTGTGGCATAAATCAGCTAGCAATAACATGTTATCGCTGTTGAACAACTCGGAATTCAAAAGTTGTCTGATGTGCAGAAAAATAGACACGACAAGGATGTCTTTAATGACAGTTTTATGTTAATTTCAAGGAACTGTCTTCAGAGGAAGTTGTGAGATAGAGGTCTTTGTGAATCAAAAACTGCAATTAGTAGCTTAAAATTTTAAATACAGCCTTTGTAGTATTGCACCAATATCTGAATTAATTCATCCAGGTCTTTGTTGAAAGGGCAACTGGACTTGTTTAAGGTTCTTGAAGATGTTTCTCCTCTTTTTCAAAAGGCTTCTTCAGTTCTTAAGTGTCTAGGATTAAAGTAGGGCTGCACGATTTTGGCCCAAATTAAAATCCCAATTTTTTTCTCTGAATACTCAGTTTTCAATTTAGATTTTTTTATTCAGTGTCAACTTCACCAAATTTCACTTTAACAGTAAGTTTTTCTATCATTTCTCAAAACAAAACCACCAAAAAGGATGTAGTGCATATGCCAGGACAGTAAATAGTGCTGTAACGGTGCCAAGGAAATGCACAAAAGACAGAAGAAGAGCACAGAGCATGTGTATAAGAGTTGTTTTGGCCAGACACACGCAGGCGCCATAAAAGAGTTACGCTGTGTGTGACATAATCGTTTCAAGAGAACTGCAGATAGGCATCCACACGGAGATGGTGGTCGTTTACAGATTTATTTACTCTCTGACCCATTTTCAAAATGTACCATTTACAGTAACCCGAAATACCGTTTCCGTGTGGATGAAACACAGATACTATAAAACACTTGCATTTACTCCTGAATTCGTTTGCGTGTGGACGGGTTGATACCGCCTCCAGACAGACTTTGCAGCAGGGAGTGGTTTGCTCCTCATCTAAAACTGGGTAGCTGTACCAATTCCACACGACTAACTTGCGCTCGCACTATTTAGCCACAAAATTATTGCCTTCTTTTGCAAACACCATGTCTGTTTACGCTGGTGTGTGTGGAAACTGGGGAGTGCTCCTGCAGGAAGGGGGGAGCCTACGGTGGACTGGAGGAGCAAGACATGATAGAGAGGAAAATGGATTTGACAATTTTAATTTTTTAAACATCGTCATAATCAAATAATCTGATTATGATTAAAAAGCGATTAATCGTGCTGCCCTAGAAATTTATAGTTGGTCAGTCCTCCTACTGTCAAAGGCTGGGTGATCACCTGAGAGTCGTTAGCAAGGTCGTTGACCTGGTTTCATCAGTGTGGGTTCCCTGAAGAACTGAAGAGGCCTTTTGAAAGAGAACCTCAAACAAGTCCAGTTGCCCTTTCAATGGGAGAATTGAATGACCATGACCTGGATGAATGAGAACCTACACAGACATGTATTAATTCATGTGCAGTTTCACAAAACTTACGCTGAAGACACTGCTTAAACCCTCTTGATGTACAAAATTTAAGTGGCAACATGTATGAGATGAATAGCGAATAAAGTCATGGTACAATGTTTTTAATCAAGTCAAAAAATAATGCAAAGCTTGTATAAGAGTGATTTGTAAAATATTCCATGAAACCCCCACCACCACCGTGGCAAAGGTTATGAATCCCACCTTTATTCATCCACACTCAAGAACAGTCTTTGTTCAAAAATAGTCAAGCCAAAGTTAATTTTTAGACTTATTGGTAATCCTATATGCGTTGATCCTTTAAAGCTGCAATCTGGTTCTTAATTTGCTGTCGAGCTGTTTGCCGTGACAGGCATCACATCCTTAAGGAGTAAATCAGGCCTCTAATTATAGGTCAGATCACTAACATATTTCTGTCATAGAGAGCAAATAACTGTCAAGTTTACAATGATTACAAAGACATTAGAGCTGCACTCTCGTCCTGATAGCATTATATCTGTCTACACTTTTGTGATGAAATGTCCTTTTCTAGGTGGAAAAAGTCTTTACTTTTTGAATGTAGGTTGCGGATTCATGACAGATGTGACAAAGTTTACAGTTTATAACCAGCTTTCATCATGAAGCAAGCTAGCTAAGAGAAGCTCATTCAAATACTGATATAAATACTGTTTTTTTGTAATGACACAGCCTGTATGTGTAGGGGTTTTCTGAATCCCCAATTACCAGAAAAATAGTTATGTCCATGTAATAACCAACTTTACACACAGATATACTTTATAATTTCTAGAGAGGTTTGAGTGTGACCTTGTTTACTCCTCTAACTATTGTTGTTGACGCAGGGCTTTTGACATCAGTGTTACTGAATTTGGTGCTTTTAGGAATAGGGTTCTTATGCATAGAAACTGCAATATTTTGCTCTGAACAAACACGCAATTGCTGATTTTATTGTATGCAAATAACACTGGCACACAGAGGTGCTATTTGCAAAAGTTTGCAAAAATTGGTAGCCACTTGTTCTGTTGTTCTAGCACAGGGGTCGGCAACCTTAAACACTCAAAGAGCCACTTGGACCAGTTTCCCACAGAAAAGAAAACACAGGGAGCCGCAAAACCTCTTTGACATCTAAAATGAAGATAACATTGCATATATCTTTTTTTTTACCTTTATACAAAGTATATAAAAAACTGTAGCGAGTTGCATTTATGAAATAAATGAACTATTTCGGCGAGTGTCTGTCTTCTTCTGTAGTTAAACCGCAAGATATCAAAATCTACCCGGATACAGCAATGCTGCTTTTTGATTGGCTGTTCAGTAGATATACTTTATTTGATTGGCTTGTGCGTGGCACGCAGCTTCTGAACTCTCGGAGGAACTCAGTTGATTTCCCCCAGTTCCACAGTTGAAGAAGTGCAACTTGGTGGACATCACTGTGTTCATTTAAATGCGTGAGAAATACAATGTGTAGTGTGTGAGCGTGTGAACGAGTGGGAATGCGTGTGTCATACGCTGAATGCGCGAGTCTTGAGAGCCCTGTGCTCACGCATCATCGATGTACTCCCGAGCCATGCAAAACGGGCTTTGCAAATGTTGCACTGAACGCCTTCCTTTTCAGTCTTGGTGAAGTTTTCCCACACCACTGATGTTTTAGGTCGGGATTTGGGTTGGGTTGTGTCCATATTTTTCTCAGCCGCTGCCTCGGCCATGGCTGTTTCTTTTCTGTGCGTCCTGCTGATTGTTTACACGCCGGTGTCCATGGACATATATAAAGACCCGACGAATCGATTACAGAATTTGTTGGCAACGGATTTTTTCGTCACGACGAATCTACTTAATCGATTCGTTGTTGCAGCCTTAATAGTTTATTTAATGTTACAAGAGCATTATAATCTTTGAATTTAGAATTACAAAAAAAAAAAATAGTAATAAAATAAAATAAAATGCAATTAAGTATTTATTATTTATTTTCCAAATCCATTGGGAGCCGCAGCTTAGGGAGGAAAGAGCCCCATGCGGCTCCAGAGCCGCGGGTTGCCGACCCCTGTTCTAGCATATTTAAACCCAAAACCCTCTTTTATCAGGTGAAATCAGTCTCTCATGCACCCAATCTCTTTCATACAGAGTGTATGCAGACCTTTGCACAGTTCTCCTTTCTTCATATGAAGTCTACATGTCTTGTTTTTTAAGTGTTAACTGGAAATGGTTTTACCAATCATAATTTTTCTGATAGTAAGCTATCACAGACTGACCAACCTGCAGCTGATGTTGCTCTCATTCAAATTAAAAAGTCAATGTCCAATTTGTGCAAGAATGAAGAGGTTGAGCAAGGAGTGCAGTAAAACACAACAAAACCTCAATCAGCCCGAATGCAACTTTGAAACCGGCCTAAGACTGGTTTGTATCACATATTTGCCAATCCAAGGTGTTGGGAGAGGGTACCCTTGGGTCTTTGATGTTGAGATCTGTAACCATGTACTGTCAATGAATCTTAAGACTCCTGATGATTTAGCAGAAGTGTTTAGGTACTAAGTATCTTGTCGCTTGTCTACTTGCACTGCTTGTAGATTGCAGCTTTTTTGTGGCCTGAGAGTTTTGTTTGGACTTCCCGATAAAATATTTGCACCATTGTGAGATAAAAGCACGATCATAAAAACTGCTGTCTGTCGGTACATTGAGATACATAATAAATGCAGGCGAAAAAAAATATCCTCAGGCATCACAACACAAGGACATTTTGTGTGTGTCCAGGTGGTCCTGCAGATGGTCGGCTCGTCCCTGGTGACCAGCTAGTGAAGATCAATAACGTTGCTGCAGATGACCTGACCCCTGAGCAAGCTGCTGAAATAATCAGGTCTGTACTGACAGCTGCACACACACACACACACACACACACACACACACACACACACACACACACACACACACACACACACACACACACACACAGCACATACTGTAAACATGTATCACAGCACACACACCTCAATGCTGTTTGATGAGGTACTTTGTCTATTTGTTTTTTCAGGGAGTGCAAAGACTCATTGACAATGACTGTCCTCAGAACTATACTGGTAAGTCAGACTCCACACACACACAGACACACACACACACACACACACACACACACACACACACACACACACACACACACACACAGACACACACACACACTCCTGCAAACGTCAGATTAATGAACACTCTCTTCAGCTGCACTTGAGATGAGCATTTCTTCCTACCCTTGTAAACACACACACAAGCACATGTGTGATAGTGGATTATGGATGTAGTTTGTCCGTGCACATGGGAGTTGTTGTCAACAAAGCCATTAATCAGCATGTCGATGAGGCTCGGGGTCCAGCTACGTTGCTAACAAGCTTCTTGTTACCAAGGTCTTACCACTATATCAGTGTTAACAACGACAACATGTTACACCCTCTGACACAACCCCCACTGATAGACACACATCTTGTCGAGATCACTCAATCTACTGTACATGTGTGTGTGTTTGTATGTGTGTGTACTGCTTGTGTGTGTTGGAGTTGGAGACTTAAATCTGTGAAGGTGACATGTGTGTTTGCTCTAAGGTGGAGAAGATCGGTGAATGAATGGCTCCTTGTTGATTCTCATCATCAGCTTTGCTGATGTAGGCACCTTTCACTTTGATTCATTACCTACAGCTCCTCTAAAAATCATTACTGAGCGTTTAAGGATTTATTAGGTTTTTCAGAAAATACCCATCCCTGTTGATAATAGCAAAAAGAAACATTTAAAGATCTGAATCAGAGTGTGTTTAAGTAATAAAGATTTACATTCAAATCAGACAGTAATGGAGAAAGAAGACTATTATTGGAGTTTTAAATGCTTTAGAAAACAGCACTGTATTGTCTCTGTCACTGAACAACTACACTTCTTATAAAAATTCACACATAATGGATAACTACCTTTTATAGAGTAAATGACTTCATTGAACTGCACTGAACTGTTATACTCGTAACAACTTCAGCTTCCCAAAAGAATGAGCTAAATGATCACTTTTTTCCTGTACAGTAGTCCTTTCAAATGGCTTCATGGTTTCTGTATATACATTTTGAGGTGATTGTTTTCAATGTTTTATTCCTATAAACAAAACATTTCGGAGTCAGATTTTTGAGGTTGTTAAAACTGAAGCAGCTGCTCTTCTTAAGAAGATAAAGGGATGATGACTGCAAGAATGCGACCGGCTAAAATGAGCCTGTATTTTGATAAATGAAAGTTTGAATGACAGGGACTCTACTTTGACTCAGACACAGGTAACAGGGACTTTGAGCTTTGACTCAACTAGAATTCCTTTGGTGACTTGGACTTAGGAATGATGATTCAAAACTTGACCTGGACTTTAGATTTGGAGACTCACCAATAATAATGCTGCTTCCCTTTGAAGGTTTCCAGTATGCATCCAGAGCTCTCAGGAGAAGTAATATATTCTATCTGGAATGGAGACAAGGAGGGGTGGGGAAATGTTACCAGGGAGAGGGATGTCCAATCAACTTGCTAGGCTTGACTTGCTGCATAAATGAAGCAAGTGGACGGACGGATGGATGGATGGATGGATGGATGGATACATAGTTGGATGGATAGATGGATGGGTGGATGCATGGATGGATGATGGTCTCCGTAGGACTTGCCTGAGAAAATTACGATTAAACAAAACATCAAAAAAACTTAAGTAATGATGTTGACTGAGTCTGTACTTTCTTTAAAAGATGACCAAAGTAACATAGAACACCAGAAAGCAGGACTGGATCAGGCAAGGCTGTGTACTTTTTCCTCCCCTCGGCTTCTCTGCACAGCTGCTTTGCTGATTAAATCATAAAAATATTCTCTGACAACTTTGTTTATTGTTTCTCCAGGGACCAAAGTCATCTTTCATAACACCAGAGAAGAGAGCCAAGCTCAGGTCCAATCCAGTGAAGGTTCACTTTGCAGAGGAGGTGGAAGTCAATGGACACTCTCAGGTGGGTAAAAGAGCAAAGGATACTGTTGGGAGTCTTTCATCATTACATCTATCTAGCTAAAAAAATCCTTATGAAGGATGACACATGATTAATACCTGATGCCTGACGTTAAGGGAGGTGGAGTCTGTTTAGCCACATCCACTGAATGGCAGGAATGACAGCACAAAGTGGTGGTGTCAATATTTGACCTGAATGCTGCTAAAACAAACTTTCTGTTGGTTTTAAGGTCTGAATTTCCTGTGTCTGGCTACATCATCTTGCTGACATAAGAAGTTCAGGTGTTTGGCTTTAAATAGTCTAAAAAGTGCTTTTCTTCCAGCAATTATGACACATATTATTTACATGGGCAGATTAAATCCTCAGCTAAAATAATAGGATACTCTTTTTTTTTTTTTTTTTTTTTTTTAATCATAACATTGATTAGGGCATACCCTGTGTTACTTTTTAAATGTGAAACTTTTTTTTAATGGATCAAATGATTATGATTTTTTTTTTTTGGCTTTTCCTTACAATATGCACAGTTTATATTTGCTCATAAAATGCTTCTATTTATCATGTTCGTTTTCTAACGTTAAGTTCTTCTTATCTTATCTTAACCACTGCGGCGCAGAGCTTGTTCTTTTTATCAGCTGATGTCAAACCAAAGAGGATGCATCATTCATTTTGTTCCTAAGACTGTCATCAGATTGCCTTTTCAGAATTGTGCAAAGTGATGTCTCCTAATTGCCCGTTATGGTTTCATGCAGTATGCAGTTTTTCTCTCGTAAGCCTGGCTCTGGTTGGTTCTCATCCTGCCAGCGGATGTGAAATTAGCTGCACAAGGAAACTACAGAGGCTGAAGTGCCCATTACTGATCACAGAGAAATCGCAGATCGATGTCCTCCTTATCCTCTAGTCCTAATGTCTGTGATTACAGGTCAATAAGCACAGGATTAAAGAGGGAGATAGGGAGGAGATGGAGGGAGTGAGGGGTTGCTTGCCATTGTTGAACGAGAGAGAAAGAAGAGTAATGGAGCTCTCTGTTTAAACTTCAAAACATACAGATGTCAGTCCAGCATTATGTCACAGTGTTAGTACAGAACAACACTTTTTCGAACCATTAGAGGAGCTGGGATCATGTGAACCGGCTGTGCAGATAAAAAAAGACCAGCTCGAACACAGATGAGTCTATTTTACCTACTCTAATTATGTTGTTTTGAGCACAGCGTTTTCATTTGGTTCATCCTGCTCTCTAAAATTACACACCTCCTTTGGTTTCAAAGCAATATGTTTGTGAAATATCCTAAAATAACTGCTAGTAAGACCAAAATTCCCCAAGTCATTTGCATTTCAATCAGCCTATTTCCACAAGCTTTTTCAAATTGTGCATGAAAAAGCCAAAACTTACGCTCAGATGTTGCTTTGTTTTATACACCAACACTTCCACCTTGGCCAAAGTGCAATGGAAACTGACTTAATGAATTAATTATGGCATAGATATGTGACTAGACCGTGAAGCAATGAAAAATTATTGCAGACAGAAACATTAGAGCTGTGTGGAGCTCGGAGCAGACTGTAAGCTTCCCTATCTTAGCAGAAGACTAACAGAAATGGTTTTTAGTCTTTGCCATTTGAGACTTTTAATTATGAAATCTGATCACACATAAGTGACACCAGATTAATTATAAACCCCATTAACTGTTGATGGTGCTGCTTAACCCTACTTTAGTGCTGTGGTTTGTGCAAACGGAGATCATTTCACAAAGCTTGTGACACAAAGTCAGTGAAACGATTGCAGAACAAAGTGCATACACCTCTATTTTCTTTTCTTTTATTTTATTTTATTTTAAAGAAACCCCCACACACACATTTGGCTTTCTATCACTGCGTTTACCTGTCAGGAGGTTTTAATTCTTCTGACCCAGCAGGTTTTATGATGTGAATACTTCATCTTGCACGTCCCCTGACCTTTGACCCCATGTATAAATCACAGGGCAACTCGCTGCTCTTCCTGCCTAATGTCCTGAAGGTGTATCTGGAGAATGGGCAGACCAAGGCCTTTAAATTTGAACCCAGCACCACAGTCAAGGTAGAGCACAATTTTACAGTCATGTCCTATGTATTAGCAACCTCATGTCTGTCTTGACTGAAAACCTAATAACTGCAGCGGAAATCTTTGGAGTAATTTGATAGTTATGTTTATGGTATTCTCCTGAAATGACCTTTTTTGTGATCCTTAATCATCTAATCCTTAATTTCCTTTGTGCATCAGGACATTGTGATGACACTGAAGGAAAAACTTTCTCTCAGCCGGATCGAACACTTCTCCCTGGTGCTGGAGCAGCAGCACAGCATCACCAAACTCCTGCTGCTACATGATGAGGAGAGGATACAACAGGTACACATGCTATCACTCACATTAATGGCAGGGGGTTTATATGACCCTAAGTTTAGTTGATTGAAGTTTCTCTGTGTTTGTGTTCAGGTGGTCCAGAAAAAAGAGGCCCATGACTACAGGTGTCTGTTTCGTGTGTGTTTCCTACCCAAATTCCTGCAGACGATGCTTCAGGAGGATTCAATAGCCTTTGAGTACCTCTACCTGCAGGTAATTATAAAAGCTGGCACACAGATAGACTCTAGGGTGAGACAGAAGTCCCATTTAGTGATAGGTATAGTTTGGGGGTTTAGCAGTTCACTCAAGCTCCTTGTAGCCCATGGATGTGTGATTCCACTACTAAAGGAATATTCCAGCGTAAAATTAATTAAGGGTCAAACACATCATAACACCAAGTTAGACACCACCTCGAGAGATGAATGTTGCTGACTGCTTGCTTCTCTAGTTATACCAACTTTAGTAATGACCGCATGATAGCAATACACAACAGTCTGTGGAGCCATAAGCAAACCTCAACCAAAACACTCTATACCCACAAATATTGCTCAGAACAGCACCTAACTTCATCAACAGTACGTATAGGGTCCCAGCCGTTATTAGCCATCAAACATCTTTTTAGCTTTGCCTGGTTTCTTTAGCAAAGAGACTAAACACAACTGACCCACTCTCTTCCAGCAGTCCCTTGTTTGTGGGGGAGCCCTGACGAGTCCATCACTGACTGCAGCGGGGTGACACAGCTCAAGGAAGAACATTTATGATCATTACTCTATCATTTCCTTGAAATAAAAATCATATTAATCATTTTGCACTGCAGATGTGGTAGTTCTTCTGCCTTAACGTCTCAGTCTGATTGCATTTCCTTGAAGAAATGATCATAAATGTTTTTCCTTGAGCTGCGTCACCCAGCTACAGTCGGCGATGGACTCGTCCGAGGTCTCCCTACAAACAAGCGGCTGCTGGGAGAGAGTAGGTAAGGTGAAATGTTTTGCTTTGCCTAAAAAACCTGCCAGGTAATTTATGAGAATTCACTTCCAGCTGAAACTCTGGCGCCAAGTGTTAGGTTGAATTTGATAACAGAGATGAAGCAACTATCAAACCAAATTCTGTTTTGTGATGATGCTTTTGTTCTTGCTGGAGCCGTAGATCGAAACTAAGATCCAGCCTTGGGTCCAGGGTCCAGCAAGTTACTGGAAATAGTTTCAAATTCTAATAAATCAACTACTGGCATTAGAGTTATTTTGTTATTATTGAGTCTTCTTTTTGATTTAACACTCTTATGAAGGTCAACCTGTAGAGTTAGTTCAGCAGTGTGAGAGTTGATATGGAGAGCATGTTTTCAAAGGGTTTTCATAGCTTGTTAAATGGACTATGTTTATTTCTGGAGTTCTCTGTCCACTCAAGTAGCTTTTACATCACATGTAACATTTGCACCATGTTGGCAGAAGCTGCTGAGCATAGAGCCCAGCAGTTTTTGACTAATCCCATTCAGACACCCCTGGGTGCAGCCAGCAGAGGCATTTGAGGTCAAGTGTCTTTTCCAACAACACTTCAGCATGTGAACAGCACAGACCTGGCATTGAACCCTCAATGTTAAGATTAAGAGATGACCGACTTTACCAACTGAGCCACAGCTGCCCCTCACATACCTGGAGTCTGCTCAGTCCTTCCTTGAGTCACAGCCAGTGGAGCTTGCTGTGATTTCTGCAAAGGGAGATATTTAGTATCAGATCATGAATGTTTCCATATGCTCAATGAGACCCTGAGTATTTTTTCCTTTTTTAAAATTCATTTTTGGGCCTTCATGCCCTTATTGAGAAGACAGAACAGTAGACAGAGAAAGCAGTTGGGGAAGAGAGTGGATGAGGACATAAAGGTAAAGGTTTGCAGGCCAGAAATTCAAGAGCTCTAACCTCTGTATGCACAATCTTACCACTAGGCTACACCAGCGCCCTGCCTTAAGTTATCTCATTGTCATGATATGTCCGCTAGCATGATTCTTGTTGTGCTATTTAACTAAATCTGATTTAGTGCAGCATCACTCTCATTCAGGCTGTGGCATGTTAAGTAAAGCTTAAGAATGATAGTGGTTTTATGACCTTAATTAAACAGCATTACCAGCAGCATCAAGAGAATGTTGGAAAAATTGATACATTTCAATCAGATCTGAATAAGCAGATTAAAAGATCAGCTTCTTTTGAGCAAAAAAACCCACCAAACTTTGGATTTGCACAGAAGTCCTTTGATTCAAAAGAAAATAAATAAATTAATAAACTTCAGCCCTTAAGTTGTTTTTTAGATATCCTTTGTTCACCACCGAAAGGGGTATTCTGGCATAAATTTAAGTTACGGTCAAACACACCATAACGCCAAGTTAGACACCCCCCTCAGAGATGAATGTTGCAGACTGCTTGGTTCTCTAGTTATACCAACTTTAGTAATGACTGCACGATAGCAATACACAGAGGTCTATGGATCCACGCGCAAACCTCAACCAAAAAGCCACTCTTTAGCCACAAAAAAAACGCTCAGAACAGCACCTAACTTCATCAACAGTACATAAAGGGTCCTAGCCTTTATTAGCCATCAAACATCTTATTAGCTTTGCCTGGTTTCTTTAGCAAAGAGAGTAAACACAACTGACCCACTCTCTACCAGCAGCCGCTTGTTTGTGGGGGAGCCCTGATGAGTCCATCACTGAGTGCAGCAGATCATTTCCATTAAGTAATCATCGTCATAATAATTATTTTGCACTGCAGATGCTGTAGTTCTTCTGCCTTAGCTCCTTAGTCTGATTGCATTTGCGTGAAGTAATAATCATAAATGCTCTTCCTTGAGCTGCGAAACTCTGCTGTACTCAGTGATCTTATTAGACCGCTGTGTATTGCTATCATGCGGTCGTTACTAAAGTTGGTATGACTAGAGAAGCAAGCAGTCGGTACCCCTCATCTTTTGAGGGGATGTCTAACTAAGTGTTACAGTTTGTTTGACCATAACTTAAATTTAAATTGAATATCCCCTTAAGATAGACACGATAGTGTGAGTCCAGATATGTGTCACATGAGGAAGTTTCTTTTTGTGTTACTTTTGTACTCTGTGATGTCTATGTGTACTGGTCCCTGCACTCATCACTCTGTTTTGTTTGTCAGGGTGTGAACGATGTGCTGCAGGAGCGCTTTGCTGTAGAGATGAGGTGTAACACCGCCCTGCGACTTGCTGCACTTCACATCCAGGAGAGGCTGGCGAGCTGTGGACAGTCACCAAAGACCAACCTGAAGATTATCACGTGAGACACATACACATTTACAGTTCTTTTGTCACAGGATTTGGCTGCAGTGCAAAGTGGGTTTCCTTGCTGGCCCTGGCTTTAAATGGGTCAGGGATAGAGTTAAGTAATTTGTCATTTTAAAACTGCAGCACTCAGTCCTTCAGATGAGCCTCAAGGATCCATTTCAGAATTAGAATTAAGTTTGTTGTCACACTTCCAAAGTTTTGTTTCAGATCTCTCTTAGTCCTTTTCACAACAAATACGCACCTTCACAGTTTGTGTTCCTCTTTTTTTCTCCAGAAAGACCTGGGGCATAGAGAACTTTGTGTCGTCCACCTTGTTGAGAAACATGCGAGAGAAAGACCTGAGGAAGGCCATCAGTTACCACATGAAGAAGAGCCAATCACTGCTGGATCCAAAGCAGAAGGGCCTGTCTGTGGATCAGGCACGCATAAACTATCTGGAGGAGCTGAGTGACCTCAAGTCATTTGGAGGGAAATCCTTCAGTGCTACATTGATGGTCAGCTGTCTCATTGTTTGATATTTATCATTATTTCTTTGGACCTGGTTGATTGAATATGAAAGCTTCTCTTGACTTTGCCTCCACTTTTAACTGTCCCCCCACCCCCAGCTCCAGGACAGAGAGTCCATGGTAACTTTGTTGGTTGGAGCGCGCTACGGAGTGAGTCAGATAGTCAACCACAAACTGAGCATCATGTCCAACCTCACAGAGTTTACCAGCATCACACGAATCGAGCTGCTGCCTGAGTCTGAGAAGGTCAGCCTGGTGAAAATCTATCTGCAGGACATCAAGGTGAGCACACAGCGCAGACAGAGAGAAGAAAAAACAATGTAAACCTGCTCAAACCAGCTTTACTTTGAAGGAACTGGATCAGCACTACAAAGGGGGACTGTATCGGGTTTTATTTCAGCTAGCATTCTTCAGCCTTTGTTCCTGCAGCCTGTCTGCATGATCTTATGGTTGAGCATATAGATTTGAATGATTTAGTAATGATAAAGAGGCTGCAATAACACATAATTACAAATCCAAGGCATGAAACTGAATGGAATAACGCTTGAAATGATGATACAGGATGACATGCACAGTTTTTGTGCTTGTCTTCCTGTCTTGAATGATCTTCTCTGTGTGGATTGACACGCATTGGAAGTGTAGAGCAGCAAAAATAGACTTGGCGCATATCTTTAGCAGAGCCGGGCTCGACGCGCTTCTGATACGGAGCTGGGATGGAACTGAGACACGTTCTGTATGTGATACTTCCTTGATTAGAATGGCAACCCATTTGCTGCATGATGCGTGACGCTGACGGAACGTGTTCAATACAGATCCTGTATGTTTTAGCCTTTATCTGTTGAAAAAGTAAAACAATGACTTCCTACAATGACTTTATACAGTAGACTGTTGGACAACAGAAGATGTGGTTGTCCTGCTGCTGCTCAGGTAGGATGACTTTACTTCAAGAAATTAGCTGATGGATTTCACAACAACATCACATGACTCTTGAACCTAACCCTTGAAAGAACCATCAACTGCAGTAGTTAAATTAACAGCAAAACGTCAACTTTTATTGTCATTGGAGACAACTAAAGAGAAAGTCAAAGATTGAAGTATCTTTGAGTTATTATGATAAAACTTCTGCCTCTTCAGTCTATGATATAAGAATACTGAGTAATAGCTGTATTTGTTACACGCACTTCTCAGAGGAAGAATAAATGTGACTTTTGATTGAGGAATAGCGTTTACATTAACATTAACCTATACATGACCTTCAAGTGTTTGAACGCTAATTTAGTTCCTTTCAAAAAAAGAAAGAAAAAAACAGCTTGTTTATTCCTATTATGACATGATAAATGAAGAAAATAGTGTGGAAACTCTGTTCCTCTGCTGAAATTCCCTCTTCTCCTTCTCTTCTGTGTCCTGTCTCTTCCATCTTGTCTTTTTTCTCATGCAAAGCCCATCACGTTGCTGTTAGAGTCAGTGGCAGCCAAAGATATGTCCTGCCTAATAGCAGGCTACTGCCGAGTGTTTGTCGACCCCAACCTCAACATCTTCCCCTGGATAGATGACTACAGGAAGCACAAAGTGTCTGCTGAGGAAGGTAAAGGAGGAATACTGTATACACATGTACAAAGGCACGAATGCATTTATTGTCACCAAAAATGTTCTTGATTAGAACTGGTTTCTTTTTGGGTGATGTTCTTAGGTTACGTGTCTCATTGTGGAAGCGACTCAGACAGCTCCTCAGATCTGGACATGGACCCACTAATTGCCCATGTTTCTCAGGATGACAAGCCTTGTCCTCGTGTCAGATCCTCTTCAGATCCAGATGGAAGAAAAAGAAAAGACAAAGACAGTAGGAGAAACAGAGATGGCAGTGAAAAAAGAGATCAGCTTTTAGGGGATAAACAGGAAAAAGGGGGAAAGGATGATGACACTGAAAAGGAAAAGTTCCTGTCGGGTACAAACAGAGGTGAGGAGGGTGAGAGGGAGGATACAGGGCACAAAGATGAGGAAGAGGGAGTACGGGATACTTGGCAAATACAGATCCAGATGATTAATGACTTTGGAGAACAGCTGAAAAAAAAGGGACGAGAGGGTAAACCAGGAGGTGGAGGGGACATCGGAGCAGCAGAGGAGCAGCCTCCTGTTTCAGAAGCTTCAGATTCTTGTCACTCCGACTCCCGTGTCCTTACCAGCCCCTCCAGCGACTCCCTCGATGCTCTGGAGGAAGACGACTTACTGTCATGCTCTTCTTCTGTCCATCCCAGCACTCATAGCCATCTGCACCCTCCTCTTCAGCTACATCATTACTCTCATGGGAATGCCCAGTCCCATCTTCTCGCTCCTCCACCAGCTCACTGCCATCCCCTCATCCACCTCGCAGCTCCTGACAGAGGAAAAGGAGCAGGAGGAGGGTGCAGGAGGTCAGGAGATGGAGCGGACCCCCAACTCCTCGTACCTGTCTCCCCCCCTCCTGACTTTCAATATGTCCAAAAGTGTCCAGATAACCTGTGCCCCAGTGACAGCAGCCTGTGTTTCTCTGAGCTATCCCGCCTTGCGGACTTCTTGCCGAGTCCTCCAGAGGCCAGCGAGGAAGAAGATGAGGAGGAGGAGCTGAGGAGGAGGAGGATAAAGGTGTTAAAAGAACTGAATGAATCTGTGAGGAGGGCAGGTGAAGGTGGAAGTGTGAGCGGAGAGGGGTGTTTCAAAGAACACCCCCTCCCCATCTCCCCGTCCTCCCCCTCCTCAAACATGGAGTTTGTGTTTAACTTTGACCAGAGCGACGCCCGCTGCTACTACAACCTCTGCTCCAACATCACCCCTGACAGTGCTCGCAGCCTCTCCTGCCCCCTGAGTCAGAACGAGGGGGAGGATAAGGAGGTGAAGGAGGAGGATCCAGCTAAGACAGTGGACTTGGAGTCCGTTCCTATCCTGCAGCCTCCCCCGGGTTTTGGGGACAGCAGTTCTGATGAGGAGTTCTTTGACGCCAGAGATCGCTTCACCTCCCCTGAAGACCCTACCTCAGGGGCCCTGCCAAGAGGTAAAGTCTTCTCTAAAAGCAGGGCTGCCCTCATATCTTTCTATTATCTCTGCTGAGTCTGTATTTACTGCCATCTAGTGGTAGAAGCTTTTAAGTGCAGCACTGTTGCATTAGGGAGCTTTGTAGGATGACTGCCAGAGAAGCATAGAGAGAGACCCCTGACCACACCTGCTGTAAGAGGGATGGTGGATGTGGCCACAGACTTTAAACATTCACACTAAAGAGCCTTTAGAGCTCAGAGCTGGACACCGTCTTGTCAGATAAGATAAAGCCTCATCGAACTGTCCACAAAGGTTGGGAAAATAATCATAGACATATACTTTGGTAGTGTCTTTATCTAGTTCTGGGAAATATTTGCTCAGCCTTAACACTGAAAGAAGTGGTATAAATGTGGGGATTGACTTTTTTACCCAATAGCTTTCAGATGAGATACACAAAAGTTAATGGGGGCGGGGTGGGGCGTATCACGCTTTTCCACATTTACAACAAAACTAAAACGTTACAAAGTTTGGTGTCCATATTACATGTATGCAAAGTTTAAAATCACAAGGTAAACGTATTTTGTCATAATCTTAGAAAATAGATGTATATGAATCAAATCTGCAGCTAAAACAAAGCATTTCAGAAGGAGGCTGAAATAATGATATTCTAATACACCACTGTGAGGAATTTGAGGTTGTTTCGATCTGAAAATCACGTTAAGATATTAAAGAAGAATCAGAGAGAAAGTACAGAGTCTGAAAAAAATGCAAGATACCCCCCCTTTAAGGATTTTAACATTTGCCATCCCTTTGGCATTGGACACTTTAGAAAAGAGCTTTTTCTTTGCTGTGCTTTTATTCAAGAGTTCTGCTGCAGACATTGCTGATATTAACATTTCAATGCAAAGTCTTGCACTCATCACACTGTAAGGCAAACAAAAAAAGTTCAAACAGTTAACAGATTAATGCAAGTCTACCTGACTCCCTTTGAGTCAGCTTGGTTTCTCTCTCACGTGATCCACAATATCCCAAAACCACAGAGACAGGAGAGATCACTGATTGACACTTTCACTTTAATGTGGATAACAGAGTGTAGGTCCTGTGGACACTTGTGGATAATGAAAAATGCAATGACAGTGCTGTCGGACCATGCAAGTGCTTCAGCAAGTTGTTGGTAACTGCTAATTTTGGATTCATTTGTGACCTCCTGCTGCACTAAACTCTCTCCCCTTTACTTTATTCATAAACTCCCTTATTTATGTGTCTGAAACTTTATTTTCATCAACTTCCTTTCTTTTGTTGCCCCATTTCACCATACAAACTTTTGATGTGCAGGCTTATTTTTATGCATTTTCACTCATATTGGTGCTTTGCCCTGACCATCCCTGGACAAATGTGGTCATAAGATGGGGGCATTCAAGGCTGATCCCCTTTCCTACGAAGAAAAAGTAGCGTGCAGGTGTGTGCACATAGTTTTATAAATTAAAAATATTTTTGGCTCACACCTTTACCAGGCCTTTGGTGTACTTAAACTTTGAGTACAGGTTCCACGCACTAGACCCCTTGTCTTGCAGCATGGTTTATTAGAAAGATGTAAACTAAAAGAAGTCAGCAGAGGGATGTGATGTGACTTGGATCTGAGCTTGTTTTTAACAAACATTTGGCCTATCTTTTTCTTGCAGATATTAGCACAGAGATGAAACTGGACTTCCTCAGCACAATCAGCCTCAGTGACATTGGTGTCTTTGTACCTGGAGCAAACAAAGATGGAGCAGTAGAGGAAGAGAGAAAAGGAGAAAATGAGGATGGAGGAGGTATTGAAACGTTACTCCAGCTCAGAAAACGATCCCGTAAACGTCGTTCATTCATGGAGACTGACTACACCTCGACAGTGTCGTTTCCAGAGAAAAAATCAGAATCAAAACAGGACCAGATCTCAAGCAGTCTTCATAAAAACATCTCAGATGAGGTCAAAGATTTACAGATACTCAGCTCAGATTGTGAATCTTCTGAACAAAACCAGAATCCCAGTCTCACTGTTTCCTCTTTGACTCACTCGGAGGGGGAACCAGCTCAGCTCGAGTCAAAACCTATCTTGGCCAAACAACACTTGCATGGACTCAGCATGGCTCATGGTTTCGAGTCCTCTGACCGTACAAGAGAGCCACTGGCCCCCTCCAGAACCAGGGCCCAAGACATGGAGATGGAGCCTGAGGCCATGGAATCAAAATCAGTAGCAGATCAAGTAAAGGCAGCATCTCCAACAATCAGCGTTGTCCGCTGCCGGGTGGATCCAGACGGGAAGGAAAGTGCTGATCGAATGGGTGACGGGAAGGAGGAGGGAGAGGGACAGGGAGAGATGGATAGGAGGAAAACAAAGGGGAAAAAGGAAGGAAAGGAAACAACCAGCGTTTCAGGCAATGGGCCATTCACTCATCATATGTTTTTACCAGAAATCCACGAAGAGAGCAAGCAAGAGGAAGAGAAGAAAGATGGCCTAATCGAGAGCTCATCTAGTTCAAAGGGACCGTTTTTAGGCAGTATGAAGCAGTCAGAGATAAAAAATCTGCCTAAATGTTTCATCGGTGCCAATTCAAAGAATAGTAACGGCCTTTTGGGCGGCAATGTAGTCTCCCCAGAGCAGAATTCATATTCAGATGACCACATGCTTAACAGTTTGCATGAAAAGTCAATCCCTCCATCATACTCTCCTCCACCACCTCCACCCTCATCTCCCCTACCTCCAATACAGCTTCGACAAAACTCCATTAGTGGGTGCTTAGTGGAAGAAGAAAGGGGCAGCGAAATCAGGGCAACCTCAACCAAAACAACTCTGTCTAGCTGTGAGGAAATTTCACTTAGCAAACAAAACCACTCTGACAAAGCACAATCAAATCTAGACGTCAGAGAGAGTGTGAATGAGGACGAGGCTGTCGGTGGTGTCAGTCCTGCTATGACTATCAGCGATGAGGTTTCAGACAGCACCAATTCAGACAACGTTTTCGATGATGATGACTTGAGTATTTCCTTGAATTTTAGTTCAAGTGACTCAAAAGACGGCTGGACGGCGGCTAAAAATCGGAGCATCAGCACTGAAGTGAATAAAAATCTATCATCTGTTTCGTTGCTCTCTTCAACATGTAAAAGTGAGTCTAAAATGACGGTTAAGTCTCCTCCTAGCACTGAAGCTCACACCAGATTAAATTCAATCAATTCTGATTACACTCGCACTATAAACTCCATCACTGCAAAGCTTGGAGCTGCAACAAGTGTCACATCTCCGGCATTTAATTCAGGTACCAGACGGAAAAGTGATGTTACACAAGAAGGTGCAACATGCTTAAACGAAAACATAGACACACCCAAGAGAGACTCCACTTGGCCAAGAACTGAAGCCAAAGGAAGTGTGGTCAGTCCCGGCTTAGCCCAAGCTTACACGGCCACATTTCACGACCTATCCAAAGAGCCTTCTCCTTCAACCGGTTTCATCTTCCAGCCGTGCTCCTCAAGCATTATGGGTCGCTTATCTGCCTCTACCCTCAGAGGAAAGATTCAACAGTTGCCTCTTTATTTATCACGTTCCCAGGAGACCCTCAACCAAGCTGGGGTCAGCAGTCCTCAGAGTCCTGCTGAGAATGAAAGCAGGGAGATCACCATCAAAGTTACAGATGTGAACAATGTCACACAGACAGTGAACTTAGACAAGGGCCTCTCAGGGTCTTTGGAGTCAGTGGCCTCAGATGATTCAGATACGACTGTTACAGGATCAGAGGTGGACAAGGAGTTTTTCATAGGAACGGTCGCAGCAAAAGATTCCTACTCTGGATCAGAGGTAAGGGAACTAAGCTCCCCTTTGCCAGTCCAGACTGAGCCGAAATCCCTACACCAAAATCAGCTTCTGTTGATTGGACCTATCAAAAACACACCAGGACCAATAACAGAGCCTCCATCCTCCATTGTGAACAGCCTCCAAAGAGACTCTTCAGGAATAAAGATGGACACTCCTGGCCCAATAAAAGACGCTGCTCCCTCCATACTCCCTCCGATAGTTGTTACCACACAGAATCTTAACGGGCCAGGTCTCCCTTTTCATAGTCAACAACAGAAAATAAGACGGACCAGTAGTGACAGGCCTTTGATGGGCCTCTGTAGACCGGCAGGGCAGATCTCAGAGTCACCAAAAACACTTGCATCAGGCTGCAGAGTGTTCACGATCTGTGAGGGGTCACTGCAGACAGACACCACAGTTGAGGTGGGGTATGCCCCACCCTTGAAGCCAGAGTTTGGCTGTAGTTCTGTGCTAGTGTCTGGATGTGAGACAGTCATGGAAGGGGTACAAGTGCCCCTGGATGCCTGTGGTTGCCCTCCAGTCTACACAAACTGTTTCAGCAGTGGGGACGGTTTTGATGAGGAGCTGACAGTCTATGAATTCTCCTGCCGTTCACAGAGCAGCGGTGTGACCCAGACTTCGGGATTAGGTCTCATGACTTCCCCACCGGTTTCCTCTCTTCTCTCCACCCCCTCCACCATCTCTCCCTCCTTCCCACGCTCCATCCTTTTTTCCTCCTCAACCTCAGAACTCAGCCCACTCCTCTCGCCATTGTCCGACAGCTCTGATCGTTTCCTGTCTCAAACGCACAAAGAAACCATCAGTCGGCTCGGCCAGCAGCGCTACCCAGATCCGCCTGCAGGTTTCCAAGTCCTGCGTGTGGATGTGGATCAGCTCCTTTCAATTCTGGAGAGTGCAGGTGCTGACCGATCAGGGGGTAGCTATGGAGGTCGCCACCCTAGAGACACCTGCCCCGCCCACTTTACAGAGAACAAGCGTGTGCTCCAGCTAGAGGCACGGCGGCTGATGTCAGGATGCCAGAAGGTGGTGGGGATCGGACAGAGCCCAGATGAAATGCTGCGCTCCCTAGCTAACAGTTTCCGGACCCTGGTGGAGTTGGCAGGTATTTGCCTGTGGTTCTCAGGCTGTGACAGGTGTGACCGCAGAAATGCAGAGGCAGTGGCAGGTCTGGTGGATGTGGCCCGCTCATTCAGAGATTTCTGTCTAGCAGCAGAGCGAGCCAGCAGTAAACGCAGCTGCCAAGACCTGAGCACCAAGCTGCTAGCCAAACAGTGCACTGCACTCACCGCCTCCGTCTTCTGCCTCACTCAGCTGTTCCGCACCCTCACTGCTCTTTGAGAGGACCACACCCACTGAAGTCTCAAAAGTGATATTCAGGAAACCTGTGGACTGTGGAGTGTGACCTTACCACATGAGAGAGCCTATTAGCCCGCACTTGCTGCACATGTGGGCAGAGTGTGTCAGTCATGGTCAGAATGAGCAGTTGAGGTTACCTCAGAAACACACACTGGGGTCAGTGAGCTCAATGAAAGCTCAGCTGATCACAAACTCTCAACGACATAGAGCCAGTTAGAGATTGTTGAGGTGCATGTGGTTATTGACTATATGCTGTGCACGTACTGTAGCCCACAAACCAAACAGTCAGCCAACACCCAGACTGCAGAGTGGTGCAAACTGCAAAAGCAGAACCTGCTTGCATTCCAGTATTGAGGAACGGCTGTACTTGAATGTATTTTATGTTAAATATTCTGTTTATTTATCTGATAATTTATCTCTGACATATGAGTTATTACAGTGAGCAAGTAAGGAACGTAACAAAGCTTTAGGCAGAGCAGCACTGTGTGAGAGTGGTGGGCCGTTTACACACATACACAAGCACATAACCGCAAACACACAGAGTGAAACAATATTCACTTTGATTCATACACAGGCCTTTCAGGACTGACAGACTGACCGTGTGAAGATGAGAAACTCTTGGGTGAGTTTAAAAAGGTTGGCTTGCAGCTGCTGATAGCACTGAGGATTGTGCAACATTTAGTCTCAACATCTAATTCACAAAGCAAACTGCACTAATGATATTAAAGTCCAAAAGCACTATCGAACCTCTCCAGTATAGGACAGCCCAACCCCCCCCCCCTTTTTTTTTTTTTTTTTTTGATGAGCTGCTGGAATCTCTGAACAAAGAGCTACCATCTGCACTCTCACCCTGATGTCACTTCATTCTATAGATAAACTGAAAGTCCTAATCTGTTGTTGTTGGAGTTGATTTATTGCAGATTTGCCACACATTTCACTTTCTGTATCCAGTTTACCTGCTATAGCGAGTTAACAAACAGCAATGATTTCTGATAACAATTAGTATTAAAGAAAAACTCCACTGTGCATAATGGCACAGTCTGTGTGTCATGTGTGTCTGACAGCCTCAGTCTGGTTTAACCTTTGATGGTTGGAAAAATAATCATTATGTCAAAGTCATATAAACAGACTTTATAAATGGACATTGTCATACTTATTGTGGAGTCTGAGCCTGACAACACTTATAGATGCTTCAGTGCAATTTCTACCAACACTCAGCGGACAGTATAAGGTCTCTCCAACTGTGAGGCTGTCAGCACCAGCCTTTGCGAATTAGGTGTTTTTACCACTAATGAAGCTCATTTGTATAGAAATTGGCATAGTTTGCTCCAAATAAATGATGGGTTCATCTAAATCAGTGCAGATAATACCACAGCACATAGATGCTATTTTCCCCTGGCTGCAGCACTTTGTAGGGCACATGACGCTTTGTGGGTGCTTTATGAATTATTTGCTGTCATTTTGTCTCACTTGCAGAGGTTTATCAGGTGCAAAAGCTGCACAGTGCTTCTGTAAAATCAGGCCCTCTGCAGTTTTTAATGTTTTCCTATCTTCACATGGTCCGGGCTGTCAGAGAGGGGTTCTTGAATGTTACTGTTTACAAAACCAAAAACTAGAGTGGGATATGATCTGATCAAACTGTGCAACTGTAAACAAGTCTGAAGCTGTGTTTGCTCTTTTATATATCGAGAAGCAGAATGCTGATGTTTGTGCATTATGTGACTGTTTGGATGATCTTTGCGCATTCAACTTGTTGTCATTTTGCACAGAAGTTAGGTACAATTGATGGAAATGTCATACATTTGCTCGCTTTTCTCATTTGTTTGTTGTCACTCGTTCTCCACCTCCAGTTGAAACACAGAAGCCTCCAGTGCATGGTGATGTGGCTGTCAACACTGACACTAAGTGCATTATTACTTCGCAGTGTGACTATAAGTAGTGAAAAATCTGAGACTGAACATGAGCACACATAGCCTGAGCAGTGATGGTTTACAATTTGTAGCACTGTTGGCTATCTGAATGTGCATTATCAATCTGACACAGTGAGAGGGGGGTCCTAGAGAGCATCGGTGAACTGACCCAGTCATCAGCTGACAGCCTAATATTGGCATTCCTTAAACCTGACACATTTGTCACAAATCAACACCGATTCTGTAAAGTTTATCGTGAATAAGCTGTCTGACGCAGCATTTTCACTTGGAATGTTTCTTAAAATGAGACGAATTGATGCACACTGGAGCTGCATGTTCACTGGAGAGTTTAAAGGTATCTGAAATGATTTCACTACTGCTTTACTGGGAACACAATTTATGCAAACAGTGTTTCAATATATATTTATAATGGCATTGAAACACTTTGTTTACCTGTCCTGTTTTGTTCTTTGTGGTTGCAACAACTTATCGTTTCCTGTGTTTAACTCCCAATTTTCAACCAATAAGTCATTTCTTTTTTTTTACATCAATGAGAAAATGCCCCAAATACATGATGCAAAACTTTTTTAAATATCATCATTTGTGCTCACAAAGCATGCTAATAAGCCATAAAATGCATTGTTGTTTCATCAGGGATTTTATCTGTGAATGACTGAATGAAGACGTCTGCTCTGGCTTTGTAATGCTCAACTTCCACCATTAAAAAAAACAATGTCAAGGTTTATGCATGCGTCTTTGCTCAGTTTTGTAAATAGCCAACAGGAGAGATTTAATAAGAATCACATTTTGTTTGTAGCAATGCTAGAACATCTTTATTTCACAGACAGGACAGGAGTTGGAGAATGTTGTGTTAAAAGGAGCAGCAGAAGCCTAAAAATCCTAAATATGACTGATACTGTGCCTGTGTGAGCTTGATTTTACTTTTTTTGTATTTGTTCAGTTGTAGTTTTTAAGTCTAACTTTCTTCATTGTTATTATTTGCAGAATTTTCGTCTTTAATCACATTTAATGCATTCCATTATGTTGCATTTTAAAACTGGCTTTTTAGTCTGTATAAGCAATGCAGAGCAATTCCTACCAGTGTCTTAAATTTGGGATTTAAATGTATGTAAATCCTCTATATTGTTCACTGACTTTCAGTCAGATGCCAACTATTTTGCAAGTGCTGTTGTTCAACTCTTTAGTCTCATCTACAAGTAAGCAGTAAGCAGTGGTTTGCATAATCCAACAAACTATTCTGACTACTGTCATAAGCACAAGTGCTTAGGTGTGCCTTAAAAGAATTGAATCAGTAAATATGTTTGTACTTTTGACAGATCAACTAAGCTGAAAAGGAGTTTTTGAGGGTGTCATTATTTTTGCATCACAGAGGGGATGCTATGGCCAGAGTATGGAGACTAAACCACAGTGTACTGAACAACCTGATATCACATCAAAACATGTAATAGACATGTAATGACATATACACACCTGTGCGGAAACACATTATACTAAAAGGGACAAAAAGGTGTTGATTTGGGGCTTTAATTACATCACTGTAAACATGTCAACACTAATAGCCCACATTTTTACTGTGCATAGTGTTCAAATGTCGATGTCAAGTTTATTTGTATAGCACATTTAAAACAGCCAGCGGCCTACTAAAGTGCTTTATAATAACGAAGCAGTAGCAATAAAAGCAAGTCATACAACAGTAAACAGCAACAACAAAAGACATGTAACATATAAATGTAAACAAAAACGAATATAGAACCAGTACAAGTATCATGTTCCGCCAAAGGCTAGAGTGAACAAGTGCGTCTTCAGTTGGGTTTTAAAAGTAGAGGGGGCTATTTGCAGTACACACACTGAGGGGTAGTGCATTCCACAAAGTGGGAGCTGCAACCGCAAACACTCGCTCCCCTTTGGATTTTAAAAAATCAGTTTCAAGGGTGTCCCACAGGGAAAAGTGTCTAAACTGTCTGCCTGCATAGACTTCTTGCATTCAACAAAGTCCACAATGTGCAGTTTCTGTGCAACTGTGATGCTCTGTCTATTACCATCTGTTTTAGTTACCAGTCTGGAGAGGTAATGTCAACCCCCTCTACTGACCATTGCTTTCTGGAATTGGGGTGTCTTTTTGATCAAACTAGCACACCACGAGGTTTGTTTTTAAGTAGTCTACCATTGTTTTTACTAATGCGTGATCATGATGAATTGAGGCAGAAATTTTAAAAGTGACTAAAGGGTGATCACTTCTCCCAAAAAGCCTGCATCCAATAAGCTTTGGCAGCAGTTGACTTGCTTCTTGGAGCGCCACCTTCTGGCTAATACCAATGAAACAGCTCTCCTTGCATTTCACACTGGTTAGTGTCATATAAGATGCAGCTTACTTTTTGTATAACCATAAATTACGAAAAAACTGAGTCTTTTACAATATTTCAACAGTAAGCAAGAATTTGTTGCTTACTGTTTTTTCCACAGTTAAAAAAATACTGTGCTTTCATTTCATACGAGTTTACCAAACCCTCAAATAGTACACACTGTCAGAAGGCTGTGGACTCTCCAACTTATGATGGCTACATGTGTTTGGTGCAAGTGCATCCAGCCCAGCATGTAGTCCTGAAACTCAGGCTACGTTCACATTGCAGGTAATGATGCACAATTCGGATTTTTTGTTGAATCTGATCTTTTTGTGCGGTTGTTCACATTACAACACTGAATGCGGCCCGTAATGTGAACAGAATATGTCCGTGAAGTGACCCGCAGGTGCACAAAGCAGGTCGTGTTGTGTTGTCGAACAATGGTGACGTCTGTCGCATATTGATGACGTATAGGTCGGATGAACCCGACCTGAGCGTCCACACTGCAGTCAGATCAGATACATATCCGATTTATATCCACATACAAAAGAGGCCTGGGTCGGATTTAAGAAGAATCAGAATTGCACTGTTCACACTTACATGAAATAATCAGATATGTGTCACTTGTGGTTAAAAAATCAGAATTGACCTGCAGTGTAAACATAGCCTAAGTGACAGATATTCAGGACTTAGAACTAGCAGCAAAGAACTCAATGACTTTGTAGGTCATAGGAGTGAAAACTATCTTTGCAAAACGTCAGCTGATAAAATTTCTGCCGTGATACCTTTTACTGTAAATGCTATAGTTAAAATTTTGAAGGTCTTTTGAGCAGCAACTCAGTCACAAAGTGGTAGACCATGTTAAGTCACAGAGCGTGGCTAAAGAGCACCGAAGTGAGTAAAAATCTTTCATCTGTTTCATCGCCCACCACAGACTTTAAAATGGTGTCTGGAGGCAAAAGACAAATTGAACGCAGGAGCTTCATAGATGGTGTTTCATAGGGCAGCTGTAGCAAGCCCCACATTGCTGTGTGCAACAAAAAGCCTCAGCTGGAGCAGATAAAGAAGGCTACACTTGGACCCTAAAGTAAGGTGCTTAAGGGAAGTGTCTACATGTACTTTAAGGATAGTGGAGCCTATGTACTGTGCAGATGGTGAAGTCTCTGAACACTACAAATGTGTGTGTGTGTGTGTGTGTGTGTGTGTGTGGGGGGGGGGGGGGGGGTCTATTTGCCTGCACAGAGCCCAGAATAAAAGAAGATTATAAAAAATGATTGCCAGCATGACTTCTTTGATATAACATCTGTGCTCACCTCACTAATGCTTTTCAGCTTAATTGGCTTTCTCGAAGAGTCTCGCTGAAAATCTTCTCTGAAGGTCCAAGAGCACTGAACTTGAGCCAATAGAAAAAAGAAAAAAAAAACTCTCACACATAGAAATACAATCCAAAGGTGGCACATATGCGAGCCATGGTAAATCATTCATACATCTATCACATCATATTCCTCTGTCCTTTGTAAGACTGCAGTTGGAGCATAAATCTCCACAGTCTCGGCACATGAATAAATTTGACGCGGGAATGCATGCAGCAGTGACAAACCAGAAAAGCAGCAGTGTAGATTTTTTCATTCAAACAATCAAGACAACCCACTGCATTTGTAATATCTTGAAATAGCCTTTGCTGGAACCTAGCTTTTTAATTTTTGATCAAACTGCCCTTGCTTTTAAAATCAACAGTGGGCATCTGAAACAAGGTACAGTGTATTTGGCTAACTAGGGAGGAAAAATCTGCTCCAATCTGAAATCAACTGGAAAAAAACTGTTCGTCACTGCCCTGAAGTAAAAGCTGAACTGTGGCGGTGCAGCTAAAGCTGGTTCATCTTTTTAATGAGGCCCTTCTTTGGAGCATCATCTACAAAGTACAACATTACAATGCTCCTCCAATATTCTTCTCTCCCCTTATTACTTTTAGGGGAAAAAACAATATCATGGAAATTTAACACTGTAGTGGTGTTATCTGATGGCACAGACACGTACACTAAAGTAAGTTCCTGTTTTTGACATTCAGTTTATCTGCTGGATTGCATTTTATCTGCGCATTGATTAATGGGACCGACGGATGGACAGACAGACACACAGATAGATAGGTAGATTGATACTTTAATGATCTCCAGCAGGAAGTCACATTTCCAGCAGCTTGAGAAGGATGGAAACACAGGGGCAGGAAGGGTTGAGATATAAAATACAATATAAAATCTAAAAGATAAATATAAGAATAAAATTAGAAATGTGAAGTCTGCATTGAAACGATGCAACACATCTGTAATGAACTGCAACCTTGGCAGAATCTTTTTCTGGTCTCATGTTATCATTATTCCTAAAGCTCTGCGAGATGAAAGATACTCCGTCTGCAAGACTGACAAACTGATATTTTGCTGGAAAATATTCGGTTGGATCTTTTAAAACATGAAATCCATGTTTAAAAAGGTGGAGTTACTGCTTCAGCTAAGGTATTCAATATATTTTACTAAACTTAATATCAGAGCTCTTTTTCGTGTGCAACATCAGAGCACTGCTAAAGTTTGTGCAACCATTTAGATCTCGTGTCTTTTACCACAGTTTTTCAACCCATTTCTCCACAGGAAATTCAATATGCTGATGCAGTGGTTTTGCACTAGTCAACAACACAGATATACAGTATTTTTAACGCAAATGTTACACTCATAATCCTAAATTATCCTCACCACAGCAAAAAAGATTAATGTAGTGCCAAAAAGAACAACTTTGCCGACAGTGTCAGGAAGACAAGGTTCAAATTGTGTACTGAAAGATACTATAAGAAACTTTATGTCTGTGTTGACTGGCACCCCCAGAGGACAAAGTAGTTTCTCTTCTTTTTTTCTTTTTGTCTAGTCCTTGTAAAGTGGTGTTAGATGACACTGTCTATCTACAGTAAAATTGATCAATCCTTTGTTTTGCTTCATAACAAATAAATAAACTACTCACAAGAGCTTTAAAGCTCTTTTGAGTAATTTTTTGTAGGTTTTTGTAAAACCTGTGGACAAAGCATGGGCTCTAATTTCTTTCTGATTGTGTCCTGCACATGTATAAGTATTGTTTTTGACTAAAAATAGTCAGACAGGTGACTCATCACTAATCGTTGGAAAAATATTATTTTTTTAACCCTTTAATGCCTTTTGTATCATATCTGATACATACTTTTATATACTTCTATCAAATCAATATGATCAACAAATTACTAAAAGAAACACCTGAATACAGTCCAATAAATAGTAAAAATGTCTTCTTGTAGTTTATCAGTTTCAAAAAACATCTAATCTATCAAACGAGATAAACAAATATATCTGTTAAATTTTAAGGACATTTTGATTTTCAGCCGTCTCCAAAAAATTTGAATTTTCTGGCCATAATTTGTGGTGTCAGGCATTAAAGGGCTACAGGTTGTTTTGAAAGTGTCTTGTGAATCACTTGGACCCCCTTTTTAAGGTATCTTGAAATTACTGTTTAAATATAATGGAATTGGTAGCCTATTGTTTACTTTTGCTGTGTTAAGTTTAGTCAGTCATTTCCAGTTAAAAGCTCCCCACAGAAACTCTAATCTTGGAACAAGCATACTTGCATAAGTCAGCACTGTGTAGCACTCAGGTTTCAGATTTTCGGAGTGTGTTTAGGTAATCTGAGCGCCATTACGTGCACGTGAACGCAAGATCTGCCCGATGACAGTGACGCCCCAAAAGTGCACGAGGTGGTTGGCTCCCCTGGACTCTCCTTCAGCACGTGTGAGACCCCTCCTCTGGCTCCATAGTGGGTTTCAAGCTCTTTGAGACTCAACAGTGTCCTGACAACGACTCTAACAGGGAGGAACGGGGACTGTTATGAACCCTGACTGGCAGGCTGCTGAGAATACAATCATTTTTCAATTATGGACGGCTCTGACAAAGCACAAATTAAACACACCGCGGGGACGAAGGAAGATTTAAAAGCTACTGATGCCACTTCTTCTGTCGCGAGCTCCAATGAAGATTGCTGCCCCTGTCTGAGGCGCGTGAAGGGCGTTATACCGCCGCTTTACCGGAATGAGCTCGTGCAACTTGTCAAACTAGCGGGGCCAGTGGTAAGAGTCAATTTAACTGATTTCAGGTTTCAGGTTGAGTGAAACCTGTTGTTTAAATTTATTTGAGGATGTTCTTGTTCATTATTCTCTGTGTTAGCTGTTTATTATGTTGCAGTTACATTATGGGAGTTTTTGATTTGTGAGAAGATGCAATTACTGTTTTTCCCTATTAAACTGTCTTGTGAGAGCTGTAGAAAACTTCTCTTAAACTTATGTAATCCTTGTCTCCCACTTTTACTGCTGTAACCTTTCAAATCTCAATCCTGGGGTCCCTGAAATACACACAAATGATGACATTAGAAACACGAGAGATTCTGGTCTTGGACAGGGCTGAGGGGATAGGTGTGATTTAAAAAAAACTTCAGATTACAGTCATCTGACTTTTTAAGGCTGAATACCCTCCTAATGGAAAAATAATTTAATTTTGCAGAAAGAGAACTTGCAGGGCTTTTATTTAAAAAAATTAATAAATAAAGTGCTTTACAAAAACAATATGAAGCAGATCAGGAGGGGCTGCAAGCTGAGCTGCTGCCAACACCACCTTAACTTCCATGTTAACATTTCTAAGTCATGATCACTCAAAGTTCATCTTAGGGTGCAAAATTATTTCAACCCAGTCATTTATTTAGCTGAAGCCAAATTATCCACAGAAGTCACCTCTTTAAGAATTATTGGCCCAAGCATTCGAAATTAGTGACCACATATGGTAGTAGTAGGATGGGTTGTTAATGAATCCAGCTGAGCTACTGTTAAAATGCAGGTATTTACGATTGTTCTTATATCTTTAGCAACAGTGGTTTCTTTCTTTATTTTTCTCCAAGTTTCCCCTTTTTCCAATTTACAGATAATATCCACTTTTTTGACTGATAGCAGGCAAAAAAAAACCCCATCAACCTTTGGTTTCCATACCTTTTCCTACCGATTTCGGCTGTGTGATCCACTCACACTGGGTGGATCACTGGTCTTTTACAACCCCTCATCATTGTTTTTAATCAGCCAGCCTTAGTTTTCACGTGCTGTATTTTGGCAGTGTCTCTTTCTAAAGGTGTTGTCTTTGTTTTTGTGTCCCAGGTCGTTTCCCAATTGATGGTTTTTATGATCAGTTTTGTCAGCACTGTTTTCTGTGGTCACCTGGGAAAAACAGAACTTGCAGGAGTATCATTATCAATTGCGGTGAGATGATTAATGAGTCTTGTATTTGCTTTGAAAGCTGCCAAAGCCTGTGAACACTGAAGTTTTTATTAACTGTCTTTCCTTTATACATAATTTTATGTGTTTTTTTTTTTTTTTTTTGTTATTGTAGGTGGTGAATGTGACGGGTATTTCTATTGGCACTGGTTTGTCGTTAACGTGTGATACCCTAATATCTCAGGTATTTCTCAGTGGAGGATGTTCTTTCACTTTGGTTATCTTACATGGGCAAAAAAAGTTCCTGCTGAGTTCCCAGGTTGTCCTGGGGTCTGCTTTAAAACAATTCAACAATGAGCTTTTGTATCACGCAAGCTTATATTACCAGTTTTACCCCTTGTTATTGGTGTGGTTAGTGTTTTCCAACTTTGCTTATTTGAGTATCTGTCCACCTGTGTCATGCAGACATATGGGAGCGGTAACTTAAAGCGTGTTGGTGTGATCCTCCAGAGGGGGGTTTTAATTCTGTTATTGGCCTGTTTCCCCTGCTGGGCCATCCTCATCAACACGGAACCTCTCCTACTCGCTGTCAAGCAAAGCCCAGAAGTTGCCAGGTTGGTAATTATTAATCCCCAGAATAACAGTCCTTTGAAACAACTCATTTACCAATAGTAATGTGCAAACTGTTAACTGTTAGAGAGATTTAGAGCTGAAACAAGGGAGTAACTCTGAAACAAATCTGCATCAACTTTAGGTTTTAACAACAGTGGACAGGGAAAAAGTTGCAAACACTTTGACCTAAGCACAATGTTTGTATATAGTTGTTTTTACACTGATGTGGAGCATCATTCACATAAGTAATATTAAGTCATATTTCTGTTTATGAATTTATGTCTGCCATTCCCGTAAGCTTTTGGACACGGTGATGATTCCAAATTTACAGCCTTGAGCTGCTTAATTGAACACTTTATGCGTTCTGATGCTTGGTAGATTGTTTTGCAGTTAATTTCCAGAACGGTTTGTTGAGACAAGCTGCCTTCTGCATGTGGCAGCAATGCTAGGTTGAAGGTGCAGTGTGCCGAATTTAGGAGGATTAAGCTGAACAGACTTGGTACAATTAGAATTCAATATTCCTAATTATATTGAATTTAGTTTGCAAAAACTAAATAGTTTTGTTTTTGCTCATTTAGACAGAGCCTATTAATATTTATATACAGGATTGTGATTGTTATCACTGGTAAAATAATTGAATGAATGCTTTTTGGTGATAAGAATGTGACAAATAAGGATCAGAATGACCAAATATCACAGGAGCTTTTTGTCCTCAGAGGCCACTGTCACTTTACTGACTGAGGGATGAGCAAGGAAATGTCTGAGCCTGGAATGTAACTGCTGGATATCACTGAATATCACTATTTCTACACACTATGCCTTTTATTTCAAGTATATGTATCTGGAATAAATTGTAGATATAATTTAACAGACAATATCTTTGTGGAATATTTGTCATATATTTTTTAGTCTGCATTAGACACAAGCTGGGATTCAGTGGTAACAGAATGAATGACCTCATTGACACGGAGGGCTCTATTTTGGTGCCTCGCCGGAGACGTGCCGCAAGCGCAGCGTCAGTCAGATCCGCCGCGCTGACAAGGCGTTCCCAAGCACATTTTGGTATTTTGGTGAGCCGCGCAGCCCGGCGTAAGTATCCCCCCTCCCTAACTCAGCTCCTCCCAGCACCATAAGTCGTAGACGGGGAGGAGAAAAGCGTTAAGTGGGTTTAACACAGCCGAGACCTGTTTTCACCAATCACATAGGCTCCTCTCCTTGCTTTAAATCCGCCACAGGCGAGGCGTATTACTATTTTCATGAAGTAGTCAAAGAGATCAAGAGATGTCTTAAGACAGTAATGCCACAAGATGGCGACAGAGGGCAGCTCCTCAACAAGCGTCCTCCACACTCTCTCATATAAGCACAGATGGATTTAGTGTGCGTAATGTTGGACCCAGTGGTAAGACAAACACCCTTTTCCACAAATAAAGACACTCACATAAAGTTGCTCATATTCAAACCTCACGTGACAAAGGTGGGTTGAGCGCACAGATCACAACATAAACTCCAAAAATGGCATTAAAATCGGAACCATCTGTGCGTAAATGACGCATCGCGCTCCGTGGCCTGGCTCTTTCTTTCATAGATGTTGGCATATAAAATAAATTTGGCTCACAAAACTGAATATTATAATATCCGTATGTCGGCTTAAAGTAGATAACGCATCTGAGCACTGAAACAAATCATCTGTTCAGCTGCAGCAGCAGCAAGACGGACAGAGGACACGGAGACGTGTCCAGGTCGAGCTGTGCGAGAAATAAGAGGAAGAGGAAGAAAGAAAAGGAGGGAGATGAATTACATATCTTGTTAACTTCATCATGTGTGTATATTTACTAGATATTTAATTTAATTTGATGCGGTTTCAGCTGTGTTGATTCGGTCAGGTTGTGTGTCCAAACGCGTGCCAAACGCGCTCATCAGATCACATATAGATCAGAATATATCGATATAGATCTAAATATATGTGCTGACTCAGATTAATAGTTGATGATGATTATTTATTGCACTGAAATGTGCCTGACACTGTGGAAACCTGCCGGTGAGGCATCAGTGACGTATGTCGATACGCCGCCGGTCTACCAAAATACTTCTAGACCAGCTGCGTTCCGCCTTGCGCTGAAAGCTGACCAGGTTTGAATCGGCGAGCTTTCAGCGCACTTTACACGCCGTTGGCGAGCACGAAAATGTCACTGCGCCAGCTGATTCTGTCGACACCTCCCCCTGCCACACCACCACGCCCAGCTTGGCGGATCTCGGCTCGCCTCCGTGCGGCTCATTCCACGAAAATACCAAATTGGCCTTACGCTGGGCTCCGCCAGACGAAAATACAACTGCGCGGGGCTCGCCGCCCTCCGCCGCCTCACCGGCGCGCACGAAAATAGAGCCCGTAGTATTAGTTAGAGCAGCCACACTGTATTTAGTAACTACAGTATTTCTATGTTTTATTTTTTTTGGAACAAAGCAGCAGAAATTCCATCAGTTTTGACTTTAACGTGGTCATCGGTTGAAATCAAGACCCAAGATAATTGTCTGAGGATGTTATTTGTGTTGAAATTTTATAATGTTAAATAATGTTGTGTTTCAACACCACAGTTTCACATGCACATTTCTTTGTTTTCTTTCTGGTTGAAGTCTCTCTCAGCTTTATGTGAAGATCTTCATGCCTGCACTGCCAGTGAGTTTTGATGCTTTTTAAGTCCTGTATTTAAGAGTGATAAGAATAACAATAAAATCAAAATCAGATTATTTAGGGGGTTTACACATTCACTGAGTCACTTTGGTCATACTCACAGTCAGATTCCTTCACTTCTTTTTCAGGCAGCTTTTATGTACCAGCTGCAGGGGAGGTATCTTCAAAACCAGGTAAACCAAAGCAAACATACTTCAGTCAGAGCTCACATCTGAACCAAAGTGATCTAGTATTTTTAAATGTTAACTTTTGTCCTGTGGTTTACAGGGAATAATATGGCCTCAGGTTATTACTGGAGCCATTGGAAATGTCTTCAATGCAATTATAAACTACATATTGCTCTTCTATCTGAATATGGGAGTTGCGTAAGTTTAAAAAAAAAACTTTTATTTTGTAGTACAGCATGTCATGTTGAATATAGAGTGACTTTATTGTCAAATCTCTGGATAGGGCTGCTTACATTTATCGCAGACACACATATATGAGCTCATAGTACAATTGGATTTTGTATTAATGCTTTTCTGCTCCCCATACCCACTGTTTGTGTTGGGTCATTTTTATAAGACTAGCTGCTTCACTTTGTAAAACCCTGACTTCCTTTTCTGCATCTCTGCTAGCCTGCCTGACCTTACACAGCAGGTCCTCACAGTGGCCCTCATTTATCAATCTTGCGCAGATCTGAGCACAGGATTCATCCTACAATAGGACACACGTGAGATTTATGAAAGGGTTTGTATCTGACCAATCCCAGCGTACGTATGATCGGGTCTTGATAAATGCGGCGGCTGAAATCGATCGTCATTAACATGTTTACGCCCTTAAATATTTGTGATTCAGAAGCCTCGCCCACTGAGGTAAAACATGAAAGAGGAGAAATATTACAAAGATGCGAAACTTTTCCGAGCTGAAAGTGGATATCCTCGTGTTTGTGGTGGAAACTAACAAGGATTTTCTCTTTGGAAGCATCAAAACTGGTCTAAAAGCAGTCTAGAAAACTCCTGTCTGGAGCAGGATTATGTTGGCGGTGAACAGTTTGAATAAATCATTAGTCAATAAGTTGCTCATGATGATAAATTAATATCTCATACATGCCTCATATTTGTTTATTGCCATGACAAAGGGTACGTTGCTCCTATTATTGAAAGTATTTAGTTTTAATTTGTTGCGTCTTTGTAATGTAGAGCAGACTGGAGAGTCTGACAGAGGCTGAACAAAAATAATTACTAACCTCACCAAACGGTGTGTTGCTGCCCCTTTATTTATGTCTTAATCTTTAATGAAATCTGGCTGATTGTGCTTAATGACAGGTTTGAGGTTTGTATATCAATTATTTTCAGACAGACATTTGCTGCACCACAGATCCACACTGACTCAAACTTGCGTACACGATGTCAGACCTGTCGTGAGATTTGGTCGTAGCGTACGCTCACGTGTAGATTGATAAATGCCGATCCTCACGTCAAAATTTTTGTAAGCAAGGTGTACGCAAGTTTTCTGCTGCACGCAAGCTTGATAAATGAGGGCCACTATGATAATCTGGACTGGCTGAGCAGCAGCTGCACGTTGAGATTGATTGACACATTTACAGACAGATCAGTACTGAACTTTGGACCACAGTGCATAATAGATGTTTTTTTTTCTTGGTTAAACAACAGCAGCCGCAGCAGTGACAGTGAGAAATTAGTCAAAATAGAGTTGCAAGTATGGTTGTTGTTGGTATTTAAGCTGTTAAAAAACAGGACACATTTGTGTTTTATTGAGATTTGTTGATGAAATTTGAAAAGATAGCTGTCTGAGTTCATTATTAGGCTTATAGTGGATTTGTCCATCGACAATAATGGTGTTGATATCTAGTGCAAAATAAGAGGCTTTAGCTGTTTTGTCTTGTGCCTGTTTTGATCTTCACCTAACAGTTCAAATCTGTTTTGCTCAAAGTGGATCTGCAGCAGCCAATGCCATCTCTCAGTACTTGCTGGCTGTGGTCTTGTATGTTTACATCTGCTGGAGGGGTCTTCATAAGGCCACATGGGGAGGTGAGCCACTTTTTCTTATTTTGCTGAGAAACTTACCCACAAAACAAAATCTATTGGCTTTTAAAGGTTTGACGGTTAACTGTCTCTGTCTAGTCAGTCTTGGTGGGAACAAGTCCTCCTCTTTGTTTAATGTGTGACAAAGTAGTTACACTTTATAACTGGGCAATGTGGAGTGGAGGAGAGGTGACAGGGATGACGCATGTGGCCAGAGTATTACAGTCAAATATTCATCCCTCAGCTGTTACGTAATGAACACAGTAATATGCCACTTACTCAGTAATTCTGGCTTTTTGTCACCTGAACAAACAGTTCAGTTAAGGTCCTGGGTGAACCCTGTTCACTTTAAGCTCATGTCAAGACCTTTAAAAAGCTCCACCTGTATCCAAGTGGCTTTGAAAAGGTAAACTCATGCAGCTATATTTGACAGAAATATGTTTTTAAGGTTGTGGCTTATGATTCTATTTGTTGAGAAAAAAACAGCTGCTCTAACAGAAAATAAAAAATGTTAACCCACAGGTTGGACGCTTGACTGTCTGCAAGAGTGGGGACCCTTCGTCCAGCTGGCCATCCCCAGTATGCTCATGCTGTGCCTGGAGTGGTGGATGTTTGAACTGGGAGGGTTTCTTGCTGGGGTGATTGGTGAAGCCGAGCTCGGAGCTCAGTCTATAGCCTATGAGCTGGCTGTTGTGGCCTACATGGTGAATCCCCCAAATGTTTTTTCTCCACATTGATAATGTGTTGGTTGTAAATATGACCTGCTAATGCACTTGTGTGTTTTCATTTTCACTCAGCTCCTAGTTAAGTTCCAGCTCCTCTGATCATGCGTCTTTTTTCCTGCAGTTCCCATTGGGGTTTGCTGGAGCTGCTAGTGTTCGGGTTGGGAATGCTCTTGGTGCGGGAAATGTAGAGCAAGCCAAGTTGTCCTCCAAAGTCCCCATCATTTGCACTTGTAAGAACTAATTCATGTGGTTTATGTTACTTGAAACACCCTCTCCACAGAAATAATTCCATTTCAAAGACCAACAGGGTTATAAGACACAAGGAATCAGAAAATGCGGAGCTTGGAAAAGCAAAAGATCTGATTTCCTTTGTATCTGCAGTAAAATGTGATGAGGCCTACAATAAATGATCCACTCACAAACATCATGAGAGCTCTCTTTATACAGTGGAGTCCTGAACCAAAAATAAATGAGGAATACTCTCAGACCAAATCTGGGTGAGGAGGAGACAGAAACTTTTATCTTATGTCGAGTTGGTGACCTTGTTGCCATGGTATGACACATTCCTCCAAAAGTTATGACTGGCTGATCCACACGAAGAGAAAAACAGTTCTTGTATTAATAACATGCGAAGAGAGACAGTGAAATCAATTTGCCTTATTCCAGAGTATGATCAGATAAAGTGTTGTTATCCTACAAGATGTTTTGAAACCCATGCACACTGTGCTATCGTCTGATCAAACACTAGTAGTAAAAGCAGTGTTTATAGACATAGTATACCCATTCAGGCTGACCATTTACTAATTTTTTTAACCTGAATACATCACTGTCTAAGATTAACAAACTAGAGTGTGATCTACTCTCACTCTACACTTATCTGTGGATGATCAGAGAGATGACAGCTGCTCTGTCTCTCCTTAAATGCACCAGTTGTTGTGATGTGTCTTTGTGAATACAAAACCTGTCAATGGTTTTGTAGCTGCTGCTTTTACTCTGCACTCTCCCAACAAAAAACATTGCCTCCCTCTAGGGCTGAATGGTTTATTGTTTAATGATCGAAATTGGGATTTTTTACAGCATGATCATGTGATTGCCAAAGCTGCATTTATTATTATTATTTTTTTTTTGTTGCTGCGCTCCTGACTGACTCGGGATCTGTTGTGTCAACTATTTCACATGTACATGACGTCTCCCCACCATCCCAATCAGAAAGGGCGTATGCCACTCATGGACAGGTCACATTAACCAATCAGTATTAACCTGCTCTCCATGTTTTGAAACATTTACGTGTTTTTAAAATAGCTTCAGTGCAACCACAAGTGGAGTTTGGTGATTTAATCCCTAAAAAAAAGTGGCACAGCAGTCATCTGGGAGTATTTTGGTTTTGAGGCTGCGGACATGCATCAGAAATAGGTACTGTGCAAGCAAAACCTGTTGCACTAAAGTTGCTACATCGAGTGGAAACTAGGGTGACCATATTCTGAATCCCCAAAAAGAGGACACAACTACGTGGGGGCGGAGTCACAGAGTCGCGCGTATTAAATATTGAGTTTTCTGGTTCGGGTCGAGTGTTTTAAATGTGCTTCTAACTCAGTAAATCTTTGCGACACAAACTCAAAACTTCCATACAAAACCCCAGACATTTGAAGGATTTTGTAACCTCTCGCGGACAAGGCCAGACAGCCCCCAAAAAAGAGGACATGTCTGGGTAAAAGAGGACGTCTGGTCACCCTAGCGGAAACACAACCAACTTGTACCGGCACTTGAAAAACCACCCCAGGCGCTTGCAAGAGGAGTGCATGACATATAGTTTAGGATGTGGTGCATCCCCGGGAACAATCACTTTGGATCTTAAATAAACTATAACTCTAATATAGCTTTAGAAAAATAAGTGGTCTTGTAGTACAACTTGTCCCCAGGGTGGGGTGAATTGTGCCATAGATTATTAAAGTAAAACACATCATTTTAACCTTAAAAACAGTAATGCTACATAAAACCCAAATTCATGAGTTTCATTCCTCTGTTTGAGAAACTCTTGAGCCTCTCAAAATTTTGCTTGACCACCAATGACATTTTTCAGTTGAAGAGCTTTTTCAAGGGCTGAGATACTTTGTGAATAACTTTTCTTCAACAGAATTTACAGTACACCTAACTACAAAGAAAAGTTCTTATGAAGAAAGGTTATGATCAGGAGGATTTTCGAACACTTTCATCAACTTTATGTATGAGGAAGCTTAAAGAATACAGCCACTGTATAAGCAGAACTCAGGAATGTAGAAAGCTTATTTTACAGGTGGGGGGCAAAGAAACTAAAGGCTGCTTCCCCTTCCTTAGTTTTGATCCTGGGAACACTGAGTAAACTTCTTCCAGATAACCTGAGGGGCGGGGATGCTTCAAAGTGTACGGGTCAATCAGACAAAGGTTAAAGATCAGGAAATCATGTCAAGACAAGTAATAGGATGTGAAAATCTTTATTTTGACACACATAAAGCCAGTGCAGGGACATCAGGAGCAATGTACTGTGCTTCACTTTCTTGCTCTTTGTCAGGACTTCAGCTCTCTAAAACGGTCTGATTGTTCTTTTTCCGTTTTTCAAAGACCTTTGAAGATGCCATGACAATAGTCCAGCCTATTAGAAAATAAACTGAGATAGACTTTAACTGTATCTTGTTCTGACAGAAATCCTTTCACTCTTTATCCATATTTATACTGATATTAATCTGATCTGATGAATATTTTCAGTGAATGTTTAAATCATGGTCAGAGACCATAACTAAACCCAAATTTTATCCGTGGTTTGTTGATAAAGCTGTGATTTCAGAAAAATGCTGCCTCCAGCTTTTTCTTTTGGGCTTCAGACAAACATCTACTCATAGATTTGTCAAATCATTTATATAAATAGAGGGTGCTTAGGTCATATGGTGAAACTGTGTCATTATAGATAGGAGATTTATTATATCTGACTAAATCTGTGTTTTCACCTGCTGGTCAAATACACAGTCAGTTTTAGCTTTGTTTATAGATTCCTGCACAGTTTGGGTATTCAGTCCATCTAATAACTGTTTTCTGTATGTTTTTGTGGCAGTCATTATCGCATGTTTCATTGGAGCCTGCCTCAGCATCTCTAGAAATATCATCGGATTCATCTTCACCACAGAGCAGTAAGTGAACTCTTAAAGCGGGGGTCACTCACTTTCCTACAGTGACTCATTTATTCAGCGGTTTTGCAGAAGCTTGGTGATGATCCACATGACATAACAGACTCAGTTTCATATTGCTGTCCAGACTTTAAACATTAACTTAGTTCATCATTCCCACGCTCACATTTAAAATCAGTTCTGCCACATTATGTCCTTTTAATGTCTTGCCATTTCAGCTAACATAAAAAACCCCTTTTAAAAGTATCCCAAGAGGTCACAGATATTGTGTAGTTTTACAATACTTAGGAGCTGTTTGCCATGTCTTTGTTGAATTTTTTTTAAATTTTATTTTATTTAAAATTTTCACATTTTACAAACAGGAACTTAAAAAAAGTGTCCATAGCAGTACAAAGAAACAGCAGCTTAAAGAGGTGGTGTAGTTCCTCTCTGATACCTCTTTAATAGCTCTACATGATTTTCAGATAAAAAAGCCTCTTGTTTCTCACTCTGGTGTATTAAATACCATAATTTATCCACAAGCCTACTTTCCTTTAATGGCCACCTCTCTGGAGGTGGCCATTAAAGTATGCATCTTGTATGCATCTAGTCCAACAGAACCTTACCTTATCTCAATATCACCATGAAGCTGTCAGTCATAGGTTCAGTTTATTCATTTATTTCACAAAGGGGTCCATAAAATCCATTTCCATGGAAGCAATTCAAAAGCCTTATGTGGTAGCCAGCTAATATTACAATATCTAATATTACTCATTGTGTCAGTGACCTGCTCACGCTGTTGGTAATTCACGGAACGATCTTACTAAAAGTGATCCCCAACGTCGAGTCATATGACACATCTCTTCTTTCATGACTATGGTATGGTCTCACTGACATTAGTAACTCAGTTGTTTATTTAAGGTATTTAAAAACTCTCACTCTCACCCTTGCTCCCTTAGTACTAACTAGATTCAAATCAAGAACTTGTCTGCTCTTTTTTTCAGAGAGATTTTGGATAGGGTTTCTGAAGTCATGATTGTGTTTTGTTTCGTGCACATTTTTGATGCAGTCGCGGTGAGAAACTGTTATTTTCATGATCATTTTTCCAGACCTTTATGAACAAGGACATGGTGGAAGCTAACTGTCTGTTGTCATTAGGGTGTGACTGGAGGAGTTCTCAGAGGAGTAGGGAAACAGCTGATTGGTGCTCTGTGTAACCTGGTGGGGTACTACTTCATTGGCTTTCCTATTGGTGTATCGCTGATGTTTGCAGCACGCATGGGTATCACAGGTAAAACAAAATCTGCTGGGTAGTTTTTGCACTTACTGGGAGATGATTCTGTATCTCCTTTTTTATAGTTTACATATGTGCAAAAATGCTGAAACTCTCTCTCCACCTTCCTGCAGGTCTGTGGACAGGGTTGGTTGTATGTGTGTTCATGCAGTCCCTCTTCTTCATCATACTGCTGTGCAAACTCGATTGGAAAAAGGCAGCTGACGAGGTAAGAGGCTACATCCCTTGGCCAGTTAAAACTCTTCATTTTTTTTTGGTTCAGGATGTGCTCTAAGTTAAACCTTTGAATGTATGTGATCAGGCTCGTGTGAGAGCAGGAGTGCAGACCAAAGAGGAAAAAGAGATGACAAGGATGGACAGTACATGTAAGTTCTGCCGTAAAGTGAAACTTCCTCCTATAAAAAATATTGCTAAAGATTCTCCATCAATCCCCCAGATTCAAATCACAACCAGGCTGAGGTTGGTGCTACTGAATCCATCTGTGAAACAAACGAGGAGGACAACAACAGGCACTCTGAAGTGCAAAGTCCAGATCAAAATACAGCCTCAGCCACTACTGTGGGAGATGTTTTGTCTATAACCCAGCTGGTTTTACGGCGTGGCTTTGCTCTGCTCTGTATGGTCACTATTCTTGTTGTTGGAGTCTTGGCCAGTGAATTCCTTGTCAAGCTGCTGAAATAAGACCTCCACTTTTTTTTTTAAACTGACACCCAGAGCGTTGTTTAGCCTTCACATTCCATTAAACAATAATACAATGTTCACTTTGAAATACTGCACAATGTGACCAGGCTACTGGTGCTGTTGATCCCACAAATCAGATCTACAGATTTATGCTGCACAAAGCCAGAGACCCAGCATATGCTAACAACAAGACAGTCCCTCCATGTCAAAGGCAGTGTAAGGGTGAAGTATAGAAAAGCAAAGACATCCAGGTATTTTCCTACATGACCAAACCAAGCCTGGTATCAAAGTGTCTTAGCAAAGAGCATTGTTCTAGTTCAACAAAAACAATCATGTTGTTCTTTTTCTGAGAAATCTTTGAGCCACATGAGGCTGGTGTGTCCTTAAATGACAGTCTGAACTAATTTAATGACAGTTCACAGTGTGGAAGTCATCACAAATTTCTTCCAGCGGATTTGACCAATTATTACATTACATTATCATATTACAATTGAAAGTAAGAAACTATGACAGCATTCTAACTGAAGTAACTTCAAGAGGTCTGTCTAAGAGTAATACTTTGGGATTTGTACATACTGAGCAGGCTTGGTAAAATGTGTTTCAATATTCAAAAATATATTAGAACTAATGTATGATCACTAAACGCTCCTGTTAGGAGTTTTTGATAGATCAGGAAACAGACCAAATTGTGTTGTTTCTCTATGATGTCAAAAAATCGAATAAGACCATCAATTATGAGTTTGACAGTTTCTATGATATTAATTTTCACCTCCTGTAACTGAAGATCGAGTGATTTACTGGACCAATCAATGACATTTGGGCATAATAATCTTTCATATTGGCATTATGCCTTACAAGGTCAATATCACCATTATCTTCCAATGAAAAAGGCATTTTTCTTATCACCCATTAACAGAATATTAAATCTGTTAGAGTCATTGGCTTGTGTTTAGTTGAAACTCATTTATGAAGTGTAAAATAACAATTTCAGAGAGCTAGACAGAAACCTTAAGACCCTTGTGGCGAAATATTATTCCATCCACATTTATTGGAAATAGTGTTTATTCAGTAATGTTGTTTTTCATTTTATGGTATTATGGTGGAATTGTTGTATTTTGTCAAATCCAAAGAAACAGAAACAAACCAACAAAAAAAAAACATGATATTGGCATTATGTGTATAAATATATATATATATATATATATATATATATATATATATATATATATATATATATATATATACTCACCGGCCACTTTATTAGGTACACCTGTCCAACTGCTCGTTAACACTTAATTTCTAATCAGCCAATCACATGGTGGCAACTTAGTGCATTTAGGCATGTAGACATGGTCAAGACAATCTCCTGCAGTTCAAACCGAGCATCAGTATGGGGAAGAAAGTTGATTTGAGTGACTTTGAACGTGGCATGGTTGTTGGTGCCAGAAGGGCTGGTCTGAGTATTTCAGAAACTGCTGATCTACTGGGATTTTCACGCACTACCATCTCTAGGGTTTACAGAGAATGGTCCGAAAAAGAAAAAATATCCAGTGGGCGGAAATGCCTTGTTGATGCCAGAGGTCAGAGGAGAATGGCCAGACTGGTTTGAGCTGATAGAAAGGCAACAGTGACTCAAATAACCACCCATTACAACCAAGGTAGGCAGAAGAGCATCTCTGAACACACAGTACGTCAAACTTTGAGGCAGATGGGCTACAGCAGCAGAAGACCACGCCGGGTGCCACTCCTTTCAGCTAAGAACAGGAAACTGAGGCTACAATTTGCACAAGCTCATCGAAATTGGACAATAGAAGATTGGAAAAACGTTGCCTGGTCTGATGAGTCTCGATTTCTGCTGCGACATTCGGATGGTAGGGTCAGAATTTGGCGTCAACAACATGAAAGCATGGATCCATCCTGCCTTGTATCAACGGTTCAGGCTGGTGGTGGTGGTGTCATGGTGTGGGGAATATTTTCTTGGCACTCTTTGGGCCCCTTGGTACCAATTGAGCATCGTTGCAACGCCACAGCCTACCTGAGTATTGTTGCTGACCATGTCCATCCCTTTATGACCACAATGTACCCAACTTCTGATGGCTACTTTCAGCAGGATAATGCGCCATGTCATAAAGCTGGAATCATCTCAGACTGGTTTCTTGAACATGACAATGAGTTCACTGTACTCAAATGGCCTCCACAGTCACCAGATCTCAATCCAATAGAGCATCTTTGGGATGTGGTGGAACGGGAGATTCGCATCATGGATGTGCAGCCGACAAATCTGCGGCAACTGTGTGATGCCATCATGTCAATATGGACCAAGCTCTCTGAGGAATGCTTCCAGCACCCTGTTGAATCTATGCCACGAAGAATTGAGGCAGTTCTGAAGGCAAAAGGGGGTCCAACCCGTTACTAGCATGGTGTACCTAATAAAGTGGCCGGTGAGTGTATATAACCAGCCTCTACCTGTCACTGCTGTGAAGGGTAGGTACACTAAAGAAACAATTGTGTTACTCTGTGGCTGATACATTTCAGCACGACAGGAGGAGATTTTTTTTTACATATTTTTGTTTTGTTGTTAAACACTTACAAGTTATTTCCACAAAACAATAGCCACACAGGAGTGGGCCCCCATGAGGCCACTGATAACATACACATTTTTGTATTAAGTGAGTGGCCGTGCAAAATGCTCCTGTCTGAAGAGGAAGAAGAGAGTCAATGTGCAGAAAATAAATAATAAAAGACATTTTTAATGGTAAAAATGTATAAATGAAGTATCATACTTATTGTGCATTACAGGAGCTTTTCTCCTCAAAGGCTACCGTGGCTGTAGCAGCGTGAGGGGTGAGCAAGAGAGAGTGTCAGTCAGGAAACTGACCCCTAGTTATCACTAAATATTCCCTTTTTACACACAGCATTTATAAAGTGAATAAATATGTAAAAATTACATTCCTAGACACAAAGGAACTCAACAAAGCCATGTTGCTGCAAGAGCAGCATATTGCAGCTCCAGTATTATCCTCCTTTTTAATCCAGAACCTTTTCTTTCAGTGGTTCATTGTTGTGACTGAATCCTGAACACTTTGTACAAAACCCAATTCCATTCAAGTTGGGAAATCATGATAAATGTAAATAAAAAAGAATACAATGATTAGCAAATCCTTTTTAACCTACACTACAGGCCAAAAGTTTGGAAGCAAGGCCATTACAGGCTGAACAGTTGGGAGTAACTTCAAGTTTTTGTTCACAATGCTTTTTTCAAAATCCAGCATGAGTTTTATGTATTTTGGGATGTATTTACTCCATGATCAGATGTTGCTTTCATGGAAATGCACCATTTTACTCCATTTACCTTTAGATATACTTTGATGTTAACAGACCATTGCTAAATATATGTCAGCAAAAGATAATAAAGGCTTAGTTTTAGGGTTAAAAGCATTTGCAAGAGTCACAACTTCAGTGCAAAAGCAAAAAAACAAATCACAGTTGGATTATTTACTTCAACTTTTTTGCTTTTGAGAGTCTGCATACAAAAATCCTAATAAATCTCAACTGCGTTCAAACTACCGCAAAAATGGCTAGAAAGAAGCAACTGAGTAAAGAAACAAAAGTACAGATTTTTACATTGAGGAAAGAAGGATACACAGAAAGAGAAATTGCAAAACAAAAGTGTTTAACAAAGGAGTCCACTACACTCTGAAGAGACTAGAGGAACCTGGAAGTTATGATGATAGAAAAAGACCTGGACGAAAGAGAGTTACTACAAAAGCAGAGGATAAACATATTATTGTCATCAGTAAGAGAGATCAGCGAAAGACAGCACCAAAAATAAGGGAGAAAATCAACATGATAAGGCCGAAACCCATATCTCTGACAACCGTGGAAAGACGTTTGTGAAAGGCTGGTCTGAAAGGTTGTGCAAAAAAAACACTACTTTGTCCACAGAGCAATAAAAAGAGGTATGAGTGGGAAAAAGCTCACAAAAATTGGACTTAAACAAGTTTGCACTGTTTGGTTCAAAACGCAGAGCCCATGTCTGCAGACAAACTGGTGAACGTCTGAAAGCACCATCTGTTACACCCACAATTCAGCATGGAGGTGGTAGTTCCATGGTATGGGGATGTTTTGCAGGTGATAGAGTAGGAGATTTGTTTGAAGTAAAGGGTATCATGAAGAAGGAACAGTACCACTCCATCCTCCAGCACCATGCTGTTCCATCTGGACTCAGACTTGTGGCTCATAAGTTTGTTTTGCAGCAAGACAATGACCCTAAGCACTCTGCCAAGCTCTGTCAGGGTTACCTTGACAAAAAAGAAGAGGAAGGTGTGCTTCAAAAGATGGTTTGGCCCCCTCAGTCTCTAGACCTTTCTCCAATTGAGCTTGTGTGGGATGAATTGGATCAATCGGTCAGAAAAACGCATCCCACAAATCAGCAGTCTCTTTTTTAATAAACTAAGCTTGGAATGCAATCCCTGGAACATACCTTAAAAAACTTGTGGAACGAATGCCTGGTATGCCAAGCTATTCTTAAAGCCAGAGTTGGTTACTTTAAAGAAAGCGAAGTCTAAGCAACAATAACTGTAATACCTAATAATTATAGTCAAAATGTCTTCTGATAAGTTACTCTTTACACAATAGTCATGTTTCTTGTGTTGCAAATAATATATATGAGACTATGATCTTTTTTGTACAAATCTGATCTTGCCTCTGAACCTATGGCCTGTAGTGTATATTCAATTAAATACACTACAAAGACAAAATATTTAATGTTCAAACTCATAAACTTTTTTTTTTTTTTTTTTTTTTTTGCAAATATGGTTAACTCAGAATTTCATGGCTGCAACACATGCCAAAGTAGTTTTTAGAGGGGCATGTTTACCACTGTGTTACATCACCTTTCCTTTTAACAACACTCAATAAACGTTTGGGAACTGAGGAGACTAATTGTTGAAGATTTGAAGGTGGAATTCTTTCCCATTCTTGCTTGATGTACAGCTTAATTTGTTTGGGGTCTTCGTTGTTGTATTATACACTTCATAATGCGCCATACATTTTCAATGGGAGACAGGTCTGAACTGCAGGCAGGCCAGTCGAGTACCTGCACTTTTTTACTACGAAGCCACGCTGTTGTAAAACACATGCAGAATGTGGCTTGGTATTGTCTTGCTGAAATAAGCAGGGGCGTCCATGAAAAAGATGTTACTTGGATGGCAGCATATGTTGCTCCAAAACCTGTATGTACCTTTCAGCATTAATGTTGCCTTCACAGATGTGAAAGTTACCCATGCCTCGGGCACTAATGCACCCCCATATCATCACAGATTCTGGCTTTTGAACTTTGCGTTGATAACAGTCCGGATGGTTCTTTTCCTCTTTGGCCCGGAGGACACGATGTCCACTATTTCCCCAAAAAATTTGAAATGTGGACTCATCAGACCACAGAACACTTTTCCACTTTGCATCAGTCCATCTTAGATGAGCTTTGGCCCAGAGAAGCCAGCGGCGTTTCTGGATCTTGTTAATAAGTGGCTTTTGCTTGACATAGTGGAGTTTTAACTTACACTTACAGATGTAGCGACAAACTGTATTTACTGACAGTGGTTTTCTGAAGTGATCCTGAGCCCATGTGGTGATATCCTTTACACATTGATGTCAGTTTTTGATACAATGCCACCTGAGGGATCGAAGGTCACGGGCATTCAATGTTGGTTTCCGGCCGTGCTGCTTATGTGCAGTGATTTCTCCAGATTCTCTGAACCTTCTGATGATGCTATGGACTGTAGATGTTGAAATCCCTACATTCCTTGCAATTGTACTTTGAGAAAAGTTGTTCTTAAACTGTTTGACTACTTGCTCACGCAGTTGTTCACAAAGTGGTGAACCTCGCCCCATCCTTGCTTGTGAATGACTGAGATTTTTTGCGGAAGCTGCTTTTATACCAAATCATGGCACCCACCTGTTCTCAATTAGCCTGCTCACCTGTGGGAAATAGGTGTTTGATGAGCATTCCTTATATTTCTCAGTATTTTTTGCCACCTTTCCCAACTTCTTTGTCACATGTTGCTGCCATCGATTCTGAAGCTAATGATTATTTGCAAATTTATCAGTTTGAACATTAAATATGTTGTCTTTGGAGTGTGTTCAGTTGAATATGGGTTGAAAAGGATTTGCAAATCATTATATTCCGTTTTTATTTAAGATTTACACATCTCCCAACTTCATTGGAATTGGGTTTTGTACATGCAGCTCTGATGAAAAAGTTCCTGAATCACTCTGTGGATTAATATGTATATGAATGGCTTGAAATAATTCTGTTATTTCCAAGAAACACTCATGTTTTTTTCAGATATTCTTGGGTATTTTTACCTCTATTCGATAAGACAGCTGAAAAGACACTGGAAATGTTTGGGGTAGAAAATGGGACACGACATGCAGCAAAAGGTCAGAGCTGGGAATAGTACCAGCGACCACTACGATGAGGTCTACAGCCTCTATATGTGGGGCACTTAGACCCTTCGGACCCAAGTTCTCATTTTTATTTCTCTGTTAGCATTCATCTTGTCATTTTGTAAAGACAACTAACTATAACCAGAATACTATTGGAAGTATGTAAAAATTATGTTTTATTAGTTGTGTTTCATCACTGTCATCACTCCAAATAAATAGTTATATTCATGTTAACTTGTCCGTATTATTTACATAATAGTGATGCAATGATGCAAAAACTGACATTACATTTGCTGTAGAGGGGTGTGGCATTGTGGGAAGATAGGGGAATAGAGGGTGACAGAGAATTCAACCACCCTGCAAGCTGAAAAGCTAAACACAAGCCAGTAGGGCTGCATGATTTTGACCAAGAATAAAATCCCAATTTTCTTCTCTAAAAACTCGATTTTCAATTTTTTATTCAGTAACAACTTTAACAAATTTCACTTTAATGGTAAGTTTTTCTGTCATCTCAAAATGAAACCACTGAAAACGATGCAGTGCATAGGCCAAGCCAGTAAGTGGCGGTGTAAAGCTGCTCAGACAATGCACAAAAGACAGAAGAGTACAGAGTATGCGTATTAAAGTTGTTTTGGCTGGACACATGCAGGCACCATAAAAGAGTTATGCTGTGTGTGACATAATGGTTTCAAGAGAGATGCAAATAGGCATCCACACAGAGATGAAATGGTAGTTGTTTAAGGATTTATGCACTCTCTGGCCCATTTTCAAAAAGTACCGTTTACAGTCACCCAAAATGCTGTTTCCGTGTTAATGCTGATATGACAAAAACATTTGTGTTTTCTCCTGAATTCGTTACCTTGTGGACGGGTTGATACCATCTTCAGACAGACCTTGCAGCGGGGAGTGGTTTGCTCTTCATCCCAAACTGTGAAGTCGTACCAATTCCACACGACGGACTTGCTCTTGTCCTATTTAGCCACAAAATTGTCACCTTTTGCAAACGCCATGTTTGTTTACACTGGTGTGTGTTGGAACTGGGGAGCACTCTCACAGGAAGGGGGAGCCTACGGTGGCCTGCAGGCATGAGACATGATAAAGAGGAAAATCGATTTGACGACATTCATTTTCTTAACATCGTAATAATCAAATAATACGATTTAAAATCGATTAATCGTGCAACCCTACAAGCCGGCCTTGAGGTCAGAGAACAATTGTGTTAAAAGAAAAATTTTAGTTTGGTTGACTAGATTTTAACTCTTCATCTGAGTAAAGCCCTTTAATATTTAGCCATAACCACCATGTGGGTACATGTCAAAGGAATTGTGATGAAGGTTGCTCCAGGGAAAGATGTTCTCAGAGCAGGTATTGAATGAGTGGCTGAACAAACCCCGTAACTGCAGGAATCAGAGCGTTAGGAAAGTGCTGACTCCCTACAGGATGAGCTTATGCTCATTAAATCTCAAGTGTTTGCAAATAGAGTAAACATAAAATATTGTATCCTACTATAACTGTTATGCCAAAGTGGTACTTAACTTTTCAACTACCGCTGCCAAAGTTGGCAAAGTAAATCTGGTTAGTTTCATCTATTTATTTTAACACCTCATTGGACTTGTGTCACTTTTAAAACACAACACAGCCACTTATACTTTGAGATTGTCTTTCCTGTCTTACTTTCTAATTCACAGACGTGAGTCTTCTGTCCAAATGCATCACATTACTCCTGTATTTCAAGTGAAGTCTCCCTCCTAAACAAACTCAATACTGTGCACTGCTGTAAGTGGCCGTTAAAATAAATATTTTGCTAACAGAACTGAAAGTGTTTTAGCCTCCCATACACAAAATGTACAGTTTTGTTCAACATAATACCTCATTGTCAAAGTTATTACTTTTTTTTTGATCCAGAGACAAAAACATCTTCCCCCAGCTTCTCTGCTTGTCTGAAAGGATTTTTGCTTTCTTCTCCCCTATTTGATTGAATTTTGGAGTAGACTCTTGGAGTTTGTTTCCATTATTTTAACAGTGTCTTATACATATGGGCTCTATTTTCGTGCCCGTCGGCGGTGCGGCGGATGGTGGCGCACCCCGTGCAGTGGTATTTTTGTCTGGCAGAGCCTGTGCACAGCCAGTATGGTATTTTTGTAGACTGAGGCGCATGGAGGTCCACCAAGCTGGGCGTGGTGGCACGGTCGGGAGAGGTGTGGACAGAATTAGCTGGCACTGTAACGTTTTCGTGCTCGCCGGCACCGTGGAAAGTGCTCTAAAAGCTCACCTATTCAAACCTGGTCAGCTTTCAGCACAGGCGGAGTGCAGCTGGTCTAGTGGTACTTTGGTTGACCTGCAGTGTAGTGCACACACGTGACTGATGCCTCACCGGCAGGTTTCCACAGTGTCAGGCACATTTCAGTGCACTAAATAATCAACAACAACCAATATTCAGTGCAACTATCTGAGTCAGCACATACATTTAGATCTATATCGATTTATATATATATATGGAAACTGTAATTCAAAATTATATGTTTATCTGATGTTCTCACACCCTTAAAATTCTGTAAATATTCAATTCGGAGTCAGGCCCACATACTAATATTATAATATTCAGTTGCGTTAGCCAAGTTCATTTAATATGCCAACATCAATGAAAAAAAGAGTCAGGCCAGGGAGCGTGATGCGTCCTTTACGCACAGGTGGTTCCAATTGTAATGCCATTATTGGAATTTATGTTGTGATCTGTGCGCACAAACCACCTTTGGGGTTTATATATATGCAACTTAATGTGATTGTCTTTATTTGTGAAAAGGTTGTTTGTCTTACCAGTGAGTCCAACATTACACACACCAAATCCATCTGTGCTTATATGAGAGAGTGTGGAGGATGCCCTCTGCAGCGCTTACAGCGACACTTGTTGAGGGGCTGCCTTCTGTCGCCATCGTGTGGCATTGCTGTCCTCAGTCATCTCTTGATCTCTTTGACTACTTCACAAAAATTGTAATACGCCTCGCCGGTGGCTGATTTAAAGGTGAGGAGAGGAGCTGATGTTATTGGTGAAAACAGGACTCGGCTGTGTTAAAACCACTCCACGCCCTCTCTCCTCCCTCTCTACTACTGAAGCCGCTGGGAGGAGCAGAGTTAGGGAGGGGGATACTAACACCGGGCTGCACTGCTCAACAAAATACCAAAGTGTACTACACCTTGTTGGCGCGGCGGACCTGACTTACGCTGTGCCTGCACCACACCACCAGTGAGGCACGTAAATAGAGCCCTAACTGTTAAAACTGCGGTTGGAATTGGAGGTGAAATGTAATTGTCTGCTGACAAGTGACTGAAAATATAAATAAGAGTTCAGAGCCTTGAATCATTTGGCTCTCAGTAGTGACAGACTTTTGAACAACCACTAGTAAGGAACAATTATTTGTCAGAGGTCTCAATAGAGCAAAGACATCACCCTAACCCTACAAAGTACAGTGTCTCAGGGTTAACCCAGGTACAGGACTCTTGACTCCTTTTTTTTCTTACTGTCTTCAGTTCTCAGATTTTGTAAGAGGTGGCTTACCTCCAGTTTTATTTTGTTTTCAATTGGCAGGTATGTTTCATTAAATCAAATGTATACTTGGTCATTATGTTCAAGCATTATGGGAATACGCAGATATCTTCAATACTAGGGCATTGTAGAGAATAAGAAAGCAGCATTTTTGCAAATTGTGCAAAGGTAACATTAAATGGTGGCATTGGGAAAAAAAAAAAAATCATGTTTTATGACTGAACAAAAATTCCTTTATCAGGTTCAATTTGTTGCCAACATCATCTTTAATACATGTACATTCGTCATGATGTTGCATCATCTTCTTTTAATGAAAGTGTGAACATTGCATCAATAAACTGTGTGCACAGATACAGTTTTGGTAAGTGACTTTGAGCATATGTGGTAAGTCCATGACAGAGTCATGTCTGTTTTTAATACAGTGCCACCTGAGGGCCCAAAGATCACAGCTATCCAGTACTGGTGGTTGGCTTTGTCCATTTTGCCAGATTACCTGATCCTGTTAATAATATTTTGTACTGAGGATAATGAAAACCTGAGGATCATGAAGAGCAGTGAGCCTCATCCAATGTGTACCTCTGACAGATTCAGCCTCTCTGGAATGCTCTTTTTGTACCAAGTCATCACATTATTATAAGTACCTGAATCCACTCACATCTCCATGCCCATAGCTGTCACATAAAAGCTGAAATACTCTGTATCTGATAAATGAACTGGACATAAACTCAAGTTACCGGAACAACTGGCATGTGGTTGAACTGCTCATGCCAAATGAGATTCAGAATAATAAAACTAATGTCTGTATTATTATGGGGTCTAATATAGAACAGGACTAACTTTTTTGGCTGTGAATTTTCAACACTTAAGCTATATTTAATTATTGATCCTCTGAGATATACATCAATACAGCTGTCTGGCCAACTCTCAGACAGTGTTTGATCAATATTTGCTGAATGTCAACAAACTTTCTGTTGACTTGTTATAGATGTCCTGGATGTGCAAGTTCATGTTTGCGTTATAAGGTAACGTAAAAACCAGGGGTAGATATGTGTAAACATGCACTTAAGTATTCCTAAAAATGAGGCAATTCCTGTGAAACAAGGTAACATCAGTATCACAGTATTTTTCATTCTGAGCTTTGTTTGTCCTAACCTTTTAAATACAGGGCAATTTAATGTGTGAAATAGAAAAAAGATATCAAATGTGTATCCTGTAATAACTTTACCTTAATGTTAGGCAAGGCAGCTTATTAAGCAGTAGGCTCTAGTCTATCGCAGTGAATGGACCTTATATCTCTCTTTCTCAAGTCTTCTAATTATTTAAAGCACTTTTACACTCCATGTCACATTCACCCATTCACACACACTGATGGCAGAGGCTGCTCATCAGCTTAAAAACTAATTCCCATTCAAACACCACTGGGCAAAGCCAGCAGGTGGGGTCACGTGTCCTGGCCAAGGACACTTCAGCATGTGGACAGCAGGACCTGGGATCAAACCCCAGACCTTCCAAATAGGCTGTATTGGGACAAAGTTCCACTACGCTGGTGCTACTTGTTCAATGCATTTTTGCATAGACAATACCCTCTGGACTTTGGGTTAAAATATCTACTCAGACTATCTGTCTGACTTTTGTCACCAGCCAGAAATGTACATATATGTGAGTAACACAAAAAACTATTACATGGTGCTGCTGTTTTTGCTTGTAGAAACTGCTATGTTGATTATGGCAAGACAAAATCTTTCTCAAATGTCATAAATACATCTACCTAACATCTGAAACAGTTATTGGTGCCCTAGTATATGCATAAGTAAATTCAGATTATGCAATGTAGCAAATTTCTTGAAGAAAACGTCTCAACTCAAGTGATTTGCACCCCGCACAATGAAATATATACAGTAAATTTATAGATAGTCTTGCAGCACCATATAATAGTTTTTTGTGTTACTCACATATATGTACATTTCTGGCTGGTGACAAAAGTCAGACAGATAGTCTGAGTAGATATTTTAACCCAAAGTCCAGAAGGGTATTGTCTATGCAAAAATGCATTGAACAAGTAGCACCAGCGTAGTTGAACTAATTTCACTTTCTAGGCACTTTTTCCTTTGTCCCAATACAGCCTATGACCTCGAGCGAAGTTTCTTTCGCAGAGTTTCAGATGCCGTGGACGTGGATTCATCGGTGATGCTGGCTGAAGGGTTTGACTGACCTGTGGCTGCATCACATTCTTGTTTCTTTTCGGCCAAACTCTAACGCCTTTCGCAAATAAATCGCTGGTAGCATGTCATGTGAAACCCAGCGTCATCAGGAACATTGTCAAAGCTGAAACCAACACAATGTTTATAAGTTTCTGCAAGGTCCTTTGTCTCACCTTGTAGAGAAAGCCACTTTCTAATACAAGTTCTGTAAGTTTCCCAACGTGTCCTTGTAAAGTCGAGAACGTCTTCACTCTGGACAGACAACAGATGCATATAGCATCGTTTTGTTCCTTTTTTATGCACTTTTGAAGGCTGTTTTCTTTTTTTCCTTTTCTTTTCTTCCTCTTTGCTTGTCTCGCTGCTAGATGCGCTCATCGCCATGTTTGTGTTGTTTTGATACTATGGCAATGAGACTCGGCTCCTATTGGTCCACATGACAAAAATCGCTTCATCCCTTTGCATATTCGATTGCGCGTGTGCAAGTATCACTACACTGCAGAAAGGAAATAGTTCGACACCGAAACACTGATTACTAAAAATCGGCTGGATGACAGGAGTAGATATTTTTTTTAGTACTTACTATCAATAAAGCTATTTTATGAATCACAGTTTATGTTGCACCACTAAAGTGGAACGAACCAACACGATCTCACTTAGCCAATACAGCCTAAAATAGGAGCTGACCCACTTTATCACAGAGTCACAGTTACTCCTTACCACATGAGAGGGAGTGCTGTTGTTCTGGATATCAGCCACAACAGTTCTGTCAACAACACCAAGGGCTCACACACACACACACACACACACACACACACACACACACACACACACACACACACACACATGGCTGAGTGCAAGTATTTACTCAAATAGTTATACAATTCAACAACTCAACTGTTGTTTAGCCACCTGCGCTCTTGCAGAAGAGTGTTTTCATACAAGCTGTGAAATTGGAATAGCTGTGTGGTCTTGTGGTGTCAAGTTGTCAAGGACAAGACTGACAGTATGTGCTCTCATGCTACCAGGGTACCCTCTGGATACACTGTTGAGAGGGAAGTGATGCACGTTGTGGAAAGTCCAGTAATGTTGATCTCTCTATGAGCTGTGCAGCCAAGCCACTCATTCACTCAGGTCTCTTCGTTGGATCTTATCGTTTTACAATTGTGTTTATGATATTTTAGAGTACCACCTAGCAGCTGTGTGACCTCATGAAACTGACTCCTGGAGAGTTTTAGATCCTGCTGCATCGATTACATAATAAAGGTGAGTGTTTTGATCTTTCTTTTCACCCACTGCCCTCATTCACTTCTCTTCATTCATGAGTTACATAGGATCCAGCATACAAACTACAAACTGGCAGGCTGGCTGTGAATCCGTGGCACTTTTCCAGCTGACTTACACAAGTGTTTTCCTCGTGTTAACGTAACAAGCTTCATAATTTATGAGGAAGAGTTTAGGTCAAAACACGCAAAAGGGGAATTAGGCTCAGACGAGAATCTAAACTCTAGTCCGGCCCATAACTAGCTGTCATCAAACACAGCATGAATAAAAGCATGATGTCAAAACTGTCCGTACAAACAAGTTCCAAGTTTGACTTATAGAGGTAACAGGACTTGTTCAGTGGTTCATTTCTTAGAGCAGGCCTTATTAATAATCTCATAGAAACTCCACCTGGAAGAATTTCTGTAACTTTGAAATAAGTAGAGTCATACATAAACTTTACATAAGCTCATGAGAGAGGATGTAGAAGTTAAAATAGTGTATGCCTAATCATTTGTAAAAAGAAGGAGCAAAGCAGTCATACACATGCTTGATGGTACTTCAACAATTTTAGTTTTAATAAAACTAGAACAGAAAGTAAACCATATTCTGGGTAACTAGCTGTCCCTGCTGTGCAGCTCATCAGCAATATAACCTCAGATGAACTCATCTGAGCTCTCCAAACAGTCTTTTCAGGATTATGACCTTTATCCCTGTACAGTCCCTTCTCAACATCTGTATTTGACATCCATCGGGCTTATCTGTCTGTCAGTGCACTCTGCAGCAGTGGATAACTATGGCTCTCAACATTCCAGGTGTGGTTGTAGTGGTGCTGTTCTATATCCTGATCCTGGGGACAGGGATGTGGGCTGCCCAAAAGTCCAGGAGGGCTGAGAGGACTTGCCGAGGGGATAGGACAGAGGTGGTGCTGCTGGGAGACAGAAATATAAACTTGGTAGTTGGAATTTTTACTATGACTGGTAAGAGTCAGAACCTTTGCAGGTCTTCATTGATTGTATGTGTTTTTACTGGCAGAACATGAATACGTTTCTAAGATGACATGAGTTTAGTAGTAATAGTGTGCAGCAGAGCTGCTCCAGATGCTTGCCGAATAAAAATGCTAAATATCTGTGCTTCAAGTCTCTGCGTACATGAGTAATTAAAAAAGCTGCAAAGGAAAGAGTGTAAGGGGGAAAGTTACAGTATATCTTGGTTTATGTGCATATGTCTGTGTCATTATCTCATAGCTACGTGGGTTGGAGGCGGTTTTATCTTGGGTACAGCTGAGGCAGTCTATTCTCCTAAACTGGGCCTGATATGGGCCCTCATGCCTGTGCAATACTCGGTGTCCTTCGTAATAGGTAAGTCATGAAAGCAGTGAGCTGCGCTGACTGTCTGATGCTCATTTCAGGACTTAAGTTCTATTTTTGTGAGGCTCATCTGATCTACACTTACAGTAAAGAGAGAAAATATACAGGGATAAGAATTTAGTCCAGGAAGATCAAAAACAATCAATATTTCAAACCAGTAAAACTGCAACATTGCAAAACGATAAATGAAGTCATATGTTTAATAATCTATTTACTGCACAAGGTGGACTTTTCTTTGCCAAGCCGATGAGAGAAAAGAAATATATCACCATGATGGACCCGTTCCAGATCAAGTACGGAAAAGTACTGAGTGGTGCTCTGGTGCTGCCCTCCTTGCTGGTGGATGTGCTGTGGGTGTCCTGTACTCTGCTGGGCTTAGGTAAACAAACAAGACCAGAGTTGAAACACTCTCAACTAGTGGACACAATGAAAGAGTTTTAAACTCCCTCTCTCTCTCTCTCTCTCTCTCTCTCTCTCTGCGTGGTGGTGGGGGGGTCCACCAGGAGCGACTATGAGTGTGATACTGGACTTACCCTACGGCTATTCTGTCTGGATCTCATCAGCTGTGGCCATCATCTACACTCTTTTAGGAGGCCTGTATTCAGTGGCTTACACAGATGTCATCCAGCTCTCTCTGGCTTTCCTCAGTTTGGTGAGTTACACTGCCTCCTACTGCACAACACTCATTCAGAAGTTTGACACTAGGCTACTCCTTCATACTGTACATCTGGAGCACAAATCAAGCTTCACTAGCCGTCATACATACAACAACGTTTACTCTTGGGTCCCCATGTGTGAAGCCTGCTGGTTTGTTCCCAAACTTCAGTTCGGTATCAACAATGTTCTTTGAAGAGATATTTCACTGTTTTCAAAGTGGGTTGTATGAGTTACATATCACCATCAAGTATCATCTGGCTTCGCTTGATAGCAGATGCTTTGCTCCTTTCTCTCAGCTTTGCTTTCCTTACTTTCTTTTTTTTTTTTCACTGCTATTTCTTTCCTTTTATGGACTTTTAGTCCTGGATATATATATTTTCTGCAGTCTAAAGATTAAATTGTCCAAAGCCATGTTTCAAAGGTTTTTACGGCTTTTTTCAAGACTTTGTGAACGTGGCCCACCATCAGCTCAAGTCTGCACTACAGCAAGTTGATATAGCGGGAGCTAACTAGCAACAGGATGCTACCCTTCACCCCTGACAATTTCATGGACGATTTTGTGGACAAATGCCACAAATTTGTGCAGGAGATCGCTTTGTTGGAAACCAAAATCCACAGATTAGAAGTTAATGTGGAGGTTAACGGACTGTGTGGAAATGAAACCACTCTTCCTTTCAGTGGACAAGAGAATGCTAACACACAGCTACTTAACACTTATAAGAAACAGGAGAGCTGTGACCTCCACAATATATCTTCACACAGAAGTCCTCCCTGGAATACTCTTGGGGCAAAGATCTCTGCTCCTTGTAACATGAGTGGAAGAATAACAGGAAGAACCGTCCACCCAGAGATTTCTGATGCTATCAGCTGGCCAGCATTACCATCCTCCTCCTCAAACAGTCAGCCCACAAATGTACAAATACTGCTCCTACCATATTAAATCTAACAGTATTCAATGTCAGGTCATTATCAGGCAAATCATTTTTAATTAACAAATACGTTGTTCAGAACCACCTTGACTTTATGTTCTTGACTGAAACTTGGTTAGGCCAAGATAACAGTGCAACAGTTCTCATTGAATCAATGCCTCCTAACGTCAGCCTTATGAGTGAAGCTAGTGTCGGTAAGAAAGGAGGTGGAACCACCATTTTGTCTAATAAAAATTTTCAACACAGGAAAATGTTGTATGGAAACTTCAACTCCTTTGAATATGTTGCTGTTCAGTTGAGAGCCTCCTGCCATGCAGTATTACTCCCTATCTACAGGCCCCCCAAACATAATGCACTGTTTTTTGATGAGTTTTCCAAACTACTGTCTATTATCTGGATTGAGTTTAACTGTGTGCTTCTAGCGGGTGATTTTAACATTCATGTTGATAATGTGACAGATGGGTGTGTGAAGGAACCCTCAATTACTCTGGATATCTTTGGACTCTCTCAGCATGTAAGGGATCCAACATATAACAAGGGGCACATTTTAGATCTCATTATCTCCAAGGGTCTAAACATTTCTGGTGTTGTGGTGAGTGATAATGCTCTTTCTGATCATTATCATTGTTCAGTTTAAAATTGCTGTCCCTGCTAAGTTTAGCAAAGGTGAAGAGGAGGTGATGAGAAAGCGGTCTATTAACAACAGCACTGGCACACTATTCACTAAGGCTGTTACATCATCACCAACTCTGTTCTCAGACTCTGTCAATGACCTTGTTAATAACTTCAGCTTCAATGTTATGACTGTCATGGATGCCATTGCTCCAATTAAGACCAAAGTTATCTCTCGAAGGAAAAAGTCACCATGGAGGAACACCACTCTGGTGAAACCTCAAAAAAGAGAGTGTAGGCAGGCTGAACGCAGAAGGCGTAAAACCAAACTCCAGGTACATTGTGAAATTTATAAAGAGAGTCTTCACATCTATAGCCAAGAATTGAAAAAGACAAGTCAGCCTTTTTTTCTGAGATTATCAAAAAATAATACCAACAGTGCCTGCACTTTACTCACTGTTGTGGAAAGACTGACAAACCCTCTAATATCTGCTCCTCCTGAACTGCTGTCAAACAAGTCATGCAATGACTTAGCAGCCTTTTTTATAGATACAATTCAGAGTCAAAATTCAAACAGTAAGCAGCTCATTTTCAGGCAACTTGGTTATGTCACCAGTTCCTCCTCAATCTTCTAAATATCTAGATAAGTTTCAACTCATTGACCATGCGTCTCTGACTGAATCGGTTAAGAATTTAAAACCCACAACCTGCTGCCTTGATATGCTGCCTACAAATCTAAGTTTTTAATTGTGTTGCACCACAAATTATAAAAATAGTAAATTTCCCAAGGCCTTGAAAACTGCAGTAATCAAACCTCTTAAAAAAAGCCTAATCTGGATGCTTCAGTACTAAGTAACTACAAACCGATATCAAACCTTGCGTTTCTGTCAAAGATCATTGAGAAAGTTGTTTATCAACAAATTCACTCTTTTTTGACCCAAAACAATCTCTGTAATGCTTTCCAGTCTGGTTTTCGACCAAACCACAGCAATGAAACTGGACTTATTAAGGTATAAAATGACATACGTCTTAATACTGATGCATCAAAAACATCAATAGTGTTACTTCTGGATCTCTGTGCTGCATTCGACACTGTTGACCACAACATATCGCTCTGTAGACTGAAGAAGTGGGTCGGACTTTCTGGTACAGTGCTAAATTGGCTCAAATCTTATTTAGAAAATTTCGCCTTTTTGTCTCACTAGGTAGTTGTGAATCTGAGCGAACAAAGCTGACATGTGGGGTCCCCCAGGGCTCCATCCTCGGGCCACTTTTGTTCAATATTTTTGTGCTCCGACTGGAGCAGATCATGGAGTATCATAACATCTCGTACCACTTATGTGCCGATAACACACAGCTCTATACCACAGTGTCCTATATGACTACAGTCCATTGCAGTCGCTGATCAAATGCATCCAACAAGTCAATCAGTGGATAGGCCAGAACTTTCTCAAACTCAACTGTTTTTAGTTGTGCTTGTGGAAAGTCTATCACAGGGATCTGGGGTTAAAAAATGGCCCAAAGGAGGTCTGATTTATGGCCAACAGAGAGGCCATGAATAGCCTTAAAGGTACAGTATTTAGAATCATAAGGCAGAGCTAACTTGGTAGAAATACAATAAAACATCAAGTATGTAAAGATTTGTGCATAGAGATTTGTGCATTTGTGGGCTGATTTAAATATTAAACAAATATGACCAGGTGAAGGCATGTTGTTTGGTGTCTTAATTTAATACAGCACATCAGAGAAAGTACCTGAGGGCCAAAATCATTAACACAATGAAGTGCAGTTGTTGGAAGTCTCTGTCACCTATAACCTATGCATGGTGTTGGGCGAACCATGTCTTTCAAAGTCTCATCTTTAGTTCCTACTGAAAGCTTTTTGCATCTCTATTTCTCTTACACTTTAATCTCCTGTCTGTCTCCTCACATTCGAAGGCAAAAAGCAGGAAACATAAACAGTCAGGAGAAAAAACAGAAAAAAAACAGAACTGCTTCAAAGCCACCAGTGGTTAACAACATCTCTTGTTGTACAGGTTAGCACAGCAGATTACCTGATTGGTTTAATGTAGAAATACAATAGAATAGAATAGAGAAGAATAGAATACTCCTTTTATTGATCCCCCATGGGAGAATTTTTTTTTGCCACAGCAGCATCACAAACAAAGATAGTGCAAAAATGCAGTTATAAAAATAAAGATCCTAATATTAAGAACTTAAATGTAATAATTAAGAAAAAATTTAGAAAAAGGGAGAAGAAAAGAAAAATAAAACTATATACAATATACACAATTTAAGTACCTGAAAAAAAGTAGTGGTGTGAGTCCAGTTTTATTACAGTTCGTTGTAAAGTCTTATTGCAGAAGGGAGGAATGACCTGCGGTAGCGCTCCGTCTTGGAAGGTGGAAGTCTCAGTCTGCTGCTGAAGGAGCTGCTTAAGGTCCCCACAGTCTGGTTAAGTGGGTGAGAGAGATTGTCCATGATGGATATAAGCTTTGCTAACATCCTCCTCTCACCCACCTCCTCCAGGGAGTCCAAAGAACAGTCCAGGACAGAACTGGCCCTCCTGACCAGTCTGTTCAGTCTCTTCCTGTCCCTCTCGGTGCTCCCTGCCCCCCAGCAGACCACTGCATAGAAAAGTGCAGATGCTACCACAGAGTCATAGAAAGTCCTGAGCAGAGTCCTGCACACTCCAGTCTCCTCAGCAGGTGGAGACAACTTTGGCCCTTCTTGTACAGGACGTCTGTGTTGGTTGAGAGTTGGTTCTTGATCATCAAACTATGAGCGTGGTCTAGACCTGCTCTTGCTCTTTAAAAAGCGTCTTGAGATGACAACTGTTGTGAATTGGCGCTATATAAATAAAATTTGATTGATTGATTGATTGAAGTATGATTGAAGTAGCTCTGAAAGACATTTGGTCTGATGGTCTAAATATGTCTTTGTAGTGGTTGTGTATCCCTTTCCTGCTGCTCAACCCCACATCCACAAACATCGCCCTGACTGCATTTAACAACACCTACCAGGAACCCTGGATTGGAAAGCTGGACCAAAATAATGTCTGGAAGTGGATCGACGACTTCTTGATGCTTGTAAGACAAAAAAATTAATCAGTATGACATTTATTTGGTTCAATCCCTGACAGTTATAGACAAAAGTAACCCTGTACTCCAGCTGAATAAAACAATCAAGTCAGACTAGATATTGCATCCTTGCATTCAAAGTAATTTAGAGAAGATATGACATTTATGTGACCTCACTCTGTTGTGATCAACATTACAGTCAGAAAGAGTGGGCTGCTCAAAAATTTTAAAATGACTGCACAGACATATCAGAACAAAGCTATATTGTTATATTCCCAAATGGCAATGATAACTTTTAGCTATTGACTGATATTAAAAGCTTTTTCGTTCATACACGACACAAAAAATTATGCTTCTTTAACAGAGTCCTGCCTACCCCACCTTTAATTCAATGTTACATACCAATTAGTCTGATTAGTTCATTAGTCATAAGTACAAGCAGCTATTCCATTACTCATCCCTGGCTGATTGATAGCACATAGTAGCAAACTATCTGTACAAATGGTATATCAGTTTGAAACTGCAGGTTCATCTGTAGGTTTCCAAATATTACTGTTTGTATTGAATAAAAACAGCATCATTTGTTGTTTTTGGCTTCCTTTATCAGTAAAAACAAATGCATGCATCCAAAACAATATCTGAACCTTGCAAATTTTAGATGTTTTACTGTGCATTGAAAAGGGCTTCACACAAGAAGGTCAGTGCTCCAAATGTTGTTGAGTCTGAATTGAGAGAAAGCTAAAACACTAGAGTGGCACTGTGTGACCAAATAGTAAATCTTGAATAGGTGCTGGTTAAGTGAGAATAATTCAGAAAAAAATGGATCAATATTCACTCTCCTTTTCCCCCCTGCTCTGTTCTGTCTTTTCCAGGGTCTTGGTAGTGTCTCTTTTCAGAGCTTCCACCAGAGGACGCTGTCTGCCTGCTCATCGCTCACAGCTCAGTTAACATGCTATGCAGCTGCTGTTGTTATTGCCATACTGGGGATCCCGCCTGTTTTGATCGGCGCTATTGCTGCCTCTACAGGTGAGAACATCATGAAACCTTTAAACAGGAATTCTTGGTATTGTTGGACCAAACTGCAGTGTAAATAACACAAACAATACTTCTTTATAAATGGCCTCCATAAATCCATGGCTTCTACAGATAACACAGAGTTACTCTGACTCATTGAGTACAGATAACAAAGAGTGTATAGGTGGATGCATATTTTTCTGCTTGGGGGGTTTCAACAGAGATCTGTCAGTGCTTGGATCTCAGGTATAACAGGCTTATCCAGGTAAGAGTCAATGTAAAAAAGGAAAACACTCTAGATACCAGACATTTCTGTGAGCTTACTTACTCTAAGAAGCCCATTTCTTATTTCCTGAAAGCCACAGAGAGATTGCTCAGTGATAAACACAGTTGCAGTTGCATATGCCCCTACTGTAACACTCTTGTTTCTTTTATCCAGGAAACACTAAGCCATTTTTAGCTTTTAAAGTCTCAGGCAAAAATTACTTTTCATTATAAGCTGATTTAGCTGACATGTATGAGAACTGATACCACATCTTTGTTTTTTCGAGTATAAGTTTGACTTAATTTTTTAAACATTGAGAAATTAATTTATTTAATACTAATGTGCCAGTATATTTCCATTTGAGAGGATAGGCAGCAGACAGGATGACTTAAAACTCAATGTAACTAAAGATAGGATTATTCACATCAAGATAAGATTAAACCAGCATGTGGACTCATCTCTGGCTGCTGGTGTTCTCTGCTGTTTGTTATTTATGGAATTTGTTGTTGTTACCACAGTGTAATTTCCAAAGCCATGGAGTGATTTCCAAACCCAGTTTCAGGAGGGCAGGGTTGGTTATTCTGCTATGTGTTTCACAATTTGTTTTCACAATTCATGAGATTTACAACGGGTTTTATTACAGTATCAAAGTCAGCTTAATTGGCCAAGTATGTTACGTATACCATCAGTTAAATTCTGGTAAACTTATTCTCTCTCTATGTATGAGCAGTAAACAATAAATACCGAACTTACATGTGTAAGACTGTATTTAACAGTAGACTAGTACATTCAAAGCTGTGTAAGACAGTTGTGACTATAGTCATGATGAATCAGCCTAATAAAATATGTATAAGAGATGAGTTTATTTAGATAGCCCTCAAAATTATACATTAAGCATAGTGCATCTATAATATTCTGATTATGTTAATGCCTTTAAACAATGAAAGATAATGCCTTGTTGTTTTCTTGTGATAACATCAAGTCCCTCTGGTGGTCATGTGTAAAGGTATATTTGGCTGTTTCCAACATGTTTTCTAAGCTTTTGTTCATTTAAAAAACACATCACAGGTTCAGCCCCTGTGGTTATCCGCAGCGTCTCAGTTTCTGAACATATTATCCATGCAGTGATCAGAGTTGGTTGGGTTGTGATAATAAAACACCAAAACAAACAGGGTGAGTGCTCAAGAAGAATTCACATGGCCAGTGTTTAAGATCAAAAACTATTGTTTCCTTTGGTGCTACGAACTGACAGTTGTGTTGGTATTTGCAACCAGAGACAGAGCAGCTGACATGTTTGGTAACTGTTTGGCCCTAACCTTTGAAATCTTGACTGTGCAACACCAAAGCAAAACCAGAATAACCTTAATAACTTCAACCACTATTAGAGGTTGGTGTCAGATGACAGTGAGTGATACATTTACTGTTGACAGAAGCAGGATTAGACTTTTGCCAAAAACAGGACTTTCACACGTACAGGACAGAATCTGCAAAGATCTATCACAGAATTTTGGCCAGTATTCAGTGTGAGTGCTACACAGCTGTTGTGTCTCTTGTCTAGACTGGAATCAAACGCTGTATGGTTCTCCATCTCCGTTTGCACGTGGTGAGGACAGCTTGGTCCTGCCCCTGACTCTGCAGTACCTTACTCCATCTTACATCTCCATCATTGGGATCGGAGCTGTAGCTGCTGCTGTCATGTCATCCACAGACTCGGGCCTGTTGTCTGCCACTTCTGTGTTCTCTTCAAATATCTACAAAAACATCCTGCGTAAACAGGTAAAGAGGAAAACAGCTCAGAAGGGCAGCAGCTCAGTCAAACGGGTGATAAATTTAAGGATATCCTGTTTTCTCACTGAAGTTGTTCAAAAACGAACATGCAGCTGTCATTAATTTTATCTGGCACGCTGAACAATTTATAGAACACATTGTGTAAAAAGCAAGTGAACTCCCACCCATGTTGGTAGTAGAAAGGTTGAAATCTGCCTCTGTGTAGCTCTACCTCTTAAGTAACCAACTGGGGTCGGACATGCCCTGATTAACTCGACACCCGTTAGACTGCTCACTTTAAATGGTTTAACATCTTTAAAGCTCAGGAAAATAAAAAGTCCTTTCTTATGTGTTTAGGCATCAGACTTTGAAATGCAGTGGGTGATCCGGGTCACAGTGGTGATAGTGGGTCTGATTGGGACATCCATCACCTTCTACACCAACAGCACCCTGCTCCTCTGGATCCTCGGAGCAGATGTCTCCTACACCCTGTTGTTTCCTCACCTAATCTCCATTCTCTTCTTCAATGTAACGAACGGCTATGGTGCGATGACAGGTTACCTCGTAGGACTGACTGTCAGGATCTTGTTGGGGGAGAACACGGTTGGACTTCCTGTTGTTCTCTGTCTTCCTGGGTGCACACTGCAAGATGGCGTCTACATCCAAAAGGCCCCTGTCAGGACAATCACCATGCTTTGCACTACTGTAACCATCTTGTCTTTTTCCTGGCTGGCTGCATCCATGTTCAACCACAGCCTAGTGCCTGAGAGGTGGGATGTTTTTAAAGTAAAAAGTGGTGTCATTGTTTCAGCAGCAGACAGTGTCACACAGAATCATAAAGAAGAAACTGAAAGTGAAGCTGAGTGTGACGAGAATGGACTCGTGTTACGGCCAATGACAGAGTCATGACTGTTTCTCCTTCCTTTTGAGAAGTATCTTGTCTAAATTCTAACAAGATCTGTGTGTTTTCAGATGAATATTTAGTTTAAATTTTTCTTTGGAGGGGGAAGTGTTTTTTTTTTTCTTTCTTTCTTGAAGTGGGGTTGTAAAAGGCACTGTTTGTCAATAGTACGTGTAGTAAGTGTGGTCAGCTGGGCCTCTTTGTTGAGAAACCAGAACAAGAACTAGAATGGAAGCTGGGCCTCTTGCTTTCAAAGTGGCACTGATGGGGATGTTGCAAGGGGCCCCCCAAAAGTTATAATACAAATAGAATGGGTAAAACTTTTTATAAAACACTGCAAATCAAAATTTCATGCTTTAAACTCAAGTGACACTAACCGTTACACACAGGCTCAACTGTGCCCCTATCTCAAAAAGTTGTTCAATCATGGCAACAGTCTAAACGTGAAGATTTGTTGTGTTCTGTTATTGGCCTTTTTTATTCACTATAAAAATAGTGTGGTTGTTTGGCTGCTGTATCATTTTAGGTTGCTCTGATGTCAGTGCCTGTCCACCTTCAATAATGGTGGGGATCACCAGTCTTTTGTTCAGTTATTTGGAGGATTTTTATATGAAAAGTTTGGGAACCTTTCAGCCATGCTACCTAGCTGCTCCAAAGTCATCTCGATCAAGTAATTCAGCTAATTTTAACAAAGTCTGAGTTAAACTAGTGGACAGTTGTAAGCCTGCACTCAGGTCCTGCTGGCCCCCAAAGCTGATCACTGTGCAACATGCGGAGGAGCACTTATGAGACACTTCTGCAAATGGCTCAACAACAAATGGGGTTAGTGGCGACAAAGAAAAGCACTGACTTTTTCTCCATTAGCTAAATCACTGTAGAGTTGACCTTGTCTGCAGCATTGATAGCCTAACATCTGTGCTGGCTGTTTTCTCAACTTAGGGGCCAAGCTGACCAGGTCCACTGTGGTTGATACTTCTACAAGGACTTCATACACCCATTCTTTCAAAGAATCAGACTACTTCTCAAAGATGCTCACTGATATTAGATGCTGATGAGGGTTGTTGTTTTTTACTTTGACACTACCCTTTATTGAATAAATGGATCATCATATTGTATTATGGTGATCAACAGATTCCATTTTATTCAGACGCTCACAGTTCTATGGATTTTTCAAGATTTAGGCGAGTTTAGGCCAAACTCCATGAGATGAAGAAGTAGTTTTGAAGTGAAATTTTTAACTGTCTCTAACTCTGGAGATTACAAAATCATCACTTAAAAAGTTTAATGGCCACCAGATGTGAGACCAGAAATATTATAACAACCATGCAAGGCTTTAATTGGGAAACTTGCAAAGACAGAAAGAAACATAGATGTATCGGACGGAAGACTGGGGGGAGGGGTCACTGACTCTGAGCTGAAACCCATCAGGAAAATCATCCAATCTGAAATCACAGGGACAGGAATCTAAGGGTCTAAAATAGAGAGGTCAAGATAAAATAAAATATGACATAAGTTATTCATGCATCAAATAAAAACAGATTTGGTGTAACATTGCAAACATTTCTCAGTAGATTTAGCAATTCTACCCTCCAATAACGAGCTCTTCTATTTTCACTGGTGCACATTCACCTCAGCGGCCCACAAGTTATTGCTGGCACGAGACATCTCCCTGCCACCGTCTTTGCTTTCTGGCAGCCCTCGACTCTTGGCTCGGGTGGCCTCTTCCCCCTCCATACACTCTGATTTCTCAATGGTGTACTCTGGCACAAATAAGTACCACAGAAATTCTGATTCCAGAGTATCACTATTAAAACCATTACCCTGATTTGAGACAGGATGTTTTAATTTGTGAGCACTGAAAAGCAGCTTCTCTATTTGTCCAGCTTTCCATGAAGGCAGGCGTGGAAGAAACAGAAACTTTAATCTGTAGTTCGAACTGCAGCCAGAAAGAGTATGAAGCTTTGGAGGGCTGATTTTGACTTACCTTAGTTTCAGAAATTGTTACGACACAAAGATTATTGAAAGTCATTTTATATGGACAGGGTTTAATTAAAGCTAACTACATTCTCTAAAGAATTTGGTTATTTAACCAACTGAAGGACTCATTGAGGACATGCACTGACTAGAAGCTTTTAGGAAACTCAGACAAGCTTTTGTTTGTAAGATTTATCTGGGGAGTGTTTTAACACTCCTTCACCACAGGTCAGCTCTTAGATCCCCAAACACTGTAACCTGTATCATAACCACTAACCATAGCTCGACTTTACCGTGCATGCAACAGAGGACAGTGGACAAAGTGATACCTCAGCTACCTTTGATGATTTAGTCCTAAACATTTATTGGTGGTGCCTTTTAACTGTGACATATATCACTCACTGTTAGTATTTGCTGTTGAAAACATTAAGCCTCTTCCTTTTATGAGCTGTCAATAGTCTTGACTGACAGCCACTTCCTTTGAGAGGTTATATGCATCAAAAATTCGCACATAAAGTTTGTCATTCTTGTGGTCGATGGACTTGTTCACTTTAGTGGGTCAACAAAGGGGGTCATTGTAAAATTCAGTCTGTTTCATAGCCGGGTAAAAACTCATAGAAGCTGAAATAAAAAAATACATATATCTTATGTAATCGCTGAAGAGCATAAATCATATAGCTCCACTCCTCCTTAAGTTATGTAATAATTTGTTTCTCAATAGATCATGCCAGTGAGCTATATTTGCCCCCACATAAGTGTAACACAAGCCCTGAAGGGCAGATTAATATCAGCAGCCGGCTGTGCTCTACCATTGGCTCTGGAGCTGAAACATGGCCGATCCATGCTGCAAAAACAGAACATGGTAATATTGATTTTGAGTGCACAGTGTTATTCACTTTAGGGACACCACACTTATGGAGCTGTATGAGGTGAGATCCAAGCTGGAGAGAGCCTTTAGACTGATTTAGTGATTTGTTAGGAGCTGACCTTGTGTTAGCAGTAGGCTTTCACCATGTGCCTCTGTCTCAGAGGAATGATGCATGGGACCTAATAGGGCCGCTGAGGTTGGATGTGGGTCAATCTATTTTGGAACAGGAAGACTTGACTAACTTGCGTCATAAATTTAGACAAGATTCCCTGACCTACATGTTTCTTTGTGATGAGACTGGTGTCGCTAAGATCCCAGCAGCCACCCTGTTACCCAAGCCCTCGGTTTAGAGACCAAAATAGTCCTCAAGTGTTTGGTGACTTGCTTTACGCGGGGGGGGGGGGGCATGCTGTATTTTAAGCCAATAAGACAGCTGTTTCACATTTCAGAAAAAGGTTGAAACAGGATCTAATGTTGCCCGGCTCATAAACAACCTTAGACCCGGTTAGTGTTATGTTATAGCCAAAGTCAAGTAGCAGTTTGTGCCATAGCCTTTCACTTAGACCAGTGTACTTTTTTAAAACCTTTGTAAAGTGAACGGATATGTCAGTGAAATATACAATGAGTGTTGTCACAAAGTAATAAAACCTGACAGACAAATAAAAAAAATTTGTCCAGGGTGGTACCAGGTACAGATTTTTTATTTCGACCTATCAAACAGTTCAATAAACACCATCATAGACCTGTTCTGTTTGGTCTAGTTCTGTGCCATCCAGCTCTTTGAGACCTAAAATGTTTCTCCCTCTTTCTCTGCCACTGTAGCTACCAGAAATCTTTGTGTGAATTGATTTGACTGGATTTAAACCTAGAAAATTCCTAATCAGTACTCTGTCTATTGGTCTGCTATTCACAGTAATATGTCTGTGACAGAGATACACCAGATTGTAGGATGCTTTAATGAAAAAGCAAGTATTTAACAGCCCTGCCATAGTAAATCACAAATTTATCATCCTAGCAGGGCCACTGACTGTTAAAGTGTGCTTTTTGTTGTTGTTGTGGTTTTTTTGGCTTCACATCTCTCAGTTGGTAGAAATTGCTCTTGTGAGCATCAACTGTAAAATCTTTGAAAACAAAATACACAATTTGTTGTGTCCTAACCCCAGACAGAAACTGTAGCTGGACAATACATGTGGGCATAAACACACATGCCAGCCCTCTTAAAAATAATTAATTACTAGGGCCCTATAAAAACATAAACACAATCTTACTGATAAATACCTCTGAGTTTTCTTCTGCATCTCCCAAGTCCTGGGGTGGTTAATGCTGGAGTCCAAGTCGTATCCTAGTCCTGGACTCCAGTACTAGAGTGCCACCTTAAGTGTTGCTTTTGGGACCAGGTACTGTATTAATATACATAGATCAATAAATACTTGTACTTGATATGTGTTCATTTATCAGGTCAAGTAGAGCAGGAGATGAAATGAAATGTTGATTTTTTTCTCTAAAAATGATAAAATCTCTGGAGTACTTAAGAAAAAAGAAGAGCAACGGTGAGTTTAAGACAGAGGTTTATGTCATGACTAATAAATAGAAAATAAGCTATAACTCCATATTAAAACAAAGGTTCAAGAGCCACACTAACCTGACAGAGTATTCACTGGGGGAGATTTTGTCACAGACCCAAATACATAACACCATGTGTTTCTTGTGAGCACTCATACTGTAACCTACACTGTAATGTACACTAAAACTTTCTCTGCAAGGAGAAGCACGTCTACAAAACAACCACCCAAGAGACCACCACCAGCAGGCTAATCCTACTGCATGCAAGGATGTGAAACCCACTTGTACTCCCTGCCACTTCTGAGAAAGCAGCATCGGTCACCTGGGGCCTGTTCTACGAAGCAGGATCACTGCTTAGAGAGGTAACTTCGAGGGTAAGTTCGGGGTTTCCTGTTCTACGATGCAGGTTCACTTCTTAGCGAGGCGAGTCTCCATGACAATGTACGCTGAACGGCTAACCTGCTCCGGGGCAGGTTAGGTTCCAGATTGAACTCACAGAGTATAAAAACCCCGCCCACTGATCAATGAGCTCTCTCGAAAAATGGCTTGTCCAGGATCTATAGACCTCGGTGCTCGCATTGTCCGAGGAGCACCCCGGCGCGCGAGAGTTTTCAGGGACCGCACGGACCCACTTCCTTTTCCAGATGACCACCTTTATAAAAGGCTCATATGGCCGACATATCACACTAAAAATTTAAACACGTAAGGAATGAACAAATGAATGAATTCATCTTGGAAATGAATGGGCTGCATGGGCTGTGTGATCACAGACAACATCTCCAGTTTTAAAGACCCACTCTGATGTCTATATGTTCATATGGCATTTCTCTGACACTGAAGGACATATGAGAAATCTAAGATCAAAATTGCATTTCTGAGTATTTCTGCATTCAAATCACTGTGAATCTCTGGCAGACCCAAATGGCAGGTTCAGACTCAGCGGGATTTTCAACGTCACAAACCCAAGCTCCGCCCAAGTGCCCCACTCTGCAGGCCAACTCTGCAGTGTGTACAGAAGTAGACAGCAATGCTTGTAAGAAAGCTAATCATGATATTAGCTTTCATCATGTCTCCAAAGACATTAGTGTCCAAAAGCTGAATAGCTCCTATATTACCTGCCACATTAGGCTGCAAGCTAGAGTGAAGAGGAGTTTGAAGTGGAGGGTGCAGAGCAGTGCTGTCTCTGCCCACAACTCAAGTGAATTGCTAATGAGCTACTGGAGCTCTGCAGAAGCAAAAAGCCCTTGAAAATGACACTGTTAATGTGATTTTAGCTAAAAACGTCATAATCACAATTTTAAAACCACTGAGAACACTTTCAATAGTAAAAAAACAAAAAAACTATCAGAGTGGGACTTTGAAAAGAGTTTTGTCCAAAGGGGTCCTCTCTAAGGATCTTGACTGGTCTGTGCAGTCTCCTTGAATACAGCTGAGTGGTTCCAGGATGTTGGGGCTAACTATCCAGCCTTCCTGAGGTGTCATGGGTCAAAACAGTGGTGAATGGAGGTAACCCTGCTTAAGTGCTAGCTCTCACTGACCATCTAACCCCATCCATCCTTCAGCCCGTGTATTGGGGGACATAAGAGGCCCATGCTAGATGATGTCATTTATCGCTGCACCATGAATGTTGGAATGGAATTGAAATGGGATAGGCTTCTTTACGAGTGCTTATCTTTTTCATTAGAGCACGAGCTCTGGTGTTTATTTTAAAATGAGTCCACCTGCTCCTCACAGCAGTTATGAGTAAGTCATGAGAGACACTTTGACTTCCTCTAAGATTTCCCAGTTGAGTACAGATCCTCACAGGGCAGCAGTTGGGTCTAAAATTATAATAAAGGTGACAAAATGATACCTTTGTTTTGAATTTTTTTCGATGAGCAATGAAAATAAAATATGTCATGTCCTGTTTTGTTTTTCAGCTGCTTGTTTCTTTCATTTTTTTTCATTTCCTCTCTTTCTGCTGGTTAACACAGCCCTCATCTTCTTATCAGCTGCTTCGCTCTGATTCCATCAGTCCGTTAATTTGTTTTCTCTAACCTCAACATTCCTCAGATACCCGGCAGACTTGCTTCCTTCATCAGCCTGACCTGATCTTTTAGCCTCTTTGTGGCTTTATATTGAGGGTTCTCACTGCTCCTCTGTGCTTGCTTGTTTATCCACTTAATGTCTCATCCAGTTCCTGTTTTCATGTTCTTGCCAGTTCCTAATTTTGTTTTCATGTTCCTTGAGTATTCCTGAATACTCCTGATCTGATGTCTGTCTGTCATTCTGAAGCTCTTACAGTCCAAACCTGACTCTGTGTTTTAGTCACAAATTCCACTGTTAGAGTTGGTTTCTGTTCCTGGCTTCCTTTTTTGTTTTTGGCCTTTCCTGAGCCTCAGACCATGCAGGCACCTATCATCACCCCACCCCTCTCCCTGTTCCAGTCACTGTGTCTTTATTCTTGGCCGAACTTTGGCTCCATGATGTGTTGCCAACATTCTGCGTGTTCTTGACTCTCCATGCCATTGCCTGATCAAACCTGCTTGCATGTTGACAGCTGCTGAAAGACCTTGTCCCCATAAACTGCCTTTTAACTCTATCTCTTCTGTACTTGTGTCCGCATTTTAGTCCAGCTTCATATCTGCATTACCAGGTTCATGACAAGTTTAATGAGTTCTAGTAATCTGTATCCCGTGTTGGACCCCTGCCCATCAGCTTGAATAATTTAATTGGCGCTTCGTGTCTCATTACAGTTTAGGTCTTTCATGGGTTGCTGCTTTTTTCTAGGTATAACTGTCAGTGTAGTGGTGGACTCTGACTCGACTTCTTTTCGTAAACTTGACTTACATGACATAACATGAGTTGATGAATAATCTGCAAGATAAGAAAAAACATGATGTTGAGAATTTAAACAGGTGTCTGAAAAATCTCAACCTTATAGTGAGACTGTTTAATGACCCACAAAAGAAGTTACAATTATAACCAACAAAATTTAGAAACTATTAAAGATATTCCTGAAGCTACCCCTGCTGTTATGATGTTGGATTTCTACCCTCAATCTTAATCAATCATTTTCAATTCAGATAGCGCCAAATCACAATAGTCGTTCTCCCAAATCCCTTCTCAAAAGAGCAGATCTAGACCAAAGTCATTGTTTTCTGCATCACAAAGATGGAAAAGATTTGACCCATCTCAAACCAGCATGATTGAAGCACTTTCTGGTGGCAAGGAAAAACTTTTCTTTTAACAGGCAGAAACCTTTAGCAGAACCAGACTCATGTTAGACAGCTACCAGCTTGTGGAAGAGGGGGGATAGATGGATACCAATAACAACAGCAGCAGCTCAGTCCTGGTTACAGAGCCAATAATAATGGAAGAATATAAGTTCAGTTTACAGGAACAGGAAATAAGTAATAACGGACTATGGTAAATTAATGTTACGTGATTAATTTCCCTTTGGAGATCAATGAAGTTCTTCTTCTTCTTCTTCTTCCAGCAGTCTGAACTATTAGCAGCAACTATAAACTATACCTAAGTCCCAAAATTCCTGTTGTTACACCAAAAATATTTATTTCAACTATTTTAAATGTGTTCAATATGGGTCTTCAATTTGTTATCTACTGCCACAGGTACCAGACTTTTATATGAAGCAGGCTATTATTAGAGGCAGGTCTTTACCTCTCCGATCTCCTCCACATCGCCACCCCCTCACGCTCCCTCAGATCCTCCTCCTCCTCCCTCCACCTCTCTGTGCCCTCTGCCCGGCTCAGCATCATGGGGAGCAGGGCTTTCAGTCGCTCTGCTCCCAAACTCTGGAACTCTCTCCCCCCGGATCTCAGAAACATGGACACCTCAAATCAAAACTCAAAACACATCTGTTTCAAATTGCATATTCTCTTTAACTGTCCACCTTCATACTTGTATGTTGTTTTTATTTATTTTAATTGTGTTTCTAACTGTGTTTTTAATGCCCTGTACAGTGTCCTTGAGTGTCCAGAAAGGCGCTTTTAAATAAAATGTATTATTATTGTTATTATTATTACTTATAATAATTTTTGCCAGTCTCAGAGAACTATAAGTGCTCATATTTTAAATAAAGTCAGGGTCATACTCTCAAACTCCAGCTAAGACATTACATTATTCCCAAAGCACAAAGGGTTTACTGCTTTATCCAGAGGAAATCACATCTCTCTCTCTCTCTGTAAATTAGCCTTATTACTGCTCTTAATTGACTACAGCTCCTCCTTTAATACTAGTACTCCAACCGTACTGATCAGCACACTACTCCACCTTGGCCTTTCCAGTCACCTCTGGACCGTGAGCATATACTTCTTAACAAACTACCCTTAATCTGTCATCTCACCTCTTCTCCACCCTCATACTTAGCACTGGCTTCCCACAGGGCTGCATGCTGAGTCCACTCCTGTACTCTCCCTTCACTCACGACTGTAAATCTTCCCATTCCTCCACCTCCATCATCAAGTTTGCAGATGACACAAGAGCAGGAGGACTTACGATGAGTGATGATGTCTGTGTACTGAGATGAGGTCTTTAAGCCGACTGGGTGAGGCTCTGAAAACAATCTGTCACTAAATCCAAAGAAAACAAATTGACTAAAGGAAATGCTGATCTGACCGACCCCCATCTTCATAAATGGAGACTGTGTGGCAAGAGTTTACAGCTTCAAATTCCTGGGGACTCACATATCAGACAGCCTCTCCTGGTCCATCAACACCACTGTGGCCTTGGAAAAAAAAACACAGCAGCGTTTGCACCTCCTGTGAGTCCTAAACAAGGATAACCCCTTTGAGAAGCTGCTGATGGCTTTCTACCATTCTGACATAGCAAGCATCTTGACATACTGCATCAATGGTTTCAAAGCCAGTTTAACCAGTCATAGTATACACAGAACTTTATCTCCATTTTCTGGAATAAAATACTGCTGATCATGCAGCGTTGCAGGATCCCATCTGTTGTCTGTGCACAGTTACATCCGGGTTGTAGATAATGTTAGCATTACAGCAGAAGGCCCTCACCAGAACTTACGCCCTTGTGGAGGGTGGCAGCACAGTAGCACAGAAACTTAGATCCACATTTTGTGTCTAAAATGATGAAAATATGGACAGTTTTTATATAACCTGGCAGCATGGATAGACAGCCATGGAGCCTCCTGTGCACACTCTGGGCCAATGCCCAACCATGATGATTATGTGGTGGGCCTCGCTAACTATCATGGGCAAAGTTTGGGGGATCTATTCACTGAGCCCCCTTGTTGCCCCATGGGCATGTTGATCTAAGACCAACGGCTGTTCAGGCACAGCCAGTGTGTTGCTATCTGCTATTGTAAACTGAACATTTCAAGTCTAAGTTATACCTATGGTCAATGCGATGATGGGTATTAGGTACATTTTCAAAAGAACTGTGGCTGGATTGTCAAAGGAGGGTCATGGGGAAGCAACATATCATGCAGATCAGCCCTGACTGTTGCACAAAATTAACCATGCAGCAAAAAGTGTGTGCAAGGCTGTTTTGTAAGCTGTAGATGATACTGAATCAACTGTAGCTTTTAAAGTTCACTGTGCCCCCCAGGTACATTTAATGAGCACCCACTTGTTGGTTTCTGTAACCCATTAATAATTCTGACGCCCAACAGCAAGGAGTATGAGATGCTGAGCTCTCAGTTTTGACATGTGCTGAAAGTTTCTTATTGCTGCTCCAATTTAGGAGGCATGCATACCAAGTGTGCACAATGTTTGTGAGAGGAGAGATGAAAATTTGTGTGGGTCTGGTGAGAGAGTGCTGGTTGGTAACATGGAGTACTGTATGCAAATTGATTTAAACAAGAAAAACTGCATTTTAGCGGGATGACAGCTGTTATGTTATGTAATTCAAACATTAGCAAAGGAAAGGGCATGTCTCAACAGCAGGTATCAAAGATGGTCGTGGAAACCTACCAGGAGGTGTCTGGTTGCATTTTTCTGCACTGAAGTTAGGTTTCTTGACTCTTCACCTGCTTTAATGGCATCAGTGAATTTTTTGTAGAATTTAGGGAGCTGCATGTGCCCCAACATCCTGACGTGTATCACATGAGAAAACTGTTACCACATTGCATTACAAAACAGTCTGTAGTTTGTGCTTTGCATTTCAATTGGGAAAAATGTTTCCTCTTTATCACCTCTCGTTGTTGGATGTAAGAGGAAGGTTTTGGTGAACCTCAAGCCACACTGTCACAGCAGACTGACTGTTTCATCATTTCTTCTTTGTCCATCTGTTGAGATACACAGAGGCTGGTACATCAGTTTAGTTCTGCGGCACAGATATGTCACAACCACTATTGCTGTTTATGTTTTATCTCACAGGCCACAGTGCTCATATTGTATTGTTGGACTGAGAAAAACATTACATATGAAGTTAATGCAGCTGCAAAACAGCATAACTTAAAATGCCAAGTTACAGCACAACACCATAGAGAAGTGTTTGATGCAAGACAGCTGTCATTGCCTGTCTTCTTCTCCCTTCATTGCCGGTTTTCCGTTGCCTGTTTGTTATGTCTTGGTATCAGGGCCTGAGTTTTGGGGCAGGGCTTTTGGATACCCCCCACAAAATAAATCATTCCCTAAAGTGAAGTTTGTGGATGCAGGAAAATCCCACACATATTTTTAACCCTTTGATGCGCAACATATGCACACCCCCTCTAATGCGCAACATGGGTCTAAAAAGACCCGCATTCATTTCCAATGGTATTTCATGCTGGCCGAGTTTTTCTTTGTTCTATCTTTTGAAATCACTTTATTTTCTGATTGAATATTCCAAGTATTCTTTAGGTATCTTGTTTTTGATCACCACTGATCATTATTTCTATTTTTCTTTTCATACTTTATGAAATAATATAGTTTCTATATTATTACATCAAGTTTACACACATGGGTCAAAAATGACCCATTCATCCAAGTGTGATTTAATATTAAATTACCTAATACTATAATAATAATTTGTTTCAAGTAATGAAATTAGCAGTGAGTGGGGCCAAACCATAGACTGTATATACTATAGACAACTTGGTTCCACCTCCCGCCTGTATACGGATTTGGAGCCAAATAGCTCTTGATATTTCCGGGATTTTTCTTCATTTCTGAAACCAGCGCTGCGCAGTAGCAATGCGCGCATTCGGCCGCGCAGTCACCGAGAGTCGCTGTGATGACGCTCGGCTCAAACAGCGTATCCCCCCGGGAGAGCTACGCAATCCCTGAATGCCCATAGGCTGTATCCATAGACTGTATGTACTATGGACAACTTGGTTCCGCCTACTGCCTGTATTCAGATTTGGAGCCAAATAGCTCTCAATATTTCCGGGATTTTTCTTCATTTCCTGAAACCAGCGCTGCACAGTAGCAATGCACGCATTCGGCTGCGCAGTTGCAGAGAGTCGCTGTTATGACGCTCGGCTCAAACAGGATATCCTCCGGGTGAGCTACGCAATCCCTGAACGCCCATAGGCTGTATCAGGTGTCAATCATAGAAAACATGAACCCCCTAATAACTTTTAAAAACGGAGCTTCACAGAAAAAAAGAGGACTTGAGCACAAACCAGTCTGACAGTAACTACATGTCAACATCGCAAGCAGGAGGGAGAAAAATGTATGTTCTGTGTAATTAATTTCTAAAGTTTGTCTACAGCTCCGTAAGCTTTGCTGGCAGAGGCGGGATTTATGACCTATACTGCAGCCACTCACCAGAGGGTGCTGTTCTCAGAGTGGCTTCACCCAGCAAGGGGGCAGACTGTCCATTCTATATACAGTCTATGGCTGTATCAGGTGTCAATCATAGAAAACATGAACCCCCTAATAACTTTTAAAAACGGAGCTGTACAGACAAAAGAGGACTTTAGCACAAATCAGTCTTACAATTACTACATGTCAACATCACAAGCAGGGGGGAGAAAAATGTATGTACTGTGTAATCAATTTCCAAAGTTTGTCCACAGCTCCATAAGCTTTGCTGGTGGAGGCGGGATTTATAAACTATACTGCAGCCTGTAAACAGGGGGTGCTGTTCTCAAAGTGGCTTCACCCAGCAAGGAGGCAGACGCTGTCCATTCTGTATACAGTCTATGGGCCAAACACTTATGTATTTTGTATTAGCAACATGTTTATTTGTCATTTTGTCACATACACATGCGTCTGATTATAGCTAGCTGAAATAAAGCTAGCTGTTTTACCTGTAACTTTGTAACTTTCCAACATGTCAAGTCCTCACTCTCAAGGTAACCTAAACCTAATCAAATCTTTGTACAATTATATTTCACAATTGTCATCAAATAATTTAATTAAAGATAATGTCAGAAGAATTGAAAAACCATACTTACATGTATTAGACGGTCTTTTCATGCTAAATGCTACTGTCACTATATGTGGGTCATTTCTGACCCATGTATGTAAACTTGATGTAGAAATACAAAATCTGTGCTTCCTCATAACATAAGAAAGGAAAAATAAAAATGATTATTTGTGCTCAACTAAAACAAGATCTTTACTGCATACTTGGAATAGTAAATGATAAAATTAATTTATTTCAAAGATATACCATAGAAACACTCAGCCATACATGAAATAACATTGAAAATGGATACGGGTCATTTTAGACCCATGTTGTGCATTAGAGGGGTAGTGATACAAAAACGGTTTTTATTCTAAAAGTAAAAAAAGAAAAATTAACATAAGGATATAGGGTTGTCAAAAACAAGTTAATTGAGGAATTCCTTGAGTACCGACTGATGGAATTCATTTATTGAAAAGATATATAAAATTTAAACTCAGCCGGGTCTTTTTTGACCCATGTTGTGCATCAAAGGGTTAAATTTAAAAATCTAACAATGACCTGAAATGACACACTGCTAAAACATGCATCGACAGAGCCGGTAAAGAGGCCACATCAGTCTGGATCACTTGCTGTTGTTTATACACCTTAAGGCAAGTGTGTTGCAGAAAAAAGAGGAGTGGCTGTTTATCATCAGATCCCTATACACAACTGTAACTGACATACAACCGTCTATACTAAACAAACTTTCAATGATGTGAGTCACGTTGAATAAAAACAACAGCAAGACAATCTGTAACATCTGAATGTGTATAATGTTCGTTGGGAAGCTACAGTGGACATCTGCAGCTCTCATCATAAGTACTGTTTAGAATAAAGTGTAAACCCTAATACTACTCCTGATATTTATGATTATGATTATGTCAAAGAGACACCAGAAATACCACTGAAGCTGAGGAAGTGAAAAGACTGATGCTAGACTGATAACAAGAAGAAGAAGAACAAAGAAAAAGTGATTTCCCCCATGACCTAGAAATAGACCTTCTTATACTGACACAAATTGTTTCCTTTTTCCCTTGCATCTTGTATTGGATTGACCAAACTGGGGAATCTAACTGGCCAAAACAACAGCAAATAGACTTTGTCTGCAACACTGACATGAGGTTTCAAATCCTCTTCCTCAGTAAAAAAAAACAACAAAAAAAAACAAGTTCCTGTATTCTTTCATAATGCAAAAAGCATTTTCAGAACATAAGTCCTCTGATGTAACAGAGGAAATCCACTTCACAAGCTCACACACCATAGACATCATGGAAAATTACTGAACTTCTCTTTGTGAATGCTTTCTCATGCCATTGCAGAGGGTGTCAGGTGGTTTTGTGCGCTCGGCACTAACATTGACAGCGTCTTTGCACCTCTGGCCTGCAGACTATGTTGAGCAATCACCTGCAGGTAACATAAACAAGAGGTGCAACATTTAACAGCAATAGCTTTGCAGGTTGCAAAAAAAAATAATAATAATAATTTTGACCCCCCACATGCAGTGTGCTACATGCTTCTTCTCAAGAACACATCAGTTCTAAAATGAACCCTCACATGTGAGAACCCGCCATCATGTTGGGTCTCCCTGAAGTCCCTGTCCACAAAAGCATCAGTCCTAGCCTTTGTGTACTGGCCACAGCCGACGTGTTTTAACTAGATTTGGGTGTGTACTATCTGTCAGCAAAGATGAGGGAAGCACGTGTATTTGTATCACAAGAAAACACACCTGTAACTCCTTGAACCCCACCCATCCCTGCACCCTTCTGTTTGCAGTGCTGTTGGCATCCAGGCAGTTTTTATGTCCCAGCAAAAAACTGAAGTGATTAATCAAATTAACACTGTTCATACCACTGTTGATTTTTCTTTCAACTATTTCTGATTCAGTCTTAGTCACCTTTTAGTCACCTTTTAGTAATTTTTGTTATCTATAGTTTTAGTCGACAAAAACAAAACATTTTAGTCTGTTTTTGTCAATAAAAAGTCATCACATTTTAGTCTATTTCTGGTCAAAATGTCTCTCTTTATGATATTGCAACAAATCAATCAGAGAATCTGAAGCTCATACCTCACTGGATGATTTAGTTAAGACTCTCTTACCAGTCAGATACTGCTTTCCTGTCACTGGTGATCTGTTAAGGTAATTTAGAGGAGTTATTTTGTACTCCAAGTCTAGAAAGAAAACATTTTACTGTCACTGGGGCTTTATTACTTTATATGACCTTATGTGGTGGAAGGGAGTCCGGGTTTAGTCCCAAATGTCCTTGAGTCTGGGAAACGCTCCTTGGCAGACCTGCTGGACAGAGAATTTTCATGTTACTCTTAGCTGCATTTGTGTCTTTGATGGTTTGAGTTGATCAGTACATAGAAACATCTCACTCAATATGATCTGCCATTTATCTCCAAACTTGGATAAATCAAGGTTTGAGCTGTTAATGGTGATATTAGCAGGCTTCAAACTCTCATGTCTCTGGTAAGATAATGGCAAACTAGTTCTTACAAAGTTGGTTGTGTCTTTGTTGCCAATGTGCATAAAAAAAGTAAATGGAAAAAAGCATAAAGGCAGACAGGATCGTTACTCATGGTGCACTTTTAGCAGATATGTAACTAGCCTGTTACAGGAATGACACAACTTTAATACCAAGGGACGGATTTAGATACAAAGCAAAACATGATGAATTTCGAATGTTTGATGACACAAGGACTAACTGTCTCTTTGGTAAAATAGAATATTGATATCATGCTAAAAACAAGAAAAGATTATACCACAAGTCCCCCCCCCCCCCCCCCCTTTTCAGAAATGCAACAATGCAGCTCTAATGCCTGTTTACTTAAAGGCTGCTTTGGATCGTTCTTATCCATCCATAAGAAGACACACCATGCTCAAACACACACACCTTGGTACACTTCAACATACATACCTGCAACATTACACACATGTACTGCAGCCAATCCCTGCCCTTTTAACCTTTTTCCATTATAAATAGCTATAAGGCTCCAGTTCTATTTTTGAGTACATATGGCATGGTACAAACAAACAAAAATAAACACACAGTCATTTGTTGGTCACAGCAACCTCAGGTCTTGTTTTGTCTATGAATGTTGGGATTTGAAGCCCAGGGTTAACCCAATTACTATGATAAATATTAAATCATACTATGTTACCTCGACTAAATTAAAATTCTAGCAGCATATTTACAGAAAAGAATGTTTTAAAATTATGAAATATATATATATATTTCATAATTTTATATATATAAACATATATATATATATATATATATATATATATATATATATATATATATATATATATATATATATATATATATATATATATACGTTTGTGTGTGTGTGTATTTATATATATATATATATATATAGTGCCTTGCGAAAGTATTCGGCCCCCTTGAACCTTTCAACCTTTCACCACATTTCAGGCCTCAAAAATAAAGATATAAAATGTAAATCTTTTGTCAAGAATCAACAACAAGTGGGACACAATCGTGAAGTGGAACGAAATTTATTGGATAATTTAAACTTTTTCAACATATAAAAAACTGAAAAGTGGGGCGTGCAATATTATTCGGCCCCTTTACTTTCAGTGCAGCAAACTCACTCCAGAAGCTCAGTGAGGATCTCTGAATGATCAAACGTTGTCCTAATGGACTGATGATCATAAATAGAATCCACCTGTGTGTAATCATGTCTCCGTATAAATGCACCTGCTCTGTGATAGTCTCAGGGTTCTGTTTAAAGCGCAGAGAGCATCATGAAGACCAAGGAACACACCAGGCAGGTCTGAGATACTGTTGTGGAGAAGTTTAAAGCCCAACTTGGATACAAAAAGAGATCCCAAGCTTTAAACATCTCAAGGAGCACTGTGCAAGCAATCATTTTGAAATGGAAGGAGTATCAGACCATTGCAAATCTACCAAGACCCGGCCATCCCTCCAAACTTCCATCTCGAACAAAGAGAAGACTGATCAGAGATGCAGCCAAAAGGCCCATGATCACTCACACATGAACTGCAGAGATCTACAGCTGAGGTGGGAGAGTCTGTCCATAGGACAACAATCAGTTGTACACTGCACAAATCTGGCCTTTATGGAAGAGTGGCAAGAAGAAAGCCAGTCTCGTTTAAAGTTTGCCACAAGCCACCTGGGAGACACACCCAACATGTGGAAGAAGGTGCTCTGGTCAGATGAAACCAAAGTTGAACTTTTTGGCCACAATGCAAAACGATATGTTTGGCGTAAAAGCAACACAGCTCATCACCCTGAACACACCGTCCCCACTGTCAAACATGGTGGTGGCAGCATCATGGTTTGGGCCTGCTTTTCTTCTGCAGGGACAGGGAAGATGGTTAAAATTGATGGGAAGATGGATGGAGCCAAATACAGCACCATTCTGGAAGAAAACCTGTTGGAGTCTGCAAAAGACCTGAGACTGGGACGGAGATTTATCTTCCAACAGGACAATGATCTAAAACATAAAGCCAAATCTACAATGGAATGGTTCACAAATAAACGTATCCATTGGTTAGAATGGCCAAGTCAAAGTCCAGACCTGAATCCAATCGAGAATCTGTGGAAAGAGCTGAAGACTGCTGTTCCCAAACGCTCTCCGTCCAACCTCACTGAGCTCGAGCTGTCTTGCAAGGAAGAATGGGCAAGAATTTCAGTCTCTCGATGTGCAAAACTGATAGAGACATACCCCAAGCGACTTGCAGCTGTAATTGCAGCGAAAGGTGGCGCTACAAAGTATTAATGCAAGGGGGCTGAATAATATTGCACGCCCCACTTTTCAGTTTTTTGTTTGTTAAAAAAGTTTAAATTATCCAATAAATTTCTTTCCACTTCACGATTCTGTCCCACTTGTTGTTGATTCTTGACAAAAAATTTAAATTTTATATCTTTATGTTTGAAGCCTGAAATGTGGCGAAAGGTTGAAAGGTTCAAGGGGGCCGAATACTTTCGCAAGGCACTGTATATGTATATATATAAATGTATATTTATAAATGTATATATATATATATATAAATGTATATTTATAAATGTATATATATATATATATATACACATTTATATATATATATCCTAAAGGAACTTCTACTTGTTTTTGCTGTCTGTACCAACACTAACACTACCCTGTTAATCCTTAATGCGGAATCTAGTACCTATGCCTGACTGACAGAAAGCCAACTTAACTTTTACATAAACAATGTCTTATTAATTCATATTAAATTAGACTGAGATCAAAGCTGAGTTGCTATTACCAAATCCTCACAGTGTATTTGGATGACAAACATCTGGCAGCAGTGTGTTCAGGTATGAAAGAACATGTCTGTACTCAGCCAGAATTTACATAAGGAGTGTGTGACAGCTTTATAACCTACCAGGGGTGTGGTTAAGAGGAGGTTATGTGCATTAAGTTATTTTTTCATAAGGACCACAAACATTTGTACTTTATTATAGTGGTAGGTAATTGGTTTTGTGGTACTGCATGCAAACCAAGAGTGTTCATAGTTTAATCCTCACCCAAATGTGAAATCTCAGCCTGGTACAACATGAGAATGATATGTATAGCCAGAGCTCTTTATCATGTCTGCCTTCTGACCACAAGAATTTGTTCTTACCCAGAAAAAATGTGCAAACACAATAAGCACTGTTATGTTACATGCTTTGGCTGACATGTTTGCATGTTTTGTGGGTTGAAGCATGAAACATGATAAGTCATGTGGGCTTGAGTATGTTATGTTGCACAAAACAACTATATGTTGACCATGTTCATGTTCTGTTTTTAGGGGGCTGTCAAACAATTGTGTTTTTTGGTCACAAAGTTTTAACTGTGAACTACATTTTAATTGCATTTTTAAACAGTGTTTAAGTTCATCTTCAAAATGTCAAGGAAGTTCTATTGGTGTCTTGATCCGGAGATCAAGTGAATGCAGTAAAATGTACCTTATTATCTTTATGGTTAGATTTGTCACTCAAAGAGATGTGGCACTGACCAAAACCGTGACTTTGAAGAAGGTGTTAATTTTGTGGGGTGTAGTGTTTAATTCTCTTTCTTTTTTAAAGGATGACACTGTTGCACATTAAGAGATATACAGAATGTCTTTATGGTCTGCCGTCATCCGAAGATATCTCTGATTACTCACTGATGTCAAGTGATCCTCAGTTAGCACCCAAGTAGTTTCAAACTCTTCAGGAGTTCCAGTTTGGTTGCTTCCTCTGTTTCACGCTGTTCTAGTTTGCATGAGACTGCTGTTCTTTGTAACAGTGAGGGGTATCACAACCTGATATCGTCCTTTTGACCGGAATCTTCTGCAGCATTGACTAGCCTGCAGTCAGTTGCCATTCATTCAGAAAGCACCGTAAGTGAATTCTTACTTTAGTTTTACCAACACATCAGTAGGGATGCACATTTATTCGGTATCTCAAACTCAGAGTACTTCAGAATTACTTCTGTTCAGTTTTTCCAAAAGTGCACATTATTTCTGACCTCTTTACTGAGCAGTCTAATGTAGACAGTGCTGATGAAACATATAGGTGTCATCACAGCAGCATAGCTGATGCAGCTGTAGCTTAGCTACAATGTGCCAGAGGGGACAGTGGCACATAATGAAAACTTAATGCATTCATTTTGGATCTTAGTCCCATGGTGCTAAAGGTGTTCATACTGAAAGCTCTTTTTTATCATCAGACATACTTGTATGAATCAGAATCTGACATCAAACTGTACTGCTTATGGTGTATTACGTTTAAACTAGAAATAAACTCGAAACTGTGAATTACGTCACACCCGAGCTGATTGTGTTACAGTTTTGAGCCAAAAACCAAGTTAAAAAGCAGCATCTGTTGCCGTTAGCATTGTTCGCTATACAATTCAATACATGTTGCAATAAAAAGCAACTTGACAACATGTAGAGCTTGAATCATACTACCAGTATAGATTGGGTTAATTACGTAAAACAAGACAAGTTGTTAATAAATACTATGAAAACTACAGCTGTTTTACGGATAACACAGGAAGCAACCAACTTGAATTTTACACTCAGGGTATCTCAGAATTTCCAACTTTATGATCAAATGGGCCGCACTAATACAAGACTAAAATGACTGAATAAATTAGCTATTAACTCATAAGAAACTTAAAACTGAAGTTAAAAATGCAACCCAACATTGAGAGAGAGACAAAGGGGGTAATGATCCCCCTCTAAAAGAGGATCAGATCATGTTACATGAAAGAAATTGTTGTTTGAAATATGCACCCTGATACAAAGCAGCTCTGTCCCTGTTCACCTGGTACTCACATGCACCCTGTGTAACCCGATCACAAGTACACAGCTCCAAGTATGGTTGTTCACCCCTGGCATTCATATACATCTCCAAATGCATCTCAGGTGACTGGTCATACTCAGATCGCACTGCTCCGCTTTGTATGCAAATCATCTGTTTGCCTCAGTCGTCTAATTTAGCCCATAATATTTATACAAAAATGTAACAATGCCAAATATAATTCTGAAGAAGAAGAAGTAGAAGAAAGGAGAAGAAGAACTTTATTGATCCCCAAGGGCTATTCAATGGCAACATCTATGAAAGTTATTTTAGCACTTGGTATTTTAGCCCTTCTGTAGATGTAGCCATCTTGTTTCCGTCTTCGATTTTGCTTTTTTCGGACTTGGTAACTAAAACGCTGGTAACTCGGGTGTGACGTCATTCCCAGCTTGGACAACTGACTTCCGAGGTAACTTGAATGCAGCATTAGTCTTCCAAGCTCCAACCTCACTGCTGTTTCGGTGATAGACAAGGGCTGTTCTATGAGGGAGGTAGTTGAAGTGTTTGAGACATTTGAACGAGATGGAGGAGAAACGGGAGAAGCTGTAGTCAAGATTTGTTGCAAAGAGGAAGGTGGAGTAGCGGTGGAAATTAGTAAGTCAGCAGTGTCAATCTGTTGAAGAACAGGTCGAGTTCATCAGCTCTTTCCACATTACCTACTACTGGCTGTCTTTTCTTTTTTCTTATCATTAGTGGCTCAGGGTGTTGAGTCTGTAGCCTGGCAACACTATTATGCAAAGGATCACCTGGAATTTCTGGAATTGATTTGGGTGGGATGTAAACAAGTACTGTTATGATATGACTGAATTCTCTTGGAACATAATATGGGTGAAGAGCAACTGCCAACAGTTCAATATCTGGACAACACAACTTCTCCTTGACAGTTATGTGTGAAGGGTTACACCATCTCTGGTTGACAAATAAAGCCAGACCTCCTCCTTTCTTCTTGCCACTAGCTTTAGCATCTCTGTCTGATCTCATGAGAGTGAAAGCAGGTAGATCCACACTGGAGTCCAAGTTGTTTTGATTCAACCAGGTTTCAGTAAAACACAGAAAACTGCACTCACGGTATGCTTTCTCAGTCTTCACCAATATCTCCAGTTCATCGCTTTTGTTGGGCAGAGAGTTGATGTTTCCTATGATGACTGAATGGAGAAAAGGGTTTATATCTCTACCCCCTAGCATTCAGCTTTGCCTTCATCTTTGCACCAGCACAGCAACCACGATAACACCTCCTTATGTCTTCTGGAATTGAATGTTGTTGTCCAGATTCGCTCTGTCTCAATGAAAGGAGCGCTTCTCTTGAGTAAATTCTTTGCCCAGCAGAAATATCCATCAGCAACCAACAAAAAACATAAAAAATATTTTAATAAGACTTGGAAATTACAAAAATTACATACAATACAGAGTGACTAGACTTGCAGCAACCTCTTGGTTTAAGTGCATCATTATATTACATTATTACAGGACAGGTGCCTATCTCCTAGCTTCATTACCTGGTCATGGAAAATTGTTTCAATGCAGCTCAAAACACAAGCTGATTTCGACAGTGGCGACCCAGACTATCACAATCATGCTCAGTACGTTTTTGGAGCATTTGGATCAAGACACATTGTAATCCTAGATGTAAACAGAGACCCTGTCTCGAGTTGAGGTTAATAAAAGGTTGAATTTGCACCCACACTGAGATTTGAACAGACCTCTGCCTGATCAGCCACTACCGTCTTTTTCTAAATTTAAATGATCCCTTATTGAGATGGGCTCCTTTGCTGTTACAATGTCTAAACCTGAGAATGATAAAGAAAATCGTGTGTCTTTAATTCACTGTGTTGTGGGTGGAGGCAGAGCCAGCTGGAGTGCACAGCTTTGATTTCACAGCTTGCTTCAGTGTTCTGCATCCAAACATGAACCTGATAAAAGGTTGATCTGATCAACGCTCATCTCAGCACATTGTAATGAACAGGATAAGCAGCTCACATCAGAAACACCAAGAAAGTCCTCCTTGACTAAGTTATTTTAGCATTTTTAAAGACACGGTGACATCATATTCAAGCCTGTAAGAATATCTGCTCATTAAATGTTCACAAATATGATGACATGTCTGAACTGATATCAGCTCCTGGCTCTGATGATGGCAGTTGAGCTGAATGAGCAGCTCAAATTGCTGATCATGACAGTGATACTGAAACTGTCATACTGTTGCCAATCAAAACAGCACCTTTCATCTCCAGCTGTCTTTGCTCCTATCTGTACACTCTATAAAGCATAAGTGACTTTTTTTCAGATAAATGTCTAAACTTTTACTGTTTTTGTTTGTTTTGTTTTTTTGTCAGTGTTGATGTGTGGCCTGAAAAAGCTTGCTGTCCAGCCACGATTTGCAACGTTGCCAATGCAAATTACGAATAATTACACCACATGCCAGTGGTAAACTGTGTTTTCAGTGCAGCTTGTTTCTTTATAGCCCACTCTTGGCCTCTGGTTTTGTTCAAATGTGTCAGAATGGTATGAGCGTTAAAAATAAGAAGTCATCCATGAAATCTACGTGGAACTACTCTGAGTGTTTAGGAAATATCAGAAAAATGTTATACACAACAAATGCAGCTTTAAGCTTTTCTACATTATAATTTGATAGAGTTGTACAGAGACTGACTTAGGTTGCTCTATCTGTCCACAAAAAGACAGAAAACAACATTGCAGACCTAATCTGTGTCCATTAGGAAGATATACTTTTAAGACTTAGCTTAGTGTATAGAGTCCTTGACAGTATGTGAGGTTACATAATGTGATGTTCTTATGTTTATTAAATGATTTCAGATGCTTAGAAACTGTGGCAAGTTGTTCAGGATAAGTAGGTTTACTGGGAATCTTTCAAGGTTGGAGACAATGCTGATATAAATGTGCGTCACCCTATCCTTGCAGGGATAACAGCGGGTAAGTCAAACAATATAATATAATCAGATTATTACAGTGGGTTACATTAGTTCGTGCAAGAAGGAGGTGACAAATGGTACAGCATTGTTTCTCATATATTACAGTTTAGATTCTCAATGAGGGGTTCTTCATTCAAAGAAAAACTTATTATAAATTTTTAGGGCAACAGCTGCAAATTTAGCTTTGACCACAGGAGGCGCCAAATCGGCAGACAGAAAATTCCCCACAGGAGATTTAAATATTGCTTCCAAGGTTAATCCCTCCTATTGCAATTGCACATTAGTAGATCTACATCTGACTTCCAAAAAGTATGCATCCAAACCCAATCGAGCTCATACATCTTGCATAATAACTTCATTGACACCCTAAAGACATGTTCCTAAGCGAGTCTGGTGATGCCACAAATTTGATTTGAGTTTCATCATCAGACTACAATTTTATCTTTTCCAAAATACCAGCAAAACCTTTGGCAGTGTCCTCTAACCTCTGGCTTACACTGAGTTAAATGCTCAAAAAAAGGGTGGAAATTCAGTTCCTACACTTGACACAGTATATGACAACTGCCAAGAATTTGCATGTTTGTATCTAATACCTTAAAATGCACAGCTAAGTCAAGCTACAGTAATAGCTCCATTAGGTGATATAACTGGACTGCTCTGTTTATAAGCAACAGGCAAAAATTTAATTACTGATAAAAGCAAGTCTGCTCCCGCTCCTGTAGGTGGCAACACACCCCCTTTTCAGCTTGCTACCATCTGGTCTTCTCCTAGTTGATGTCGTACTGTCTCCACACACCAAGCGTGAGTAAAATCATTCGCACAAATGAATTACATGTTAAGTCAATGCAATAACACAATTAGACACTCCTAATACTCTGGCGGCGCGAATGACGTGAATTGGACTGAAGCTCAAAATTTTTCAACTTGAGCAGATATTCAATCATCACGAAGGTTACCGGGTGATGTATGAATATGGATGGTTGTTCACTGGAATCTAAAATGGAGGACAAACTGATCGTGGCATTGTTGTCGAACTATATGATACCTTTTCTTTCAATTACCGAAACTGGAATTAAAAGGAGCTCGCCTGGAGGTAAGTGAGTGAGGAGGTCGGATTACCTGGTAAACAGTGAAAAACCTTTGTCTATCACTTGATCCCGCCAGTTGAATTGGCAGGGATTACCACTGAAATTACTGGTGATGCGTGAATGAAGTGAGTAAATACTATTTATTCACGCAAATTAAGCGAGTAGATGATTTTACTCACGCTTGGTGTGAGCACCCATTACACATCAAAAAGCGACAAAACTCAAAACTAGTTAGGCTGAAACTCTGAAAACAGTCAATTTTACAGCTCAGTATCACTTGTTTATCAGATAGGAAAATATTTCCTATCTCCTCTCCATCTTTCAAGGTTTTGTTTACTATACTGCCTCCTAGCATCATATCCATGCTGTTCAACTACTGGGTTAATTCCAGGCAATGCCAGCTATGGAGCATGCTCAGAACACTCAGGCCAGTTTTAGATCGACTGATCAACAAGGTCTGTTTGTCTGACTATGAGAAGTTTGATTCAGAAGATAGATTATAGCAAAAGAGATTCTTTTGAACAGCATGTAAACATACTGATCGTACACATAGATTTGGTCTGAAAGAAAAGATACATCTGGTGCAGTAAAGAAGAATCTCTAACATTTGTTTTTTAGATTTTCTGTTTAGTTTGTAAAATATGTAAATAATGTAATAGAATAACAGAAACACTTTCAAAGCTTGCTCAGTTCACTTCCATCATCCATTAAGTCTACATTTTAGTACTGTGTGTAAGTTTGAAGTTTCTTTGTGGTAATAAAAGCCTTTTGGCATTCTCCAATGGTGGCAGTTTTGCAGCCACTGGTGCACGTTTAATTTGCTATATCTTGACAGTGGTTTTTTTTGTATTGCCCAGCACCTTAAACCACAAAGCTCAATTTTCAGTTGTATGGCCACAACACAAATGCCCAGTACCTGTGTTGCCAGGTAGTTGATGCCATCTGTAACAGAAGTAGCAAATCTTCCTGTTGGGTTGACAGGATGTCAAAGGCCATTGTGCCTTTGTCATGGTTTTGAGATCAAATACCATAGAGATGAAATGTTGAATGACTTCTGAGAATTGTTAAGTATGAGATGACGGTGCTGGTGCCATGTTATTCATAAACATTTCAGTGCCCGTGTAACTGTATACTACCTGCTGTTTACTGGTATTGTTGCTGGGATGGCAGAGACCAAGTGAACTCTGCTGCTCTCTTATTTTCTCTTTGTGTCAGTAAAACTACCAAGTATGGACAACATCCAGGTTTTGTGGTTTCTTTGTCATTGGAATTAATGGTTTTCACTTGATCTGGGTTTGTGGTAAATTTTACAATTGGCTTCAAATGCTTTCTGCAGATGAGAATCCCCAAAACACGATGAGACCAACTCCATTATATGCTTTTCCAACTTCAATAAAGGAAGCCCATAAAGTAAAGCTCAATAATTGTTTTAGATGAATGATAAAATAAATTAATGATAACTAAATTAATGTAAGAAAGACTACTGTTAAAAGTTTGAACTGGTTATGTAACAGTCTAAAATCAATTCTAATGCCTTCATTCGACAGACAAAAGTGAATGAGATCATCAGCAGCTAAATTTCATTATCTGTTCCTTTGCTGCCATTTAGATGACCAATAAAGTTAGTCACAGCCAAGGTTGTTATTTTTAATGAAAAAATTTTAAATAAAAAAAATGACATTAAAATCAAGGCAAGTCTTTAAAAAAAAAAGAGATAAACCAGTAAATTGGTCGGCCAATTGATCAGGCCAATAATTGGCATTTTGACAAATTTGGCGTCATATTGGTATCAGCCTTGAGAGGCTGATATCACTATTGATATCAACAGTGATATCAACTAATTTGCCATCTTCACCTATTACATGTTACAGACTAAGATAATCATGCAGCTTGGATTTAAAGGAGCAGGAGATAACGAATTAATGCCTAACTCTTTCTTTACAATTTTTTTTAACTCTAATAGCTACTCTCTGTTTTTCCTCCTTGAGTCGCTGATGGTATTGTTTTGAAGAGACAAATACATATACACTGAAGTTATTTTTTCTCTTTTTTGAGTGTTATTATATTTCTGAGTGTCTTTTGTAAAAACAATAACAACAACATGATATCAAATGTGTCGGCTACACACCAACTTGCTCCATCACTTTTCTTGAGGGTCAAAAAACATATCTGTCCGCCACTAAAAACAATGAGGAAATGCATTATTTTATGGTCACAAAACTAACTAAAATAGAGAAATGGTAGAAAAAATGCATTAGCTTTTGTCTTACAAATAAGCACAAAGAACTACTTTATGCATTTTTGTTTTTGTTTTGTTGTTTTTTGTTTGTTTGTTTGTTTGGTTGTTGTTTTTTTGTTTGTTTATGTTTGTGGTGATTAATCACTTTCTTTATTGCAGATTTCAAAATTTTTAGGTCACAATTTTATTGCATTAAGGCAGAATGTATAATGTCTTATTAGTGTCAGTATAATGTGCAGCTACCCTGATAATTTTGATTTCTCAATGACACTGAAGCGATGGCCTTGTCACTTTTTCTGGAGTTTCACTTCTGTTTCCTGCATCATACAGGTCATGTATACATATATACAGTATGTATACATAATGGGATTGTTTCCAGCAACAGTGAGGCATGTGGTTTTGTCAAAACATGCCAACCTGGGGACATCAGGTTGGCACAATGTGTCCAAGAACAAAGCGCATTAGAACTATTTCTATTTCGCTTCTGCTTTTCAATTGCCTTTTCATTGCTTTCTTTGACTTCACTTTCATTGGCAACATATCGGTCAACAAACTTTGGTTTTTATAATATCAAACTAAGTTATCAAATATTACAAAAATGTATATTTTCCTTCAAATTTACTCAATCCAACAGGTTTCATGTCTTTTGAGCATCAAAGAAACAAACAATGATGTTTGAAATAAACTCAATTAAAGTGTGGACATTGTATATGGTCATTATCATTTTGCAGGGATCTGTTGTCATTTTAAAAATTCTTACCAGTTGCTTGAGTCCTATCTTGGTGTCCCATCAAGTAAATATACAAAGTTCTTCATAATAACAGTATTTAATGTAATTGTATTATTTCTGTGATGACATTTGAAGTAGGTTTGGCTTTTAAAACATGCTATTTATGCCTCTTGGGTAAACTTCCTATTGGCTGCAGATCAGGAGTATGTCAGACAAGTTTCGGTTATATAATACAGCGATCACCCACAAAGAAAGCAGTGTTTGGATGATATGATAAGTGTTAGCAACTGGTTTGACTGTTGTCATAACATTCACTTCATACCTTAACCCTACTCCTGTTTACCACATCAAGGGTTTCCTACTTTCTTACATTAGCAAGGACATCCCTTAATGTGTCCCACACAGGAAACCTCTTTTCCTGCATTAAGAAAGATTTCTCCGGTGTTATTACCGGACAACAATTCACTGATCACAGATCAGATCCCACACAGACAGTAGCCATTCATGTACTGATCACTTGTCATGTGTCACCTGACTCACAATCACAGCCTCTTTAGCTGTATCCAGATAAGAACCAGCAAAAAGAACCACATCAAGTTTTGATCATGGATAGTATTGGTTTGTGGTGCACAAATGTGAACAAATACAGTATATCGAAAAAAAATGGTTAAAAAAAACAGACATTGCAGCAAGACATGTAGAGCCATTGTTACTGAAAATTCCAGCTCATCTCTTACCTACTTCAACCAAGGTGCCTCTTAATGTTAAATTTTTAGTCCATTATTCTCCTCTGTTTTTATGCTTTTTATGGTCTTCCGGTTGTAGTTAATGCAGTAAAAGTAACTTTAAACAACATATAAATGTACTGTATATTTTAATGTTTTCAATTTAAAAACATTTCAGAGTAACCATAGCCTTATTTCTATGTCGAATCAGCCTTTCTCAGCCTTATTGGTTTTGCTGTGTGTCTCTTTAAATACTTTGAAACTCCTTCATACCCCACTCTTCTCCTGAAACAAGAAACCCCTGTTAGAAAACAAGCCTCTTTGCATATTTTACACAAGGGCGTGAAACCCATACATTCATACATATTTGTTGTTTGTAAAGCATTAAATAGTCCTTTGAATACTGAGCGTGATTAGGAATATGTATTTTCTGAAGGCCAACCCCAGAAGTCCCAGTTTAAAGTAACATAGCTCCGCTGTCATACTGTTATACTTTAAACTAAACCCAGCTATGAAATATTGGTATCCAAGTGTTCGATTTTTACAAGAGTTACAGGGTTGTGGATCTACAAGGGGCACAAAGTGTTTTTTTTAATAAACTATCTATTACAAATTACACAAGTTAGCAGATATACTGAATAAATGATTAAATAACAGCAGATCACAGGGAACGTTTATCTCTCACAATCTCCCTCCATATAAAGAACAGGTAATACTTAGTATGAAAATTACAGATACATTTTTAATGAGGTTAAGATTGTTTTCAGGCCCCTAAAAGTTCCTGGACCTCTTGGAAGTACCACTTCCTAAGAAGGGACCTCTCAAAGGCTAGATAGTTTACCCAAAAATTAAATTTAAATCCTGAATCCTACTTTCAAGATGCACACAGTTTCTGTAAAAACTTCCTAGTTTCTACAGCCATGACGGCCCCAATGTGAAAGGGGCTCAAAAAGTTATAATCCCAGCATAAACTTTTAGGGGTGAAGTAAAGACCCAAGAACTATTTTTTAAATCCTTGTCTTTGCTGTGTAAACACCAGTCCAATCTCTTGAACTCCCTTGTACCTGGGGCAGATTTGAAATCAACTTTAGATAAACTCAGGTATGATAGCCAGTACCAGACAAGGAAAACAAGTCCCTTCTGTAGGATTAAGGTCAGCCTTTAAAAACAAAACACTACATCTAATGTGTTCTGACACACTTTTTGAAAGAGGAAAACAGGTTCAAGGGTACACAGGGCAATTTCCAGGCAGGCAGAAATCATATCTGACCAAAGATAGCACCCATGTGTGCCAAGTCACACTTCGACACAGAACCAACTCTAGGAACGTCCAGGAACCACCCTGTTTTGAACAGGCAGAGAAAAAGAGAGGAGACAAACACAGCCAGAGCGAATGTTGCACAAGTTGTGCATGCCAGAAGTAAAGATTAGGGGCTGACACAGCTGGACAACAGCCATCATTCCTGGTATTTAAGCGAGCCTATCGTAGCATGTCCAGTCTAAGTCTGTATAAAACATAGGCAAATTTACTGTTCCTTGGAGTTTGTGATTATACCAATAGGTATGAGCAGGGTTTGCCAGTTGTAAAATGAGAAAATGTGAATAAATTCATGAAAAGCATTTATAGTATAATGACCAGCCACGACATTGTTTGGATACACCACACAGGTGTTTTTACTTACTGCTTGGTTAGACCTCCCCGTAGAACATGATGCAGACTGTTATTACACAACTACTCTCCATGGGGAAACTAGATTGAATCTGGCGCCACTGATGCCCCCCCACAACCAACATCTTGTCCTTAATCCAAAGCTGTTTGGGTCTTGTGTACAGTTCAGAGGTATAATTAAGTGATACATTCATTGGTACAGGAGCTGCTTCAAAATTAAGTTTTATATCAGTTATAAAATAACAACAGGGCTCTGGCCTCATGTTCCCTATTAAGAGCCCATGCATTTATTTCTGGGTGAGATCTGAAGACAAAGGGGTGTTTACTCAAAAGGTTTGTTTAGGGAGTAACAAGAGAGGGGCCTCTTTGTGATGGGTTCAAAATATAGACATCACATCATACTCTAACGTAGAGGCAAAGAAATCATTTTTTGCTCTTTCAATACGTATTCTTAAAAAAAATCTTGTCTTCCATTACTAATCAAAAAAACACATAAACTTAACACAGAGCATCTCCGTCAGGGGTTTAAATTAGATTAGGACGAACAAATCTGATCTTGAACACCGGGTTAATTTACTCTCTGAGTTCTCAGTTTCAGAACAGCTGATTTGAGTGAGTTCAATCAGCTCTGTACAGGTTTAGTCAGATTAAAGCACATGAATGGAGCTCAGGTACTATAATTCATTTCAGCAACAGGCTACAAGAGCTGTCCTCCTTCTTCACCCTCTTAGAAAGATAAAATCTTTTGGCTGGAAATGGGTAATGCCGGTGGGAGGCTTGGTAAGATAACAGTGGCCCAGATGATAACATACACAGCAGAATGTGAAAAAAAACTGTAACAATAGAACATATTTTCTTTAAGACTCCAAAATCAGGCAACTGGACTGTGTAGAGTTGAGAAGACATTTCGCCTCTTATCCAAGGAGCTTCTTCAGTTCCAATTATTGCTAGTGTGAGGAGCAGATATTTATCTTGCTGAAAGTGCCAGAGAGATTGTGCCTAAGTCCACCCCCTCTGTTCAGAGAAGGTTTCTCCAGTCTGGTAAAGATGGCTTCTTTAACTCCTCTTATCCTCGAAAGAGTGACCCGTGTCCTTTAAGTGAAGGTGGACAGCTGAGTCCTGACCTGAGGAAGTGGCTCTCCTGTGTTGACCCATGCGCTTTTGAAGCGGTTGTTTAGTTTCCCCATTGTACAGGTCCGAGCATTCCCCGCTGCACTGGACAGCATACACCACATTACTCTGTTTATGTCTCGGTGTTTTGTCGTTGGGGTGGACTGGCTTCTGCCTCAGTGTGTTACCAGGCTTGAAATGAACAGGAATATGGTGTTTGCCAAAGATCCTCTTGAGATTTTCCGACAGGCCTGCAACGTAAGGGATTACAGTGCTCAGCCTCACATGTATTATTAAAGTCCGGCTTCAGTTGGGATAAACATGTAAACAAATTGTGTGACAAGCCCCTTGGTGAGGGCTTAACTGTTGAATGCGGAAATGAAGAAAACCTGCTCTCAACCACGGTAGGTTAACTGACTCAATTGCCATAGTAACTGACTGAGAGTTCTGACATTCTGCACTGGCACACAGGATCTACTCGGTTTTAGCTAACAACGAGAAGGGAGGAGAGCGCTGCCAGAAGCAACATGGCAGAGAACCTGAAGAAGCTACCAAGAGGTGTAGAAGTGGATCCTACTAAGAAGAAAAAACGTTCCCGTTCAAGAGAAGGCCTGTTGGTAAAGAAAGAGAGTGACAAATGGAGAAGACTACTCACATTGGTGTTGCTTTTCCTCAACAGAGAGCCCCAAAAGAGGAGATTGGACCGAGGCCCGACTCTGATGTTGCCTTGATAATGCTGGATAAGTAAGTGACTCTGTTCATTACCAGCAGGATGTGTTGCTCTTACATGTACTGGACCGAGAACTTTATTTTCTTGGAAATGGTGCTATGAATGTAATGTATTGTAAGCACCATGGTGTTCGCCACATTGCATAACGTTAGCCTAATGAGCAGTAAGTTACAAGGTGTGTAGCCCGTGTTGCTGTGTCTAATTTACTGTGGGGAGTCTGTGTGCTGTGACAAGTAACTTTAGTAGCATACACGTTGTGTAGACAATTACAGTCAGTGTACCGTGACGAGGAGTATGCAGTGAGTCATGAGTGTTACTCCGTGTACCGTGACGAGAGGTATGTACGGGTTACACTGGGTCATATTGAGGTGCCAGTCGTATTGTTGTAAAAATGCAAAAATCATCCAGGGGGCGATAGAAGTTATGCACAATAGCCTTGAAAAAGACAGGGGAACTTTTCATTTGGGTGGTAATAAAGTTTCAACTCTTGTGTGTTGGAACCTCTACATCTCACAGTGAACAGAATTTTCTCCATTGTACCTTTGTAGATACTCTAGTTTTTAGTTATTATCCAAGACTTTCACTGTCATCAAGCAAGCACCCTGCAGTGCAGTAAGACTTGATCATTGTGTGTCATTGAGTCTGTCCACTCTTGGTTTTGTCCTAAGTGGTCTGATCAAAGATGGAAGACTCCAGTTATCAAACACTAGAAACATTTTTTAACGTATGTAACGCACCTCATTTAAACATGCACCACACACCCTTTCATGACCAAGGTGGTGCTGATACTCCCTTTAACACCTCAGTGTCCAAAAGTTAAGAAAGAGGAATATTTGAGAATTGTGAAATTATTTACATTTCACACTTCTATTGCTTGTGCGAGGCCTTGCGGATCAGTTTAAATGTAAAAAGCAATAACAGGCCAGAGCATGGCTGGGTGAAATCACCATGAAAAGTGCCTACAACACAAAACATCAGAAAAAGTTCAAACAAATTAACTGATTTGCCAAAAATCAGTGCAGTGAATCTGCCCTTGACGAAAGAAAACAGGGAAAAGGGATTCATTTCAAGGTTGTTTCCAGGTCACAATCAGTTTTGGGTATTTTGGGCCTGTTATATGAATTCAGTTTCAAATCATGCTGCTTAGTTTTTAAAAATGCATGCACTCAAATTCAAACTCATGACACAATAATAAAGTTAAGTGTTTCAAATTCAGATAATATCAGTTTCTGACACATATTTTGCCTCCCAATCTTCCGCTTTGATTTGACACCAACTGTGTGACAAAGTTGGAGCGCAAACCTGCCTGTAGAGTTTTGCAGCTTGTAATAATTTTCTCTGACTGGAAGTCCTGTTAGAGAGGGGCTGTTACCATATGACAAAGCTTAATTCCCTCCAAACACAAACTTTGAGGAGACAGGATAGCTTTTTTTTATGCACACACTTGACAGCTGCCAGCACACACTGAAATGATCCTACTCGGCTTTCTTTGTGCAGTTAACCAGCAACAGCAGGTCATTTGGACTTTAATAACACTCTTATCCCAGTGTTGCATAATGGTTCCAGACCCTTCCCAACACATCTGGAAAAGGTGGGCCTTTGGACTCTGGGTGTGAAATCTCTTATAAATACAATGCGGCTGTAAACACACACTCTGCAAAGATGCAAATTATTGCTCTTTACTGTGCACGATTGTTTACACTGTTTTGGCTAAGAGTTTGTGCAACAAGGTTATTTTCACACAAGGTTTTGTCCTCAATGAACCCTTAAATGACTCAGAGCCTTACTCGCAAAAATAAGATCGCTTGTTGGAGAGCTCAAGCCTATCAAATAACACATGACTGCCAAGAATCAGCTTTGTCTGCCATTCAAGCAATCATACGTTGTAGAGATAAAGGTCATATAGCACTATGATTATCAAGCTTTGTTCATTTCAAGCGCTGGCATTTTAAATCCACTCTGTTTTTGACTATTATCCACAGAAGGGTGTCAATGTTAGCACCATGCTGACCTGTATTTGTGTTAAGTCTCATGACACGTTGCCAGTTTAAGACCTATTGCCTATTGACCTATTGCTACATCATCTTGTTTCACCTTCAGTGTAAATGTCAAAGTGGAGACACAGAGGGACGCAGTAATCCCACTTTGTTTTGATTCCTTTTTTATCCAACTGGGATTGTATGAGGTATATGTCAATGAGTGTGTGTACTACCCAAAGAAGATGGGGGTCAACTTGAGTCAGCCAGAGCACCAGCACAGAACCTAGACTGTCAACTACTTCAAACAGGATCAACTCTAATGTGCATTTAACTCATTTTAATAAAGTCAGACCCAATCATTTATGCTGATGTAAGTTTGGGTCGTATTTATATATTCTTTCTCCTGATCAGCTGTGTGCTGATCCATGTGCCATAACCCTCACTATGACATCTCTTTTTATAAGCACATTTTCAAAGGATCCTGATCATGTTTGTGCACATCTCAACCAAAATCAGCTTTGGACTTCAGCTCCGGGAACCTTGCTTCAAGGAGGTAAACAGTTCCTGTGGCCTTCTACGTTTCTAACATGCCCTTATGCTCTGTAAAAATCATGCAAATTAGGCCAATGACTCATGAGGAACTAGTCCAGAACAGTAAATTAAGTGACTTGCGCATCTCTCTATCTGAGTCCCCGCTGAACTTTTGTTAAAAAATGTCACAAGTCCCATTTTGACACAACAGCAGGTTGCAGAAGTATTTGATCTTGTGTTATTTTTCTTATGGTGCCTCTTTCTGTCTGCCCCTCTCTCTGCTCAGCTGATGTGGACCAACCTCTAAACCATCAAAACAATAAAACGCAGGCCTTGACTTGGAAAAAAGAAAGCGTACGAAATAGAGTTTTAACTTATATCTGTTCATAGAGCTCTCCTCCTCCCTCCATCATTTTTGTGTTTCTGTGCACACAGCAATAAGTATTTTACATGTAAATCAAACATGCTTTTAGACTTATTTTATGTAAATGAGATTGTCCTCTGCTTCCTTGGACTTTTGAGAATTACTGCTTCCTAAGCAGGGATTTATCAAGCAGTACACTAATAAGTTTTACTTAGAAAACTAAATTATTACATTACCTTATTTTTCAGACTTATTACAGAAAATATCAGATAAATAACTGTCTCAAAGTCACTCTACTCCTCCAGACATCATCTTTGTGGCAATTTTGGCCATGACGACTGCTCCTCACTGCTGTGTGAAGGCTTTGATCCACTAACATGCAACACTCCTATGAAAATGAAACTGTTCTTCAGCTGTCACGCACTGCTCACATAGCCGGTCTGAAGCCCCTGTTTTTGTGTGTCACCCATCATGAAGACAATGATTTGTTAAATGTCACCGCATTGCTTACTATTTAGGTTCATGAACAAAATGTCAAATCACACTCCAGAGCATCACAGTTGCACTGTTGTTAGTCAGCTTTGTTACAGTGATATTGCAGTATCATGATGTGAAATAAGCTTAAAAGAGATGCAGCACATGACTATGCTTGTGTATCATGATTGCCTAGAATATAACATTATGTTGGTAATGTGAATCAGTAAAGGAGGTCCTTCAGACTTTTTTGTTTTTGCCACCAAGGCCAGTGTTGCAGCACAGGCGAAGCAGGCTCAGAGCTATATCTGATGTGTTTTATTTTCTCAGTAACTAAATATTTACAGTCAAATCTGGTTCAAAAGTCACAGCAGTATAAGAGTAAATAGGTTTGATCTTGGAGGGTTTAAACTGTGCTCCCGTGTGAAGACTTCCATTCAGCAATGTGCCATTTATATGTAGATGAATAGGTCTGTCTGTTTCTATCTGTTTTAGCCATACAGCCTACGATTGTTGTGCACAGCACAGAGGACACATTTTCAGATGCAAGGTACAAAAAGACAGACTAAAGGACTGATTCACCAAGACTCACACCGCCCTCTCTCCTGGTCACTTTTGTCTTAGATGTTTGAAAGGAAACCAGCACTCATTAAGGTTAATTATCCTAATGGTAAACCCCATTTTACTCAGTGCATTCTTAAAATCCAACAAAGGAGATGAGCATTAAATAGTGGCACCATGAGACTGGTCAGCCTTGCCCTATGTAATAATAATAATAATAATAATAATAATAATCATCATAATACATTTTATTTAAAAGCGCCTTTCTGGACACTGTACAGGCATTAAGAACACAGTTAAAACACAGTTAAAATAAATAAATACACAGCATGTTTTGTGTATTAGGGCAGTTACTGGTTTCTTTGAGTGCCATCTTCTAGGTAAAGACTGTGAAACAACAGATTATATCTCCATATCTGCTAAGCTCACAGGACAGGCCTTAGTGCCTCTTACTTTTTAAATGTGGCCTGTATCAGACTACAAAGTGGTCAGGTCACAGTCCTGACCTGACCAGTCCTGAAGAAAACAATAAAAACAACCCAACACTTCTCACTGACGTGGACATGGAAGTATGCTTGAATTACAGTATGTGAGCCTGTACCTCTTACAGAAACAGTATTGTGGCTGCAAGCTGAACTAGTTCCCCACTCTGGAGTTCCAGGCTCCTCTCTTCCTACAATGACAGCTGACAGCTGGGTTTATCACCTAAAATAAGCTCACTGCCGAACAGGCAGGTGATAGGACCAATGAGCTGGTTAGAGTCCTTGGATTCTCTAAACCTGGATTCAAAGCTCTTCACTTATCAGCTACAATTCAGCTATAATCTTCTGTAGCCACATACAGCCATTTCTTCTGATGTGCTTTCAATAACAGCTTGCCTATGATTTGACCTTGATTGCCAAAGACCTGACCTGTGTCTGATATTGAGACCACATGTTTTAAGTGACCCAAATCTGATTTAAAAATGTCAGATTCCATGTGACTTTGCTGTTTATACATTTAAAATCAGATAGGAGTCACTTACAGGCCAGAGTGAATGAGAGTTGGGTCACTTTTTACCTGCAGTGGGAATGTTACAGGTCTCAAAGGTACAGTAGGTACAACTGCAGTCACACTTGAGGAGTGAAAACAGGAGGCATTTCTCTTCCTGAACTTCATCTGAGGCTGGTTGGACCCCTAAGTAAATATTAATCGCACCTTGGCTCACCAATTAAGCTCTCTCTTTTTTTTTTTGTCAAGAACCAGGGTTTAATTACATGAAATGTGAAAAAATCAGAACGTTTCATGTCTGTAAACTGCAAAATTTAAGTGCTGAGATAAAATGATTAATAAATAATGGTGCCAAAAATGTGACCCAAATGAACGTAGCCTGGTGTATTGGATGCACCTCACTTTCTAATGACAAACAAAGGTACATGAGATGTGTTTAATAGACCAAATTTTACCATTAATGTTCCTTAGCTATATTATATTTTTTTTTTTAAATCAAAAACATTTTTAAAAATTCAGACATTTTACTGACTGAAAAACTGACAAATCTAGGGGGAAAAACAAGTTGAAATTCAAGAAAGTTTGCAGATTGTGCAAGAGCTTGGCATCAGTAAATACAAGTACTACACAATTACATTGACTATTGACATTAGCCTCAACCCACCATAAGAATGGACAATTGGGAAAATCTAAATATCAGCAGATATTTTTGGGGACCTTGTTGATGCAGTGTTTCAACAATACAAACCTCATCCTCCAGAGACTGGACTGTATTGCCACTGATGGGCATCATCCGTAATGTTAATTCAGGGGGGTGGAAAGGCAGGAAGGTTTAACAGAAACGGTGTAAGTGAGTCTCAGCCTGCAGGACAGAGCAGCACCATTTGTGTATGTGGTGCTTTCACTGGCAGTTAAGCATCACTCTTTTTGTGTTTCTGAAACTTCCTCATATTAAGGTTCCACTAACACCAACAGTAGGCATTTGTATGGTTCAGTGTAATAGAACAAAAACACAGTTTGTAATGTGGTTTGTGTAGGTGAAGAGAACTTGCAGCATTTAGCAGAAATGAAAGAATGGCTGATTAGTTTGGAGAGCTGGGGGATTTCCATATTGCTTTTTGATTCTGATATACTGTGCGTGGCATGGACTACACAAAACCAGGTCGCCACAGGGCTGCACAGATAGCAGTATTTCATAGACAAAACCTTCGCTAACTTCTCACTGATTCAAACTCTGGGTAACAATCCTCATCTCTGGTACAAACCCAAAACAAAGAGGAGGGGCTGTTTGGATCAATAGTGATATAACTTTGTAACAGTTATAATTTTATCAGTCTCAGTCTCTGAAGACTTCTGCTTGTGAAATACTTGATTTAATAATCTGTCCTAGATTGTCTTACCACAGCTATGTGGCTGTACTGTCCCCGCTGATCTACTAAGGCAAGGAAGGGTCGTCACTATAGACTGTATAATGAGTGGATGTAGCGTCCATGATGTCACCTGTTTCTTTCTGAAGCAGAGTTTTGAAGCCAATCGGCATCAGTCACCATGTTCATAATGACTGAACCAAACTTAAGGTCAAGCAACCAAAGGCGGGCAAGGCTGTAAACATGTTTATTTTGCCCCCCCCCCCCCCCCCCCCCCCTTTTTTTTTTTCATTTCAGTGTGTACTTCCTTTTTTGTGCTTCTGCAGCAAGCCTCAAGCAGGCACGCAGGGAACTGCATAATTGAATCAGCTTCATTTTCTCAAGACCGGAGGTAACTGCTTGCTATGTACCCACAGAGCTTATGCCATTACATATACATACACAGTCAAGGCAAGATACACCCATAGCTTGACCTCATCCCAGTTTACAGGCACTGGGCATGATTGACGTTATGGACAGAACAGGGTGACCACATGTCCTTTTTACCTCGACATGTCCTCTTTTGGGGGGCTGTCCGGTCTGAGTTTATAAAATCCTTCAAATGCCCGGGGGTTTGTATGGAAGCCGGTTTCCACCAGTTAAAAAAAAAATCCTTTATATCCTTTCTTCACCATCCAGCTATTATTTACCTCCTAACAACGCATCTCTGTTAATAATCATCAACTCAGAGCCTGACAAGTGAACACCGGGGTCGAATGTTTTAGTCTGATTGAGTTTTTGACCAGCCAGTGAAAATCAGTCCCCAAACCACAGCATCTGGGTATGTTAGTTCGGCTATGAGAAGTTTGATTTCAGTGCGATGTCAGTCTTACTACTGTGTTTACATAATTTTTTAAATAATTTTTAATTTTACATAATTGCAAAATACTGTATATTTTTTTAGTGCGTGTAAACATACAGTGTGTTTTCAGAGTGGCGAGGTCCGTATTGGCCTTGTATGAAGGTCCCTTCAAGTGGTCCACCAGCACAAATGAGCACACTGATCAGGCATTTAGTGTCATACACTTTCCTCCACATCTCTGATGATAAGAAGTTGAACATCACGGCTAAATTGTAAATGATCTTACTAAATATGATCTGTAATGTTTCTCCACACTAGGATGAGGTTGAGGTTTTTCCCCATAGTTATCATCAGTGGTGCAGGCCTATAATTAGTTCATCTAGTCTTCGTCATGAAAAAAAGTTTGTGCCCAAACATTTATCATCATTTATTTCATTAACAAAATGAACACTGCTTTGTTGACAGGGATTGGCCAAATAGTGTTTTGTCTTGGTGCCGTAGAGGAATCTCATTAAAAGTCAGAGAATAGCATTTTGGACAAGGAACTAAAGGAAAGAAAATGGAAAAACAAAAACCCAGACAATAATAGCTGGAATGGCCATTATCAGCATTCCCATTTTGGCGAGTCTTCATAGCTCGTCTGTTTGCTTACCAAACCAGCCGCCCAACCAGTTAAACAAACTCTGAATCCTGAAGAATTAGATAAAAAGGCAAACGTGTGTTCATCTGTGATGTGTGTTATCAAAGGCAATTTGTCAAGAACTTTTTCTATGTTGTTTTTCTGTCTGTGGAGGGTGGGTGGGACATGCTAAACCAGGCTGCATTCACAGTAAACAGCAGCCAGTAGCTGTCCCTGCTTCAAGCCAGCCTGAGTGAATTGGTCACAAAAGGGCTGTTCATATAGTCTTTGACTATGATAACCTTCAGTTTGCAGCAGTGAAACCGGCATTTTTTACAAGAATCTCACACATCTCGCCACCTCAAATTGTAAACACACGTGTAATCATTCCTTACAGACAGCTGTGAAGTCTGATCATTGCTTTCAAACAGATACTCAACCCCACTGTGAGCGGGTGAAGCGTGAAAATCCTACCCCACAGTTCAGATATGAGGTTCAACTACAGTGACAGACCCAGTGAAAGAGGGCTGGTGGTTCTTACAGCAAAACTAGAACCCATCTAGAACTTGATGGGAACCAGTTCTGTTTTCAAACGAGCACAAAGAGATGAGAAGAAGTGAGAAGAAAAGCTCCTGAGATCTGTGCAGATCAAGATGCAAAGTGATAAACAGACAGGAAGAAACATGCAAAAAGAACAAGCTGTGAACTGTGTAGCTCGAAAGTTTGGCAGGCAGTGCAGAAATGAAATGACTTATCATATAGGATCAACATTTTTATGTACACAAAGAAACACACACACACACACACACACACGCACACACACACACCTGCATGCACACTTAGAGCAGGGGTTCCTGAGCTTTTCCTGGTACAGGAAGAGGACTCTTAAAGAGACAGCATCCTCTCAGCTTCACAGCTGCTCTTTTTGTTGATTCAGGCTGAGAAAAAGAAGGCTGAGCTGAAAAAGTAGGGCTCAAGCTGGTTTACATTTGTATTTAAAGGAAGGTGAGAGTGGTGGGAGAAGACACAGAGACATGTCCAGGTCGAGCTGCGCGATGAATAAGAGGAAGAAAGAAAAGGAGGGAGACGAATTACAGATCTTGTTAACTTTATTATGTCTGTCTATTTACCAGATATTCAATTTAATTTAATGCGGTTTCAGCTGTGTTGATTCGGTCAGGTTGTGTGTCCAAACGCGTGCCAAACGCACTTATCAGATCAGATATAGATCAAAATATATCGATATAGATCTAAATGTATGTGCTGACTCAGATTATTAGTTGTTGATGATTATTTATTGCACTGAAATGTGCCTGACACTGTGGAAACCTGCCGGTGAGGCATCGGCGACGTATGCCGATATGCCGCCAGTCTACCATAATATCACTAGACCAACTGCGCTCCACCTGCGCTGAAAGGTGACCAGGTTTGAATCGGCGAGCTTTCAGCGTACTTTATACGCCGGTGGCGAGCACGAAAATGTCACCGCGCCAGCTGATTCTGTCGACACCTCCCCCTGCCACGCCACCACGCCCAGCTTGGCGGATCTCGGTTCGCCTCCGTGCGCCTCAGTCCACGGAAATACCAAACTGGCTGTACGCCGGGCTCTGCCAGACGAAAATACAATCCTTGGGGTCCGCCACCCTCCACTGCCTCACCGGCGTACACGAAAATAGAGCCTAAGGTTTGGAAACAGAATTCAGTATTTTCATCTCATAATTTTAACCAGCTCATAAAATTGGGTCAAACTGTGGTTTAGGTTTGATTGGCAGACCACTTTTTTTCACCGTGGTGGTTTGTGCCTTTTAAGTCCTCCCCCTTCCCTTTTTTTTTTTTTTTTTTTTTTTTTTTTTGCAGAAGTTGATGGATGATGATGACTTACCCGGTTAGTGTTGCCATCTCTCTCCTGTGGGGGAAAATATTCACACATATGTTAGGTTTGCTGGAATGTGAACAGGGTTCGTCTTTTTACACTTCAGTGAGAAAATGTAAAAACAAAAATATCTGGCTTTCAGGTCCTGTGTGACAAATACCTCATATTTGGCTTCACCTTGACCATACAAAAGAGTTTTTATAGCACATCAGATGATGCTAAACTTGTTAAGAAATAAACCTCATTATACTGAGGTGAGCTTCTTTTCAAACATGAGCACAACTCTCTATTTTTTTGCCATCTATTTTGAGCCAAGGTTATGCCTTTCTTCTTCATTGCAACTCCTGCTGCTCAATACTTTCTCTTTGGCTCTGTCTATGTTGTTTACAAAATGCTTGACACACTAAACCATATGAGCAGAACAAGGAAAGCTTTGTGGAAGTCCTGGGCAAAAAGGCAGTGGTGTGCACCCACACTCACACACCAGCGCACCAATAACACAGGAGAAAAAAATAACAGAGGCAGTCTGAAGAGGGAAATGATTTCTCTGAGCTGCATGTGGGCATGTGTGGATCCTTGTGGCGTCTGTGACGCTGGCTGGTCAGCCGCTGTGAAACACAGCAGCTAGGTGGGAGGTAAAAAAGTGCTTTTCTGTTTGGTGATGGTATTATTTTGATGGAAGTGGCTGTGAAACAGACACAGTTGATTGAAAGTGAGTTGAGAAGCCGAGGAAAGAAAGTATGTAAAGAATGAAGGATTGCTAGGGTTAAGGAGGAAGAAGGCAGAGTCAGACAGAGAAAGGAGGAGTATTTTATGAGCCTATCATGAGTTGCTGGAGGTGCCAGAGCCGCTCTGCAGTCACAGCCATCCTCGTGTGTACCAAAGCTAAACAGGGACTTGGTCTGCCCCACATACTAAACACAGCTAATTGGCTGCAGACAGGGGCACCCTTGCAGTCACCAATCAGGTGGCAGATGTGTCAGCTTCCCTCTGCCTTTCATGCTTTCTGACCCCTCCCACTGTGTGAGGTTTAAAACCAAGTGGAGGCTGATTCTAGAGAGTTCCATCCTTCCTTTTGAACCTGTTGGATGAGGCTTGAACCAACTCTGAGTCCTCAACCGCTTCCACACACAGCACTTTGTTCAAAACTCCTTTTTTATCCCTCAATCCTCCTGAGATCGCCTGTTGTTTTGTCTAGTGTGTGTTTGATTTTTTTTTTTTGTTTTGTTTTGTTTTTGTTTTTTTATCTTTTGTGTGGCCCTACATCCATTGGCAGTGTCTTCAAACTGTGGATGAGTGTCACACCAACCTCTCTTCTCCTGGACTGATTTTACCATCTGGCCTGTTCTCTGTCCTGCAAGAGTAACCTCCTGTTCTCTCCACCCATCATCACAAAGAACTGACTCGTACTGTTAAACTTAGGTATGTATTCATTCATTGAGTGTGCTCATTTAAGATTCCTATATATGCTTAGTTTTTTGATCCTCCTTGTACATCTATTTGACTTGATAGACCTTTGATTGTGTTTTTGTAGTTTGTGTACGTGTTTAATCTCAGTCAGGCTCGGACATACTAAGTGACAGTGCATGCCTCTCCTAGAAATAGCCCAGAGGGGCACTGCTGTGGGGCCAATTTGGACTAGTGGTTTGTCTTCAATGACTTCAGCTGTCCACTTTTGTTTTCAGTATTTTCTAATGGTTTTGACAAGCTGTAAATTTCCACTGCGCATGGCGTGAGAAAACAGAAATACTAAAGGCTGGAGGCATAGACGGCAGAGTAAATATAAAACAAGGTATCACTCTTCCTCTTACCCAGGCAAATAAAACTGTCTCACATAAAATTTTAATAAACATATATTTCAATTTTCAGAAATACTGTGTTGTGAAGAAATGTGTTGAAGACAGTTTTTTTCTTTTCTTTTTTGTATTGAGACTTTAGGAATCACAACTAAGGGTTATATGGGAGTGATGGTACAAGATGCAATGAGAGTTAAGTTGATCTTTGGTTTAAGACTGTATTTCTGTCATTCATCTGTTCCCAGAGTGTATTGAAAGTTTTTCTTAATGATTGAAGTCACCACGTGGAATAAGAATTGTCTGACTTGGTCATTTTCACTCTGCATTTCCTGCTTTCTGTCTGTGTGGGTTGACTCATCGACTCCTCACAGCTCTTTGAGAGTAATAACAATATAAGTGGAGATTAACTTTAATTTGCCCTCTAAGTGATTCACCTTTATGTTCTCAACAAGTACATCTGACAAATCCTTTTGCTGCCCGTCCAATCTTTTGAGCTGCCGCCAGCTCATCTTTGTTTCAAGGTTTCTCTCTGTTGCTAATCCATCACTGACGTCCCCTGAAAGTGAGAAGATATGATTAAGTACACTGTACTTATCAAGTAGGGCACAACATTTCACAGAGTTCTGAACAAACAGATTAGGGGCTTGTGGAAGAGACCTGAATCCAAGACTGTCTCTGAGAAAAATGATCATCTTGTTGATGCACTGATTTCCAAACTCACTGCAACAGTCAATAACTGGTGTTTACATTGAACTCGTCACATTAATTGTGGTTCTTGTTCTGAAAGGCTGAGGGATGATTTCCCAAGAAACATGCCAGCCCACAGCAAGATAAGATTATCAAGAGAACTAACTTCTGGGGTGTTGTGAGGCATCAACGGCAGAGAGAGGCAGAAACATTTCTTTTTTATTCATGAGCCCTGGAAAGCTTCCTCGCTTCCCTCTGTCTTGCACTGCGAAAGACAATACGCTACTGTCAGCAGCAAAGAGAGGTCGCATTTCTCTGAGGCTCTGGGTTAACGTGAAGTCTCAAAGCCCTCATTCCTGTGAAAGCGAAGTCTCAGACTCAGTTCAGGGCTTCTCTCTAACAGCAGATAACGTTAGGTGACAAATTGCCAAATGCAGGGGGTGGAGGTGGTCAAGAGGCAAACAGCAAACACAGTTGTCAGAGGAGTAGGCTGGAACGGAAAAGTACTGAGAGGCAGAGAGATGAGGAGATGTGTGTGTGTGTGTGTGTGTGTGTGTGTGTGTGTGTGTGTGTGTGTGTGTGTGTGTGTGTGTGTGTGTGTGTGTGTGTGTGTGTGCGCGCGTGAGGGAGGGAGATGGTATATTAGTAGAAAGTGTAGTAGCTGAGCCTTCGCCAAGACATGCTTGTGCACCTGTATGAAAGAGAATACTCTAATACTAATATTTAAAGAGAAAAGCAGTCATGTCAAAACACAGTCTGATCAAAGAGGCAACTGATTCTGTGCCAGCTTTCTATCAATCAAACCCAGCCAAAAGGCACATTCAGTCAATGAATATCAATAGATAATATCAAAGCAGCATCACATGTAATAATAATAATAATAATAATAATAGATTTTATTTGTAACGCACTTTACATTAAAAAACAAGTCTTTCCGAAAGAGGAAGGTTTTCTTTACATGCTGCAACAGTCAGCATGAAGTAACAGTACATTTGTCTTTGCACGAAAAAAGATCCAGTATTTATGTGATCACATTCAGAGATATCAGCCGTGGAGTTGAGAGTACAGTATTTGCTGATGTGCCTGCATTGTGGACATGTGATCTATGATGGAAAATTACCAAGTAAGCAGACTGGTGTGGTGACATTTACAGAGAAACTGTGCACAGTTGATTCTTGGTATGAAAGGGATTATTAAAGTTGTTTGGTGTGGTTGGATTTATATGGCAGGTAAATGATGGATGTCTATAAAAGCCGGATGTGAACATGTGCCTTACTGGGTAATCATGTTGACAGCATGGGATGGATATTAAAAGTTGTGGAGGCTGTTACTTAAAAGAAAGACAATGTTATTTATTCAGATTTTTGACCCTGTTGGCTATGTTGTGTCTGTATTTATCTAGCCACAGACATATATGATGTACAAAGTATGTCTCTTTACCTGACAATACCTACAGAAGTAATATCATCTAAGTGCCAAGTTTAGTTGTTGCAATATACCACAATTGACACTATTTTCAAAAGAAATGCTAAATATAAGCATAGACTAACATTGAACAAAGGTTTGTTCATATTAGGGGGCTGTAGTGGTTCTTTATGCAAGTTGGCAGAGGAAGGCAAAGAAGCAATGTCAAGAGACTCATAAAACAAATGTTTAGGGATTCTCTGTGAATCTAGAAACAACAAAATGCTACTAATACATTGAACACTTACACTATCGAACTGTCCTTATAGCTGTTTACTTAAAGTGGTATCTTTGCCACTCTGATTTCACTTTTTTCTCTTTTGCTAACATTACCATGATAATCAGGAAGGGAAGATTTGATAATGTGACAGCCCAAGTGCCAAGTTATGTGGCTGTACCTGTCTCAGGTGTTAAGATTCTCAAAACTTTGTCATGTTTTCTTGAATTGACTAAAATTATCGACAGTTTTGGCCATTTAAGAGAGTCAAGCTTGATGCATGTGGCAACAGTTGCAGATAAATATGACTCAGACTTTAAATATGTTGATAAGATAAAGTTAGCAACTCCCTTTCAGGTACTGTTCACCCACAATAAATTTTGTTTTTAGTGTCTTAAGAACCAATAAGTATGCCAACTCTTCCTCCAGCTGCTACAGAGAAAGTTTTGTTGCCTTGAGTACGCAAGCCAAATATTAACTTTCAAGGAATTCCTTGGATCAAACTTTGGTGTGTATTAAAACCAGACCTTAAATGACTGCAAAAAATATAAAGACTTAGGGTTATAGCAGTAAGTATGACTGAATCAGTTACAGTATTTGTGGTAGAGTACTTTTCCTGTGTTGGCCTGGAGTGAGGTAATATGAGTACAAAGTCCCGCAGAGGGAAGGCAGATGATCTATAATGTCTGGCTCGTCCCTTAACCACTTAACTGCATTAGCAGAAGAAGGCGACAAAGAGATTTTGTGTGTTTTGTATGTGAAAAGTAGAAAATATGCAGTAGTGGAGCATTTTATTCATTTATTTTTTTTGTTAATTTCAAATATAAGCCAGTAGGCATGGATATCCCTGGAGGCCTAAGAGCGTCTTTCTGCTCTGTGAAATTTCCTACTGCTTTAAAGAGGTGCAGGACTTTCTGAAATAAGCTGTGAAAATCCTGCTCAGCTCAAAGAACTTTACAAACAGTCATACTTGTCAAAGCGGTTTAGAGGGTTTCACTAAGTAACTAATAACCTTTGGAAAAAAGTACAAGTGATAAATGCAGATGAAGACACCAAAATTCGGATTGTCTTACAATGGAGACATTCACAGCTGTAATGAACAAATTCACTCAGCACATTTACCTGCACATTAAAGATGAGCTGAGGTTTTATCTGGACTTTGCACCGCCTCTGCTATAAAAAGTGGTGAGGACCCCCCTTTCAGCCTGTGACTGTTTGACAGTCTTCTGGTTGACCTTTTACATCATGTGCTTTTAAGCATGTTAGTAGGAGGCTGATTAGTTGAATGTCAAATGGTGACACACTTACAACTTTACGGTTCAGTAAAAGCACCTTTCGTACCAGTAGTGTGACAGCTTTGTCTTTTTAACATACCTTTTTGTTATTTTGAGGCACAAGGCCTTCTCCAACACATTTATGCAGTTTGACGTCTTGGTCAAACCTCTGTGTTTAGTACTGGCTTTCCTTGTGTTCCCTTGTTTTATTTAAGGACATACAACTGTATATCAGTAGCCCACAGAGAATACTTCCAGTCTTGCAGATGCATGAAACCCCATAAAATTTTTACTAGTCCCTGGAACAGGTCCAGGCCTTAATTGTTCTAGAAGAAAGTATATACAGCAGGATTTTAGCAGTGGCTGGTGTCCAAAAAAAACAGAAGTGTGCTGCCAGTTGTTTATTACAAAGCGTAAGGAATGTGTTCTTTTGTTTTGTTTTGTTTTTAAGAGCTTCTTGCTGCATGTAAAAAGTTTTTGATCCAGTTACTTGATAAAGAACTAATGGACTATAAGAGAATCAAATCTACAAAGATTTAGAGCTTCTGAAAGGTTCAAATAAACAAACAAATGTCTTGCAAACATATTGATGTAAGTCCCATAACATCCAGAGCTCTTGTGATGTGTCTGTTGCTTGTTAAACCCTATCCTAGCTTCAATGTACAGCTGTAGGATTCCTTGTAGTGGACTTGAAGAAGCAGTGAAATGTTGTGGGAAAATGTATAGTTTCCCCAAAAGAGGACTGTAATTCTGGGCCCATGTTTCCCCCCAGCATTCTTCATGGTACAATGAGCTGTAATGTCTTACAGATTGCAATTTTGATTCTCTTTGAACCTATATGTCTTGCACTGGGTAATATCAGTGCTGTAATCTTTGTTGATGTTGTTTGAAATCTGTAATGTCTGGTATGTATAGCCCACAACCGACTGCCCAAACCTACAGAACACAGAAAAACACACGGGCCACGTGAGTGAGCTTTTCAGGCTTTTGTTGACTTTGGCGCAGAGCCGCCCCCCTCAGCCCCTCACTCATTCCTTCCATGCCCTTGCATAAACACACGCACACACACACACACATGCACACAGCCTCCTAACCATATTTTCAGACCATTCCTTTCACAAACACTTCCTTTTTTTCTTCTCCTTATTCTCCCAAGTGGCTATACACACATTCTTTGTTCCTCGAGTTTTATTATCTGGACCATTAGGGGATTTTTTTAAGCTTTTGTATAACAAATGTGTTTTTCACTACACTGGGCGAGGGCCATGTCTTTTTTTTCCACCGTGACAATGATGGCTTTGTTTACAACATATGGGTTTCTGTTTATAATAAAGAAAACTCTTTTTCTAAGAAACTGCTTTACTGTGATACTTCAGAAAGAAATTTTGTCTTGAGTTCCACACTTTTTCTGGACTGCATTAACGCAGCTGATACAGTGGAGTCAATGTAAGCCATGTTAATGTGGCTGCAAGTGGCTGCAAGTAGGTGCAAGCCAGAATTCAAAGATGAGCACTTTTCCCATCTTTTAGAAAGCTTTTTTTTTTTTAGAAAACTATCCGTCCAATGTGCTGTCACAGTAGTTGCACACATATAGACACACATTTGTGCCCACTAACTTGGCTCTGAGTTGTGTTCACTTCCCGATGTTTGGGGTCGAACCTCGGGCTGCCCAACCACTGAAGACGGGGGACAACATCTGTCCGCCATCTTTGTCAGTGCTGCAAAGTACTATGGTGAGACCCCTTTTGCCTCTTAAACTCCTCATCCTCCCATGCCTTACACATTTACCTTCTTGTTTTAATCCTTCCCCCTCCAGCTACTCTTTGCACCCCATCCTTCTTCTCTCAAGCAAGCAGGCAAATCCAGGTCATCCAAACACTGCTGCTCTTTTCTTTTGTCACTGCAGCCTTTTCTTCATCACTTTCTTTCTGAAAAGAAGACGATTCCTTTTTCACCTCCCTCCCCCTCCGTTGTGCATTTATTACATGATGTTTCTCTATCATTGTTGTTAATTCTTTTTTTATTTATCATTCACACTTCATAGCTTCATGTGCATTATGAATGTACCTTTTTGTTTGCAAGGATCATCCTACATGACACCTGAATTTAAGCAAAGATTCCTACCCCGCCCCCTTTCTCCTGCAGTTCCTATATATTGTTTTTTTTAAATAGTAAATAAGAAAATGTACGGATACATGACTGTTTGTGTACTTTGAAGTGAGACATAGTAATGAAACAACTCAGTGCTGAGATTTCTTCTACCTTTTTTTAAGCACTTCCAATTTTCATGTTTTTTTTTTTTTTCATTCTGTCTCTTAACAGGAAGAAATAGCTGAGGATGGCTCTCAATGTTCCTGGTCTGGTGGTCATGGCGGGGTTCTACCTGCTCATCTTGGGCACAGGAATCTGGGCATCCATGCGCTCTAAAAAAGAGGAGAAGAAGTGCGCGGGAGATGGCATGGAGATCACACTCCTGGCTGGACGCAATATTAACTTGCTAGTCGGCATCTTCACTCTCACTGGTAAAGTAGAGGAAGCAATACTCAGCTGATTACCTGTAGTATGTGCTGGCAAAGTTACTAATTTTGACTGGGAAAGACTTTGTCCAATCTAATGGTTCCAAAGTAAATCTGCGTTTAACTTCTTTGTCAATATTACGTTAAATTGTAGCATGTCAGTACTAAATGTGGGCAAAGTTTCAAATTGTGGGGTTGATCTAATGTGGGGTAATCCTCAGCTGAGACCCCAGTCTGCTGTGAAGAGCTTGTGCAAAAAAACACATGAGATTCTTCAGTGAACCTTATGAGATTTGCACAATTCATGACATCACAAATTGTTGAATCTCTAATTCTCTTTGTTTGGGTTTTTATTTTTTTGTCAATTTTAAAACTTTCTGGGTCGAATTAGGGCTCCAGCACATATTTTGAATTGTGTCATTGCAAACAGAAAAACATGGCTTTGTAGCATGGCAACAGTGGAAGAGGCTTCTTGAGTACTGGGGTGCTTTTATGATAGAAGCCACAGAGGGAGAGGGTTAAACAAGAATTTCAATAACACGAAACTCAATTAAGTCAAGACTGTTTTGATTATTTTTAAAAATATATTATATAGCTGTAAATTATTTAAAAAATATATATATTAAAAGGGTTACATAAGGCCAGAAAATGTGTCCATCCCACCATAAGAATAATTGTCTTTCTATATTGAGAAGAAGTCAGTGAAATGCTTAAGCTTATGCAGAGCCTGGTTCATGTTTATTTTTCTAATTCCAACACATTTATCTCATTGCAGCTACATGGGTTGGCGGAGGCTTTATCCTTGGTATAGCAGAGGCTACATACAACCCGACACTTGGTGCAGTATGGGCTCTCATGCCTGTACCCTATGTTCTGACCTTTTTCTTAGGTGAGTACCTGAATCATAAACAACAGCCATCTGGTCTTTTTTGAGAAATGATGTCAGCTGAGAGCAGTCTGGGCCAAAGAAAATGGATACGTGTCTCTGTTCATGAACTTACATAACCATGCATGTTATCCTCACATTGCACAAATGTGAAAACTCACACTCACTTCATGTCTTGTATGCAAAGAACTGCTGATTTTGTTTGTAATTTAAGACTATGTTCCTCAAGACTTTGGGATAAAATGTTGAAAAGAAAAATGTTGTTAAGGAGTCAACTCACTCCCACAGCTTCAACACTCATCTGACTCTGAGTGCAAATAAAAGTGTCGCTCATGTTAAAAATAGGCCCATGCGAAATCAGTTAAGGACTGTAACTTGAAGCAACAGGTGCAAAAGGATGAGTCAACCCGCAGACGCAATACCCCTGCTAAACACATCAAAAAGCACAAACCCAGTAGTTCTTCTGAAAATTTGTAACAGGTGAAATATTCAGTGTTTAGTCACCAAAGTCACAATGGCCTGTATGGTGTGAGTAATGGGAACTGGAAACACTTAAGTCCCTAACCAGGAAATACAACTTCCCTGTTCTGTCTGAGTCCATTGTTGGTCAAGTGGACCCAAGAGTTCAGCTGAAGGTGTTTATTGTGTTATCTGAATTGAACACTTATTTTTCTTGTTGTTTAAACACACTTGTTTCCTCCCCTTCCTCCCCCTCTCCTTTGAGCTTTTCGATGACAGAATTATTGCCACATTTCATAGCTGATGACTTCACCATTTTGAGAGAAAGGTTATGAATTTACGTCGGTCCTTTCCTCTCTGCTCCAGGTGGCTTTTTCTTTGCCAAGCCTATGAGAGAGAACAAGTATGTGACAATGATGGATCCCTTCCAACAGAAGTATGGGAACGTTCTGAGCAGTGCGCTGATCTTCCCCGCATTGGTTGCTGATGTCCTGTGGGTGGCACGTACACTTGTCAGCCTGGGTAAGTTACTTCACACTATAAAACTGTCTGGCACTTAACTGTGAATACACACTCATGCAGGCACCCACAGATCTGGCTTCAAATTGGCATAAACACTACAATAAAAAAAAAGCTGGGTGTTGATTGAGTGTGCTTTTTGGCAACCTCAGCGTTAGTTATACAGCATCAAAGCAGGTGACACAAATAAAAGTGGAAAAGAATGAAATGACAAGACAACTAAGGCATTAAATTGATGCCTTCTGACAATGTCACAACCATTTACATCAACCTTTTATGACAGACACTTAATCATATGTTGTTGCCATGATTTTGTGCCACGCCTTACATCAAGCTGCTCAGTACACAAGCATTGACATGTTAAAAAGTTGGCAGGTGGCAAGAAAGCTACAAGCATACACTAAGAATTTATGCAAAAGGCTTTAGAAAGAGTGAATCGACAGCTTTTTCAAAAAGGTCCCCTTTTTCAAAAATCCTCTGTCCTGTCACTGCTGAGCAAAAACTGAAGTAGTCACAGCTGGAGTTAACTGTCCAAAGAAGCCCCTGCTTCTTTGGGCTGAAGACTTTCTTGACTGGGGCACATCAGGTGGTGTCCATTATATATGTAGTAATTGATAAGTGAATAGTTTTGGTTTACCTTCTCTATTTCAACTGAACATACACTTTAAATACACAGCCAAAATGGTATGTGCTAACAGGAGCCTTCCTTTAACGAAGTGCAAGATTTCCTGAAAATGTAGCCCTCTGTGTGTTTTCAATTGCTTTAAAAATAGAAAAATGAAATAAATCATTTAACTGTTTAAACTTTGTGCAGAAATCTATGTTGGCATGCTCAGTTAACTCAAAGATGATCCATAACTGAAAGTGATAACTGACCTTTTCTGTGGGAGACTGAGTGTTATTGGCAAAGGGTTGTTCTACACTGGCCTTATACCAGCATGTATAAAGGACATTATTATAGGTGTAGTCACAGTACGAGCTCAAATAAACATTTTTAGACAAGTTAGTTTCATAAGACAGCAGAGTTGGCATATATTAATCTGCCTTGGAATGGGATTTTTAAGAAGCTGGGCAATTAGTGTTGGCATACAATGACTACCGTCTGAGTCTTTCACCTGTCAAGACCCGTTGATAAACTCAAGGGAACAGAATGAACCAAAGGAAATAGCCAGCACCTTAACATTTAGCCTGAAGGCATATTGAGCTATTCCACAAAAGCAATTACCACCCAAATACAGGAGACACTTCTTTTTGGAGGCTTTTTTAAAATGAATACTTAAAAGCATTGACCCTTAACATTTCAAACACAATGAGGACCAGTCACTGAGAAACAGAAAACAGCTGTGTTATTTGAGCAGATTTATGTGGCATTATGCAGTTGACAGGATGGCTCTGTAAAGATAAAGTGAGCCTTTGTGATATAAATAACATTGTTATTTAACACTCAAATAGAAGCCACTTCATCAGGTCCACTGCTTTTACTGTTGTGTCTCTAATCTGAGAGTGATCCTTTAATTGTGTGTGTGTGTGTGTGTGTGTGTGTGTGTGTGTGTGTGTGTGTGTGTGTGTGTGTGTGTGTGTGTGTGTGTGTGTGTGTGTGTGTGTGTGTGCGCGCGTGTGTGTTTATGCCCTGAAAGTGAACCAAAGTGTGCATGTGCTCTGCAGTGAGAAAATGAGTGTTAGAGAAAATGTGTGTTTTGGTGGCTGGGTTTTTTCAAACTGTTTACCTGTGTGTTTTTAATGCTGTTTTTTTTCCAGTGTTATTTGAAAAAGGGGGTTAAACATCGAGCAGCCTGTTGATTGTGAAATGTGATCAATTATTCAAACCAAAATCAGATTATTGTGTTATTCAAGGCTCTTTTAATTTTCCTTGCTGAGGCACTGAATCACCAGTAGAGTAAATGGTACATTTGAAATCATCCTTTCTGAATATGTGTAAGATAATGTTAAAAATCAAAGAAACCAATGAAATCCATCGTATCCTTAAAATTGCATGACCATGGTAGCACCTCATGCTGTGCTGAGGCTCCACAAAAGGACTGGTAGATGGCAGGAATGTTCTTGGGACATTTCTGTCCAAAACTATAAAACCATTTTAGATTCAGGAGACCCCTCACTCCCTCACCTCCAAGAAAACCTCCTGCTGTCTTTTTTTTTCTGGGACAGCTACAAATATATCCATGATGTGCGCATCACGTCACACACAAACACACACGCACACACATACACATACACGTACACTTAAACACTTAACACCACCCCTGAGAGTGCACTATAAATTTGACCCACCACAGGGGCGTTGTTGCTCGGTTACTGTTTATCTGTGTGTGTGTGTGTGTGTGTGTGTGTGTGTGTGTGTGTGTGTGTGTGTGTGTGTGTGTGTGTGTGTGTGTGTGTGTGGAGCTCAGTATAAACTGAGCTCTATGGTCAGCTTGGGTGGGTGTGTGTGTGTGTGGTGGTTTAGTGCCAGAAGTTATTTAACTTATTTAAACACACTTTCCATGTGTTGTTAGTTGTGTCATATCAACAGTACACAGTCATGGTCAAATTTCTTCTGGGAAAAATCTGGGATGGGACAGAGAGGTTATAAGTGTGTCTGTGTGTGTGCATGCACGCACATGCATGAGTTTGAAACTGGGCCATGGATCTAAAAACAACGCAGGGTATTTGGGCAGCCCCTTCTTTCTGTCCATCCCTGGTGCTGCCCATTACATCCAGAGGCCCCTAAATCTCTTACCATCATCCCCTCCCCTAAATTTAGCTCGAGGGGAACAGCACAGCTCAGCATAGAACAAACATTAGATCCAGTTCTATAAATGAAAAACAGCCCATCTGGGAATTATTTAATCTACAGTGATATGGTTGCATCATGTCCCTACCATAAGCTCTGTCACAGGAAAATAACACAAGACCTGGTATGAATGAGGGAATTATCCAGATTTATCAGCTGACATGGATTTCAGTTCACACATGGCACCAGAGTGCATCTCCACTGACCATTTGTGGTTAGAGTCTGATAACATTTGATCGGGAACTATTTGCACAGCCAACCAATTACACAACCATATATAAAAAAAGATACTCATAAAGCTACACATACTGGCTATTTCAAAATAAAATTATGTAATATGGCCTGACATAAAAGCCAAATGAAAACATTACAGTAGCAGTTATTGAATTTTTTCAGAGTTGTTAGGCAAACTGAATTTCCTCTTAATGTGGTCATATGTATTTGTATCACTAAAAAACTCTAACGGTATCACCGTCTGCATTTTGTGCTTAGATGCATTGCTGTGCCAAGTGTGAACAGGTGGTTTATAAATGTAGTATCCACTATCTTGTTTCCTCAAGTGTTGGGTTTGTCTGTCTTCAGAGAAAAGATTAAAAAAATATTTCGGATTATACAACATAGCAGCTGAAAAAGACTCACCAGCAAGAAGCTTACCGGGTAACAGATTTGATTTCAAGAATGGGAAACTCATGGGTTTCCAGGTATGCATCCTCTAGAATGGTGCAAAGCTAGTTGTGGTGGGGGAGGGAGAAAGTTGAGAGGGGATGGAGTGGGGTGGGGTGGGGGGTCAGTAGGAGGGTAAAAGGTCAGTAGGGGGGTGAGTGGCGATCGATGGTGCCGATCTGACACTTCTCTGTTTAAGGGCATTGTTGTGGTGTGGCTGCAGGCTGCGGCTGGGGGGACCCTGGCAATGTGGCAGAAGAGACGGTGAAGGTAGTGACGTTTTGCTTGCCTTGTTTGAGTAACAAGATGTTTATTCATTTGTTTAAATTTGCATATAAATACAAATCCCTTTTGAACCCATTTCATTTCTTGAAGACTCTTCTCTTCATTTTTTCTTATTTCTTCATCATTCTTACAATTTAAATTTACTCATTAAGACTTTTTAAAAAAGGGTGATAATTCACCCTAAAGGGTGAGAGTTTTATTTGGAATCACAATCAATAGGCTGCTTCTTTTACATGTTCTGTTTTTGATAACTTTATTATTGTCAGTTTTGTTGGCTTGCATTATCAAAGCTTTTGGATGCTTCTAGTGGTTTCAATCAAAGAAACTCATTCCCAAGTGAAACCTACTCACTGAATTATAAGGCTAGAAATGAAATGTTTTGCTTTTGGTTTTATCTGTTCAGTTTTTCAGTTCTGCAATTAGAAATATAAATGGTTTGACATGTTAATGTCATAAGCTAGCTTCTAATTCAATCTTTAATATTACTACCTATGTGTGGATGCATGTATATATATGTGTGTCTGTGCGAGAGAAAGACTTCTAAAAGGAAAAAGAGAGACTGAGAAACTAATAAAACAAGTTAATTACTACAGTAAGCAGTTGCATGTATCAGTTGCTACCAACTGCTGTAAATTAGATGACTTGCTAAAACAGTGTTTGTCTCTGATAATCATGCGATACTCATCCCTGTGCTTTGTTGTTCCAGGTGGAACTATGAGTGTGATCCTGGACCTGTCCTACGTCTACTCCATTATCATCTCCTCAGTTGTAGCCATTATCTACACACTGCTAGGAGGGCTCTACTCTGTGGCCTACACAGATGTCATCCAGCTCATCCTCATCTTTGTCAGTCTGGTGAGTAATGGTTGATTCAGCAGCCGATTTTAACAAACAGGGCGTGGAAACTCTGGAGTGCCTCAGGCGTCCAGTAAAAGAGAAACAAATTTCAGTGAAAGTACAACTATGAAAACACCAGGATTAGCTCACATATAAGTAACTGTATCCTCACTTCATCACTGTCATTGTTCAGGGATTGGTTTGTGCTTTAATAAATAAAGTTTCAACCTTCAAAGATGTTTATCAGTCTAGCCTGATAAGCAGTAACTTTAAATCAACTCAACATTAAACTTTTGTATCTATGAATCGACGGGTTACGCTGAGAGCATAATCTAATCAATTTTGTGCAGTATAATGAAAGTAAAACACGTCATACAAGCCACATAAAGAAACTTTTTTGCTTTCAATGCCGATTATTTTTCACTCCCATCAGTGTATTCATGGAGAAGTTGCTCTTGAAATTTCAATAATATCACATGATTTCAAGCAGAAGCATGAAAAATGCAGATTAATATTGTTAGTCCTTTAGCTACTTCTCATGCTGATGTTGGTCTTGTTAAACAACATCAGCTGATTGAGACCATGTGATGGGATTAAAACTCCAAATGCTGCTTATTGAACCCATGGTAAGGTTATATTTGTCTTGATATACTGGTCGTTGTCAACCAAACAAAATATGATAGGAAGCTATGAAAGTAAGTGTGGAAAACCCCCGGAAACCAAACTCAAGCAAGGTACAGACACCTAATTTCCAGTGACAGAGCTAAAACCTCCTCCACTGGGCCCATAATCAGATTATTTGTGTTCTTGTGTTTGTGTACACAGTGGGTGTGTGTTCCTTTCCTGTTGACCAACCCTAACTCTGTGGACATCTCACTGACGGCTTACAACCAGACCTTCCAGGCTCCCTGGGTCGGCACGGTGGAGCTTGATGAGGCCGGCAAGTGGTTTGATGACTTCATGCTGCTGGTGAGTGTGTGAACTCTTTATGTACACGAACACAGACAGCCCTGAATGTTTTCTCAAAGACAGCTTATCTAGTATTTACATGACTCCAGCCATTACAGAAATTAAATTAAAAGGGACCCAGCAGTTCAATTGAATGGTCTGATTTCATTAGATGTGTAAACAGCTGAGCACAACAACAGCAGGGTCATAAGAGGATTGCTCCTCCCAGTCCTGTGTGGCTGTAAAGACTGATTCCTGTCATCATGTCTCAACCATGTGTTTGTTCCAGGCTCTGGGCGGTTTGGCCTACCAGGCGTTCTACCAAAGAATCCTGTCAGCTTCGTCTTACACTCAGGCTCAAGTGACCTGCTTTGCCTCATCAGCTTTCTGCCTGGTACTCGGTATCCCCTCTGTGGTGGTCGGGGCTGTGGCTGCATCAACAGGTATATGCTACTGATTTACATTTCCAGAGAAGTCTAAACTCAGCCGTCCTTGGCTTGGAGTCACTGCACAGTTGTCGCATTTTTCTCATCGTTTCATTGAATTAAGCTCTGGTTATCAGATTTCGTGTAATGCTTGGTTTGATCATTTCTCCTTCCCCACAATCAATTAAACATTCCTTCAATTTTCACCCAAATCTGTCCTCCCCTCCCCAGACTGGAACTCAACCAATTATGGACTGCCAACCCCATACGAGCGTGGACAAGCTGGCTCCATCCTGCCCATCGCCCTGCAGTTCCTCACACCGGCCTATGTCTCTGTCATTGGTATTGGAGCTGTTGCTGCTGCTGTGATGTCCTCCATGGACTCAGCTCTTCTATCCTCCGCCTCGCTGTTTTCCTCAAACATCTACAAGAACATCATCAGAAAACAGGTGAGAAGGATGTCAGTGCAGAATTATTTTTTCACCCTTCAAGACACCATACTTTTATTTTAACAAAGAGGAAGAAAGGTTAACACACAAAGGTTTAGTGCAGGGGTCGGCAACCCGCGGCTCTGGAGCCGCATGCGGCTCTTTCTTCCCTAAGCTGCGGCTCCCAATGGATTTGGAAAATAAATAATAAATACTTAATTGCATTTTATTTTATTTTATTATTAATTTTTTTTTTTGTAATTCTAAATTCAAAGATTATAATGCTCTTGTAACATTAAATAAACTATTTAGGCTGCAACAACGAATCGATTAAGTAGATTCGTCGTGACGAAAAAATCCTTTGCCAACAAATTCTGTAATCGATTCGTCGGGTCTTTATATATGTCCATGGACACCGGCGTGTAAACATCAGCAGAATGCATGCACAGAAAAGAAACAGCCATGGCCGAGGCAGCGGCTGAGAAAAACATGGACACAACCCAACCCAAATCCCGACCTAAAACATCAGTGGTGTGGGAAAACTTCACCAAGACTGAAAAGGAAGGCGTTCAGTGCAACATTTGCAAAGCCCGTTTTGCATGGCTCGGGAGTACATCAATGATGCGTGAGCACAGGGCTCTCAAGTCTCACGCATTCAGCGTATTACACACGCATTCCCACTCGTTCACACGCTCACACACCACACATTGTATTTCTCACGCATTTAAATGAACACGGTGATGTCCACCAAGTTGCACTTCTTCAACTATGGAACTGGGGGAAATCAACTGAGTTACTCCGAGAGTTCAGAAGCTGCGTGCCACGCACAAGCCAATCAAATAAAGTATATCTACTGAACAGCCAACCAAAAAGCAGCATTGCTGTATCCGGGTAGATTTTGATATCTTGCGGTTTAACTACAGAAGAAGACAGACACTCGCCGAAATAGTTCATTTATTTCATAAATGCAATTCGCTACAGTTTTTTATATACTTTGTATAAAGGTAAAAAAAAAAGATATATGCAATGTTATCTTCATTTTAGATGTCAAAGAGGTTTTGTGGCTCCCTGTGTTTTCTTTTCTGTGGGAAACTGGTCCAAGTGGCTCTTTGAGTGTTTAAGGTTGCCGACCCCTGGTTTAGTGAATAAGAGCTGTTTGGCCTCTTTGCTAAGTCATGATTTTGATGCTTTCAAGCCTGATCCAATAATTGCTGCAGATCTTACATGAGGATATTGAAATTATACTGCATCATCTTAAAATAATAGGATTAGTTCTCTCTATTGTTACTTTTGACTCTTGAGCCAGTGTGATTTAACATGTGATTCAAAGGAAGTTCCGTCACATCAAGTCATGTGATGAGTGCAAGTCGAAGGCCGCAGAGAAGGCTGGCACTTTTGCTCTACTAACAGCTGATGTAGTGCCCTAATCACTGTTTAGTTTTCAAACAGTGTCATAGTTCATACAAACATTAAACGTGTTATTTTGTCGTTAGTTTTCATCTGCATACCTGAGCGAGTATTTTTGCTCAAATGAAAGTCAAAAAGTCTGATTGTAGTCTTGACACTGACACATTTTGTCATTGCTGTGTTTACTGACGTGTTATGTTTCCAAAAGAATGCAATAAATGTGCTCTGTCAAGTGAGACTGCACTCCAAGACAACTCCCACAATAAACCTACTTAGCATCCTCTGCTGCTGTGAGAAAATTCTGATGATATCATAATCAGATTTGACCTTTGCTTATTCATGAAAAGCACGCAATGTTATAATCTCCCTTTGAGGATCATTAACTTGTCTCTATTTGTGTAAAAAAACAGCTAGACATAAATCTAACTCTAACAAGTCATCTGTCTTGTGTGGGCAGCCCCAGGACATTTACAGCCCAGAGACTCTGTCACTACACTGTACTATCACGGCAAAAGCTGGAGGCAGCAACAAAGTGGCTATTGACTATATGATACTGCACATTCTTTACAGTAAGCCCACTACTGAGCCATGTTTATGATGTTTATTCTCATATAACAATGATCCAGTTCATTATTTCACCCCCTAGGAATGTTCCATATAATTAGCCTGTTTACTGGTGAGCCCGTATAGAGTTGTAGAGCTCTGTGACTGGATTCTGGTTTTGTAAGGCGAGTAGGAGACCTCAAGATGGTCCCTAGGTTTTTAGATTGTGTAACAGGGTATCAGGTGAGTCTGAATTCTTTTGGTCTTTCTTGTGTCCCCTTCCTCTCCTCTCCTGCAGGCCTCAGACCGTGAGATGCAGTGGGTGATTCGTATCTCAGTGGTGGTTGTGGGCCTGGCAGGCACTGCCCTCACTTTCTTGGACAGCAGTGTTCTGGTCTTCTGGCTCGTGGGCGTGGATATGTCTTACACTATCATGTTCCCTCAGCTGGTCTGCATCCTCTTCTTCAAGGTGTCCAATGGCTACGGAGCCAGTGTGGGCTACCTGATGGGAATCATCATGAGGGTTCTCAGCGGAGAGCCCCTCATTGGCCTCCCACCAGCCATCAAGTTCCCAGGCTGCAGGCCAGACGAAGAGGGGAGGATGACACAGTTTTTCCCCTTCCGCACTGCAATCATGCTAATTTCCCTCGCATCTATCCTGATAGTCTCTTGGCTGGCATCCATCATTTTCAACAAGGGCCTGCTGCCTGAGAGTTGGGATGTGTTCAAGATCAAACGCAAGCAGAAACCAACAGAAAGTGCACCAGTCCACAAGAGGACCCTCAATGAACAGGAAGATCCGTCGGTTGCCAAGCAGCTACTGGACACCACCAGCTGCTGAAAAGGCTCAGGGGGAGAGAGAAGATGGGCTCTTGATGGAGCAGATATGTTAGTCTGCTAAGCATGAGTTCACAGAGGGGGAACAACTGGAAGGCTGGACATGATGTACTGAATCTGTGCAGTGTCACAGTGAAATTGTGGTGACGACATTTACATAAGCATGTGATCTGAGCTCTCTTGCACCTTGCTTCATTATTTTTTACACCATACAAAAAAAATAGGCTCTTTGGAAAGAGTACAAGTAAAAGTCCAGGAATTTGTACATATAAGGTGGTTACTAAACATTTAAGCCCAAAACTAAAAACACAAAAGACAAGGAGTAGGTTAAAACACTCTAAAGTGTTCATTTCGTTCGACTTAGAGTTAAATGTTCACAATACAGTTAGCTATCACTTCTCTTTATCAGATTCTCCTCGGTGGGAACAGATTTTATCAGTTTATGCAGCTTCAAAAAATTAGAATATTCTTGTCATACTTCTTTAGGAAAACAAGACACCGCCTTGAATTTTCCATTTTGACCCATGGTAATCCAGTTCCTGAAGACCACCTTACTGTGGCACACATAATGACAAAAAAGACACCCGCACAAGGACTGAAAGTGAGTCCAACAGTGTGATGATGCGTTGGTTTACAACACACTGTGATAAGGTTGTCACCATCACTGAAAATGTACTTTATGTAGGAGAGGTCAATCAGACTGCTTAAATAAAAAACAGGAATACACCCAGCCGTCTCCTCCATTCTTCATCAGTTTGGCTGGTGTGTAGCTCACAACACTGTACTGCACCCTGAGTGCGCCTAGCTTCTCTCTCAGTCTGTACCTCTGTAGTGGTAGGCTATGTTTAGCATGGCGCAACCCTTTCACTCCAGAACAAAGAATGCCACCCAAAGAACTTGTGCGCACCGCCATGTTCCCGGGCACCTTTTTTAATTATTAACTTGTTTATTTGTGATTTGATCTGTGCTTTTTCAAGCTTTACTATGCAACAGTGGTGATTTTTCTTAGCTTGTCAGTTGATATTAAAAAATCAGTTTTGAACCTCGTAAATTTAGCTTACATGTACAATCAGAGCACAAAAACCATGGTGATTCTGTTTCCAGATAGCAGCCAGTGCTACTGTCTGACTACCAAACTGCTATGCTGTGGCTTTACACTTGTCTGTTTTGCAGCAGCCGGAAAATGTTTCTCTGTTTTTGTGAAGATGAATCTTAGTGTGAATCTGTGAATGTGCGGAGAGGACTATCAGATGTGTAAGAACATTTAGACCCGAGGCCTAAATGGTCAGACTTGGGTCACAGTGCAATGCTGAAGGTTTTAGTGCACAAGCAATAATGAATTTATAGATGGCAACCAAAATATTGGACAGAGGGGACACAAACACTATTCTAGAATTATTTGACACTCAGTAGTTTTGTTCTCAATGTTTCATGTAAGACTTTTTGGTCAAGAAGAGCAGCAAACAGAACTACAAAACTTTAACTCCCATCATGCTGCAGGCTTCGTCAGGCCATTCCTCTCAGCAGCAAATCACTCCCAAGATAAATAACTGAATGTTGCAGTCTTCTACAACCAAACGGAGAGGAAACGTCACACATATCACTTTTTTTCTCCTCCGTCCATCAGTGTTAGACATGATCCTTGCGATTTGTTGTTACCTTTGTACTGTACACTTGTGTTTTCGTCTATTACTCTAAAGTTGTAGTTTACAGTCTGATATTTTTTTCCCTTTTGAGTTTGAGGAAATGTTTGCAACTGAGACTAAGAGTAAACTATAAGCTATCACATCAGTACAGCTTTTATCCTAATAAGATCATATTATCAGAGTTTGTCATTGTGTTTCTAGTGTTATGTGTTACTGTACTGAGCCTACAAAGTAGTCTGACTTGCAAAAAGGTCCCTGCTAATGTCTGACAGTCAGAAAGCCCTCCTCTGCCATACTGTTGCCTTTGATATCACTGGAAACTGGTTTCACTCCGCTGTCAGTGCTTTTGTGCTGGTCAACGCAATATGGGTGTATAATCTAGTCATTGTTCAAATACCTCATGGGCCGGTAATGTTTGCTTTAAGTATCAAGACTTTAAACTATATTTTGACATCCATCCAAAGCATACTGTGTGAATGTCGTTTTCCAAAGACTGGACACACAGAAGAAACTGTGTCTGAAAACAGGACGCATGCAGGACACAATGCCTCCATCTTTTTATATGCGTGATTGTGATTTTTACCTGTATTATACTCTTGTACTGTACAGTCTAATCATGATTTGTATATTTACACTTTGTATTTTTTATCAAAGATGATCACTATGCGTTGTGAGTTTTAGAAGAAAAAACACAAATGTGTATTTTATCTCAAGTTAGCAACGATAAAGTGAAATAAATTCACCTTCAATTTTGCAGAACATTAAATGTCACTCACCTTCACACATCAGAGTAGCTGCTTATTATTGTCTGCGATGACGTAGAGATGCAGGGTGTGCATCATACGTGTCACAGGAAAAACACTATAGTCAGATGAGTGAAAGAAGTAGCCAAGCAGAACAAACACACCTGACTATGTCTCCAAGAGAACTGGCAGCAGTCAGCGAACCATCCCACTCAAGTGAGGGACGGGAAGGGATGCCTTGATAATGGAGCATATATATATATATATCATCTGTTTATTTCATTACTTTTTAAGGAGAAGGGTTTTTTTTTCCATGTTGGGTTATTAAGACATTCTCATTGAAAGTGCTAAAAGGTTGGTAGTTTTATATTATAAATAGGTAATGAGTTCTTTGTTGCATTTTCCCCCAATATGTATTTGGTTTTATACTACTATGCATGTTGATTTTGATTAACTGTGTTGTTTGTATACTGAACTTTTGTGAAGGCTGTTCTCTCTTGCCACTTGGCAAGGTCCTACTTTGTAATCGATTAATGTAAATCCCCATGGGGTGATGTTCTGTCAGAATAAAGGCTGAAACCAATGACTGTGTCATTGTTTTCTTATTGCTCTTAGGGTCATGCCACTCAGCCTTCACTGATTTATTGCTTCTTGTGAAATAGCTTAACTTCAGAGAAAAGATGAATAAATAAATAAAAACCCAGAAAATATACATGACAAGGAATACACATGAAACAATAAGGGAAAATCCATTGCCCTAAAAAACCGTGGAATAAGGATACTATCTTTTTCTGCTTTCTCTTTCAAGATTATTTTTGGATGTAGGCTATAAACTATAAAGCCCTCCTCCAAGAAATGTAACTGTATGAATAGGAAATCTGCAACAGCACCCACATTTTGGAGCCCTTTAAGAATAACTGAATTAAGATTTCTGTTTAAATATTCACCAACAACAGAATCTGTGGGGAATCTTATATCTTTAGTTTTAAGAGATGCATTCAACATAAAGTAGTTTTTATTATTAATATTATTATCTTTGTGTCTTAACCACAGAGATTTTCTGTTGCTCAAATGGCAACATGATCTATCACCCCTTAGGAGCCTTTTGTGTGAAGATGTGAAGTCATAAGCTGCTGGTACAGTGCTGGTCATGTTAAAAAGCAGATGGAAAATAATAAGTCAAAGGAATCAACATTATTCTAGTGAATTTAAATGAGGGCTGTCACAGTATACAGTGTACTGACAATAACCATGTTTCAAAAACAATGAAAGATTGACATTGTGCTCAAAATAAGCACACAATAAAAGAGTGCATTCTTGGTTGTGGTCCGTCACACAGAGTGCTATACATCACAGAAATGGAGAAAGAGGAAGATGTATTATATCAAGCTTTCATGAACATTGTGATAATGTTGTTATTGTGACATTTTATGATTATAATTATGCAGTGAATATTTGATACCATGACAGTCCTAATTCAAGCTGTTTTGAAGTTTGGAAAGCTTTAGTGTGTCAAACTGAGAGAGTTTTTTTTTTTTTTTTTCAAACCCCAGGACTGAGTTGCTGCAAAGGTCTAATGTTTTTCTTTCATTTCAGTTTTAACAATTGTGTTTAGCTTGTGCAATCCAAAAAATAAACTCAACATACTGTTGTGTATGCAGGAAGAGATGCAACATTGATATCAGGTCTGTAGGAACTGACAGTATCTCCACAGCAAGCTGCAGGAGGCAAAGGCAAACCTCAGACAGGATAGCCACTTTTGACTGTCCCCCCTCTCATCTGCATCAGGTCAGCTGAATTCTTAATAAATCCATGTGAAAGAAATGCTAAAGCCACTCTAGCCACAAACATGAACATGCACCGTCTAAATACTTCAGAGATCAGTACAGGGAGGACAATGGATCAATGCTATGGGTTATCGTACTTAACTACTCAACCTGTCTCTGCAATATGCACACACATCTTGGTATGGATACTGTAAGTCAATAAAATGTAAACATTTTCTTTGTTTATAATGAACAAAAAGGATATTCCTGCATAAATTTAAGTTATCGTCAAACACATCATAACACCGAATTAGACACTCCCTTGAGAGATGAATGTCGCTGACTGCTTGCTTCTCTCGTTATACCAACTTCAGCAACGACCGCTCAACAGCGGTCTATACCTCCACGTGCAAACCTCAACCAAAAACCTACTCTATAGCCACAAATAATGCTCAGAACAGCACCTAAATTCATCAACAGTATATATATACTGAGACACTAAGGCAGAGGAACTACCACATCTACAGTGCACATACAAGATACACAAGAACTCTGATTGCATTTCCATGAAGTAATAATCATAAATGTTCTTCCTTGAGCTGAGAAACTCGGTGATCGACTCGTCAGGGCTCCCACCACAAACAAGCGGCTGCTGGAAGAGAGTGGGTGAGTAGTGTTTAGTCCCTTTGCTAAAGAAACCAGGCAAAGTTAAAAAGATGTTTGGTGGCTAGTACTATGACTGGGACCCTATATGTACAGTTGATGAAGTTAGGTGCTGTTCTGAGCATTATTTGTGGCTATAGAGTGGCTTTTATTGGTTGAGGTGTGCGCATGGAGACATAGACTGCTGTGTGTGCTATCGTACAGTTGTTACTGAAGTTGGTACAACTAGAGAAGCAAGTGGTCGGCAACATTCACCTCTCAGGGGGTTTCTCTAACTAAGTGGTACGGTATGTTTGATCATGACTTAAATTTACACCAGAATATCCCTTTAAAGCAAAATGTTCAGTTATGATTTACCGAGTTCAAACAATCAGATTAAATCCAGGCAGTGGTTGGGAAGTAGGTTCAGTGTAAAACATGCCAATATAAACTCTTTGGGCTCTATTTTGGTGCCTCGCCAGAGACGTGCCGCAAGCGCAGCGTCAATCAGATCCGCCGCGCTGACAAGGCGTTCCCAAGCACATTTTGGTATTTTGGTGAGCCGTGCAGCCCGGCGTAAGTATCCCCCCTCCCTAACTCAGCTCCTCCCGGCAGCATAAGTCGTAGACGGGGAGGAGAGAGGGCGTATAGTGTGTTTAACACAGCCGAGACCTGTTTTCACCAATCACATTAGCTCCTCTCCTCGCCTTTAAATCCGCCACCGGCGAGGCGTATTACTATTTTCATGAAGTAGTCAAAGAGATCAAGAGATGTCTGAAGACAGTTATGCCACACGATGGCGACAGAGGGCAGCTGCTCAACAAGTGTCCTCCACACTCTCTCATCTGAGCACAGATGGATTTGGTGTGCGTAATGTTGGACCCACTGGTAAGACAAATACCCTTTTCCACAAATAAAGACACTCACATAAAGTTGCATATATTCAAACCTCACGTGACAAAGGTGGGTTTAGCGCACAGATCACAACATAAACTCCAAAAATGGCATTAAAATCGGAACCATCTGTGCGTAAATGACGCCTTGCGCTCCGTGGCCTGGCTCTTTCTTTCATAGATGTTGGCATATAAAATAAATTTGGCCCACAAAACCGAATATTATAATATTCGTATGTCGGCTTAAAGTAGATAACGCATCTGAGCACTGAAACAAATCATCTGTTCAGTCGCAGCAGCAGCAGGAAGACGGACAGAGGACACGGAGACGTGTCCAGGTCTAGCTGTGCGAGAAATAAGAGGAAGAAAGAAAAGGAGGGAGACACATTACATATCTTGTTAACTTCATCATGTGTGTTTATTTACTAGATATTTAATTTAATTTGATGCAGTTTCAGCTGTATTGATTCGGTCAGCTTGTGTGCCCAAACGCGTGCCAAACGCGCTCATCAGATCAGATATAGATCAGAATATATCGATATAGATCTAAATGTATGTGCTGACTCAGATTAATAGTTGTTGATGATTATTTAATGCACTGAAATCTGCCTGACACTGTGGAAACCTGCCGGTGAGGCATCGGTGACGTATGTCGATACGCCGCCGGTCTACCAAAATACTACTAGACCAGCTGCGTTCTGCCTTGCGCTGAAAGCTGACCAGGTTTGAATCGGCGAGCTTTCAGCGCACGTTACACGCTAGTGGCGAGCACGAAAATGTCACTGCGCCAGCTGATTCTGTCAACACCTCCCCCTGCCACGCCACCACGCCCAGCTTGGCGGATCTCGGCTCGCCTCCGTGCGACTCAGTCCACAAAAATACCAAACTCGCCTTATGCCGGGCTCCGCCAGACGAAAATACAACTGCGCGGGGCTCGCCGCCCTCCGCCGCCTCAAAATAGAGCCCTTTGTATTTTCAACCACAGTTTGGGAAGTAAAACAGCTGAGATTTGTTCCCTCAAAGAGTATGTTAGCCATGAAAAACACAAAATCATGCAATAATGATGGAGCTACACTTTGACCTTGTTTTTGACCATGCTGATTCCAAAACATGTTTTAGCTGTTGTCATTATTTAGCCAGCTTCAGGCACCAACACAGCTCTCTTTAGTTCTGACAACATAACCACATAATTAAATTTAGACACCAAAACAAACAGGTTAAAAAGGATGGTCTTAGCTAAAATCAAATGGCAAAGTAAAAACACTGCATTCTGGGTTCACATGGGACCCATTGGAGTGCTGAAATTACCATCTACACTATATGAGTGTCTTTGTCTGTGTTTATTATTGTTTTTCATCAGTGTTACTAAACTTCCCTTATTTATAAGACTTTAAAGTTTCCCCTGTGTGTTTCTGATCTATTAAGTGCCTTAATTGTGTTAAACATAAGTGATTGTCCACAACTGTGGCCAATTGTCCTCACATTCCCGGAGAATCTAAGTTTTGTCTTTTCGTGAATCACTGTCAGTTTTACTTTGTACCTGATGCCAAGCGTCAAGGTTTATGACCTTTGTGTATTTTGATCCTTTGCTTTCTCTCCATGGCCAGATCTATTTCAGTGATTTGGATTTTCTGCCAGCACCTTGGATTCAATTAAAGTAAGCTGTTTAACAGGATTCAGCCCTTGCATTCATCATAAGCTTTATGATGTAAGCTTTGCATCCCCATCTCAGATCTTACAAAGCAGATGGGCTACTTGCCCTGTTTCATTGTAAAAGAGCATGTTTTTGGCTGACAGAACTTTCGAACATGCATGAAGTTCATCAGACTAAGTTATGTGGTTAAAAATCAACTTGAGTTTGCACAATGGATTCCCAGCCCAAGGTTTGGGTGAGTGATTCGGCTTTTTCTGCACCTTTGTGTGCTAGCCTCCAGCCAATCAGCACTGATGTCTTCCATAAGTCTGCTAGCCTGTAACCAGCTGATATGTAGCCTGCCAGGATAGCTGACTCAAGACAGGCCTTTTTACTTCGGTTGTTGACATTTCACAGCCACCTAGTCAGGTTTCTTACTTGAATGGTTTCCTGGGGGTCTGATGAGGCTGCAGAAGATCACATAGTCAACAGGCTCAGCTGTTCAGGGACCCTGATCCAGCCATTCCAGCCATGACCTGATCCTGGATCCCAATTGAAAGTCTGTGCTGCCACCCTACCTTAAAAGACTTTTCCAGAACCCCCATCAGTCACCCCTGTTGACATACAACCAGACCTCTGACAGAAGTCTCCTGCTGATCACCTGTCAAACCTTTGGCCCCCATGACAGTGCATGATCAGGATACAACTGTAACGCCTCTGTTGTGCCGCATCTTCAATGCCAAAGCTACAGAGGAGAGAGGGACTAAGTTGTTTTGCAGCTGTGAGGACATCAGAAGTAGCAACAGGAGCAAAGCAAAAATGAGACAGCGTCAGTAGGAGGGTTTAATCAGACAAGAAACCCAATCAAGACAAAAACGACTCATGTAAACACTGACGAGAATAAAACTGCTGATCTGACACAAATTCTAATCATAAAAAATTGGTGGTGTGTTCTTCCTTTTCCAGATGAAACTGTCAACAACATTTAAACCTTACTGTTATCATCAGAGTGTTTAGATACATAATACTCGCTCTTTGGAAATAGTACAGTTATGCTGTGGAAATAACACACAAGGAGACCAAATATACTTCAATGTACTTCAGGGTTCAATGCAAAAGCACAAAAGCATAATGATAATGAAGCTTCCCGACAGCCTTGCAGCCAAGTCTCAATCTAAAAAGTGCTTTTGTTTCAGAAACATTTTAAAGCCGATATTGCATCAGCAGTAATATGCAGCAGATTTCTTCAGCTCACCACACTGTCTATTTAATGTGATGCTGAAAACTGACCAAAGCTTTGAATCCCATCTGGCTTGTAAGCCCACTTGGTAGGTAACATGTCCAGCCTTGTTATCGTAACACAAGATTTTTTTTTTAGCTCTGTAGTTGACTGAATCTGTATGACTGAAACTGTAAACCCGGATAGTTTGGGAGAAAGTTTGCAAAACTGCAAGCGTAATATATGGTTGATAAAAGAGGAAGAGAAGTCAAATCTGTTTTAAAATTTGAGCATTAAACACCTATTCCACAGTTCATATGTGTTTTTATGCATACCAAACACCAAGGAGCTGCATTGTCAGTGCACAAATATATATGTCTCAACAAACTAACAAAAAAATGATTGCATTCAAGCATTGGAAATCCAATTATCTTAAGTAAAAGACTAAACCGGAAACATGCATCTGTATTTTCTGGTTTTCGTTCGTAATAAGAGAAAATAAACTCACACAGTCATAAAATGTCTGTATTTTTATAACACAAAATGAATCTATTCAAACAAACTTAACATTCGTAACCCCTTGTCGTCTCAAGATGGATCTCGAAAGTTTGTTTTAACATGTTGTTTTAAGTCTGGATGAAAGCTTGACAGAGCACAGGCCTGAGGGTGAGTCTCTCACAGACCCGTGAACAAGTTTTTTTAACGTGAATGATACCCTGGCTTTGGCAGTGTGAGCAGTTAAGTCCTCAGTCTTTTTGTGGCTTGCAGTCTTTGTAAAGGTGTGCTTAAAGAGATTCCATGTGATTATAGTGTTCGCAAGTCCAAATGTTATGCTGTAAACTACATGTAGAGGCAGCTCTCGATGACACAAAGGTGAGTCAGGGGGGATTACATGATACAATCTGTGCAATTTGTAAGGCTTTCTCATTGAAAAAGATGCATATTTGCTCTAGTTTGGGACTTCTGTGGTAATCTTGCTCACGCTCACCCTAACCACAAATGCAGGTTAAAACTGTACTACGCAAAAAGGAAACCATCCAGTGTATAAAACCATCCAGAAAACTTGCATCTTCTCTGGGCCTAAGCCCATGAGAGATGGATTGGGGTAAAATGGCGAATCAGATTAATCCAAAAATCATGGAAGCCACATCCTCCACTCTATAGCTGAAACAAACCACCCAGGAAATTTCCACCTTTATAACTCCAGGCTGAGTTATGATATGACTTTAGATAATAATAATAGTAATCATCATTGAAATCCCATTTTGAAACACTTATTTTATTACATGGATGTTCTTAAGGAATGATTTTGATTTGACAAGGACAACAGTAATTATTTCCCAATGGCAAAAGCAGAGCCACGGATAAGTTAATCACACATGGCGAATCCATTCAATCTGTAGGAAGGAGTCCAGTCATTTTTACCTCTGCTGCTAAGGCCAAAATGATCATTTCCATTCTTAATGCAGTTTTGAAATATTGACAGTGGGCACAAATTTGAGATGAGCTACTGGACCCTGACCATATCTGAAAGAGAATAGTAGAGCAAGATCCTGTCCTGCAGTCCAGGCAACAGCAGTAAAGCTGGTGTGTGCATTTAAAATGAATCCCTAGAAAGTAACTTGAACCAGAAGCCTTGTGATGATGGGGTTAATATTCAAAGTTATTAAACTCATAAGTGTTCAAAGGTATGTCTACTGCAAATGTCTAAGTAGAGTTGACTGAGGACAGAAAAGTTTACATCCTGAACACATTTTCTAATATCACCTTCAGTGGAAGTTTTCAGTTTAATGTATTTTATAGTAGAAATAAAAAGTCAATTTAAATCCACTGATTAAGATACTTGGATTAAAATACATTTCCATTCCTCCTGATGTAAAGACCAGCATTTTGATTAGTTGCCATTAACACCCCAGAACTATTAATACAGACTCTTTAGATTCTAATGCTCTCAGATGACAGAGTTTCGTTTTAACACTTCTGCTTTGACACTTTGACACTTAGACGACATTTGAGCGTGGGTCTAAACAACCAACTATGTTGAGTGGTCTCAGCGTGTTCCCCCGTCATGACTGTTAAGAGTTGGAAAGCTTATACTCCTGTCTGTAAGGCTGAGCTGAGGCATTTACTCTGTTGGCCGGTTTGTTATTCTGCCATCTTGACCTTGGTTTTCATTAAAGATAATCAAAAAATTGAGTTACAAAGTAACCCAAACATCTCTTTGTTTGATTAGAGTGACAATTTATACAGTCAAGGTAAGCCTTCGTGGTTAAAGTTGTCACAGACTCGGTGAATGAAACTACTGTTTTCATATAAAAGAAAAGGTAATGAATGGGATTTTGTATTAAAAGTCAACCAAATAAAGCTAAAGATTTGGTTAAGGGTGAAAATTTTGCTCCTCTCGTTGTATTTTTAAGTGGTGAATACAATAAGCAAACCCTCTAATTGGGAAAGATGATACCTTGTTTTCTAGAGAGGGAGCTGCTGCTGTTAATTATGGCAGGCCCTCAACTTAATCAGCTTTCCCATGTAAATAACATTGAAAATCAAATGTCACCCTCTTAAGTATTTCTTTCTTAAAGACACAGAGTTTAGATTTTGCATAAAACTTCATATGAATCTCTCAAACGAAAGATAACTCAATAACACAGTAGTTGAAAGACTGATCTCTGAAGCCACAGTTTATTTTCTATTTTTACAGGTTATTTTCTAATAGACTTCGGACCTTCTTAAGGTGTTAGGTGTATCTTTTGTGTAATGCAGGGTGTTAAAATGCTCAGTGTCAAGTTAGGTGAATGTAATTTAAGTGGCTGGGTGTTATATTTTGTTGAGCTTGCGAACTAACAGGGATTTATTTTGTACTCAGTTCAGCCAACTAGACATAGGAATTTAACACTAGCATGCTACTATGTTTTAGAAAAACAGTCCTGCAGGCTGCTGTTGGGCACAAACCTATTAAAGTCCCCTTCATGTAGCTGATGTGTATTTTTATGCTGAGTCACAGCAAATTTATAACTGTGCTATTTTGGTTTCTCTGTTAGCAAAGGTCAAACAAATTCCTCTTGAGGAATCGGACAGCTGTGAGAAAATGTAAAGTCCTGTCTGCCCTTCATCCAACTAGTTTTCTGGCTTTACTCTCCTCTGTTTTTCAGTACTTAACTCTGATAAACTATCCTTTCATTAGTTTGGTATCCTTCCTGGTAGGACCCTGTTACCTATCCATTGCAGCTGGTCTGAAATGTCACCCACCCTGGTCATTCGAGAACTGACATCCAAGTCTCAAAGTAAGGGCCAGCCGGAGCTTTCTTCCCAGAGAGGAGGAGAAACTCAGTGATACCAACTCCTTGTAAGGGAAATAATCCTTTTATAAAATGTCCCAGACCGACTCTTCAGATTTCTCTTTTAACATCAGGATATTCACTCAAACATAGTCTGTTTTCATGTGGTGGGTTGTAGAATCTTGACATATGCTCTTGTAAAATGTATCTACCTACTTACAGAGCAAAGTGTCAAGAGCCTGTTTTCTAAATATCCATCAAGCCTTTAGTTTGCATTTATTTGTTTCTGTTTTGTGTGTCCTGGATCCACTATGTCAGCAATTGTTTGTGATAAAGTTTGCAATGATTACCACCATGCATGTGTCTTAAGTAGAATCAGACCAGTTACCAACCGATTCCCATCCTACACGACGCCCATACTGTGCATTTGTTGCAGCCCCTCTGTGCAAACACTGCCTAAATCACAATAAAGCAGTAAGTAAACTCTTTAACATACTAAGCTTTACAAGCACAAAATCCAAAAGTGTCTGTATGATTTTCTTATGCCTGTAAAAGTATCCAAATCCTCATTTAATTGTCATAGATTTTCTCAATCTTGAGTTTGAAGTGGGGGCTGTTTAGATCATGAGTTTATCAAGAAAACTGAGCTGTAATTCTGCCAAGCAAATACAGGAACAGGATTCATCTAAACCACTGAGCAACTTTCACTCTGTCAGTTATCTTCATCAGGTGGTTATAACAGCAGCAGGTGCTGAGGGTCAACTGCAGTTGACTGCTTTCAGCTGTGGGAGTTCAGTCCTGTAAGCAGCAGCAGGTAATGAGTGTCGCCAGGGGGACTTGGCACAACCTTACACTTAAAAGCATTTAATCCATAGCTTTGACAGTGGGCTAAATGGCAAAGTATTGTGTAGTAGTTTATATTTCAGTAATCAGTCTCTCTGTGTCGGACTGAAATGGCTCAGACAAGCTGGGTTGCATCAGCTGATTGTGGCATGTGTCACTGTTGTGTGTATTGGCAGGCAAATGTCAATCCAAATGTGGTTTTTAAAAGTCCTGAAAAATGGTGACAGCAGCAAAGCCTGCTTTCTTGACGAAGTTTTTAGATACATTTCTGTTCAGATTTTGGTTGATGTTTAGGGACTGATTGATTTTGAAATCATTTACAAATGCTGTTATGCGGGGTGAACTACCTTTAATCAATCAATCAATCTTTATTTACAAGGCGCAAATTCACAACAAGCCTTATCCCAAAAGAGGAGAAGATGATGGTGGTCAACACATGACAGGAAACCAATAACTTTGTCTGGATGAACAATGGAGTAAGAGGTTGTTTAATAGGGTGACTCTAAATTATCCTACTACACACATCAATATTTGATTTGAAACATGACACTCGTGCGAATGAGGCTGTTACCAGTTTCAAAGGATTGTGTATAGCCAGTTTACATAACTACAGAAATGGGGGCATTTTCATAAGATAAACTCTGAAGCCTGGGTTCAAGAGGGCTTTTGTTTTGTTTGTTTGTTTGTTTGTTTGTTTGTTTGTTTGTTTGTTTGTTTTCCACAAAGTAAACCTGAATTGCGACAATAATTTAAAATTTTCATTTAACAAATTTTTCGTGTTAAAGCTTCCACCCAGCTTTAAATGCCACATATAGAAGCTTTAAGTGAGAATTCAACCACCATCTTTAAAAAAATAAATGGTGTAGTAAAGTTATTCTTAACATTTAGAGAGTGAGTATAAGTTGTTAACATTGACCAAAGTTAAACACTTTGTTGTACTTTTCAATTTTAATCATACTGAAATTTAGGTAACCATGTTGATTCCCTGATGCTATACTGTGGTGGTTCCTGCAGCTTTTATTTCTGCCCTGTTGTAGATTCAGTGGTCAAATACTATGGCAGGTCTCACACAGGTGTCTTTTATTACACTGAGTTGGCAACCAGTTCTTTGTGTGTGGGACTACTGATGGCAGTGATGAGGTGTGTTTGTGTGCAGTTGACGTCTCTGCTTTGTCCAGTACTTTTCCACTCACTACCAGGCTGCACGTGAGAGAGTACAAGTGCCTTGTGTGCCTGTGTGAAGAGAATGCAGCTGCACACGCTGTACCTTATCAGCCAACCAGATGGAAAAGACAAAAAAGTGAAAAAAGGAAAATAGAGCAATCCTTTGATTAAGTCCTAAACTCTTAAGGAAGAGCAGGATTTAGATGCAGGATTATACAGTCACACACTCCTTAATTGGCATAAACTTGGCAGTATTTCATAGCAGTAAGTCATGTGTATCTGTTCAGAGGGGAAAAACTTTCCAACAATGGCACCTCAAAGTTTGCTTGACATGGCTCCCACAAAATCTAAAGCAACAAAGCAGTGGTGTGACTGAGAAAGGGCATGTGGCTTTCTAAGTGCTTTTTCTTGAGGCTTTATAACGGCTTTTAAGCGAAGGGCAACTCCTGACATGTGCTCAAGCCAAAGCTCCAGCTCATTACGAATAGACACATACACGAAAGATGAGAAAATGATTATACACCACTGATTCATGCGCCTATAATCTGGGTGGTGAGTTTGTTAGAATCAGTTCTGAGATTTTCTTAAAGATTTCTGAGAATTTCATTTCTGGGACCTGCTGTGCTTACTCATTTTGTCACCGGCGTTTGACTCGAGGCGAAGTGCTCACTTTGTGTTCCTGTACAGGCATGAAAATGGGGGGGGGTGAAGAGTGATTGAAGATTATTAATTATTAGTATAATAGTATAATAAACTCTTAAATACAACGGAGTATGAGGGCCACACTAAGACAAAAAACGTTTTTAAATCTTAGACAATAAAGTTATTATTTAGGAGAATAAAGTCATTAATATCTAAGAATAAAGTCGTAAAGTTACCTGTTGTGGAGGAGAGTTGCTAAAATCAGCACTGAGGAGCATTTAGATGAATTGTACTTTAGTATAGGTTTCACAAACATGGAGATACTTAATCCTTTGGTACATGAGCGTTACACTGTCAGAACTTTAAAAAGAATATATAAGAGATGCTGCTTTTGTGGAGGGGAAAATGGCTGGAAATGGCTGCACAGAGGCTAAATTCATCAATGCAGCTGTTAATAGCAATAGCATAGGGCTTCAGTTTATCGTATGAGTTTATCTGCCATGAGGTGTTGAGGTCTCTGCATGTGTAGGTTACCGACTTACTGTAATCATCGGGTCTATCTCGTCCTTATAAAAACCTGCTCTATTTCGGCGAGTGTCTGTCTTCTTCTGTAGTCAAACCGCAAGATATCAAAATCTACCCGGATACAGCAATGCTGCTTTTTGATTGGCTGTTCAGTAGATATACTTTATTTGATTGGCTTGCGCGTGGCACGCAGCTTCTGAACTCTCGGAGGAACTCAGTTGATTTCCACCTGTTCCATAGTTAAAGAGGTGCAACTTTTTAGACATCACCATGTTCATATAAATGCGTGAGAAATACAATGTGTGGCGTGTGAACGGGTGGGAATGCGTGTGTCACACGCTGAATGCGTGAGACTTGAGAGCCCTGCAGAGCAGTAAACGCGAGACGCCCGCTTTCGCTATTTTAGATGGCTCAAAACTTATTTCGCCTTGTTGTGTACTTTCAACCGCGCTCCCGTCAGGGGGGCTTTCTACGTCAGGGGTGCATTCTACGGCACAACACCGGCGTGGATAAGTCCTGCTTCTCGTTCTTGCAGCTTTGCAATGCTACCACAGGCTCTCCAAGCACTCCAAGTACACGTGAAGAGTGTGCGCATGATTGGAATAATGGAACGCAGTTTGGCCTATGATTGGTTCTCGTCAGCGAAGGAGCCAGGAGGACCGTCCAAGTGTCATTTAAAGGGCCGATTTCTGAAGTGCTCAGTTTACGTATTGAGTCAATCACATGATAATAAAAGAAAAAAAATAATCTCCCGACCCCGACCCCCCCCCCCCCTAAAAAATTTCTCCACGGATCTACACGATTCACGTAGGTCACCCTTTTTGATTTCAAAACGGCGAATTTCGCCGAAAGGTGAGAGATTTTCATGCCTGCTGTAACTGCTCATCACGCTATCACAAACAGGATAACTGTGTTGTTGTTTTTTTTTAAACAATTTCACTCTTTTCACTTTCCCCACAAATGTATGCACACAACCACACAAGTATGTCATGATATTTAAGCACATAATGACACACCTCTTCTTGTCCTTGTTGGGATGTTTGTTGATGATACACCGGTCTGATAGGAGTCTTCCTAACCAGGATAAGAAAATCCCCCAGGCTTGTGTTTGTTCAACATACTCGTGTCTCTTCCTGTGTGTGGTGTGTTTGTGAAAGAAGATAAAATAATAATCAAGCTTACCTAAGAGTATGTGAAAAAATACACCCTGTTTTGTAAACCTTTTTTTTAAAAACCATCACCAGCATATTGTCTTTCACTCGTGACATTCAACAGAAAATGCTTCCCTAAATGCAAAAGCTGGCACTGGCTTTGTGTTTAATAATGCTTTTCTGTGCCTAAAGGGAAACATGGAGCTTCAGGTATGTACATGTGGGATTTTCTTGTCATGACTTCTTTCCACATACTGAACACTTTGTGTCTCTTCTGTTACCACTCTCAATCTGTCTGATTTGCATTTTCACCTGCTACTTTTTTCAACATCCATATATGTCTAACAGTCATGGAAATGTACTGTTCTGATCAGTAACCCTTTAGATTCCAAGATAAGAACTTAGATATGAAAACTACCTTGAATTTTGTTTCAATTTCTCTCCTTTGGAGCGTCAAAATGTCTGGTTCATAACATCAAAGTAGGGACACGTTTTTTAATCATCACATAGTCAAGGCTGCTGAGCTGTTGACATTTTACACTGCGCTGAAGTCCAGGACTCAGGACTTGACTTTGACTTCAGAGATAATGGCTCAGACTTGGACTTGTACTCAATGACTGCACAAGGACTCACTGAATAGAGAGGGGGACTCAGACGTACTTATGGATAGAATCTGTTTTATCATTTTAACGTGTAGAGTCTTTTTCTTTCAAGGATTTTGTATCAAATGTAAACAAAAGTAGAGTAACATAGTTGATAAGTTAGAAAAATGTCAAGGAGAGGACAGGGCCAAACATGACCAAATTCCCATAGTGTGCATTTACACATGACCAATAGTGCTGTAACTTTATTAATAATTTAAACTCCAGACATACTGACAGGATTAGTCCAAATCTAATGTTTATTAAAGCCATAACCAGGGATGAATGAGCCCTTAAGGTTGTTACACAACCCGTGAATTAGCGAAGCGATGCAAAAATGCGACACGGAAGTGCAAAATATTCGGCTTACGCCTTTTTCTATACACACCAGGTGCAATGTGAATAAAATTTACAGTCGCATAAAAATACATCACGGAAGTGCTATGAAGCAGATATTCCTGCAAAGTTGTGCTGGAGACTCATGTGTCCATTCACGTAAACTTTGGGGCATGTTGGACATCCAGATATGTTACGCTTCGTGGAAATGCAAAAATATTCATCATTACAATAACATCTTTGACTCTTCTTTGATGACTGAGACTTAAATACTTAAGACTTAAGACTTGCTTACAACTCAAGGGATTACAACTCTGCACTTGTCCACACTGTTATCGGCTACTGGTCAGCTTTGGTACACTACTGACTGCAATCTGACAAAATAGGAGGAATGCTCTCAAACCATATAAGAGGACTTGTTTTACTTGCATGTGCCCTTTGTGGGACTTGTAAAAAACCATGGTGCCGGATCATAAAAGAGGACTTGTTTTACTTGCATGTGCCCTTTATGTGACTTGTAAGAACCATCATCTGATAAAAACACTTCTGACCAAACAGAAAGTGGGTCAGTGTGGTTGCAGACACACTGTTAGCTTGGAATTCAACCATAATCCAAGAACGCAGGGCAGTCAGCTTTGAAAAAAGCCCGGAACATTCATCATCTGATTACAGGCCTGGTTAAGACAATGATTTTCTTGGTCTGTGTGTCTTTGAGCTAACAGGGTGGTCTACATCCTGCCCTCCTCAGTTGCTTCAGTCTGGTTTCCTCCTTGGAGTCCCAACAAACCTTCTGGCTTTACCAAATCAGTAATGTGTGTAGATTAGGGGTTCCTTAGCTTTGACCTTCACAGCTTTTACCCCGTTGTTGCTGTAAACATGATGATGTACTACCTCAATCAGTTCTCACTTTGATGGAACTTTTCTCCCCAGCCCACAGTGCAAAGTAGTACGGACAGAATATAGTATGATACCATTGAAAGAAGTCCAAGTCGTGTAAAGCAATCCACCATCTTCAGTAGAAGAAGAAGCCATAAACCAAGACCAAATTTTGCAATCAAACATTTTTTTTCATTTAATCAAAGCATGATATAAGAATTGTTTGCTGTGAGTATACCTGGCAAAGAAAAACATCACCTTCAGAAGTTTCAGCTCTCCATTCTTTTTTCTTCTTCTTACTGGGTAGCACAAACAGTGGGCCGAGCAAGTTGACCCAGACATCCCTTTCCAAAACTTTTTCCAGATCCTTCTGGGGGATCCTGGGATGCCCCCTGGTCAGACAAGACATATAATCCTTTCAGTGAGCTCTGGGACATGCTCTTAAATACCTCCTCTAGGAAGTACCTATGAGGTATCATGATCATAAAACCAAATCACCTCAAATGACTCCTGGGTGACTTACCCTGTCCCAAAAGCTTAGTACACACTTCTGTGTCAAATCAGACTCATACTTAGTCCCTACAGTTTCTGGTGTGATCAGAGAAAGTACCAGAACTGGAAGCTGGCAATATGTCCAATATAGAAATCATGCTGCCAACTAGTATTCAGGCAGGGTATTGCAAAGCAACAGAGACTCTCCAAACCACAGGTGCATAGCGCTGACAATGATGTAGACCACTACAGCCTAGCCACAGCATAGAGTTACCATAGAAGTGTAACCATGTTTTAGGCCAAACCCAGAGGGATCTCATTGTGGTTGCCTGTATCAGCACTCTTGTTCTTTATGTCTACAGCAAATGCTCATAACTGAAGATAAGAGGTGTACTGTAGATTAACCGGTAAATCTTTGTTTTCAAGTTCAGCTCCCTCTTCACCAGTAGGCAACAACTCAGCGCCAATGCTGCACCAGTCTGTCTCTTAAGCTCACAATAAATTGTATCTTCTGATGTGAAAAAAACCTGAAAATTAATTCACATCAGGCTGGCACTCGCACCCCACATGGCAATCAAGCCACCCTTTTTGAGAATTGTGGCCTCACACTTCAATGTTGCTTACCCTAGTCTATCCCCCGCAACTGCTTTGCACCTTGCCTCAAACTGGATTACAAACAGGGCTGGACTAGCCGTCTTGTATCGTGCTTCATCACATTATTTCATGGAATGCTACAACATTAGTGAACGCAACTGTTCCTATAATGCTATCGTAGCTTGTCAGGGATTGATCCTGTTATTTTTCTAACTTTGACAATCTAATATGTGACAACATATGAGCTCAGAGTTTAAGGACTGTGACTGTTGGTAGCTGTGATTTGATGTTGTTTAGATATGTCAAATTGTGAATTTATGGGTTATTGTTGTTCAGACAATTGAGCTAAGCTAGCTAACAACTGCTAACATCAGCGGTCACGTGTTGCCATAGCAACAAGATGCACTGCGTATGCACTGCGTATAGCGTCACTACGTACATTTGGTCCTGTAATTGGTCCGGTGAGCTTTCACACTGCATACGAACCGAACCAGGGTTCACTTGCAAGCGAACCGAGACCCACGTTTTCAGGCGGACCAGAGTTCGCTTGTTTGGTCGGCACCAGAGTTTGGATGAGCTTTCACACCTGCCCGAAAACGAAGCGGACTATCCGAGGAAACGAACTCTGGTCCGTTTAAAGGGGACCAAACAATTCTGGTGTGAAAGCGACCTCAGAGACACATAAACAATACAAATATGATAGAAATATGCAGTTCTTTTGACAATGTGTAAAATGAGTTCAGACTTTATACTGTGTGCACTTGTTTTTCGTTGCAGGTTGATTTTCCAATTCAACACAAAGGACAATTTTTCACAGCTTTGGTCAAAATGTGAGGCAGATGGATGGAAAGATGTGTGTTTGCCAAGTAATGCTTTAAGTTTTATTCCATGACCTGAAGAGTACTTTGCATGCGTGCCTGAGCTAGTGTGAAATGAAACCCACATTTTTTACCTCGAAGGGCCTTATGTAGTCTAAGTCTGTAGGCCTTGAAAAGCTTAGGTTTTAGATGGAAATGGAGAAAAGTGTACCATAAGGGGGATGACTGGATCGACTCCTCATCTATGAAAGTCTTAACTCTGACACTGATGCTAGGAAATGTCTCTGCAGGATCAGGAACCATCTCATGTCCCAGATCTCAGGCCCTGGGTGCAATGTTGTTGTAATGCGATAGGACAAGTTTCTTTACAGTAAGTTTGAATCCAGTACTTTCAAATTTAGATTTGCACTTTGATACCTTTCTATTTGTCATCTAAAATATGGACTGTGCCACCAGTACATCAGCATAAAATGCAGAAATATTAAATGTTTTATAAGGGGTGAATGATCCTTAATTATTTTAATATCTAATGATGATTATTCATATTTTAAATTCCATAACTTCCTTAAAAACTGACGAATAAATTAAAAATAACACAAAAAAAACCCTGTAAGATACCCGCAGAAGAACAAAGGAAAATCTTTCCCTTAATAAAACCTCTGCAAATAAAAATAGTGGGGGGGGGGGGGGGGGCAGTAATCAGCCCTTAGGTCATCCAGCATCTCCAAAATGTCATTGCTGGATAGATTATATGTCTATACTATTTTTATTTCTGACTGTCCAATTATGTTGACAAGCGCACAAAAAATTTGCCCTCTCCATGGTTGTACCTATGCCTCCCTTTTGTTACACTGACCACAGCCATTTGTGCGTAACGCTGTGCCAGCCTGCACCTGCCTTTCATCATTTTCCAAACCAAAACTTGACAGGTATGTGCTGGGATACATAACCATGTTGACCAGACTAGCAGCAACAATACTTAACAGTTTTTCCCTGTATTAAGTCATGATAACACACGTAAAGAAAGCTGTTTTTTGTTTTAAGTGCACGGTAAACACTCCTTACTTTAAGATTCCCAACAGAGGGTGGCACATTCCAGACAACTTGGTGTTGGCTCAGTGCCTTGAGACCCCTGATGTTAGAGTGGCTCAACTACCACACAGTTAGCTAGCAGGGTTATATTTGTCACATTACAAAAAAAGATGTTACCTGAGAGGGCTACAGAGAAGCAGAACATTGCGGACTTTATAGAACACAAGTGAAATGGTCATACAATTTGAACCTTTTGTCATACTCTTTTGTGATGTATATTCCAGATTTGGATGGATTTTGTCTCGTTGAAGAGACTCAGCTCTTCGAAGTCAACCTTTGACCCTAAAAAAGCCCAGATCAGGTAACAAAGGGAGTCATTTGATACTCTGAATTACTTGTGTCAAGTATTTAAAAATAAAAAAATCAAACAAATTATATAAATAATAACCAGTACATGTTAAACTCAAATGCCAACAACAACAAAAAACATCACAGCATGAACATTAATGGAAAATACTTTAGGTCCTTTTCATCCCCTCTGAGGAGTGATTTTCAGTGTTATATGTCTCCCTTTTCATCTCAAAGGAGCAGCCATGGCTGACCACATTGTTAGTAAGTGTAAGCAGAGTGTTCAAATAGTCTCCTATATTTCATGTCTGGTCTTGTTGATTTATTGGCTCTTGTTTTCATTGCTTTGGAGAATTGGGAATGGTTTCAAGGTGGTTAGCGCAATTCATCAGGGGGAAGGATCACTCTCTTGTCTACTCCTAACCATGTGAGTGTGTGCCCTTGGTATTGCATAAGTAAAGGCTATGTAAGGTCATGGTAGGCTTTATAAAATCCAGTTTGTTCATGTGAGAAAGTAGACTGTTGGCACTAGGTTGGCATGGTTTATGTTGTTGGAATGACCTATGTATGAGACTGTATGATTGGAGGCTTGTTGATTAATTGGAGATGATCTTCAATAAATAATAGAGAGGTCTAGTAGTATGACCTAAAAAGATGCACAGAGAGAGAGAAGGGAATGGGAAGTGTTTTAGAGTCTCTTTATATTTAGCTGCTGGGGGAGCTAAATAGAGGAAAGAGACAGAAAGCAGGAGTAGACATATTAGAGGAGACAGCCAATAAGATGGAGTGTCTACCTGTCTGATAGTAACCTTTTCTGGATGCACCTTCTTGCCAATGCAAAGCCATTCCGACTTGCTTGTCAGTTAATTTACATTGTGCATCAGGCTCCTTGTCCACCTTCTGAGTGCCAGCTGGGAAATCACACAACTTTGAAGCATGACTTTTGCTTTAGCACCTATTCATTTTAGAGCTTAAGGATGCTAAGGGGCTTATTTAGTAAATAAATCCTCTGGCTGAGCCAAAGGGTTGTGTAAATCTAGAGCCTCTTAACAAATTAAAAGCATTTTCAGGGAATTTAGTTCCACTCACCGCTGCTTGATCAGGGTGAATGGTTGAGAACATTACCCGTATGATCCTTCACACACTGGCTCACCCAAACATCACGTCAGTATAACGTTAGGGTGAATGTACTCAGCAGTTTGAGTTTGCACATGCTCCCTAACAATAGTTGGACATTTCTAGGAGTGAGTGCCTGTGCAAAAGCAGCTAAGATATCAGGGGGCTGTTAACTTCTTCAAGTCTTGTATCTTGTCATGGGTAACTGGCTTTGTTAATACTTTGCAAGACACTAATAGCAAAGGGATCAGAAGTGCTTTCAGATTAGAGACAACAAAAGTGAACAAATAGGATGCTATTGTTTGAGCAAATGCTAAACTTATTTGGTAAACAGGAGGAGAGGATGTTGGTCATTTTTTAAAGGGTTTTGGGTTGACTTTGACAATGTTAGGCTGGGCAGAGGCTGTTCAGTATCTAAACATTAACTTGTGAGGAGACCCAATGTGGTGGCTAATCATTGGGTTTTGTATTGATCACACCTTTTGTGTTGAGTAACAGTGTAAGTGTATTTCATTTATAATCATTACAGCCCCATTTATTTGCTTGTAGATGGGTGTTTTCAAAGCTTGAGTATTGAAAGTTTTGATATTTCTTTTAATTTACAAAGGGATTCTTTTTGTAGTTCTGTGTATACAGCATGTTAAGCTAATGCACACAAAGTCAAAAACTATTATGCAACTTCCAACGGGCAAAAAAAGATCAGTCAGTTCTAACTTTTCTACTTTTTCCTGAGAGATGATGCCGAGAGAAATAAATTTGGGTTTATTTCTGTGGTTGTGAAAAATTTTGAGGTAAGGTGAATACAAACCCTCAGTTTAGAAAAAAAAAGTAACAAAATATTAAGTTTTTTCTGCATTTTTGATTGACAGAGGTGCTTTCATTGAAAAACTGCCTGCTATCAGGCTATGATTCATGATTTAAAACATCATGAGAGGCACACTTGATCATATTTTTGTGTGGTGAAAAAACTACCTTTTATATTTTTGGTTGAGTGAAAGAGTTACAGCAAACATTCTGTCATTGTGAAAAGGTCTGTAACAAGGAGGAGGAAGTCTATATCCCATCATTATAACTCAAGAGACACTGAAAGTTCACTAGACCCCCGCTTGGCGGCCTCTTGTGGACACAGAGGAAATAAACTTGCAGTTTGTAAGAGCTCTGGGTTTTTTCCACTTGTCACACTGGTTTAACATACCATTCAAATCCATCTTAACTGCAATGAAACACAGGAATGCCAGATGTCGTTTGGATTTTTTTTTTTCATGATCAGTGCCAAATAAAAATTTTCCACTGAACTGAAGATGATCTTCAAATGAAATCATCATCATCCTCAGTTGTTGAAAAGCAGCGGTCTGTGTCAGGAGTATGAAGCGCAAGTAATGTTAAAAACATCCCACGTGTTGTCAGGTACCAAAAGGCCAACATAATACGTAAACTAACAAGTTAAAATATCCATTTTAAAGTTTTTTCCCTGATTAATTTCTTTCTCTTCACCACTCCCGTTTGTGTTCAAGTATAAACCTGTTGTTATTTCCAAGCAGTAAATCCTGAAGTGTCTCCCATGCTGTGTATAAACCAAACAAATTCTGATACCCTGCCATGTTTTCTTATGAAAAGATGAATGGCTTTAAGGACATAATGCACCACAAAGGTTACACAATCTCAGTTCTCCGAAATGTTTTGGTGCATAGTTCGTTTGGGCAGATTGTTGGGATGAGCTTGTCTTCATAACTCTGTTCCTCCTTACCCTGGTTTGACCTATACTAATCCCTTTGAAATTACCAGCACAATTAAAATAAATAACCATCTTCTAATGATAGGGCAGCATTTCCCTTTTCATTTACCTGGAACATGAAGCCAATAAAAGGTAATCAGTCATGCTTGTCCTTACTTATTGGTTAGAAACAGCATATTATAAACCAATCATCTCAACAACAACAAAAAAAAAGTTCAGAATTCAAATTAGATCCAATGCTGCTTTTTCTCCATGCATCACTTATGTGTCAAGTATTTAAAAATAAAAAGATCTAACAAATTATGGAAATAATAACCAGCACGTGTTAAACTCATCTTTAGAACAATAATACTGTGCAGAATCCAAAGTAGCTTTGTAGCCTATTTAACCTCAGCAATAGATTACAAATGCAGGACCCTAAGAGGTTAAGTCAAGACCCACCTATGGATCTTTGTTGTCAGCGGGAAGTAATCCATCCTTCTATTCACACAGCAGTTAACAACAACTAGACTGTAGAGTGGTAAGAGGGGAAGCATAACCCCTAAAATTCTAACTGAATGTAAATATCTTTTTTATGGCTCTAATGGATAATGGATTGAACAAATCCAGCGATGATCTTATTGAAGGAATCATAATTTTCTTGCTAATTTTTGCACTCCTTGTAAATCAATTATTTGTCATCCATTTGTGAGGATATTTGAGGACTGCAGGGAGGCAGTGAAGTTAGTTTCATGTTGGACATCAGGCACACGTTTATCTTGGACCAATCACAACCTGATGCAGAGACATTAGAGGCAGGAGGGTTTGCTTAGTTAAAAGTACTTTGCAAAGTAGAGATCACAGATGTTTCATAAAAGAAAACACCTAAATTCCAATTTCCTCCATGATCATTTTGTAAGAAAAGCTTTTTAAAAAATAATGAATGTACATGAGTTTATCCATCCTTAAAATGAAATGAAAATTGCATAAGAATAAATAATGTTATTTAAAAAATGAAAAGGTTTTTAAAGGCTTTCACATCAAGAGAGCCACAGCCCTCAATTAAGTAACAAATTCATACATCTGTCAAATAATAAAAATTGAATCCAAGTATTTTTTTTGTTTTGCTTTGTTTTTGTTTTTAATTTGATGATCTTTTCAATAGATCTATCAGTAGCTTTCAAGTCATGTGAGCTACTTTGCTTACACGGGTCTGAGATGTTCATTCTCTTGAATTAATTAAACTAAAAAATAATAATAATAATTACATTTATTTTCAATTGTTTTTTCAGTGAAAAATATATGCTATTTTTCAACAGCTCCTGAGCAATGTGAACCACAAATTGTTGTCAGATGGTTATTCATACACACCAGCTCTGTCTTATCGATAAAGTAGGAAAGTCGTGAATTTTAATCAAAATTCCATATAGCAATATAAGTCGTGATCTATTTTTGATAGATATAGCAGGTATGTATTAGATGTCAATAACAGTCAAACGTGTCAAAAGGAGGAGGAGGATGTCAAAAGTTCCTATCTGTGTTTTGAGTCAGGTGTGTAAGCTACTGCAGGGCTCTCAAGTCTCACGCATTCAGCGTGTGACACACGCATTCCCACCCGTTCACACGCTCACACGCCACACATTGTATTTCTCACGCATTTAAATGAACATGGTGATGTCCACCAAGTTGCACCTCTTTGGCTATGGAACAGGTAGGAATCAACTGAGTTCCTCCGAGAGTTCAGAAGCTGCGTGCCACGCGCAAGCCAATCAAATAAAGTATATCTACTGAACAGCCAATAAAAAAGCAGCATTGCTGTATCCAGGTAGATTTTGATATCTTACGGTTTGACTACAGAAGAAGACAGACACTCGCCGAAATAAAGCAGGTTTTTATAAGGACGAGATAGACCCGATGATTACAGTAAGTCAGTAACCTACACATGCAGAGACCTCAACACCTCATGGCATATAAACTCATATGATAAACTAAAGCCCTATGCTATTGCTATTAACAGCTGTATTGACGGATTTAGCCAAGAGTACCCAACTGCAGCGCAAAGATGGCGGACCCAAAAGATGAAAACGCAATGAACAAACGCAATGAATTTCCGCATTACCTCCGATTGGCGGACCCAAAACATGAACTTCCGCTTTGCGATGCCAGAACAGTAGGTGGCGGTATGCACCTAAACTTTCTGACGGCAAAATTTACAGAAGAAGAAGAACTCTCAGGAAGTTTGAAAAGAAGCAAGCCGTCCGCATTCATTCAATCTCACCTCCGACCCACTCAAACTAACCCTAACCCTGCATTCCATTGTTTCTATCATGGGAAATCTAAGTGACGCTCTCAAATTAACAGGAACATTGCGCAGAAGATATGTCCTGGGCAATGGACTGAGAAAACGGGCAGAGATTTAGAGGTATTTGTGCATGCTCTATATTACAGTTGAAAAGTGTATAACAGCTTTCCAATGCTGTTACTTGTGGCGAACACCTTTTTGCTTGAGTTGATGCGTGCCCGCAGGTGGAATAATGTCACATGTCACACCGTCCATATTTTCTGTTGTTTTGATTTATTTACTCATTCATCATTTTATGTAAGACAAAGATACAAGACCACTTCACACGGTCAAAAAACTGTTCGGCTTCCCAGGTGTGCGCACCTGTCCTAATCAACCCACCCATTAAATAGACAGGCACAATAGCACCATCTGCTGGCACAAAAAATACATAACAATAAACTGCAAAACCCCAATCTGGCTCCTACAAAGTGTATGTGACAAGATGATTAACGTTTGCTTTTGTTAAATCAGGGCTTCCCCAGCCAGGACTTCGGCTCAGACTGTGGCATATTCATGTTGATGGTAGGTCATAACGAGCTGTAATGCACAAATATTGTATCTAGAATAACTTTCCAACATGGACTTTTTTAAAGTTATCTCATATGTTGTCTCATAATTTTTTTTTTAAGTCTGCCATGTACATCGTTATGGAGTCACAGTTTGACTACTCAGTTGTAAGTACTTTTCAACACGCAGTGTCATCCTCAAGGTTGTATTTTGTATTGTGCACTAAAATGAAATACAAACAACAATTTCAGCATGACATGCCTGTTTTGCAGCGATGGTGGTGCCTGTTGCTCCTGGAGAACAATTCTTTGAACAGGTAGACAGTTTAAGTAAACTAGATGCCCTAATTAACTGGAAGACAATCAATATATTGTACTTAAAGATATATTGTCATTACAGTTGTGGGAAAATCTTCGCCCACTGGACCAAAGAATGTCAAGAGCTCATTGCTGGAAAGCATACTCCGGTCTTCAGTCTAAAGAGGAAGGCAGAGCAGCAGGACATAGAGGTTAGAAAATTGCCTTCTAAAAACAGTATTATCTCAGTGGGAGTCCTTCAAAATGCACACAGTTGTATGGATCAACATTGTCTCGATGTATTTGGTAATTGATGTTACTTTTCAAATTGACTTGTCAAGGAAACCATGACGCAGACGGCATTGGATGTCCAAAGAATGTGCATGGCAGATTCAATGCAATTCTGTGTCTACCAGACATCGAACAACACAGGAGAGAGGTGTGTTGCAGACTCAATTTAATAAATGCAATTATCGGGACCTATTCAGTGATTTTCCATGAAGTGACCACTTTTACATATAGTTTAAATGCACGAATCATGCAGGAAAATTATTTATACATTCAAATGTGCTGTAGAGGTATAATCAATTGGACAGCGTGTTTGTTTAATATTATGTTTGTCTCTCATTTGATCAGATTGCTTTACCCTGAGGTAAAATTGATAAAATGGGTCCAGTGCAAGACGTGCAGGGGCTGGCTGCATCAGGATTGTGTTGGGATTGACATGGAGCCGTTTGACTGCGGCTGCGAGGACTCCATTGAGCATCCTCGGTATAAAATAATTTATCAAGGAAACATAGTATCAGTCAAAAATACGAGGCTCAAAGGATGAAAAAATGAGGGCTTGCTCTTTTTCTTATTTCTCTGCAGGATCAAGGATGCTGTTGACAGTGGAGGAATTGATGCTGTCTTTTCTAAGACACAGATCAAGGTTGCTTTTGAATGCACTATCAGTTGTTAAAGCCACCGTTTCTTTTTCAGATGATTACATTTTTGTCTCTTGCTCTTTGGTTTCAGACATTACACGATGATCTACTCTCTGGAAAGATCCGCTCCAACAGGATGTTTCTTTGGAGGAATCCCGCCACCTCACTCCGGCTAAAGCAGCATCTAAAGATAAGGGGCTCTATTTTCGTTCGCGCCGGTGAGGCGGCGGAGGGCGGCGAGCCCCACGCAGTTGTATTTTCGTCTGGCGGAGCCCGGCGTAAGGCGAGTTTGGTATTTTCGTGGACTGAGTCGCACGGAGGCGAGCCGAGATCCGCCAAGCTGGGCGTGGTGGCGTGGCAGGGGGAGGTGTTGACAGAATCAGCTGGCGCAGTGACATTTTCGTGCTCGCCACTAGCGTGTAACGTGCGCTGAAAGCTCGCCGATTCAAACCTGGTCAGCTTTCAGCGCAAGGCGGAACGCAGCTGGTCTAGTAGTATTTTGGTAGACCGGCCGCGTATCGACATACGTCACTGATGCCTCACCGGCAGGTTTCCACAGTGTCAGGCAGATTTCAGTGCAATAAATAATCATCAACAACTATTAATCTGAGTCAGCACATACATTTAGATCTATATCAATATATTCTGATCTATAGCTGATCTGATGAGCGCGTTTGGCACGCGTTTGGCACGCGTTTGGGCACACAACCTGACCCAATCAATACAGCTGAAACTGCATCAAATTAAATTAAATATCTAGTAAATAAACACACATGATGAAGTTAACAAGATATGTAATGTGTCTCCCTCCTTTTCTTTCTTCCTCTTATTTCTCGCACAGCTCGACCTGGACACGTCTCCGTGTCCTCTGTCCGTCTTGCTGCAGCTGCTGAACAGATGATTTGTTTCAGTGCTCAGATGCGTTATCTACTTTAAGCCGACGTACGGATATTATAATATTCAGTTTTGTGGGCCAAATTTATTTTATATGCCAACATCTATGAAAGAAAGAGCCAGGCCACGGAGCGCGATGCGTCATTTACGCACAGATGGTTCCGATTTTAATGCCATTTTTGGAGTTTATGTTGTGATCTGTGCGCTAAACCCACCTTTGTCACGTGAGGTTTGAATATATGCAACTTTATGTGAGTATCTTTTTTGTGGAAAAGGGTGTTTGTCTTACCAGTGGGTCCAACATTACGCACACCAAATCTATCTGTGCTCAGATGAGAGAGTGTGGAGGACACTTGTTGAGCAGCTGCCCTCTGTCGCCATCGTGTGGCATAACTGTCTTCAGACATCTCTTGATCTCTTTGACTACTTCATGAAAATAGTAATACGCCTCGCCGGTGGTGGATTTAAAGGCAAGGAGAGGAGCTTATGTGATTGGTGAAAACAGGTCTCGGCTGTGTTAAACTCCTATACGCCCTCTCTCCTCCCCGTGTACGAATTATGCTGCCAGGAGGAGCTGAGTTAGGGAGGGGGGATACTTACGCCGGGCTGCGCGGCTCACCAAAATACCAAAATGTGCTTGGGAACGCCTTGTCAGCGCGGCGGATCTGATTGACGCTGCGCTTGCGGCACGTCTTCGGCGAGGCACCAAAATAGAGCCCAAGGTCACTAAGTTGGAGTGAGCAGCGCGTAAGTAAAAATGCCATCCATCATGAGTATTTTTACTCTCAGAGGTGTTACATTTGAAAGCTGTTTACTTTCTGTGTTTTTCTTCAATAGATGTTCGAGCTCCTGCGGTTTATTGAGGAGGCAACAACCATATCGGAAAAAATCAAAAGAGGCGAGATTCACCTGCTTGATTTTGTCTTTGATGTCATGCTCCCAGAGGTGAGTAGATCAAACTATATATCTTGCTTTGAAAATTGATGATATTGTTAAGAGGTTGTTCTTATTCATTTGGAAGGCTCAAGAACAACAATTAACCCATACTGCATAACTTCAATTGTTCACATTATTTGACTGTTTTTCAGCTTTTGATCAAAGCACTTCAGGAGCATGGCATCACCCGGTTCAGAGCAGAGCAGATGATGGCCTGTAGCAATATATTTTAAGCCCCCCACCACACCGACGGCAACGCTCTAAATTATGTATATACGATTATATTTTTTTTTACTGTTCACAATTTATTTTTTGGAAAATATTAAAGAAATCTTTGAAGCAGTTGTATGACAATTTCCCATTTCTTTACACAGTCTGTAATGATATCGCAATTCAATTGTTTTTGCTAAATGGCTCTTCTGAACCTTAAACAGATCATGTGACTTGTGTCTCTACAATTATTGTATACTTGGATTTTGCACAGTCAATCAATCCTGAAGAGGCTCACCAGGAAGCACACCATTTCATAAATTATGTCCCTGGTTACACAATGTTACTAAAGGATGGGGGGAAAAATATGTGCAGCAACGTAAGCACTCTCATAAAACATAATTATGAACAACAGAAAATATGTGAGGGTCAGGGCAACATTGTTGACATTAAACGAGGTCCTAATAGATTCACAGTGGAGGATACATCACACACACACCTGCTAATAGGAGAAACAAGGTCACAGAGAAGTTAAGAAACATTCATGTGCTGTGTAATAAAGCTATTGCAGAGAGAAGTTAGAAAACACTCTTATATGATGTGTAACAAGACGTTAAAACAGTCCATACTTGTAGCAAACTCTTACATAAGAATTTGAGTAAGATGATAACTTCTATATACATTTATACCTATTCTGACAAATTATCAGAATATGAGGACATCAGTCTATATATACATATTACTGTAAACTTCAGAATTAAATCAGAACAAAACAGTAGTCATAATTAAGACATAAACGTTTTATTTTGATTTTTAGCTCAATAATAAATTCAATTCGATTCTTACGGAATGAACGGAGCGAGAAAAAAAAAAAAAAAGGATCCGGCGACTAAATCCGACTACTGGAAGTCCCTTCTGACAAAAAAAATCGATCATTGGAATAACCTTCCCACATGTTGTTTCTTTTTTAAGTTGGACGAATTAATTCCATTAGAAACGTACCGCATGGATGTGACCAAAAAACAAACTTTTGGCGAAATATCTCGGCGCCAGAAGTCTGCCACCGAGAAAGCCTATCCACCGGAATTAATTCTTTTGGGTCCGCCAATCGGAGGTAATGCGGAAATTCATTGCGTTTGTTCATTGCGTTTGTTCATCTTTTGGGTCCGCCATCTTTGCGCTGCAGCTGGGTCCCTCTCGATTTAGCCTCTGTACAGCCATTTCCAGCCATTTTCCCCTCCACAAAAGCAGCATTTCTCATAAATCTCAAATATAAGTTCTGATACTCATGACAGTGTAATGCTCATGTACCAAAGGATTAAGTATCTCCATGTTTGTGAAACCTATACTAAAGTACAATTCATCTAAATGCTCCACAGTGCTGATTTTAACAACTCTCCTTCACAACAGGTAACTTTACGACTTAATACTTATATATTAATGACTTTATTCTCCCAAATAATAACTTTATTCTTTAAGATTTAAAAACGTTTTTTTTCTAATTGTGCCCCTTATACTCCGTTGTATTTAAGAGATAATTATACTAATAATTATCTTCAATCACCCCCCCAAGGAAATCTCACTCTAAGCTTAGTTCAAAACTTGAGAGCCCTGCGATTAAACAATGATCAATGACAATGATCAACTTTGGGTTTTTTTTTTAAAACAGGGGGACAAAGCTTTACAGATGTAGTTACTGCTCTAAAATATTGATATGATAGGAGTATATATAGACTATTTTTAGTAGCCTTCTAAAGAAAATCGACTGAATTTAATTGAAGTAAAGGCTTCAGTGGAATTTATAATGAAACACAAAGTTTCCAGTTTTTGTTGGGTTACCTATGAGACAAAGGCCTACTTAGCTGTAGTTTTCAAAACGTTGTCGTTTTGTACCGAAATAAGGAAGGTTTTTAAATTAAAATGCTTTTAAACTCTTAAACTAGTTGACGAAAAATAACATCCACTTTACTTCAAGAGATATTTATATTCTATTGAGATTAAAGTAAATTAAAGATAATATTCAACTTTTAGATATAACCTACCAGTGTAAGGGTTTTTCTAAAGTAAACAGCATTTTAAATCTCCATGGTAACCTGTAACGATGTAAAAACTTTAAATCATTACAAGCAAAAGAGAGCGGTCATTTCTGAAGATCAAATCTGAAGAGAACAGCACGTAAAACTTAAGCGGCTCACGAACTTACAACTTTTGACGGCTTCATCGTAAATAAAACCTCACCAGACGACTAAGGACTCCGACAAACACCTCTAACCAACACCTGAACAGAGAGGACAACATCTACGACATGGAGACCGTAAGATTTCATGACAATATTAGCATACAAACTTGTGTTACTGTCGAGACTTCCGTGATGGTTAAGCGATGCATCGACAAGGATTAAATGTGTGCATAGATATTTACAGTGTTTATGACTTTAATGTGACAGGCATTATCAAAACTAGAAAAAATTGCATTTCCTTGCAGAAAATGCGTGGAAATGCTGAGTGCTGGAAGCTTAAAAAGCAATGCTAAACTGCTAAAAAAAAAAAAATGGAGGAATGTTTAAATGTAAACTTGGTTAAAGACCTGGAGAAAGAAAAGAAGAAGTTAGATGAAAGTGAAAATTGCTGAAGTACAAATAGTATGAATGTGCTTCATAAATTAAAATTGCATTCATGCTAAATAAGGCTAGAAAAACTGTCTGAAATTGCAAAAAAAAATTGTATAAGGAAGAAAATTACCTTAAAACACAGAAAAGTAAGAAGCGGCATAAGTTTAAGTTGAAGTACTAGAAGAAGTATGATAATAGGTAGTTGTACTAGTGATATTAGTAGTCATGTAAGCAGTAGAAGTAGTTTTAGAATAGAAGAAGTAGAAGTCAAAGCAATAGAGCTCGTGGTAGAAGTAAAAAAATATTAAGAGAAGCAAGAGCAGTGGAGGTAGAAGTGAAGATACAAGTTAAAGCGATATAAGTAGTAATTGTAGTGGTAGAACTGGGATTTTGTTTGAAGAATTAAAACATACATAAATAATGGGAATGATTTTGAAGTGGGAAAAATTTTAAATACTTAGAAGTCCTAAAGTGTTAAACAGGTTTGAAGTATCAGAAAGGTTTGAGTCAGTTTGAATGAGTTTAGATTTGTCTGACTAATTTAATAATGCATGAATAATGAGAATAATTTTAAAGTGAGGAAAAGTTTAATAAAAAAAAATCCTGAGTTCACCCAATAATGTCCTCAATGAGCTGAATTTTTGAAGCCCAGAATGGTTTCTGTAGCTCAAAGTTTGTGGGTGGAGATAGGTGGTGATGCAGACACATATTAATTGTGTGTACATGCAGGTCTTTTAGACACAGACACACATGCACACACATTGTCAGACTGTGTGTGTCTCGTTAATGATTGCATCCTAAACAGCTGTGAGATCAAAGGCATTAACTGACCTACTGTTTGAATGAGAAGCTGCCTCTGGACTTCTTCACATAGCATGATTTCCTTATATCCCAGAATGAAAATAAGAACATCGTATGAATCCTCCGCCCTTCATGAACACAATGATCTGTTTTTCATGTCTGTACTCCAAAAAATGTGGCCACAACAGCAAGTTAAAAGTTGAGACGTTCGGATGGTTATCTTAAAAGTGATGCATTGACATCACATGAAAGTCCTGCCCACCATGTCAAAGACTCTTCGTGCTTAAGAGCAGAAAAGCTCATGTTATTGTGAGAAATCTCTATAAGAGATTTTTTATGTCTTCGGAGCTATTTAAAGCCGTCAGTCTGAAACTTATTTGACAGTTTCTTTTATACTAACCAATGCTTTCTTATTTCTTCTTTAAATCTGCACAGAAGAGTCAACCCATTCCTGTAAAAGGAGAAGCTCCGAGAATTGCGTGCTCAAGCTTCAACAGGAGGTAAGAAACACGTTTAACTTATGACAGTAAAATGCAAACTCAAATTTATAGGGGTGTGATATTAAACAGTAGTTTACCAATGTGTCTCTAACACAATCTTTTACCTCTTTTGCATTTAATATGCAGAGTGTAACATTTGAAACATGACAGAGACCTCCCAGCAGATTATAATCTGAGACAGTTCAGAGTTAAAGTCTAGTGACTTTCCAGAGAACCAATAGCGACTTTTGGTGATTTGTTTTTGGCAACACTACCAGTATCATGCGTAGGGCTCTCATCGTTCTGCTGTAAGTATGTGCGGTTGCACACGTAAATTAAGTCACACAGCTAGCATATCCTGGGCCTTAGGGCTCACTGAAAGGACTTTCATTCAAAACCCTTGGTAAATCAGAGGCCCTTTAAGAACATTTGTAATCAGAGGGCTCTCTTAACAGTATGCTCTCCCATTAGGGCTCTCCCTAGGGCCCCCACATAGCCAGAAGTCACAACCCTTAGCAGGGGCCTTCATAATCATAGGGCCCTCTGAAAGCATTCCCCCCTACTTCCTTGAACCCCTAGTTGGTAAATATTAGGGCTCCCTTAGGAGTATTCACGAGAGGCACTACAGCAAGGCCAGCCCAGGGGCCCTCTGACTGCCGTCCCCCATAGCCCAGGGGCCCTCTGATTGCCGTCCCCCGTGGCCCAGGGGCCCTCTGATTGCCGTCCCTGTCCCCCCCGCCCAATTCATATCACCCTTCTCTCTCGGTTCTCTTCAGAAATGCCCTATAACAGTCTGAGTAGTCATAAGATCCTAGAGAATAGAGGCCCTCTGACATCGCAATTGGCATCGGCATCTACATTGCTTTGCCGTAATACGGCCCTGCCTCTGAGGGCCACATAATTTTTCCCTTCTCTGATGGGGGGCCGGGGTCAGTTTGTAACAGAAAAAGTGTGACGATCACAGGGGTGCCTAAACGTAAACATCTATTGTTTTCCAGAAAGCCACACATAACCAGTTAATAACCCTTTCTGGGATCTTCACAGAAAAAAAAGTCTCATGACATTAAAGACATCTTCCTTCTTGGGACACACCTCCTCCATAACAGCATTAAAACATTTCTTAACAAACTCTCCATCAGTGAAAGCTTTACCATTGCTTTCTATCAGTTGAGCAATCCGAAAGCTAAAAAAATAGTATTTAAAAAAAAAACCTTTAAAACAGGTAGAAAAATAAAAAAAAACATAAGGACACGAATAAAAAAAAAATAGTTAAAAAAAAGAAAAAAATTGTATTTTTGAAAATAAAATTTAAAAAAAACTTAAAACAGGCAGAAAAAAACTAAAGTAAACTAAAAAAGGAGAAAGGATAGTATAAACAAAATAAAAAAACAGAAGGAAAAGTATTTCAGAAAGGAACAACCTATATATATATAAATAACAAAAAAACTAAAAAAAACTAAAAAACAAACTTAAAACAGGCAGAATAAAACTAAAGAAAACTAAAAAAAGAAGAAAAAGAATATTATTTCAAAAAAAAACTTAAAACAGGCAAAAAAAATAAAGTAAACTAAAAAAGGAGAAAGTATAGTATAAACAAAATAAAAAAAAAACAGAAGGAAAAGTATTTCAGAAAAAACACCCTAAATATAGAGAAAAAACAAAAAAACGGAAAAAAAAACAGGCAGAAAAAAAACTAAAGAAAACTAAAAAAAAAGAAGTAAAAGAATAGTATTTGTAAAAAAAAAAACAAAAAAAAGAAACATAACAGTATTTCTGAAAAAAAAAAAAAACCCTAAACCGGGTGTTTTGCACAGAAAAAAAAACCCTCGCGGTTTTTCCCTCTCATGTGAGGGTTTTTTCCCCTCCTTGAGCTACCACCTTACCGTGGTGGAGGGGTTTGTGTGTCCCAATGATCCCAGGAGCTATGTTGTCAGGGCTTTATGCCTCTGAAAGGTCACCCAAGGCAAGCAGGTCCTGGGGGAGGGACCAGACTAAGAGTAGCTCATCCAGACAAAGGTGCCAGGCAAATAAATACGAAAAAAAAAAAAAAACTGAAGAAAACAAACTAAAGAAAACAAAAAAGACAAAAGAATAGTATTTCTGAAAATAAACAACTTTAAAAAAAAAAAAAAAACTAAAAAAAGACTTAAACTTAAAACAGGAAGAAAAAAATAAAGAAAACTAAAAAAAGAGAAAGGATAGTATAAACAAAATAAAAAAAACAGAAAGAAAAGTTTATCTTAAAAAAACACTTTAAATATATATAACAAAAAACTAAAATGAACTTTGAACAGTCAGAAAAAAAACTAAAGAAGACTAAAAAAGAGAAAGAATAGTAAAAACAAAATAAAAAAATCAGAAAGAAAAGAATATCTGAAAAAAACACTTTAAATATATATATATAACAAAAAAACTAAAAAAAATTAAAACAGGCAGAAAAAACTAAATAATACTAAAAAAAGAGAAAGAATAGTATAAACAAAATAAAAAAACAGAGAGAAAAGTTTATCTAAAAAAAACAATTTAAATATATATATAACAAAAAAAACTAAAATAAACTTTAAACAGGCAGGAAAAAAACTAAAGAAAACTAAAAATATAAAGAAAAGAATAGTTTTTTTAAAAAAAGCTTAAAAAAAACTTAAAACAGGCAAAAAAAATAAAGAAAACTAAAAAAAGAGAAAGAATAGTATAAACAAAATAAAAAAACAGAAAGAAAAGTATATCTGACAAAAACACCCTAAATATATATATATATATATATATATATATACAAAAAAAACAAAAAAAATTTAAAACAGGCAGAAAAAAAACTAAAGAAAACTGAAAAAGAAGAAATAGAATATTATTTCTAAAAAAACTTCAAAAAAAACTAAAAAAAAGTTAAAACAGGCAGAAAAAAACTAAATAATACTAAAAAAAGAGAAAGAATAGTATAAACAAAATAAAAAAAGAAAGAAAAGTATTTCTAAAAAACACTCTAAATATATATATATATACAGTATATATATATATATATATATATATATATATATAACAAAAAACAAAAAAAAACTTAAAACAGGCAGAAAAAAACTAAATAATACTGGAAAAAGAGAAAGAATAGTATAAACAAAATAGAAAAAATGAAAGAAAAGTATTTCTAAAAAACACTCTAAATATATTTATATATATATATATATATATATATATATACACTCACCGGCCACTTTATTAGGTACACCATGCTAGTAACGGGTTGGACCCCCTTTTGCCTTCAGAACTGCCTCAATTCTTCGTGGCATAGATTCAACAAGGTGCTGGAAGCATTCCTCAGAGAGCTTGGTCCATATTGACATGATGGCATCACACAGTTGCCGCCGATTTGTCGGCTGCACATCCATGATGCGAATCTCCCGTTCCACCACATCCCAAAGATGCTCTATTGGATTGAGATCTGGTGACTGTGGAGGCCATTTGAGTACAGTGAACTCATTGTCATGTTCAAGAAACCAGTCTGAGATGATTCCAGCTTTATGACATGGCGCATTATCCTGCTGAAAGTAGCCATCAGAAGTTGGGTACATTGTGGTCATAAAGGGATGGACATGGTCAGCAACAATACTCAGGTAGGCTGTGGCGTTGCAACGATGCTCAATTGGTACCAAGGGGCCCAAAGAGTGCCAAGAAAATATTCCCCACACCATGACACCACCACCACCAGCCTGAACCGTTGATACAAGGCAGGATGGATCCATGCTTTCATGTTGTTGACGCCAAATTCTGACCCTACCATCCGAATGTCGCAGCAGAAATCGAGACTCATCAGACCAGGCAACGTTTTTCCAATCTTCTATTGACCAATTTCGATGAGCTTGTGCAAATTGTAGCCTCAGTTTCCTGTTCTTAGCTGAAAGGAGTGGCACCCGGTGTGGTCTTCTGCTGCTGTAGCCCATCTGCCTCAAAGTTCGACGTACTGTGCGTTCAGAGATGCTCTTCTGCCTACCTTGGTTGTAACGGGTGGTTATTTGAGTCACTGTTGCCTTTCTATCAGCTCGAACCAGTCTGGCCATTCTCCTCTGACCTCTGGCATCAACAAGGCATTTCCGCCCACAGAACTGCCGCTCACTGGATATTTTTTCTTTTTCGGACCATTCTCTGTAAACCCTAGAGATGGTTGTGCGTGAAAATCCCAGTAGATCAGTAGTTTCTGAAATACTCAGACCAGCCCTTCTGGCACCAACAACCATGCCACGTTCAAAGTCACTCAAATCACCTTTCTTCCCCATACTGATGCTCGGTTTGAACTGCAGGAGATTGTCTTGACCATGTCTACATGCCTCAATGCACTAAGTTGCCGCCATGTGATTGGCTGATTAGAAATTAAGTGTTAACGAGCAGTTGGACAGGTGTACCTAATAAAGTGGCCGGTGAGTGTATATGTATATATATATATGTATATATATATATATATATATATATATAAAAAAAAAACAAAAAAAAACTTAAAACAGGCAGAAAAAAATAAAGAAAACTAAAAAAAAGAGAAAGGATAGTATAAACAAAATAAAAAAACCCAGAAAGAAGAGTATTTCTGGAAATAAAACACTTTAAATATATATATATAACAAAAAAAAACTAAAAAAAACTTTAAACAGGCAGAAAAAAATAAAGAAAACTTAAAAAAAGAAAAAGGATAGTATAAACAAAATTAAAAGAAACAGAAAGAAAAGTTTATCTGAAAAAAACACTTTAAATATATGTATAACAAAAAAACTAAAAAACAACTTAAAACAGGAAAAAACTACAGAAAACTAAAAAAGAAGAAAAAGAATAGTATTTCTAAAAAAAAACTTTAAAAAAAAACAAAAAAATGGAGATCATCGGCTGTGCAGTTGGATAGGATGAGGCCAGAGCAGCAGAGTAGATCCAGAGTGTGTCTTTTAGTGTGTGTCGGGAAGTTGATGAATTGATGGAGTCTAAAACTGTCCAGGCATGATGAAAAGTCTCTGGTGAGGGTCAGGTTGGTGTTGTCAATGTGGATATTGAAGTATATATATAAACACCATTAAAAATGGCAGAAAACTGAAAAAAAAACTATACAAAAAACCCCTCAAAGAGGCAGAAAACTGGAAAAAAAAAACTAAACAAAGAAAACCTAAGTTTTCTCTAAAAAAAAAAAACACAAACAAATAAAAAACAAAAACACAAATCAATAAATATTTTTAAAAAATTTAAATTACATTTAAATTTTAAAACACCCTTAAAGCTGGCAGAAAACTGAAAAAAAATAAAGAAAACTTAAACATAAAAAACCCTTAAAATAGGCAGGAAATTTAAAAAAATAATAATAATAAAAAAAAGATACATAATAGTATTTCTGAAGAAAAAAACTTAAAACAGGCAGAAAAATAAAAAAAAGAACTATAGGAAACTAAAAGAAAAAAGTATTTCTGAAAAAAAAAAAAAACACCCTAAACCGGGTGTTTTGCACAGAAAAAAAAAACCCTCGCGGTTTTTCCCTCTCATGTGAGGGTTTTTTCCCCTCCTTGAGCTACCACCTTACCGTGGTGGAGGGGTTTGTGTGTCCCAATGATCCCAGGAGCTATGTTGTCAGGGCTTTATGCCTCTGAAAGGTTACCCAAGGCAAACAGGTCCTGGGGGAGGGACCAGACTAAGAGTAGCTCATCCAGACAGAGGTGCCAGGCAAAAAAATAGGAAAAAAAAACTGAAGAAAACAAACTAAAGAAAACAAAAAAGACAAAAGAATAGTATTTCTGAAAATAAACAACTTTAAAAAAACTAAAAAAAAAAACTATAAAAAGACTTAAAACAGGCAGAAGAAACTAAATAATACTAAAAAAAGAGAAAGAATAGTAAAAACAAAAAAACAGAAAGAAAAGTATTTCTAAAAAACACTATACATACATATATATATATATATATATATATATATATATATATATACATATATATATATATATATAACAAAAAACTAAAAAATACTTAAAACAGGCAGAAAAAAATAAATAATACTAAAATAAGAGAAAGAATAGTATAAACAAAATAAAAAAACAAAAAGAAGAGTTTATCTTAAAAAAAACACTTTAAATATATATATAACAAAAAAACTAAAATAAACTTTGAACAGGCAGAAAAACAACTAAAGAAGACTAAAAAAAGAGAAAGAATAGTAAAAACAAAATAAAAAAATCAGAAAGAAAAGTATATTTGAAAAAAACACTTTAAATATATATATAACCAAAAAACTAAAAAAAACTTTAAACAGGCAGAAAAAAAATACAGAAAACTTAAAAAAAGAAAAAGGATAGTATAAACAAAATAAAAGAAACAGAAAGAATAGTATTTCTGAAAAAAAACACTTTGAATATATATAAATAACAAAAAAACTAAAAAAAAAAAAACTTAAAACAGGCAGAAAAAAAACTAAAGAAAACTAAAAAAAGAAGTAAAAGAATAGTATTTGTAAAAAAAAAAACTAAAAAAAAAGAAACATAACAGTATTTCTGAAAAAAAAAATAAAACAGGCAGAAAAATAAAAAAGAACTATAAAAAGAACTATTTCTGAAAAAAAAAAAAAAAAAACACCCTAAACCGGGTGTTTTGCACCGAAAAACGGGGTTTGTGTGTCCCAATGATCCCAGGAGCTATGTTGTCAGGGCTTTATGCCTCTGAAAGGTTACCCAAGGCAAACAGGTCCTGGGGGAGGGACCAGACTAAGAGTAGCTCATCCAGACAGAGGTGCCAGGCAAAAAAAAGGAAAAAAAATAAACTGAAGAAAAAAAAAACTAAAGAAAACATCATGTCATGGCACTGCTCGGGAGGTACGGAGTGACAACAGCTGACATTCAGTGCAGACCTCTTCCGACAGTTCGCCTCAGAGTGGGGTTTTGTTCACACTACCTCCAGCCCCAGATATCCGCAATGCAATGGGGAGGCTGAAAAAGCAGTAAGAACTGTGAAGGACCTCCTGAAAATATGCGCTGACCCATACATGGCCCTCATGACATATCGAGCCACTCCGCTTGCCGCTTGCTGATGGGGAGAAAGCTACGTACCACAGTTCCAGTTCTCCCATCTTGTCTGAACCCAAAATGGCCAAATGTCAAAGCCCTGAGAAAGAAAGAACAGAGGGAGAGAGAGAAACAGCAGAAATGGTTCAATGACAGACACAGGGCCCGCAACATGGCCAGCCTGAACCCTGGTGACCGTGTCTGGGTCACCGATATGAAGGAGAAGGGGACAGTGACAGCTGGAGCTGACACAACACGCTCCTACATCATTGACACGCTCCAGAGGGAATCTGCGGCGCAACTGAAGTCATCTCGTCACCTTGCCTGGGGCCGGCGCTGGACCTAAAGCCCCACAGACCCCTGCTTCGCCAGCGGACATCGCACCGGTCCACGATCCAAGAGACCAGGTTATGGTGAGGCCCAACACTACACCGCCGAGGGTCCAAGCGATGGAGAGGCGTTACCCTACCAGAGAGAGAAACCCTCCAAGGTACCTTATGGACTTTGAATCAGATAGAAGGTACTCTCGTAACTCTGAGTGACCAGCCCGGTGCAGAATAATCCCCTCACTCAGATGAAGGAATGGGTAGTCCACCCCACCTTCATAGTTAGGGAAAGAAAGGAAAGATAAGTGAGTGTGATACAATGGTGTTGTTGAAAAGTTTGGAATATTTTGATTTATTTTGAAGTTACTTGGAGTGACTAACAAAAGAATGGGCTAAGGATAATCTGCAACACAACTGGTGAACTTCTGAGGTGTTCTATTATGTTATGGCCTATTGTATGCAGCCTACTCAGAAGGGAGGATGTGTTGTGAGAGCTGTTGTGATGTTGCCCTGTGTTTCCCTAAGCTACCACTAGGTGGGGAACTGTTATTACAAGTGACGGGATGTCCTCTGTTGTTGTTGTTGAATAAACATGCGAGCAAGCTATGGAGTTTATCGGCTCCGTCTGACTACACGTTATATAGCATGCGAGTTATTGCTACCATGACAGACATTGCAGGTGTCGGTTGAATACAGGTGGGGGCAGGGCCGGATTATGGGGGTCTGAGGGGTCCGAGAGGGGTCCAAACTCCCCCCCAACACTCCGAACCCCACCCCCACCCCCCACCCCCGCACCAACCTACCGTACCTAAGGATTCTATAAAAGTTTCTTTCGGCTCTTCCTTCTTGCAAAGTCGTCCACTAACTAATCAAAGTTGAGCTGTCAAACAAACTCTGATTCTATTGCAAGAAGGGATAGTGAATTCAACCCATTTTGGCACATTTTCATCCTGAGCTCATTTTTTATTCGAGCCAGTCTAGAGAATGACGGTTCCCCTTCACAGTTTGTTATTGGCAGGGTCAAAAACAGTCTGAATGCTATGTTAACATTTTGGAAAGCATTTTTGTTCTTCTGAAATGAATGATTTGTACTGAACAAGTTCATCTGCCAAGCTGATCAGTGGGTCAGGTCAGATCAGTGGGATATGCTGCACCAAGAGATTCTGCCCTTAAAGTGAGCTCACTGTTGGACAGATTATCAGACATGAAAAGAACATGAAAAAGATTGGTCAAGTGTGTGTATGCCGTTAACCGATGGTTAAGACAGGGCACAAGTTTTTCAAATAGAACATTGAACGTTTCAATCCGAAACTTTTCTTTTCCACTAAATTCAACACCTGGCTCTGCACTTTCATCAGCCATACATTTGCTCTTCTTTGTGCGCTGGAGGTCATGTCTGTAGTCTTGGGAGAGTGAGTCGGTAACAGTTAAGCTGCCACAAAGTCACGAAGTGAAAGGAGAAGCTATGTAGCTGTGTGTATGTCAATGTCATGTTTCTGCAACTGCAGGCTCGTGGCTCGGAACCGCTGCAGAATTGTATCCCAAAAGTGTGCCATGAAAGCTATCTCCAGGGTGTCCAGCTTGCCACAGAGTGCAGAGGCCTCGCTTCTAGTTTCACGATATCAACCATTTAAGGCTGAATTTAGGCGGTACATTGGTGTCTCGGATTAGTGTTGTTCTTTGCTGTAGTAGCACCAGTGAGCCTGTAGGGGGAGCAGAGTCACTAAAATGAGCAGAAGAAGAGATCACACTGGTTGGTTATTAGCGTTATTGTTTTTTCCTCAATGAAGCAGTTGATAGGTGAAATTTATCAGACGGAGGGGCTTTCTTTTTCTTTTTTTCTTTTTTATGATGGGCTGAAGTCTGAGCAGCTGCAGGGCTTTAAACAGGGAGGAGAAGCAGGACTCAGTCTGACCCCTTCCTCCAGGTTTCTGCAGGCTGAACTGGAGCTGAATGTCCTTCTTAGCCGGCTGTCCTTCACAGAACCCGTCCGCTATATCTACAACCCTCTGGAGTACGCCTGGGAAACTCACCGCTGCTATGTGGAGAGGTACTGTCAGAGCGGACAATCGATCCTGTTCCTGGGCATGAATCCAGGTCCTTTCGGGATGGC